>OY757907.1:35881225-35926225 GCA_963585895.1 Sepioteuthis lessoniana | reverse complement strand
AGATTTATTTTAAAAAAAAACGTATTACTGTTATTGTGTGAGTGCGTGTGTGTGGATGCTCGTCGATTTACATTTGTTTGAGATTATTTGTGTTGAAGCATGCACATCTGTATATAAAATGCCGTTGGTGAATTAAGATATTTGTGTAAATCCTCTCGGTTCCAGTTGTTAGTGTTAAAGCCAATTCAAAGTCAATATTTTCAAATTTGATTTTCAAAAAAGGCAGACCCTCTTCTTCATGAAAGATTAGCGCAACACAGTCTTTTTACTCCTCTTCCCAGTTTGATAATAAGTGAATTTTGTCACTGTAAGGCACTGGCGGTGTGACGCAATTATCTTTGTAGTAAATGGACACGATGACCCGAATACGACTCCTGAACGAATCGGTTTGCATTTCACATCTCGCTGATACCTTACTTTTCTCCCTCAAGCTGTGGGTTTATAGTTGGACAGACTGGGCTCTTTAACCTTGGCATGGTAACCGTTCGAGGATAAGGGAAACTCTTTAAAAAAATTGACCTTGTGTCGCATCCTGCACGTGCGGGGGGGTGGTTGGGTGAATTCTCTCTCGTGAATTTTGTCGTTCCAGCGGACTACAGGGTGAAAATAAAAGAAAATTAAAAGATAAACAAATATCTGGATCTTGCATGAGAGCAGAAGAAGCTGAGGAGAATGAAGCTGACAGTGATATCAATTGTAGTCGATGCTTTTGCAATGATCCTAAAGGGATTGGAAAAAGAAACTTAGGAAAGTGGAGGGCAGAGGAAGAATCGAGACCACCAAGACCACAGTACTGTTAAAATCAGATATAATACTTAGAAGGATCCTAGTGACTAAAGGATACTTGTCATTCAGACTTCAGCGAAAAACTAGCAGTAAGATCTGGTGTGAAAAACTCACTTTTAGTAGTAGTAGTAGTAGTAGTAGTTGTAACGAAATTATTGTGGTGTCTGTATTCGCTCTCACATCTACCATTATGTTGAATGTTAATAATAGGTTGCTTTCCCATATGCATTTTCACATAAATTCTGTTGATAGGTTGTAGCTTGATATCAAACTTAATGGCCGCGTGATGCGGTCTTTTAGCGTGTAATAATAAAGATATATTGGAATCTTATATAATATTTAGATGTGTACATGAAATAAGTTTTGGAGTAAGTGTTTGTCAAAAGAAACTTTAATCAAAATATTTTTCCTACTTTATACTCAGACGTACAGATTATCAGACATACATACATACATACATACATACATACGCAATAATGAAAATACGAAGCTTTTATTGTTTTATGCACGTATTATTGAGCCATGGATAATCTCAAATCCACAATTATTTGTCTTCGTAGTAATGTATCTCAGATCACAGATGTATACAGAATTGGAGGATGACTTCTATATCTGTCAGTGTAAGTCATCGTTGTTTTGTGGCCAAGTCAGAAAATGGTTGCCAATACATTGACCGATTTCCTTGGAAGCATTTATAGCAAATACTTGATGTTAATAAAGTTCCTTCAATATCTTTATAGCTTTCTTGACGATCGTCGACTTTATAATGCATTGTATCGTTAATTTATTGAAGTTATAGGAAAGTGCTTTCTATATTGAAATCCTCATAAAATCCACAGAAAGTACTGCTCATAATTATTTGAACAAGCGCAAAATCTGTATTTTTTTTTTTTTTAGGATTGCAAGGGCCATTAAGGATTTGGGGCTTAGAGAGCAAAATTAACTTTATTCCCTCTCGTTGATCGATTTGGAAGAAAATTTTTGAAGTGTTGAAAAATGTTTATCTTTATATATATATATATATATATATATATATATATATTGATTAACATTTAATGTGTTGTAGTGGTTAATGTGCTGGACTGCAACATTCGTGTAAGCAGGTTCAAACTCCAATTTAAGTTCGGACTTATAATCCTTAGGAAAGTTAAGAACCTCGCTTTTCCCTTAACTATGGGTTAATTGTATCACAACTACTTTTCTCCAAAAATACTTTTGGCATTAAATTACCCATAAAGTTTGATATACCATAAGACAAAAACAAAAAACTAAACTTAAAATTTTACACTAAAATCACTTTTAATCAATAAAGTACTGTGCTCTATGCACAAACATACAGGGAAATATCTCAATATTTTTCTAGTATTTTTAAAATGAAGTTGGAGTTTGTCATTGGAGCATTGATTGATGTTGTATATATGTACGTGTGTATGTGCGTAATAAAAGTAGATAAAACGAAAACAAGAAAACTACCAAAAAAAGAATTCGATGCTTCTATTGTAAGTAAGTAAAATAAAGTTGGCTACTACAGTCGAGAGTGACCTGAAGGCTCCCTTTTCAATAGCTTCTACACCGTGGGGTTGCGGAGTGCGCTACTCTATTCCCTGGATTACTCCACTTTACCCTTGATCCTCACCTTGTAATGCTGAGTGTTAAGCAAGGAGGTATCAAGTACCATTTTTTGAGTCTTTTGTATGACTCGTCCTGGAATTGAAATCTGGTTTCGCGGACCATTTGGTGAACGCTCTACTCATTAGGCCAATATTGTAGAACCGGTTTAAAACCTAAAATTACGTCCTCATAAAGTCCGTTACTTAAAGGTTCATGAAATATATTAAGGGTTTAGGTTTCTTTCTTTAATGGCCTATCAACCTTCGTGGGTTATTTAATGCCAAAGCCATCCTTCTATAAGAACAACAGTGATGCCATTTAACCCATGGGAAGGTAAGGGAGGTTCATATCTTTCCCAAGGGTATTTGTCCGAAAATGAAAAAATATATTATAGCTCAATACTGTTATATTGTTTATATTACTGGGCAACATTTGTATTGCATTATAACTTAATCCAGGTTTCATTTTTTTTCTTGTTGGCAGTTGTGGGTGGTGATGTTACACAAGTCACTGATGTCCTTTGTTTTGGCTCATCATTATTGCATTTTGATAATATTTTTATAAATTCACCTCAATTGTGTCAATATGACAATATACATATATATAGTCATCCACAGACAGACTGTTTCGTTCTATCAGAACTCTTCAGTGTGGCTAGATACGTTGGACGCTCGAAGCCGGGATCGAAACCCGTCCAACTTTACGTTAGACTGTGTTTCAGACCATCAAGCGGACCACGTTGGCTAAAGGAATTTTAAAGTATTTTTATTTTTTTGAAACAGCAGCAGCAGCCTTTGTTTACATTTTTTATACCCTATCGGCTACCAGGGTGCTCAATTCTTTCGAAGAGCTTTGCATTACGCTAGCGGCGGCCGACAATTCCTTTACCAGAGAGCTCAACCCTGTCTGTGGATGACAATATATATATATATATATATATATATATTGTCATCCCCAGACAGACTGTTTCGTTGTATCACAACTCTTCCGCGTGGCTAGACACGTAGGACACTTGAAGCTGGGATCGAAACCCGCCTAACTTTACGTTAGTATCAGACCGCTCGGCCAACTAACGTACCACGTCATCTAGGGAATTATAAGGTATTAAGTAGCAGCGTTTGTTTGTTTACATTTTATACCTTACCGGATACCAATTCATTCGAAGAGCTTTGCATTATGCGAGCGGAAGCCGTAAATTCCTTCGCCAGAGTGCTTAACCCCCATGGGGGAGCGTATATATTGTCATATACAGACAGACTGTTTCGTTGTATCACAACTCTTCAGTATGGCTAGACACGTAGGACGCTTGGAGCTGGGATCGAAACCCGCCCAACTTTACGTTAGACTTAGTATCAGACCGCTCGGCCAACAAGCGTACCACGTCAGCTAAGAACCACAAGGCGTAATGTCAAAAGTGATGGACTATATGTATTATAGATGTTTTGATTCTTGAATATTGCTTTGAACTTATTGTGAAATATAATATCTCTTAAATAAAATGGATTATAAATAACAAGGTATTTATTTCTTAAAAGGGTAAGTGACTTATTCGCCACGTATAAATTCATAGACTTCTACACCCACCCACACACAAATACACACACACACACAGACATATATATATATATATATATATATGTGTGTGAGACCGAGCCATTGGCCAAATGAGTAGAGTGTTCGCTAATGGCCCAGGAGATCGGGGTTTAGTCACACCAAAGACTCAAAGAAATGCTACTTGATATCGCCTTGCTTAACGCTCAGTATTATCAGGTAAGGATCAAGGGTAAGTGGAACAATCCAGAGAATGGAGTAGCGCCGAGAGCTTTCGGGTCAACCTTGACTAAGGTCACCAACTTACTTTATATAACTATGTGTATAACCTAGTTCACACAATTCTTTATATCACTTAAAACAATGAAAATTAAACTTGTTTAGATTGTATTAAGACCAATTGAACCATTTTTGAAAATGGCTTGAAACAGCAGAAAGCACTGGAACTGCCAAATTTTTGACACGTTTTATATTTTCACTAGATTCGGATTTACGTTTCTTTATAATACAAGAAACACTTTGAAAAAATGTGTACATTCTTCCTTGACAGTTCTTTTTAATCAAACACTTATATATATATATACATAATATATATATATATATATATATATATATATATATATGTGTGTGTGTGTGTGTGTGTGTGTGTGTGTGTGTGTGTGTGTGTGTGTGACTATAAGTGATAAATGAATAAGAAAAAGTAGACTAAATTATGGCATATGGGAATAATTGAACAATATAAATGGAAAGGCCGGACATAGCTAGAAAAAAAGATACCAGATGGTGCAAAAGGTTAATAAAATGATGCCCAAGAAATACCCAGTGTTGTAGCTAAAACTTGACTGAAGATGAAATAAATCGGATAGTGGCGTTTTCTAGTGAGTATATATATATATATATATATATATATATATATATATATATATATATATAATCCTTATTATGTTCACCAAATACATCCAGACTTCTATTCACTCTTGTAATTACATTTGCACTAACACTGTAAATCCTGTGGGTAGAGTAAAATAAAAAAAATAATTACAGTTGTATTTTAGTTTCGGATGAATTTGATTTTACCGCGACTCCATCGTGGATTCTTTTCATATTAGAAATTTTCTGTATCAATAAATTTTTTTTTTCTTTTGCGAAAATCTTTATCGTATCAAAGTATTTTACAATTTTCATAGTTTTTCTTATGCCACATATTGAAAATACGGAAAAAGTCTGCTCTCAGTCGTCAGTAAAGAAAACAATCTTTACTAGATAAGTCAAGACTCACTCACACACTCACACACACACACAGAGACACGTATGGTCTTCCCACAGTCACGTAATATAATAATGAATGTTTAGTCTATAATGTGACTTCATTAACCCCACGTCCTCCCCATTTCGTGTTTCAAGATGCGTCAGCTCTCGTCGTTTTAAGGCCCATAAAAGACCGCCATAAAACAAGTTATCACTCTTGACACTTTTAGACGTTCTGCCACCCTCGTTCGCATAATCAACCCATGTCAAAGTGAGAAGCGGATTCTGTTGTATTATTAAATTTCTCCTTTGTTTCTGAAGCTAAACGGTATTGTTGGTTGGTTGGTTGGTTGGTTTTATGGCATCTCAACTTTCCTTTGGTTATTTAATGCCGAAGCTAGTCTTTTTTAAAACAATTATATGACTTCATGTAACGAATGATGATAATAATTTGTAAACAGTTATTGTTCCAAATAACTACCTTTAAAACATAATTTTCACACAATTACCAGCTAATAATTTTAAATACACTTATATGATCCGATGATGGAATCCTAACAGCTATTACCATTCGGATCAGAGTGGACCAGGAAGTAATGGCAATGATTGGATTAATCCACACTTCCCTGAAATCCCAGAATTGAACTTCACCCACTGATGTTAATATCATATCCAGGAATCCATTTTGATTTTTTTTTTTCACTCTGCACTGCAGGGGATACTTTTAACGTATACCAGGCCCCGTCGACAGGTTGAACAGTATTATTTCTAGCTAAGAAATACGATATATATGTATGCATATATATATATATATATATATGTGTGTGTGTGTGTGTGAGTGTGTGTGTGTGTGTGTGTGGCTTGCTATCGTTTCTTTTTCTTTTTACTAGCTCTGCCATTTTTGGCATAACGGAAACCTTTTCAAAACCACCCAGTCGACTGCATCTCGGCAATGAGTAAAACCTCTCCCCTACGAGTGTCCTGGATATGACATTAAACTGTCTGATTGTGAGGCTTCAGTCATGAAGCTTTAGCGAATTTGGAGTCTCCCTTCATTGCCATTACTCCCAAGTTCACTCTGACCCTGAGTGGTAGTACTTGTTAAGGTCCCATCAAGAGTCAGATAAAACTGTTTAACCATTTAACTGTGTGTAAACAAACAACTGATGTTAAACTGAATTGTTTGTGTTATAAAGCAATAATTGAAAGCATTTAACTGTGTGCAAACAAATAATTAATATTGAATAGAATTATTAGTGTTAGATAGCAGTACTTGAAACCATTCATAAGACCCCCACCCCACAGCCTACAACGAGTGTCCTCTATATCACACTTAACAATCTGATGGTGAGGCTCCAGAAATGCTGGAGTTTGGGGGAATACGGAGTACCCCTTCATTGTCATCGCTCCCAGGTCCAGAGTGGTAGCACTTGATAGGGTCCTATCTATGGGTCAAATAGAACTAAAGTGTGTACTTATACTAAATTGAATTATTTGAAATAAAACTGTTTATATGTATAAAAATGGGTTTGGCATGTAATAACCTACAATGGTTGATGTGCCATAAAACCAAACCAAACCAATCAAATCAAATCAACTAATTCTTAGATTTTAATGAAATTCTCACGTCTTTTTCATGGATAAAGAAATTTATTTTTACTGATTGTACTTTTAAGAAAACCTTTGAAAAAATAGGTTTTAATCTGTCAAAGAATGGTTTTCAATAGTTTTGTTTTATTTCATAGAATTAAATGAGGGAATGCTTTAAAGAATTATAACAATTTCTAGAATTTTTTATAAAAATTTCTATAGCTGTTAAAAATTTACTTTCAAACAGTTTACCACTATGGATTGCATAAAGAGCTTGGTTCGAAATTCCCTGACGGTTACTGACTGTTACAAAAGGTAGCTGAAGAAAGCCGGAGAATAGATCAGTGGAAACGATTCGAATAAAACAACAAAGATGAGGACGTGTAATAATGTAAATGATGAAATTGATAATTGATTTTTAGAACTAATTTTCTTCACCTTATTGTTTTTCTATGCCAAATATCTCCTGATCAATATTCCCTTTAATTAATTTAATTCATCGCCGTATGTGTGGGACCAAAAAAACTTGTAAGTAATTCAAAAAGTGAGGTATTATAGAAATCATGGATCTTTAGATGGTCGGCTTTATATATCATTATCTTACTATTCATGTCAATTAATCTTTTCTGTTACAATTATTTTTTTTATTTCGACGGGTTGTAGTAATAGCAACAATAATCTCCCGTTATTTTAATTCTCCGGGACATTGGCCCAGCGGTTAGAGTGTTCGCCAATGGCCCGGGAGACCTGGGTTCAATCCCAGGTCGAGTCATACCAAAGACTTTAAAAATGGTACTTGATACCACCTTGCTTAACACTCAGCATTATAAGGTACGGTTCAAGGGTAAAGTGGAGCAATCCTGGGAATGGAGTAGCGCCCTCCCCTACACCTTGGTGTAGTAGCTATCGAAAAGGGAGCCTTCGGGTCACCCTCGACTATGGTCGCTAACTTTACTTTAACTTACTTTATTTTAATTCTGAGATTAAGTATTTTTATAATTAGATTTTTACTTGTTTAAGTCAACTCATTGTCACCCATTAATCTCAAGACTCTGACATTCTATCTGTTAAGGTCGGAATTTATCCATCTCCCCAAGAAGATGAGATATAACACAAATTCCAGTCTGAAAATTTTAATATATATACATATATATATATATATATATATAAGAAAATAAGAAGTAGAGTGGATAAACCAAACACTTACAACGGGTTTAGTGGTGATATTTGGGGGTTTTTTTATTCAGGGAAGAACTTCTTGAATAATGAACGAAATATCACTACTAAATTTCTTCAGAAGAAGTTCTTCCTTGAATAAAGAACGAAATATCACTACTAAACCCGTTGTAAGTGTTTGGTTTATCTACTTCTCCACTTATTTTTATCATCTTGTCAGATTTAACAAAATTTACCATTTCTCCATATATATATTTATATATATTAGTAAATACAGGAAATAAAACCGACGATATAGAAAAAAATTGAAAAACAAGGTAAACTTAATGTGAAAGAAAGTCAACATTTAAACGTTTCGGTTTAATGAACCATCATCAGGACTTAGAAAGGATGATATCGAGTGACGCTGCATCACCAATAGATTTTTAATGAAGTACAAAACAAGGGGGAAATTATATATACAGAAAAAGTGGTAACTGTTTAATCAATAAATCAGCGTTCGTATTTAAAAATATGTTTGTTTCATTAGAACCGAAACGTTAGTACGTTGACTTTCTTTTACATTAAATTCTTCTCTTTGGAATACCTTGTTTATCAATTTCTATCTTAGTCTCTCTCTCTCTCTCTCTCTCTACATATATATATATATATATATATATCCAAATATATATGCGAGGGTCCGCTGAAAAGTTCAAAGGTTGATCACGATATTCTTATAGAATGTGACAAAATGAGGTTTATTTCCCAACAAAGTCCTCTTTATGGTCCGGACACTTTCTATCGGTGCTCTATTGCTTGGATCCCCTGGGTCAAAAAAATCATAAGAAGTTATGACGTCATCTTATGAACTTTTCAATCCATCTTCGCATACACACACATATATATATATATATATTAGAGTGAGATGAACAAAATTGTAAAGACGAAAAGGAATATTTTTCTAGTTATGGATCTTTAATTATTCTCACATTGTTTGGCAAAAGATTTTTGTGATGAAATATTTTTTAGAGTAGTTTTATTTAAAGAATTCATAAGCTAGAAAAGAAGTGATAATGTTGTATATCTATTCGTTGAATCAAAAATTACACACACACACACACACACATATATATATATATATATATATATATATATATATCCTAAAATGTTAAATATTCGCAAAATGTTGCAATTATTTGAATATTTATAACAACGGTTCTGTTTTAGTTTGGAATCGTAGACTACTCTTTTTTTTTGTTTGGTTTTGTTGGTTTAATTGCTTATAAACCTTCATGTTTTCTTTTATGTCAAAGCCATCCTTGAAGAAGAACTGTTGTGGTACTGTTTAACCCATTGCTGGGGGAATAAAAGGTTTCATCCCTTTCCAAAGGGTATTAGTCCAAAAGTGAACGTAATAGCGCGACTGGAAGTTGAACTCGCTTACTTCGGTGTCACAGTCCAGGACTTAAGCCACTACACCACGGCTACACCTCCTTTAATTATATCTAAAAAGCAAACATGCATCCCTTAAAATTATATGGTCAGATATAAGTAAAGTTGGCGACCGTAGTCGAGGGTGATTCAAAGGCTCCCTTTTCGATGGCTACTACACCAAAGAGTAAGGGAGGGCGCTACTCCATTCTCCAGATTGCTCCACTTTACCGTTGATCCTTACCTTATAATGCTGAGTGTTAAGCAAGAACGCATAAAGTACCATTTTTTTTTTAGTCTTTGATATGACCCGACGTGGGATTGAATCCAGGGCTCCTGGGCCATAGGCGAACACTCAAACCATCATGCCAATGCGGTTAAAAATTATGGAATTCAGTGGTAGTCAATAAATGTCACCAACTCTTCAACATGTCAGTTTTTATAAAGTAGTAGTTATTTAAAAATACAAATTTTACTGTAAACTGATGTAACTAAGTAAAGTAAAATTGGCAACTGTAGTCGAGGGTGACCAGAAGGCTCCCTTTTCAATAGCTTCAAACCCGAGGTGTAGGGGAGGGCGCTACTCCTTTCCCTGGATTGCTCCACTTTACCTTCGTTACGTACATTATATCGCTGAGTGTTAAGCAAGGAGGTATCAAGTACCATTTTTTAAAGTCTTTGGTGTGACGCGACCTGGGATTGAACCCCAGGTCTCCCGGACCATTGGCGAACACACTACCCTCTAGGATCTCGAGCTCTGTACAAAGCATTGCTGAAAACCACCCTTCCAGACTCCTCTTGAACTTGAGTTTCTTCCCACTGGTCGGAGGTTCGTGGATGATACGCACCGACCATATAAATATATATAATCAACTGATTTCCATGTTAAAAAAAAAGTCTTAATTTTTGTACAAAAATAGGCTTCAGTAACTGTAAGTTTTGTGTCTGTATTTTTGCATTTTTTGACCAAACGGCACTTACACGTTGTTTTTAAAAGTTCTTTGTGATTTGCAGACAACAATAATTGACGTGCCGCGAAAAATTTGAAGGATCAAAAACCAAAATAATTTAAGAAATATTTTCCCTCCTCGATTGTTTAAAATATATTTTTTAACCAATTAGAATAGATAATTCATCAACTTTTTAAAAATTTAATTTTGAGTGTACCCCAATATTATTATATACCAACCTATAGGTTTTATAGATTTATTCTGTGACCTACTCAAAACTTCTGAATTTATTTCCTTTGAGTGAAAATCTTACATACTTTTCCTTCAAGGTACGTTTAATTTCAATATTGCTTGATTATTCTAAATTGAATGAAAATGTTCTTTACATAGATTTATTTGTACTACGATAACTATCTTCACTAGCCGATGGAAAATTTCCGTGCATAAGTACACTTTCCCTCCTATATAGTGACATACTCACACAAAGACTTTTTACGCACAGAAAATATATAAAATAGACAATCGCAAACCGCTACATTTCGTGCACGAACTCTTCTTCCTTGTTATGTAAATATCGGCAGATATTTACGCTCAGACGATTATTATATTTTCTTACAAGAAAAGACTTATCTTTTTCTACAAACTTTTCACTCAACTTAAAGAAACAAAATTAATTTGGTTTGTAGATCGATGTCTTATTCAAACATTTACTCACTTATCCGCTATATATATATATATATATATATATATGCTTTTTTTCTATTCTTTTGTTATGATATCTTATCCAGTGCTCAATATTCAAAAACTTAGCGATATTGGTTGGTTGGTTGGTTTCTTAGTTTGATGACATATCAATGTTCGTGGTTTATTTAAAGTCAAAGCCAAAACAGTGGTACATAGCTTGAGGGATAAAGGGATTCATACCTTTCCCAAGTGTATAAGTCCGAAAGTCAGTGTCATGGCGCAACTAGAGTTCGAACTCGCTTACTTCGATGTCACAGTCCAGTACGTTGTAAAATTTTCCCGTGCCCTTGGGGACCTAGGGTTGCAGTCACACCTCGTTTGTGATGATGTTCCGGTTTTGTAACCAGTAGGTTTTTTATGTAGTTGGTTTGCTTGCCTCACACCCCTTGCTTTTGAATAAGAGACAGTGTAAGAGAGGGACAGAGAATACAACAGAAACATGAGAATATTAGGCTACACATGAACTTGTTGGCCTTTCGATGCAGGATAGTCTCAATGCTCCTATTCAGGAAGGAGTGAATAATTCTACTCGTAATAACTATCTACGCAACTAGGATGATTAAAAATGACGTTCAGTATAATTAAAATTCAGTTACAAATTGGATTGGAAATGTAATTATTCTCTAAGTTAGGAACTATTAAGTATATTGCTTTTATTTAAAAAATCACTCGGTTATCAACTGTTTTAAGGCTTTTTTTTTTTTTTTTGCTTTTGGTGCAGTTTCTTTCTCCAAGACCAGTTGCCTTACCAAAGCTAAAGAGCGCACTCTACACTATTATTTACTCATAGCTGGGGAAGTAGAAATGTATTCTTGCTTTTTCTAAAGGCATTAGCGCAAAAGTGAAATGCTGTCCATGATTTGAACTTGGCAATTATAATTAATAATTAATTATAATTGTTGGATTATTATTGGGTATTTTGGTTATCGTCGTAGGAAATGGACTAGGCGACACGAATTCAAATCCTCGACGAAATTGCATTTCATATAGCACTAATACGCTTGGGAAAGGTATGAATCCAATTATTCTATGTACATCGGCTCACTGGCCTAGTGGGTACAGTGTTCGCCAATGGTCCGGAAGACCCGGGTTCAATCCCAAGTTGCGTCATACCAAATACTTTAAAAATGGTACTTGATACCGCCTTGCTTAACACTCAGCGGTGTGAGGTACGTATCAAGGGTAAAATGGAGCAATCCAGGGAAAGGAGTAGCGCCTTCCTCTACACTTCGGTGTAGTAGCTATTGAAAAGGGAGCCTTCTGGTCGCCTTCGACTACGGTCGCCAACTTTATTTAATTATTGGGTATAAGCAGTGATCAATTTCCCGTCGGAAATGAATTGCCATCGACATTGCTTTCTGGGAAAAATAAATCTTCTAATTTCTGTAAAATACTTCTGTCGTTTGGGCCTTTTAATTTGACCTTCACTCTTCAAGGAAGGATCATATTTCTGGATTTAATGCCGAACTGGATTGAGTAATCTTTATTGACTCAGGACTTGATACCAATCATTTGTCAGTTCACAAGTTTATTTTCTCTATTAGCATTCAATTTGTCACACCTTCCAATCAGCAAAGTTTTTTATTTGTTCATGACAACTGTTTCATGATCAATGCAATTATTCAAATGGTTATATAACTTTCACTGTTAGAATTATTTGAGACTAACCACATAGATGCTGACGAAACACATCGAGAAAAAGCTAGATGAGAACTTCTCTAGAATGCTTTGTGCTGTTTAGAAGAAATCCTGAAAGTGACATTCCACGAAGCAAATGCTGTACAATCACTTAGCTCCCATCTCACAAGACATTCAAGGAAGACATGCGGGGCACTGCTGGAGAAATAAGGACAAACTAATAAGCAATGCTTTCTTATAGACTCTCTTATAGACTCAGAAGTGTTGACCGACTAGCAAAAACTTCTGTATATCAGTCTGTGCCTTCAGACTATGCAGTGAAGTGGACCGACCAGGAGCGATGGATGATAGGGATGGATAGTGAGTAAGAATCAGAGAACATCGTGCTATCAGCATGACTTGATGATGATGATGATGATATTGATAAAATAGTGTAAATACGAATAATGGAAAAAATTTAAACAGATAAGCGCTGCAAATATCGATATCCGTGGTCTTGGCCGTTGATTCTTCGATTTTAACATCAATGTTCTAACCACGGGGCTATCACCGCATTACAAACAAGGTCATATCTTTGGCAGGTATTGAATTGGACGTTTTTCGATCGTAACCATTTATTGAGAAATGAAGGTTGGGTCTGTTAAACAGGATAGTCGGCCAAGCAAGCTAATAAGGTCAAACTTGTGAATTATGTCGTCCACAGTAACTCTCCTATCATTTACAATTCTGTCTTTAACTCAATCGACCGACGCGCAAAACAAGCCTTTCGCTCAGCCAATCGTCTGTTGAATCATAGCTAATTTATTAGGTTTTCCATCTCTCGAGTCTGTGAGAAAGAAATTGATTTCTCTTTCCACATGTGCATGCGTAGGGGGAAAAGTAGTGGGAAGTACTTTACTGAAAAGTGCCAAGTCGATACGAAACTGTTGCTTGAAGACATAGGTTTTCTCCAACGTTTGGGTGTGAACGTAAATTTACTCTTCAGAAAATTTAGATTCACTTGTTGAGAAAAATGGCAGCCTAGTGGTTACATCCGTTTGCAGATGGCGAGAATTTGTTGCTGTTGTTGTTGCTGCTGTTGCGGTTGTTTTTATTGCGTCCGTTCCAAGGAACCATTTTATTTCTTTACTATTTCTCTTCCTTTTATCATATGAAATAAATTTAAAAATCTTAAGTTCAGTAGAGAAATTTATAGATATTTTGCGAAATCTTTACAGTGTTGGGTCGACACTATTGGTCTTTCTCTGCCAACATGATTACTCAAGAAATGTTATTATTTTAAGTAGATTCTAGTACATAAGCCTTCTGGCAACTGAGAATTTAGCGTGCGGATTTAAAAAAAAAATCAATCAATCATTTTTCGAAGTGCCGAGATGGAACTGGGGTCCTATCTACGATTATGAAAAAAAATCTTTAAAAAATTAGGCTCATTACTGCCTGTCCACAAACTAATCAAACTGGCTAGTTTCGTCGCTAGCCTACTCTCTGGTGGGTAGGATGCGCTCGTAGCTTAACAGTTATCATCATAAAAATATATCCGGTGATCCGAGTTCAAATCTTGGACGAGACTGTTTGCATTTCACTTCGGGCTAATGTCCTTGGGAAAAATATGAATCCATCGTTTCTCCCCTCGCTCAACTATGGGTAAATAGTAGGGTAGACTTTGCTCTTTAACCTTTGTACGGCAACCTGTCTAGAAGAGGGAAAACTGGAGTTAAACTAGTAGTACTCCACTAAAAAATTGACTTTATGTCGATCCTGCTAGTTGCGAAGAACTTTGTTAAATATATTTTTTGAATAGACCCTTTCACCTTGGTCAAAATTCTGCATACCTACGCTAACTACATCCTCTGTCGGGTGGTAGTACCCATTTTAATAAAAAGAGGGTGTCCGGGTTATGACACTAGATTGTATCCATTCGTGGGGCTATAGTTCTGGGCCTCTAGGGATCGTGGAGTCCTCTTTCGTTGCTATTATTTCAAGGTCCACTCTGATCTGGAATCATAGTTCTTGTTACAGTCTCCTCTAGATCTGTTTAAAAATTATTCATATTAGATTAGAATGCTTGAAATCACGAAATTTTGTACCAATTATTTGTATTAAGAATAGTTACCCAAGTGGGGACCTCGTGGTGTAATGGTTAAAAGGCTGGACTGCAGCTTCGAAGTAAGCGAGTTCGAACTTCAGTAACACTAGTAAGTTCTCTTTCGAATTAATACCATTTGGAAAAGCTAAGAACCCCATTATCCCGGTGGGGTGTCCTCGTGGTGTAATGGTTAAAGCGATGGACTGCGGAATCGTAGTAAGCAAGGCAAATACCCTTGGGAACGGTATGAACCCCCTTATCCTCCCAGCTATGGGTTAAATAGTACCACTAATGTTCTTCTAGGAGAATAGCTTTGGCATTAAATAACCCACAAAGGTTGATATGCCATAAAAAAAGAAACCAAACCAAACCAAACCATTATCCCCCAGCTATGGGTTTAAATAATACCATGCTGTTCTTATATATTCATATCAATAACTTTATAAAGTAATCCTAGATTCACAAAAACATACCCAACATTGAATAAAGTGTATCTTCTACAAGGATAGCTTTGGCATTAAATAATCCATGATGGTTGTTGTGCCATTAAACAAGGAAACCAAAACCGAATAGTTACTTGAAGTTATAAATGCTTACAAATAATTATTATCATTACTTACTTAAAGTTACTTAATTGTTTAAAAAGAAAAAGACAAAAACAACATAACATATTTCTTTTCAGTTTAGGAAACAAAAAAAAAATGACCTAAGAATGTATACAAGGTCTATTAAAAAAAAGTATCAACACTGAAGCTGGCGATATCAAATAAAAATGTACAATGAATGAAATATTAATTTTCTCTAAAACAATCCCTTTTGTATTCTATAAATTTACTCCAGTGAGCTTTGGTACCTTTGAAATCCATCTTTTGATATTTGGGAAAAACCACGTCATCATATTTCTTTTAGTGTCCTCCATGTCCTCAAAACTCATCACGGAAAAGAATTTTCAGTTGAGTAAACAAAAAAAAAATGCACAGAGATAAATCTGGTGAGTTTGAAAAATGCTGCCCTTGTACAATCCTTTGTTTTGCCAAAAGTTACTGATCCAATATATCAGCATTACACAATACATATAAAGTTGATATGCCGTAAAACCAACCAACCAACCTTCAACCAGACTTCAACTCACCGTAAGTTCTATACTGTACTATGCTAACCTACGCATGAACCTTCGTGATCATCATTATACTCATGATGAAGTACACATGAACTTTATTATAAGTTCATTATCACAAGGCACGTGCTTCCAGTATTCTTAACACATTTATAAATATCGGAAATAATATTGTTTCTTTTTCCCTTAAGTACACATAACACTAAAATTACGATTAAGTCACGCTGAAAGTAACAGTTCTAGTCACATCATTGAAGTTAAGTAATGATCAAACTATTCAGTATTTGGAGGAGTAACCCCTTAGGAATAGCAGGTACTGTTAGCAATATGAGGCCAGTGTACCAGACTAAAAAATTCTAATTCCCGCTGAAAATACTGGTTCCTGCCAGACCATCGAAGTTAAGTGACAATGAGCTTGTACAGTACTTGGATGGCCATGTGTGTGTGTGTGTGTGTGTGTGTTCACACACAAGTCAAGAGGCAAGCAAAAGAAGAAAATTATACATATATATATATATATATATATATATATATATATATATATATACCGGCCCATTGGTATAATGGTTAGAGTGTTCGCCAATGGTCCGCAAGACCAAGGTTTAATCCCAGGTCGAGTCATACCAAAGGCTAAAAAAATGGTACTTGATGCCGCCTTGCTTAAAACTCAGAATTATAAGGGACGGATCAAGGGTAAAGTGGAGTAATCCAAGGAAAGGAGTAGCGACCTCTCCTATACTTCGGTGTAGAAGCTAATGAAAAAGGAGCCTTCGGGTCACCCTCGACTACTGTCACCAACTTTATATATATATATATATATATATATATATATATATATATATATATAAAATTCTCATTATGAGTATTTGTTTATGTGACTGTAATACTGCAAAAACAGCACACCATAGAGAGATTTTTATCAGAGAGATTCGCTTTAAAAGCCCTTACTTAAAGAATAAAGCCATCTACAGTCCAATTCGTAAATGAATGATAATCTTATAAGAGTTTTCATTCGCGCTGAATGTCATTTTTTAATCGTCTAAATAGCGTGGATATTTTTTTATAAAAATCCGTCATTTCTTCCTTAATATGATCATAAATATAATGGACTGTAGTTACAGTTGGAACCCAGCAAGTTAACGAGAAGTTTTGTATTTTTCTCATGTTTCTCTTATATCATCGGTCTGGTAGATTTACTGTCTCTAACGTTCAGGCGTAGTAGGAGGGTGATGTCAGCACTGGAGACGCAATCGGCGAATTGGTTTCAAATTGCATCTCGTTTAACAAAACTTTTCTCGTTCTTCAATAAAATTTGCATCAGAAAAATAATATCTGATCAAGTTTAGCTTTGGGTTACCCTTACTACGCTTTTAATCTGGACAAACATATTTTACTAAGAACAATCCGTGAGAAATCTTCGAATTATTGACTTGGGGTCGATCGAATTAGAGTAAAAATAACAAGTTTCTTTTGACTGAATTAACAACTCAATTTATATCAATTTATAGGCATTTCTTTTTCAAAATATTTGTCTCCTTTTTCCCGACTGAAAAGTTTTTTGTTTTGTTTTTTTTTTTTTGTTGTTTTTCATTTATTTTGGCCATAAATCGCAGTAGCTTTTAGACAATTGACGTATTGCGTATATCGTACCGACTTACCTAGACACGAAAGAAAGAGGCGTAAAAAGGAAACACATACAAGACGAGCTGTTCTCAAGATATTTGTCCTCGGGCTGATTTGCATGTGCCAAAATACTTACGGCATTCAAAAGTGTCCTTATCATAGTAAACAAACCGACAAAACCAGTTTCTCTCCAGCGTCTATAGTAAGGAGCAAGCAAGGAAGTGTTTTTTTTTTTTTTTGGGACAGCCTACACGTTCCACGCACAACTGTCTGGCGAAGAAGAAAAAAAGATAACGTTAAAAAGCACTAGGTTTTATTCACTTCATTCTTTGTCCGTCGTTTCCCTGATGTTTGCAGTCTGAAATTAGAACATTGTTTTTGCTTTGTTTTGTTTTTTTTGTTTTTTTAAATTTCAAATAATAAAGGAATACTTTTTGCTCATTGTTCTTCTGAAAAGGAATAATGCAAATGAAAACTTGTTTCTCTTGCTTCTTCTTGAATAATAAAACCATTGCGTGGTTTTCCGAAAGACTAAAGGACGGTTTTCATGGCTTATTATTTAGTAAACTGTGCCTTGTCTACCATATGGGCCTCTTGTCGCTGACAGTATCTACTGCTAATCAATGATCACCCGCCAAAATATAGAAAGTTTTCCTTCTTGTTTATTCAAACTGCTTTTCTCATTTATATTATTTTTGTCAAAAATTTTTTGGCCGTTATGTTCTTTGGCCTTCTTCATATACCTGTCATATTTGCTAACATTGTGAGAAATCTGAATCAAGCCCATTAACAAGAAAACAAACACCAGACTACAGTTGTTGGTATACTTTGTCTGATTGAACCGGGTCATTGGCCTAATGAGTAGAGTGTTTGCCAATGGTCCGGGAGACCGGCGTTCAATCCCAGGTTGAGTCATACCAAAGACTCAAAAAATGGTACTTGATGCTACCTTGTTTAACACTCAACATTATAAGGTAAAGATCAAGGGTAAAGTGGAACAATCTAGGGAAAGGAGTGGCGCCCTTCCCTACACTTCGGTGTAGTAGCAATTGAAAATGGGGGTTTCGGGTCGCCAACTTTACTTACTTACTAATGCCAAAACAATAACGCATGAAAATAATTGTTACGATACGATAATGTAAATATATTTAGAAATGTAAGTGTTTCTAAGCTTTTTAATATATCATAACCGACATCGGAATTTTCTCAGTGAAATCTTTGTTAATCCTGTTGTTCAACATACTTCTTGGATCTTTTATAATATAAACCTGTTTTTTTTTTATATTCCGTTCTTTTTTGTAACCTTCTCCTAGGATGGTTGTAATTCTTCAGAATCAAGCATAACCAGATAATCGTGAAAGACGGAAATTATTGCAATTTGTGGGTTTTAATTTGTGTGATATACTGTCTATATTGTCTATCACAGATATCAAACAATATCTCTGTAGATACTGCAACCTTTAAACTTATATATATATATATATATATATATATATGTGTGTGTGTGTGTGTGTGTGTGTGTGTGTGTGTGTTACTACATTCTACCGCTGTAGTAGTTTGGAAGATCTTACAGTAGCATTCAGTCCTTAATTCAAAGCCATTCTGTACTTTCCTTTGCAAGAATTCCTAAATCCATCAGCTACTTGCCAGATCCCTCGGTTCTCTGTCCTGCGTTTAGGAGTTCCACCCGCATCTAATTAAGCAAGTTTGTGCAGTAGTGGCCCCTTCAGGCCAGGTAATTCTTGGATTTTATGAAAGAAAATTCCAGGGATTTTTGCGCAGGTGTTTCTTCGAGCATCCGTTACGCATCACCAAACATAGACAATCATTGTTTCGTCACCCTTGTTGATGGTGGAATTGTGTTGTAAATCTTGTACAAAGCCTAGTTGGAGATTCAGCTATAGGTGTCCTGTGGTGTTTTCTCAGATAACTGTCTTTCTCCAATCCTCTTCATTTGTTGCCTCGTAGCTGCCCTGTCATCTGTCCACGACCCGATCCCTTATCTTATCATTAGGCATGTTATTAGAGATAAAATATGCAGTTAACATGGACTTCATAGATGAGGACAAGAAGCCACTTAAAAGATTGCTCCCCATAGCCACAGAAAAGAGCGAGAGACGTGAAACTATTCCCGAACTAGGATAAAATAGAATTCTCCCATGTATATATCGGACTATATACATTACCAAGGTGAAAACGTAACATCCCTTAGATGAGATGAAGACTCTTGGATCAATGCTCTCCTGGTCCTCTGGCATAACGGCAGGTTGTGTAATGGGAAACATTGCTTTTAGTTGTTTCTGAAAGATATAGATCCGCAAATCGAAGATTCCTCTAACAAAAAAGACTGCGCCCATATGATGTGAATGCGACATATGTATCTTTGATGCTGTACAATTGCAGCAGCTGGGCTGCTTCAAAGGCAGCTATGGATAAGCTTGATGCTTGCCATCGTGAACATCTGAAAACTATCACTGGACACCGATATATATATATATATATATATATAATTTATTGTCAGTTTGCCCTGATATATATATATATATATATATATATATATATATATATCAGGGCAAACTGAAAATAAATTATAGTGTATGAAAATGTACGAATATGAAAAAACACAAGGCCTTCAGAGGATGATTTTATCTATAGTTTGAATTATTTATCAACGCTAAACGCCCAGATAAAATTTTAAAAGTCGAAACGTTTAAAAACTGAAACATTAGCTAAAACAGCTTCTCCGTTTCTGATAACAAAGAAATGTTGCGCGTCGACATTTTCCTTCTCCCCAAAAGATATTTTAATCGATACAAATAATCCGAAATTCGGGTAAATTCATATCATAAATAAGGGTACCGAAAGTAACGCTGTTTGGTTTGGCGTTTTCCGCCTGATATATCGGGATCCATCTTTGGCAAATGGGGGCTGTCTCAGCAGTAAGTGAATAATAAAGAGGCTATTGTATTGCCATTATGTTAACGCCTACTCGACTATGTAGTGTAACTCCATGGCTTTTTACTGCCTGTTCCAGAAGTTTGTCAGATAAATTTCTCATGGACCCTCTTCGCAAATCATTCACCTGTCTCTAGCAAGCAACATCCATTCTTTCTTAATATTCACCCATACCAGATAATATTCAATTACAACAGCTTCTTTTTATTCCTGGGTTCACCTTGCTTTCATGTGGAGTGGAGGATTTTAAATTGATCATTTGGTTCCAAGGGGCTTTCCCTCTATGTAGCACCTGATAAGCAGAAGTAATTTTATAGCTTGAAGTTGGAGCCGCCTCTGAAGGAGAATGCCAAGGTGACAAAAGCAGTTTTTATGACGACCACATATGAGTTTCTATTCGTATGTGCATATCCTCACTATAAAATGACCTTGTGTCAAATCTTACTAATTTGGAAGTCGGGAAACTCCTTCAACAGATTCAATCTCAGGACATTTTCACAGTTGATTAGATTCCCGAATTGTTATTTTCCTATCTGCTACAACCTTGGATTTCTGATTAAGAATTCTTTTTTTTTTCTCCTTTTTCAAAGATTACGGAAGAATTGTAGAATCCAAAGTGCAAACGTCTCGAAGACAACAGGGAGCCAAACTCACGTTTGAAGAAAGAAAAATTATTTTGGTGGGTGGGCGATTTATTAACTGAAAATATTTGTTGAGTTCAGTTAAGTCCATTGTCTATTCCTTTTTTCTTCGAGATAATGCATTTTAATGTAAATATATGAGGATTCTTTTAACTCCTACCTCCGCTAGTTGGCGTCGACCTTAAATTCGAATATGTTCCATCGCATTATATATGCATGGCATCTTGCAGTACCTGTGACTAGAGCTTTTAATACTGAGAAAAGCGATACACTGAGCCAATCCCACTCACTAAGCTTCAACAACTTGCATCGAAAAAGTTGAGTAAGCCTTCATGGATGATATTGAAGCTTCAGATTTTATATTAAAGTGTCCTTCTCCTTGACAGATTCTTTTAATCACTCCCAATTTTATATAAGAATTTTCTTTCTCTTATATGAATGATTTACCTAAATCTTAGAGTCAATCACACCCAATGGTTAAATGGTTACCGCTAGAGCGGTATTTCTTGCTCTTGATAGCGCGAGTGTACAAGATGGCCGCTGACCCAGCAAGAAGGTTTATCCGCCCTTTGACAGGTCTTATTTTTCTCCTGTTGTATCTAGCTACCCTCCTCACTAGGTAAGCTGATCACTCGGTAGTGAGTTGTGAGTTACATAGAATATACCAATAGCAATAGCACTCTTCGAGTAACTTCTCTCTCTCTCTCTCTCTCTCTCTCTCTCTCTCACTCACTCACACACAAACACACACATACACAAATACATGAGGTATGCTCCAAAAGTATTCATACCCAATTATATTTATAAACAATGAATGGAATGTTAATTTTTCAAAATTGTCTTCTTAGCATCACAACACTTATTCCAGTGAGTTTCCCATTGGTCGAAGTAACTTTGGACCTCCTCTTTTGATACGGTGTGAATCTTCACTGTCATATTTCTTTTGTCTTCCACATCCTCAAATCTTACTCCAGAGATGCGTTTTAAGATTATTTATGAAGAAAATGTTTTAATTCATAATTAGATCTGCTATGTTGAGGATAGGGATGAGGTGTTATATCAAAAATTGAGGTTCAAAAATGTCGACACCAGCTTTATATTTTTTCTTTAAAAGTGACGTCTAGACAACATCAATTTCATAAGTTGTTCAGCCATGCATATATAGATCTGTTTATATATATATATATATATATATATATATATATATATATATATATATATATATACATATATATACTCGTAGTGTAATGGGTATCGTCATAATAAATAGACATGGTGACTCGCGCTCAAATCAAGAACGAAACTGTTTGCTTTTCACATAATACTGATACCCTTAGGAAAGGTATGACTCCAACAATTCTCCATTCAGGCATGGGTAAATAGTAGGGCAGACTCTTTAACCTTGGTAGGGCAACCATAGACTGAAGAAGGAAAACTCAGTTCAGACATTTAAGCCCGCTTAAAAATAGACCTTGTGTTGCATCCTACGAGTGCGGAGGAGTTGGGTACATATATAAGCAAGTAAAGTTGGCGACCGTTATCGAGGTCGACCCGAAGGCTCCTTTTTCATTAGCTTCTACATTGAGGTGTCAGGGAGGGTGCTACTCCTTTCTCTGGATTGCTCCACTTTACTTTTGATCTGTACCTTATAATGCTGAGTGTTAAGCAAGGCGGCATCAAGTAACATTTTTTAAGTCTTTGGTATGACTCGACCTGGGATTGAACCCCGGACACGCGGATGATTGGCTCATATCGTTTTATTCAATGGATTCTACTTGTGTGAACAAAAGCTCATCGAGTAGTGTAATGGTTATCAAGCTAGACTGGCAAATCTTCACGAGTGAGTTCGAGTCTCATTGGATGTGCCCCAATCATGCAGCCTCGTGCCACATCTAAACAAAAGCTTAGTAAATTATAAGAGCTCTCGGGTCATTTTCCAACACTTCAAAATAATGAAATTAAACCGGAATGGTTTACACCTCTGATATTTAAATAAAGTTGTATCCATAGAAGATCGGAAAACAAATAGATGTCAATATTTCATGCATGTTTGCGTGTGTGTACGCGTAATACAGATAAAGAAGAAGAAGAAGAAGAAGAAGAAGAAGAAGAAGAAGAAAATGGCGACACGTGAATCCGAACTCTCTTTCAGTGTCAAGTTAAGATATTTTATGCGACTGAAAGAAACACCTGCAATTGTAAAGAGTGACATTTTTACGAGTGTGCGAATTTGTCGATATTTATTGACAAAAATAAAAACGTAGAATTAACACACAGTGGAGTGTCCACGATAGCATTTCAGTGGTTAAATCGTAGGATTTGTTACCACAAGAACTTCGAATTGCTTGAGTGGTATGAATTAATTTCCCCACACTCACATAAAAATGGAAAACAGACATATACAAGCCAAAAATTCATTTAATAACCTTAGTTTAAATGTGGTACAAGGCCAGAAGTATGAGGTACTTAGGGAGAATCAAACTCTCTACTAATGTCCAGCTAATCTAGTTTCCTAACTATTATAGTACGTGAGGTTACTTTCGAGCCAAATATTTACCCATTGAACCTGAGGGGTCGTTATTTGTATCGCCCCCTTGAAATATATATTTACTTAGGACAGGGGTAGGCAAACTTTTTGGTGGGAGAGGCGTATCATTGGGTTATGAATTATCAAAGGGTCGCATCTTTTAAATTAAAAGAATTTTATCTTGAGTCAAATGCAAGGTTTCATTTATTTATTTATTACTTTTAGAGGGCCGCACAAAACAGTGCTGCGGGCCGCAGTTTGCCCACCCCTGACCTAGGAGGCCTAGATTCTGGCCAGGTAATTCCCATGTCTACATTACTATTGCCTATAAAATGTAATTCTATACTTCACATGAAATCTTATTATACTTTAATATATTATTTAACTGCCAATAAAATTGTACTGTTATTTAACAACCTGTTAAGCTGTTAAACAACTTATTACACTTTACATTTTTAGCTATTCTTCAGTCTGATGGCCAAGTTGGGTGGGGATTATAGATGTGGGTGGGTCAGAGTTCTAAGGGGTTTTTTTTTATAGGTTTTGCTTTGATGCGGTACACAGGAGAGTTCCTAACGTGTTGGACAGCCACGTCCTAATAAGCGAGTTCGAACTCCAGTCGCGCTATTACGTTCACTTTCAGGCTAATACTCTTGGGAAAAGTATGACTTCCCACTTATCCCATACAGCTCTGTGTTAAATAGTACTACTCTTGTTCTTCTACATTTTATGGCTTTGGCTTTGAATAACCCACAAATGTTGATATGCTATGACACTCATCTAATTATCGAACAGGATCATCATTGCTTAACTTTGATGCTCTATCGGGCACTTGCGTTTTCCTCGTGATTTGACTGGTTTGATAAGGTTCGAGGACTTGTTTAACGTTACAGCTTTTTCGTCATTATTAATATTAGAACCGGGAAACCATTTCTTAAGTTGGATATCAAAATAGCTTTTTCGCGTAATCTTATTGTATGCATAAAATGAACTTAACTCACAGATCGTTGCTACAGTTGTAAATTCGAACGTAATCAGAAGTCTCACAGTTGTGCCTTTGTTCAAGACTAAGTTAAGCTTGGAAAATACCAATAGATGGGTGTCTATCGTGTAATGATGGCCAGCCACCCCCTCACGTCATACAAACTTGTATATGCATACTGGTGGAGTTCCTTTGGCATAGTGGCTATTGTGCTGGACTGCGACATCGTAGTCAGTGTGTTCGAACTCCCATCGCGCGATAACATCACTTTCGGACAAATACCCTTGGGAAAGGTATGACCTCCCACTTATCCTATAAATTAAATAGTTCCACTACTGTTCGTATACATAGATAACTTTGGTATTAAATAACCCACAAATGTTTATATGCCATTTAACAAACAAAAGAAAAAACGAACCAAACCAACACACTTACGTAATAAGGATCTATTGAATATATATTTGATGCGTTTTGTTTTTTTTTTGTTTTTTTAATTTGTTCGTTCCTTGTTGAAATATTAATAACCTGACACTGCTTCGTCTTGAAAATAGTTTAATTACTTCTGTTTCAGCTTTCAATTATTTCATATTTGTTTTTATTATTAGATATATGTATTTACCCAACCCTCCACACGAACAGGATGTAACATATGTGAATTTTTTCAGGCGGGGTTTAATTGGTTTGAAATCAGAGTTTTCTTTCTTCTAGACTGGTTGCCATACCAAACTTAAAGAACCAAGTCTGCCCTACTACTTTACCCATAGCTGGAGGGATAATAATTGGATTCATGCCTTTCCCAAGAGAATTAGCGCTGTGTGAAATGCATACACCTTCGTCTAGGATCTGAACTTTTATGATTAGACATTTATGCTCATATCAATAAATATATATTTACACAACCCTTCGGTTACGTGCAGGATGTGTCACAAGGTTAATTTGTTAAGCAGACAACAGCTGGTCAGAACTCAAAGTTTTTCTTTTTACCTCGGCCTGTTACCTTGCCGAGGCTAAAGACCCCAGTCTGCCCTACAATTAATCCACAGCTGGTGGGATAACAGATGGATTCATGCGTTTCAATAAGAACATTAGCACATCAACGTATAATTAGTCAGAAATTTTCACTGTATAATGTTCAGTTTGTGTGAATAATGGAGAAAAGATTAGTTTATCTTACCCAGTAAATATTTATTTCTCAACAAAATTTCATATGTCAGTGAATTTGATTTAGTTGTAAATATTAATTAAATAAACCGCAAATTGTGCTGTCAATATTTCGAATAGAAATTCAACAAATATAAACCAGGCTAAAAACCAACCGACACACCTTCATTTATCTATCATCTCTCTCTCGCTATATATATATATATATATAGTCCGGTCATTCGGAGAGTGCTTCTAGTTCCATGTTACACAGTACTACTTGTTTGATCATCGACTAAACTAGTTTTCCCATTACTCTTACTTGGTGAACAGGGTAACAAATAATTTTGATGGATACCATGATTCTAATAAATCATCCATTTCGGAAAAAGAAACACTGATATAATACCGAGAGTAATGGATCTCTATATTTTGTTAACGTAACCATCTTGGAGAAGGTCAATCAGATGTAAAACCTGCAGCTTCAATAAAATCTTATAATGTAGGTTGGCTCTTGTTTTTGGACACATGTTATTGAATTTTAGTCAATAGCATTAACACTGAGGGCCACCTTTTCTCTCTATGAAAAGCTTCAGGCATAATCATTAGTTGATATCATGGAATTGATACAAAAGGACGTTATGCAATGGTCATACTTGAATTCGGTATGACAGCCGTCATATATATATATATATATATATATATATATATATATGTATGTATGTATGTATGTGTGTGTGTGTGTGTGTGTTGTGTGTCTGTCTGTATATTACAAGCCCTCCGCAGGAGCAGGATGTGACACAAGGTCAAGTCTTAAGCAGAGTTTAACAGGTTCGAATTCAGAGTTTTCCTTCTGGACTGGTTGCCTAACCAAGATTAAAGGACCCAACCTGCTCTACTATTTACCCATAGCGGGAGAGAGAATAATTGCATTCATACCTTTCCCAAGGGTGTTAGCACTATGTGAAATGCAATCAGCCTTGTCTAGAATTTGAACTCGTGTCGCCGTGTCCATTTCCTACGACGATTACCATTACACTACAGCACATCCTTGTGTGTGTGTGTGTAAGTGCTCGCGCTCATTTTTTGAGCATTTTTCCCTGCTATCATTCAAACTTGAACTTTTTCGTGGCCGCACTCTTTACAATATTCATTTGACGAGACTCGGAATTTAGAGGTGAAAAAGTTTCATTTGCTTTAAGGAATGAGAGAAGTTTTCCAGAATTTGAAATTGTCGTCAGATATGACGTTTATTTCTTTTTCATGATGTGAGAATTTCACCACACCAGGCAGTAAAATAAGAATAAATAAGTAAGAATAAAACTTAAAAGATAATAGAGTTCTGGAATCTGATATAAAGGAGGGTGACTTTGTAAAAATAACTGAGAAAGGATATTACATTTAGAAACCTTTGTACCAAGAGCACTTTAATTCGGTAATGCACAGGGGGTGGAGTTCTAAAAAGTTGATGACTTTTTTACTAATGGGACACTGCAACACTGATGGTGAATGTGTGTGTGTGTGTGCGCGTGCGCGCATAAACATGAAAAAAAAATGTATTCTAAGGATGTATTTATATATGGATAATATGCCATTGTTAAATGTTTCGGATTTTTTAAAACCATCTTCAAGGCGTTGTTGTTACGTGATATGTTTCTCCCCCAAAATTATTTTCGAGTGAAAAAAAAACTGAAACAGTTTTTAGCGTTCTATAATCGTTCATAGGGTTCTTTTTCAAAATATATGTGACGTAATTAGTATTCGAGAATTTTACTTTTTATTTCATTTTTTTATTTCTCTATTCATTTATTCCTCCAAAATGTTGGCATGTACCCCGCAAAAACAATTACCGACGCCGACTACGCCGATGACATAGTAATTCTGGCAAATGCACCCGCCCAAGCCGAACCCCTACTGCATAGTCTGGAACGAGCTGCCGCTGGCATTGGCCTCCATGTCAATGCGCACAAAATATATGTGCTTTAATCAAACAGGCGACATTTCCACACTAAACAGTAGCTCTCTGAAACTAGTAGACAAGTTCTCCTACCTAGGAAGCAGTGTCTCATCGACCGAGACAGACATCGACTCGCGACTAACAAAGGCATGGACAGCAATCGATAGGCTATCGGTCATATGGAAGTCAGACTTAACTGATAAAATGAAACGCAGTTTCTTCTAAGCAGCGATCGTCTCGATATTGCTATATGGATGCACTACATGGACGCTAACTAAACGGCTGGAGAAAAGGCTTGACGGCAACTACACAAGAATGCTGCCAGCAATATTGAACAAGTCCTGGAGGCAGCACCCCACAAAGCACCAGCTGTACAGCCACTGACCACCCATCACGAAAACTATCCAAATTAGACGAACTAGACACTGCTGGAGAAGTTGGGGCGAGTTCATAAATGATGTATTCCTATGGACCTCTTCGCATGGCCGAGCAAAAGCAGGGCGACCAGCTCGAACCTACGTACAGTAGCTCTATGAGGATACGGGGTATAGCGAAAGCGATGAATGATAGGGAGGGGTGGCCAGAGAGGGTCAGAGATATCCGTGCTGATGGCATGACAAGATGATGAGATGGTATATATATATACACACACTTTTTATTTACTCAATATATATGTCTCGGGTGGTATTTTCATTTTACCTAATTTTAACCAATATGAAGTCAATAGTTAAGACTTATAAATAGTGTAAAACTTAACACCTCATCTCAGAAATATTTTTTCTATGTCATTCCTTATAATTTTCGGTAGAGGCCTCGATATTTGCTAAACTAAAAATACATTGATAATAATAATGATGATCAGTGATAATCAATTACAATCAATGCTTTTATGTAATAGTCCATGGCGGCTGTTACATGCTCAATACAATTATTAAAATTTTTGAATAATTTTTATGTTCAATTCAGTACTTCAAAATTCTATTCATAAAAAAACGTCCATTTGAATGATTGTACTGAAGATGAACAGCTGTCATGGACAATTACATAAAAACATTGATTTTGAATTAAATATTTCTCCGATCTCTCACCAGGCCAGATTTGAGAGAAGATCGTTCTCGTGTGGGTGGGTGCACGTATTAATCAAGATTATAAATGATTATTAATTATAGTAATTATATATATATATATATATATATATATATATGTCTATATATATATAATGTTTATGTAAATTTTCTCTAAATGTATGCATGTATAACTTATTGACCTACCTTCATATATATGAGTGTGTGTGTTGATAGATAGATAGATTGATAGGGAAACTAATTATGGAGACTGTTATTGCGATATAATAAAATCTTTACTGTGTATTTCTCTCTTAAATCAAGAAACGCTTTTGAAAAATTTATAACTGCTGACAGTGTAGTTTTGGATGTGCTGGCATTGTATTTTCATTGTGTGTTTTCCTATGCATGATAGGAATTCATTTTACAACACCCTTGGACACAAAAATTAAAGCAAATTTTCTGGATGACGGTCACGTCCATATTTAACCTGGTCTCTCTGCACGTATCTCCTAATGTAGCTTTCTACCTTGTAATAAGTATATGTAGTCAATTTTTTTTACACTTTCCGGGTTTTTTGTGCCAGCGTTAGCTGATGATTTTTCACTGAAGTCTGAAGGACAGCAAATCTCCTCAAGTCTCCCGGACTATTATTATTATTATTATTGTTGTTGTTGTTGAGTTTTTCCTGTCGTCGTGTACAATGTCGCTAATAGGGATCAAGGCTGTATAGGAACATTGAACAAATTTAGACAGTTTTAACATAGATTTGATTAGTGTGTGCAACGTCTTATTCACTTTATAAAAACTCTCTCATAATTAATCAAGTATATCAACAAGAACATCTGTTGCATATATATAAGCCACCATCACACACACACACACACATATATATGTATATATAGTGCAATGGGTAAGTTGTCGTCTAAATTACACAAGAATGAAAATAGCAATAACATCTTACTTCATCAGATATATTAACCAGAAATCCGTGAAAATATCCCGAAATATTACGGATTAACTTTACTCAGAGAAATCGCCATTGGCTTCACCCACGGCCTCCAGACGATTTCGGAATCTCCTACAAGCCTTTCGGACGGTCTCCTTATTTAAATTGGTGAACGCTGCCGTTTCGTTGTCTTCAGTTCATTCTTGGTATTGCAAGGAGTTTTGTTGGTCCCACCCGTAATAATAAAGGTGATTGCAACATGGGAAAAATAGGCGGCCAGATGTTCGAGGTGATGTATATGAAATTTTTCTCACTGGGTTCTCCTGCTCGTGTGGCGTGGTGCCGGGTCCTGTTGCCAGACGTAGAGCTGCACATATTCCAGAAGACACCCTCTCGATTCAGAGCAGCACTGACTTCTCCAGCCACTTGATGTAGGTCTCCATATTGAGTCTGAGGCCATGTGGGAAGATAAATTCAGGCATAACGTAACCATCACTAGTGACCACCCCAAACAACATGGTGTGAATTGGGTGTTTGGTTTGCACCAATATCGGTAAATTTTGAGGGGACAATCCAAGCAAACAGTTGTTCTTTGAGTACGCAGTCTGATTCGAGTTGATTTTTTTCTCATCTGAGAAAACCCAAAGCAGGTTCGTTTAGAGAGGATGCTTCAGTTCCTTCAAAAGCGGTCTTTTATCTGGTCTTTTATGGCCTGTGATAAAATTTGGCTCTTTCTCATCTTGTATGAGAAATACTGAATGTCTTCTTGCACTACCTACCGGATAAAAAAACTCAGATACTCACATATCCCTAGTTATGCACTTGCTGACATCGTTGCCTGGATCTCCCCAACAAATTCGACAATTCTTTTCTTATCAGAATGATCAGAGAGAGGCTTCCGAGTAGTCAAATTTTTAGAGCAGTAAATAGAATCATGGAGCTGCTATCTTTACAGATAGTACTCAACTGACTCCCGTTTGCTGCACAGTTGACAAAACCTGAAACACAATGCAAGCGTGATATCAATAATTTGAAATGACGACAACTTACCCATCGCACCCTTATTATATATATATATATATATATAAGAAAACACCAAGAGATGAAAAAACACAAGTTATACTGAGGATGATTTTATTTATAAAATTATTTGTCAACTTTAGACGTTTCAGTGTTTAACCTTCATCAGGGCGTATCAGTTATTACATGAAAAAAAGACGAGAAAGTTTTAAAATATTCTATTTCCGTTGGTTAGGTTCTGCTTTAAATTTTTGTGATGTAATTAACATTCCGAAATTCATTAAAAAAAACCGTTTCCTATATATATATATATATATTATTTAGTTCATATCTACCAATGATAAACATTCCTCTATCTGTCTTTTTCAATGTTAGCCACCTTCTTTCTATCTCAGTCAATATAATCCATCTTGCTTTCTCTCTCTCTCTCTCTCTCTCTCTCTATATATATATATATATATATATATATATATATATATATATATATATATATATATAAGCGACGAAGCCAAATTATTTTGAATAAGGGATTATATAACTTTTCTGCACCAAATAAGGAGACAATTTGAAAAAAAAGCATCTCTGATAATATTGTGTTTTGAAATGATATCAGATTTACCAAATTTTTAAGCGTTTTTTATTATGTATATAAACTAATCATCTGAAATCTTTAAAATGAAAGTAGAGATTAGTTTCTAAATTATGTTTGACCAAACTGTTATTTATGTTTCCTTTTTTTAAAATCTCTTAGTGTGCTCGTAAATTCGTTCCTATAAGAAGATTCTACATATTTCTTATTATGATCCAGATAAGGGATTTCATAAATCCCCAACCTTGATTCGGTGTGGGTATTGTTATTTTTATTATTAATTTAATTCCTAATTTTCTTTGAAGAGATTGTGACTGTTTTAATTCCAAGGTTGTTAAAAATTTTTCGATGATGTTTGTGGCTGAATTGTTGAGCAAAATAATATATTTAAGTAATGTATTCGAAAATTGTTTTGAATTTTTGGAGTGCATTTATATTTGTGAATTTTGAGAGTTTTTATTTTGGCACGTTGTTTAGGATATTAAAGTTGCTTGAAGGAATTTTCTATATTTTCAAATTCATCATTTAAAAATTTGGGCGTGCAAATCCAAAGAGCTCAAAGGTAAAAACTTATGATTATTTCCCTCTTTATTTATATTTACCAACCCCTCCGCTCGGGCAGGATATAACACAAGGTCAATATTTAAGCGGAGTTTAACAGAGTTTTCCTTCTCCTAGACTAGTTGCCTCACCAAGGCTGGAGAACTTAGTCTGTCCTACTATTTACCCATAGCTGGAGGGAGAATAATTGGATTCATACCTTTCCCAAGGGTATTAGTGCTATGATAAAATGCAATCAGTCTCGTCCAGGATTTGAACTTGTGTCGCCGTGTCCATTTCCTACGACGATAACCATTACACCACGGGCACCTCCAATTATTTCCCTCTTTTTGATGTTATGATGCAGGTAAAAATGTATATAATGATTTTTATTTGAGGATTTGAGATGAACTTTAAATTCTAATTTATAGTTATTATTTGTTAGTTATATTTCCAAGAAAGGTTAAGGTGTAGTTATTTTCTTGTTCATAAGAGTGTTCGCCAATGGTCCGGGAGACCTGGGTTCAATCCCAGGTTGCGTCATATCAAAGACTTTAAAAATGGTACTTGATACCTCCTTACTTAACACTCAGCAATATAAGGTACGTATCAAGGGTAAAGTGGAGTAATCCAGGGAAAGAAGTAGCGTCCTCCCCTACACTTCGGTGTGGTAGCTAGTGAAAAGGGAGCCTTCTGGTAGGCCTCGACTATGGTCGCCAACTTTACTTACTTTTATGGTAGGTTCAGTATTGTTAAATTTATCTGTCATTTTTGTTAAGTCGCTATTCGGTGGATATATAAGTAATTGTTATATACCCTACCTATGAATATTAATGGGTATATCCCATTCCTCATAAATACGTCGGACACTATTGTGAGAGAGGTAAATATGCTAACTGAGCCATATCGAAGCAAAGCGCTTTGTAAATTACTAAATATGCTAACTGTGGGCACCTCTGGTGGTATAACGGTTAGCAAGCTAGACTAGCAAACCTACACGAGTGAGTTCGAGTCTCATTGGGTGCCCCATTTATTCGGTCTTGTGCCACATCGAAGCAAAGTGCTTCGTAAATTACTAAATATGCTAACTGTGGGCACCTCTGGTGGTGTAACAGTTAGCAAACTAGACTAGCAGACCTACACGAGTGAGTTCGAGTCTCATTGGGCGCCCCATTCATTCGGCCTTGTGCCACATCAAAGCAAAGCGCTTTGTAAATTACATAAATATGCTGTGGGCACCTCTGGTGGTGTAACGGTTAGCAAGCTAGACTAGCAGACCTACACGAGTGAGTTCGAGTCTCATTGGGCGCCCCATTCATTCGGCCTTGTGCCATATCGAAGCAAAGCGCTTTGTAAATTACTAAATATGCTAACTGTGGGCACCTCTGGTGGTGTAACGGTTAGCAAGCTAGACTAGCAAACCTACACGAGTGAGTTCGAGTCTCATTGGGTGCCCCATTTATTCGGCCTTGTGCCACATCGAAGCAAAGCGCTTCGTAAATTACTAAATATGCTGTGGGCACCTCTGGTGGTGAAACGGTTAGCAAGTTGGACTAGCAAACCTACACGTGTGCGTTCAAGTCTCATTGAGTGCCCCATTCATTCGGCCTTGTGCCATATCGATGCAAAGAGCTTTGTAAATTACTAAATATGCTGTCTCTGACGGCGGCGGTTACATAGTCAAGACGGGGTTGTCGGGGAAGCTCAGTATTCACGTCTCGCTGCCGACCCTCCTCGAGCTTCAGAGGGTCATCCCTCACAGGTTCTAATCCTGCTTGGACGGGCTAAGTTTATCGCCTGGCACCTGAGGTACCCATTTTCAGGGGAATGCCGACGGGGTCCGAGGCATTTTTTTAGCCGCCGGGCGTATCTGGGTTACAGCTCTGCACTGGGAACCACCTTAAAAAGGCCTTGTGCCGTACTCACCTGTTTTGGCGTGGCGCTCGACAAATAGCTAAATACGCTGACTAAGTAATCACCACGAGCTGTGGTTTGCCTTCTTCACGCCGCTGGCAAGTATTGTATTTTGTTAATGATATTAATATTTCCAATTCATTTCCAACCTCTTTTTTGCTTATTTCTCATCCAGTAACCTTTTGTTAGGTTACAGCTGTAATACATCAGCTATAGTTAGAATCTTTGGATATTATAAATTTAAAAAGACAAGATTCAAGAAATTCGAGGAAATAACATGCAAGAACCCCATTAAGAGGCGAGATCATAGATAAACCAAAATTTATAAAAACTACTGTAAAATAAAAAAAAAATCAATGTTTCGTGCATAATTGGTTGAATCTTAATTATTTTCTCAACAAGTTAAGGTAATGTAAAGTTTGTTTTTTTTAGATGAATTTCTAAACATTTGATACATTTTTTACGGGAATATTCAAGTAAAATGATTTTATGTCTAGACTGGCTTGATATGTTTTCCATGTTTAAATTATTGATTTTGTACAGTAAATCACCGAGAGTTCTTGATGGGCGAATTGCTAATCGTGCCTAAGAAAGGGGACATTTTAACGAAAGATTCTGCGATGATTGGGTTGGGGACAAATCCAATTTCAGAAATAATTGGTCGTAGAGGAAATCCAGGTTTATGCGTTTTAGAACAACCATAAATTTTAGGTATTGTAAGGTGATAATCAATTAATAAAAAAGCAGAATCTGTTTTCTTTAGAGATTATTTTTGGTATAGGACTTATTAAAGACGTCTATGTTTTTATTTATGGTTTGTAGAGATGTTTATTCCATTATTTTCTTATAATGAACGGAATCCATAATGTCAACATCACCACCACCACCCTCATCAGAAGGTGTGATAATAACGTTGTTATTCCTTGACAAATCTCTCAGTGCATCTATATGTCTCCTAGGCAAAGCAAGGTCATCTGAATTAATATTAGTGGTTGGATGGGTTTTATGGCATATCAACCTTTGCAGTTTATTTAATGCCAAATCCATTTTTATACAAATAATCAATTCTATTTTAAACAATTCAGTTTAGCATGAGTAGACAGTTTGATTGTCAAAAACATTTCTATTTCAAGCTATTCAGTTTTGTCACTGAGTTCTAATTCAACCAATTCAGTATAGTGTAAGCATAGATTTTCTTTACGCACAGTTAAATATTAAAACAGTTATATTTTAAACAATTAAATTTAGCGTAAGTACAGTTTAAATATCAAAAACAGTTCCATTTCAAACAATTCAGTTTAGCATCTGTACACAGATTAGTTCTATTCGACCCATAGATTGGACCCTATCAAGTGGAACCACTCCGGGCAAGAGTGGATTTGGGAGCGATGGCAATGAAGGAGTGCTCCGCATTCCCCAAAGGTCCAGCATTACTAGAACCTCACCATCAGATTGTTTAGTGTCATATCAGGACACTCGTTGGTCTTACTCCTCTGCAGAGGTGGAGTCGGTGTATTCTACAGCCCCAGCCGACTGGGCAATAATATATGGTCTCAGCGAGTAGTCCTTGTTTTAACCCTTTGTTGGAATCTTAAGACCAAATCAAAGGGCTTCTATTTCAGCTGTGTTGAATTGAACGTTCGAAAAATTTTGAATGGGATCATTTCTCCCAATGTGTTACTATTTGTTATTGTTACGTAAAAACTGTAGTTTTGTAGTTTGTGTTTTAATTTGCAAATGTGAATATTGTTTAAATCGCACAAATATATGTGTGCGTACGTGCGTATGTGTAAATGTATAAATACATATATAATATACCTATATATCATCATCATCATCATCATCATATCACGCTGGTAGCACGGATAAATACCTATATATATATATATATATATATATATATAATAGATAGATTAATAGATGTGCATGTGTGTGTATGTGCATATATGTATTTCTAACTAAATGTATGCATAGATAACTTATTGACCCAACCTCATATATATGAGTTTCCGCTCTTAAAATATCCAAGGATTTTCAAAACGGAAATACAAAGCCAGTGCTGTTCATATTTCCGCCGTCTAAAAAATCTTGAATATTGGATCACAGCGAGTTTTTCATAAATATTGTTATATTGTTCTTTCCTTAATTCAGTTTCTTGCGACTGAGAAATTCAGAAGGCGCCACTCTAAACATGAAACAATATCAGTTTTGATAAAAGTAGTGCACATTTTCAATGAATTCTCAACAGACTGCAGCTATTACGTTTTCACTTATGACTTACAAACTCCTCTTAGATTTGCACTGAATCAACCATCAACAAATCAGGAACTTACGTAAGCAATATCCAGGAATTGCTGAGTTTAGAATCAACAACTCATAGCCAATAATTCATAGGTGACAATTTATAGAAAACAAGTCATAATCAACAATTCATAGACAACAGTTCTTTATGGGCCATAATTCATTGACCAATAAATTATGGGCGACAATTTATTGGCAACAACAACTTATCAACAATTCATAGGCCATAATTCATAGCCCATAATTCATTGACAATTATTCATACAAAATAATTTATCGGCGACAATTCAAAACCAATAATTCACAGGTGACGAGTTATAGACAACTATTAATAGAATATAATTTATTATCCATCATTCATAGGTCATAATTCATAGTTCGTAATGGAATTTATAACAATTCATAATCAACTATCACCGGCTTATAATTCATTTCCAAGAATTTATAGTCTACCATACATTGTTAATAATTGCTAACTCACGTCTGATGAGCTTACCGTACATACGTGTAAACAGGCTTTGGCATTAAATAACCTATAGAGGTTGATATGCCATTAAACCCAATCAACCAACCAACCAATAAAATAAGCTTAGTAAGTAGCAACAATTCCTAACTTTCAATTTATAGACCACAATTTATAACCATCAACATTTGATGCCCAAAAGTTCATATCGTTGAGTATAAAACATTCAACACTCAACGTTAAGAATTCTTACCCGTGTAAGATCAATTTTCCGAAGTTCACGTCGCCATAGAAAATCTAAAATTTATTGTCAACTGGTGAATGACGGGCGGATGTTAAATAAATCCGTAATTAATAAATGAGTGGCAGATATAAATGTCTACGAAATCTTCTGAATGATAGTGAATATCACCTAGATAGAGATCTTAACCCATGCACCACCAGAGAAAGTAAAGAAACATTTTGATATGAAGTTTCATATACAATCTGTGAAACAAACTGCAAGATTCCCTCGCCAAGGAAGCATTTCTAAAACTCATGCGAATGTCAACGGCGAAATCAAGAGACTTAAAAGACGCCATCAATCAAAGTTGCAGTTAATTCTAGGCCTCAAATAAGAATGGCATCGAATTTAATGGCCACCAAAGATGACTTTTAAATGAGTCATAGTATAAAGATTAATTTTTATGAGGATTTTCCGTCTGAATTTAAGACTAGTCCTTGTTAGGTAAAGTTCCTTACTTTAGGAAGACAATTTTTTGGTCAGAAATCTTGAAATTCTGAATTTTTGGAATTCAATATTTTTCGAATGTCAGGATGGTAGTAAAAGTCTCATACAGAGAATAGACAAATTGAGAGTAAGAGCGTGTTTATATATCTACAGTGAACTTTGTAAATGAAACGTATTATATCGATTGTAAATAAATACACTCCAAACAATTTCTTATAAAAAGTTCATTTTCTCCAAAACCAAAGATTCCAGGAGTCTATCATTTCAAATTTTAAAAAAAGAAGGTATTTTATAATCATTTTAAAGATTTTATGTGCTATTATCTTTTACCATATAACCAAAAATAGGAATATGTTGCAATCAAAAGTTAAATCCACTCTTCTATGCATTTATACAAATTCATTTTTTATCATAGATGATTGGTAGTTTTACTTTTGGTTGCAAAGTTTTAATGTCGTAAAGTTTGAAAATAAATAATACCAACCAACGTCCGTTTTAATTTTAGAATATTACACTAGAAATAATCAAGTCCCGGTTTCTTGGGTTTAGAATAAAAATCACTTTTTACCTCTAAAAAATTGGGTAGGAGTGTACTTATTTATATGCGATACTGATAAATAATATCACAGTTTATTTTTATAACAACAAATACAATTAAACAAATATGAATCCTAAAATCACTTGCTGACGTTTTATAAAGCTTCCAAAATCGAACATTTTTCCATAGAAGAAAATGTTTGGTTTCAGAGTATTTCCGGTCTCAGAATTTTCCGATAAGAAAATCTATACTTAAAATCAATTTTGAAACAAAGAAAAAAAACTTTGATTTAAAATAAATTCATCTTACTATAATCCACCAAATGTTGTTTTTTTTTGTCTGTCTGTTATCACAAATCTAAAAAATAAAAATAAGTGATAAAAATATGCACAGAACGATATACCGAATAAATTTTCTGTGATTGCTTATGAGAATCTAAAAGAGTTTTTTTGCGGGATGTGGTATTGTTTATAAAATAAGAACTGTGATAAACTGAACCATATCTTTGTCTCCATCAAGTTCGCTCAACCAAATATTTTCTTTAACTGTATAAAGTAGACATTTACTTGAAATTTTCCTAACCAAATACCAGTTATGATATTCTTCATAAATTTTTCCGATCACGTTTTTCTTGGTCAAAATGAAGACTTAAAAATCGTGATACTGTAACGAAATGGGCAAGGGATATCAATTCACGCCTTTGAGTTTAGTTAGGCTGAGAACCTTTCGGCTCAGCACATAGGTTAGTTAGTGCAAACATTGATGCTGGTGTTAACGCGGGCGCGCGCAGGTGTCACTCAGATATCACAATAGTTCGAGACGAAACGGGTGACGGAGTGCGAGTGACGTCACGCACCGGAAGCGCGCAGAGGTTTGTGTAAGAATTTGAAGAAAGTTAGAGTTGAATACTAGACGCCAAACTAGGAAAATCGACTTTTGGAGCTCGCAGACACGAGGCGAACTTGCGCCCTATGGTGGCCGCTCGAGATGGGGACCAAATGAATAAAACAGCATAGAAGATCGTGTCTCTCCTCCTTATGTCGAAACCTTTATCTCAAAGTTAATAAAAAGGTTTCTACCTGAACAAGAAGTCGTTATGTGTTTTCGAATTTCGAGATTCCTATGTTCTTTATATGTTCTATCGTTATGAACATTATATGTCTATTTCGCACATGGTGTTAATTGTGGATATGATACAATACACAATAGCCATCTGGGTAACGTTTATTAACTTATATGTAATCACTGAAACATAGTTCAGTTTTAATATCCTAAAATCTCTTTTGTAGTGTGGGTTTTCAGCTTGTAGTGATTACTACTGAGAACTACAGGTTTAATTAATCGCTTTCTTTTTAAGTTTCTTTATATAAATCCATCTGTTTTATGTGTTTATGTAAAATATCAACTTGACCATTTTCATTTATTAAAAGTTCTTTACTAAGTTTGATCCAGACTGGCACAAAGCCACAATTATAACGCACCCAGTAAAATTCGAACTCTCTACAGCCTGCAAGATTGGGTTGACCACCACAAACTCTCCTAGTCGAGACGCCCTTGACCATTTTTTAATACGGAAATTAACAGGAAGGTTTTCACCGGAAACGGAGCAGTCAGGATTATTGTTAGTTCCGGCTCTCTTTTCGTGGTGAGTGGTAATACAAAAGTAGAAAAGGCATTTCTTCTTCTTCTTCTTCTTCTTCTTCTTCTTCTTCTTCTTCTTCTTCTTCTTCTTCTTCTTCTTCACTAAATCCTTCTGAACATATCGTTCTCTCATAATATACTGAATAATAATTAGGCGCTTCGCAGCAGAAAAAGTGAGTTTACTGATACATATTTTTTCGTACACACACACACACACACACACACACACACACATATAGTGAGAGAGGGAGAGATGGGGGGAAGACTGTAATCCATATTTGCTGTTTTTCAACCTCAAATTAAACGTGTGAAGGCATCTGATGAGACGAAGATTATAATGATATTCTTCGGCGAAATAGATGTATAATGACAATTTAACCAGGTTTGAGTTTTCTTCTAACTACATTATATATATATATATATATATATATATATATATATATATATATATATATACTTGTGCGTGAGTGCGTGTGTGGTATTTTCTCTTTTAAACATTACAGACATTTGTTGACTGTCTATTTTATCTTTGATCCGTTCAAGTCTTCGTACGAGTCATTTCATTTTTGGAATGAATGAATTTATGAAGGCGCCGTATGTTTCCCAAATACTGAATCGCATGCACGCGCGCACACACACACACACACACACACACACACACATATATATATATATATATATATATATTCGCCGCAAACAAGAACTATAGGAATAATGCAGTGTTGTCAAGCCGCCAGAAATGGAAGATGAAAGACGATTTGAGTCAATTAGCAATTTTTTGATGTTTTTGGTCCATTGATAATCAAGAAATTGTGAAAGTTATACTCATGAGATGGACGAGTTTATTCCGTTTAATAATATAATAATAAATATGATTTAATAATTGTTAATTCCTTTTTTATGATTTTCATGTCGGGTCTACGATATTTTTCTACTGAGGTCTATTTTATTTGATACTGCTGGCATTGCAGATTTAGTTTATCAAACGATATTTTTTTGCTTTTAAATAAACTGTTATTGTTTTTGTTTTAAAGTAGCGTAAACGCACACACACACACACACACACACACACACACACACATATATATATATATATATATAGAGAGAGAGAGATGAAGAATGATCCAAAAGCAATGCCTCCAATTTATTTCCATGAAAATTACATCAAATACGAGGAATACAATAACATCATGAGATTGAGCAAGTTTTCAGCAAGAAAATACTTATTTTCTAACACAGTCATCAGAATTTGCTCTGCATAGTCGACAGATATATATATATATGTGTGTGTGTGTGTACGTTCGTATATATATATATATATAGTAAATTAGTAAATGACTGTCAGAAATGATTTACGCAACGATTAAACAAATTTACAGTCCAAGTTTCAACATTCACCTTGCCATATATATTCATGAATAGATGGAAATTTATAAGCTTGCTTTTAAGGAAAAACGGCGTCGAACTTAAAAATGAGTAATACTTTTGTTTACACATGTAATGGGAAGGTCAAAGAAATAAACGTTTAACTTGAAAAATTAATTCCGTGAATTATTTCGTAACCATGACTCAATAGCCCACCTATACAATAATTCGACAAATACCCGAGTATATACGGAGTATAATTTCATGGTTATAGCGACCATGGTGCCAAAACGCTAAAAGGATCCAGTAGTGTCTATTCTTAAAGTGATCTTAAATGAATCAATGTTTTAACCCGAAGAATTTTTGCAGTTCTATTGATAAAGACAGTATTTTAAATAAACTTACAAAAAGAGTTCTCTATATTTTTTGAGACGCGGTAGTTTAGAAACAAACATGATTAGATTTGTGTCTATTTATAAGGTAAGGATGATAGGATGACGTTTGATTAAGAAGCCCTTTTTGCCCTAAGACCAAACTATTTTTCGTTCGCCATTGGTAGGCAGTAAAAATTAAAGAATAAAAGTTAAACATAACTTTCACAGGAACGGAACTCCTTTTTTTTTTCATTAATTTTTTTTTCTATTTAAGGTTATAGATTTTGTAGAAAGCAGGCACAATATAGGCCTAAATGATATTTAGACCTAAAAAAATCTATCTACAGTATCGATGCGGGCAACCGTGTCAAGAGAAACATAATAGAAAATATTTTTATCCATATTTACCAACCTCTCCGCTCGGGTAAAATATGACACCAGGTCAATTTTTAAGCGGAGTTTAACAGGTTTGAATTCAGAGTTTTCCCTCTCCTAGACTAGTTGCCTCACCAAGGCTAAAAAACCTAGTCTGTCCTACTATTTACACATAGCTGGAGGGAGAATATTTTTATCAATTTATGAATATGCATGAAGTTCCTCATCATCCTCCTCATCATCATGTCGTGCCATCAGCACGGATACCCCAGACCATTTCTCGCCACCCTTCTCTCTCGTCCATTTCATCCGGCAGGTCTTCAGGAATGCATCTCGTATCGGCACGGAGCTTATGTATATAGGTTCTAGCTGGTCGTCCTGCTTTTGCTCGTCCATGTGAAGGGGTCCACAGGAGTATAAAATTATTTCTTGCAATATATTGATATACATGAAATTACATGAACAGAAAACAAGATTTAGCATTAAATAGCCCAGAAGAGTTGATATGTCGTTAAACAAAACAACCAACCAAACTGCAGTATCAATAGAGACAGTATTAGCCATGAATAAATACTCTCTCTCCCATTTTTTAAATAAAAAGTTGATATACTTCTGTAAATCTGTACTTATACTAAACTTTTTAAAAAATACCAGGATTTTATCATTCCAAATTATTTGGTAGTATTTATCATAAAATTCTAAAATTCTTAGAAACACTATATCCAAAAATGAATACACCCTTGAGCCAAAGTCTATATTAACCATATTTGGGGGGTTGTAGCTTCATTGTGTAATGGTTAAAGCGCTGGACTGCGGAATCGTAGAAAGCGAGTTCGAACTCCAGTCACGCTATTAAGTTCACTTTCGGACAAATACCCTTGGGAAAGATATGAACCCCCCTTCCTCCCAGCTATGGGTTAAATAGTACCACTACTGTTCTTCTAGAAGAATGTATTTGGTATTTGATAACCCAAGAAGGTTGATATGGCATTAAACAAACAAAAACCATATTTTCAAACCAAAGTTGATTGTTTTCTTAGTTGCAGAGTTTCATTAATGTAGAGTTTGGTAATAAATAATATCTAAAAATATCCGTTTTGCTATTGTAATGCTCTACTTGAAATAATAAAATCCTAGCAACTTTGGTTTAGAAGAAGATTATTTATTTTTTTTAAAAACGGTTGGGGTGTACTTATTTAGGAGCTGTACTGTATCTACCTGGTACAAAACGACAACAAAAATGTATCGCGTAGGACCATAATCATCACAGAAGCGAATGATCTAATGAAGTTTGCTTGGTAACCATTGATCCACGGCAAGGCGTTTTTACTTGGAATAGGTCAGAGCCCAAATATCAAGTGTCGTGTCAAAGTGAAAGTATGATCTTCATAAGTTGTACAAAAACTAAGACGGTTACTTTTCCTTTTTCTTTTTAATTTTTTTCTTTTTTCACTCCTGGCATACTTCACCTCGTCTTCACCTCTTTATATCTGTTCATAGTTTATTTATTTATTCATCTATTACTGTTTGTCTCTGCCGAGAAAGCCAATTGCTCTTAAGCAATCAGAAGTACCCGAAGTGAAGTGAAAATGGTGAGAGGAGAGGACATGTATGTATCATAGATGGTATAACAAAACACCAGGAGATGACGTCAACTCATCCAACTTGAGTCATATGTACGTGCTAAGGTTCATATGATCCGACTACTTGACACGAGAGTGTAACTCACGGCTCAAAAGCTCTTCCTCCATCATCATCATCATCATATTATTATTATTATTATTATTATTATTATTAGTAGTAGTAGTAGTAGTAGTAGTAATAATAGTAATAGCAGTTGCTGGAAGAGGAGCAAAATCACCTTATTTCTACAGTTTCATTATCTTAATTGTGCTTATTTTATGCCAAAGTCCACCACCCCTTTCTTTCTTTCTTTCTTTCTTTAATCCATCTTTTTTTCTTTCTTTTTTTTCGTCAAGCCTTTTCAACATCTAAAAAAGAAAAGACCAAACAAAAGATAAAAACGTCATCAACAACATGCTTCCGATCCCGGAACAAAAATTTAGATTATCTCACGCGAGTATTATTATAAAAGTTGTCATTTATCAATCAATTCCATCTTATTCTGTTCATATCTATCTATCTATCTATCTATCTATCTATCTATCTATCTATCTGTCTAATGCTGTAAATATCTATCTATATATCTATCTTACGCTATTATTATCTATTAAACATGATCTATCGTATTCTGCTTGTTAGTTTGTTTGTTTGTTTCTATTTATCTATCTATCTCGGTGAGGAATTATTTCATTGATATTTATCCGTGTATTTTTTCTCTTTCTCCTCCCTTCTCTTAACACTTTATTATTTCTTCCTTTTCGCTTCATTCTTTCGTTCTTTAATCACTTGTTATGTCTACACAAAGTAGCTCCTGTGAACAAAGTACAAATAAATGGAAGAAGCAGAGCACAAACATCGTAAAATCCATTTAGTCATGTGAAGTTGGGTATTTGGGAAATGAAGCCCTGTCCACTGGAATGACATTCTTCGTAATTCTGTCGCCATATTTGCTTAGAGATTCTTTTTATGGGATTTAGTCCCATATTGCTGAAGTACATCGTTTTCTCCGGTGAGGATAGTTTTCACTTTTTATTTTAAATCTTGTGTTAAATATTTAATAATTATCTATAACTAAGGCTTGATTATTTTGGGAATAAGAGCTCGAATTATCCAGTGATGATTGAAGTTGCCTTTTGCGATCCCTAATAACGCGATGAGGCATTCTTTGTTAAGTTTGACTGGCGCAAAACTACAGGGTACTCGGTGAGGATCGAACTCACAATCAATTCGTTATGGTCTTCTCGTTTAGTAAACTTTCATATGTCAGCAATTGCAATCTAGTTATATATAAAATGTCATGTGACTTATATAATGGTTCATTTAAATGAAACCAGCATTAATTCCCTAAGCAACACCATATATAAAGTAAAAGTAAAGTAAAGTTGGCGACCATAGTCGAGGGTAACCCGAAGGCTCCCTTTTCGATAGCTACAACACCAATGTGTAGGGGAGGGCGCTACTCCTTTCCTGGATTGCTCTACTTTACCCTTGATCCGTACCTTATAATGCTGAGTGCTAAGCAAGGAAGCATCAAGTACCATTTTTTGAGTCTTTGGTATGACTCGACCTGGGATTGAACCCAGGTCTCAAACTGCTAATCGAAACTCTTTAAACAAGAAAAAATTCAAGTTTGATTCGAAAATATACTAACAATAGAGAATTTTGCAAAAAATGATACCTGATAATATCCATTTTGATTGCTGTCTATAAATAATAAAATACAACTATATCTAATTTAAATGAGTACAAACCCTACAAATTCTAAAATATAAGAGGTAATTT
>OY757907.1:35821225-35878725 GCA_963585895.1 Sepioteuthis lessoniana | reverse complement strand
CCGCAAAAAGTAAATCTCTTAGGAGGAAAAGAAGTGTATTATGCTTTGTTTGTTAGTTCTTTTGAGATGTTTTACTTAAGTCAAAGTAGGGTTCATTGGTGTTCCTCTGCTGAAATGTGACATTGATTGTGTTGTTATTTTTAAATACCTTTTTATGCTCGTCTATTCTTTTCGGTAAATTTCACCAATGTATATTTTTCGCCATTATTTACACTCTATTTCGTAAATTCCTGCTTTGGACGTGGAGTCCATTTTTGTTTATTGTTGAATAGATTTTTTATTGTTTTGCAAGTGTTTGTTTATATATTTATGTTAAAACGGTTTATTTATTTTTATTATGTATATTTTTAAAAAAGATATTTCGCAGCTGTTGGTTCCAGTCTTTCTTGGTAATTTTTGTTTTTGTACTCTTTTTCGTGTTTTTTTTTAATAACTTTTAGTTCTGTTTATTTTGTACGCTTTACTTTTTGTATTGTGTATAAAATGATTTGGATAATGTAGGGTTTTGAATGTATTTTCAGCGTATATTTCTTCAAGTAGTTGATGTTAGGGTCTGGAAATTCTAAAAACTCTTAGATAAAAAGCCTATCCAAATTTGATTTTATAATTGTAGCGTGAGTAAAAATTTATACAGTAGTTTTTATGGGTGTGTTTACTGAAGACTTTGAATTTTTTAGTCGTTACTTTTTTTCGCTTTAGTAAAATGTTTAGAAAAGGAATTTCTAAGAAGGATACTTTTGAATCAATCGGATTCAAGAAATTCAATAAAGAGGCGTCTTAAAACACCTTAGAATATTGAACCAATAGACAGGCCGAATTTTAAAGTCATATTCTTTTGAATGGGCCAGATTCTAGGAATTCTATATTGAAATATCATAAAACCTCGCAACGAAGGAAGAAAAGGGGTGCCCATAGACAAACCAAATTTTAAGTGTAGAAATAATTATCATGAGTGAAAAGCAATCATTTTGTAATTAGTTTAGGAATCTATTTTTAGTTTCATAAGATTTAACTATACTTAAAAAGCAAACATGCATTCATTAAATAACAAAGATACAATATTAATGAAATCTTTTAACGTTTTATTGATGCAGTTAAAAATGGTTGCATACAGTGGCAGTCTATAAATATAACACTTTTTAAAAACTTGACGAGATTTTCTATTTATTTAACTTGTTATTGGTTAAATTTATTTTATTAAATTTAATTTAATTTAATTAGAATTATCATATTAAATTTATTATATTGATACAGTCAAAATTTATGGACTGCAGTGACAGTCTATAAATATTAATACTTATTGACAATCCCTCGAGATTTTCTGTTTATTTAAATTACGAGGCTCATTAAATAAGTTTCCAGACTTTTTTCGTATGGGCACTTTTATTGATAGTACACACATGAAACTCTAGTCCCCTTCGAAGTAATCTCCCCTGGCTGCAATGCACTTGTTGTACCGATCCAACAACTTCTGGAAGGCCTCATGGAAGTCCTCTTGTGTGAGCGTGTCAATGACCTTCGTCACAGCCTCTTTCATCTCAGTTGTCTCATAACGACAGCCTCTGAGCTTAGGGAATAAGCAAACGTCACAGGGAGCAAGGTCTGGACTACAGGAAGGCTTGTCTTGATGCCCATCTTGGTCAAATAGTCTGTGACAAGGATGGAGTTGTGGACTGGTGTATTGTCATGGTAGAAATGCCACTGACCCGATTTGAAGAGTGCTGGCCTCTTCCCAATGAATCTCTTCCTGAACTCCCTTAAAACCTCAACATAGTAAACCCAACCCTAACCCTTTGGCCAATCAACTCTGGTGTATTGATTTCCTAGCTCCTCCCACACCTCTCATCATCCCTCACAGGCTTCGTACCTTCCTTGAATATCTTATGCCACGCAAAAACTGTTGCTTGATTCATGCAAGATGGTCGAAAAGCAGTCTGAAGCATTCCATACGTTTCTGTAGCATTTTTCCCAAGTTTGAAACAGAATTTTATTGCATATCGTTCTTCTAAAGAGTCCTCACGTCCAGATTGCATTTTTGAAATTCACCAGCGGTGACAATCAGGATTTAATAGGGTGTATTCGAATTGCTGCTGTAGCTGTTCATTTGAACCTGAAATCATAAAAATTGATCAGTCATCTCCTAAGATGTATAGCAATAATATAGTGAATAATAATTCTAAATGTCTGTACAAAAAAAATCTGGAAACTTATTGAAGGCTCCACGTAATAAAAATCGAATTAAATTATCCCGTGATCTAATAGATCGTCAAGGTACTATATTCTGTTCTTCATAACATTTCTTGAGTATTAAAGGTTACTTATTTAATTCCCCACGTATGTTTTTATGTGAATTTACCCGACTCTTCCTCACGAGCAGGATGTGACACAAAGTCTCTTTTAAAACGGTGTTTTACAGGTTTGAACTCAGTTTTCTTTCTCCCAGAATGGTTGTCATACCAACATCCCAGTTTTCTCTACCATTTACCCATAGCTGGAGAGAGAATAGTTGTATGCATACTTTTCCCAAGCGTATAAGAACTCTGTGAAATGCTAACAGCTTCATCCAGGATTTGAACTCGGGTCACTGTGTCCATTCCCTACGGAGACAACCGTTACATCACAAGCGCACCCTCAATTAAGTTCATATATTTTAATTTCAAAGTCTAAGTTAAATGATCTAACATTTGAAGAAAGTTTGATGTCTTTGTTTTATGGTATATCAACCTTCGTGGGTTATCAAATGCCAAAGCCATTCTTGTAGAACAATAGTAGTGGTACCTTTTAACCCATAGCTAGACGTGGGGGTTCAAGAGGGTTCATATCTTTTCTGAGGGTCGGAAAGTGAACGTTACAGCGAGACTTGAATTCGAACTCACATATTTCTATGTTACAATACGGCACGTTAGCCATTACGCCCCAATGATAACCCCCAACAATGAAAAAGTCAGGACACTTTTACTAAAAATATACTTCATCATAAAACCTTAAATGGTTTAGGTATTTTAGTTTTATTTTTGTTTTTGATTTTAATTTTTTGGCTGTTGATTTCAGTGTTAGATGGTAATATGGTTTTTGTTTTAGTTTGTTTTTATGTTTGTATGTGTTTTTGTTCGTTTTGTGTGTGTGTGTGTGTGTGTGTGTGTGTGTGTGTGTGTGTGTGTGTGTGTGTGTGTGTGTTGTTATTTTTGCTCTCTTTCTTGATATAATTTTTATTTTTGTTTATTTTGTATGCTTTTCTTTTTGTATTGCGTATGAAATGATTGGGATAATTTAGGGTTTTGAATAAATTTTCGATGTACATTTCTTCCTCTGGTAGGTGCTTTTACGTACACGCACTCACATACCAATACATTGACATATATTGACAGCAAATTCTAATGGTAAGGGTTCACAAAAAAAAAAAAAGAAAAAAGGAAAGAAATAATAAACATAGTTGTATTTTATAACTGACCCCATTTTTTAAGCAAATGATTCAATCTTATAACTGCCCTCTGAATTTTCCTCGACTTCAATTTTTCACTGATTATATCCAGTCATAGTAAGTGCACACACCACAATCTGTCCAAAAATGAGATGTATAAAAGTCTCTGAGTTTTTAAGATAAAGACAGATCACCAAATTCAAGCTAGAAGACCAAACTCAGTTTTAATTAATAAGAAGAAAAGAACCTTTCAAGTAGTGGATTTTGCCGTATCAGCAAACCATAGAGTGAGAAAAAAACTTGACAAATTCCTAGACCTTGCCAGCAAGCTGAAGAAATTATTGAACATGAAGGTGACTGTGGTACCAATAATAGATGGAAACCTTGGCATAGTTCTCAAACACCTGGAAAAGAGACTTGAATAAATTGAGATCAGGGGAAGAATTAAGATGGTCCAAATCCCAACAGTGCTGAGACGCCAGCAGGAATATTTTGAAGATTCTTGGAGAACTGAAGAGACTTGATGTCATTCATAATTCTATAAAATCGCCAGTTAATACTGATGTGAAAAACTAGGAAAGGGTATTATAATAATAATAATAATAATAATGAAGAAGAAGAAGAAGAAGAAGAAGAAGAAGAAGAAGAAGAAGAAGAAGAAGAAGAAGAAGAAGAAGAAGAAATGGTGACTCAAACATCCGAAACAACAAATCCTAGCAAAACAGGATATTCCAAAATAACGAAAGCAAATTCTACCAACAAGCCAATGAAGAAGGCACGAACAAAATTGAACAACCGGATCCGAATGAAACGAAACATTTCTTAAGCAATCTATGAGAACAGAAACAAGACAACAAAAAGGAAGAATGGTTAAATAACATGAAAAATTAAATCGTAGCAGACTGAAGAATACCTGAAGGCAGAAACACATCAGGAGTCAATATGAACAACGGTCACAAATCGGAAGACATCTGGCTACGATGAGATCCCTGGTTTAAAAGATTCACATCTCTCAACAACATAGATTAGCTCTGCAACAAAGTAAATATCCAAGATAGGTAAGAATACCCTAATAGATGAAAACTATTCTCATCCTGTGAGACCTCCAAAATAGAAAAGTTCGAAGCAATGACAGGTCAATAATGCAGGACCGGCACATAAAGCTTGAGGGCTCCGGAAGGACAGGTGCCATATATTTTTTTCTATGAAAACTACAATGAAAATTCAAATGAAGCAGAGTTTGGGGTTCGAATTTTTTTCTATGAACGCTACAACGAAAATCGATAAGTAATAGATCTTGATGAGATAGGGAGTGTATAATAGATTAGAGGGTTGCACGAGACTCTAGCATTGTCCTTGCAATCATGTGTTTGCCAATGAAGTGGACGATCAAGCTGCGCTATTAAGAGATGAAATTCATTACTCGCTCGAAAACCGCGAATTATTTCCTGAAGAACACAGTATATAGCTTTCAGTGTTTGTTGGGTTGGGTTTTATGGCATTTCAACCATAGTTGGTTATTCAATGCTAAATCCTGTTAATACATATACATTGAATATATATGATTTGTAAACACATTTTGAGATGTTTAAAATTCTCTGAGTTTTTGAGATAAAGACAGATCACCAAATCCAAGCCAGAAGACCAGACTCAATTTTAATTTACAAGAAGAAAAGAGCCTTTCAAGTAGTGGATTTTGCTGTTTCAGCAAACCATAGAGTAAGAAAAAAAACTTTCAACGAGCCTGAGCTCATTCTTTTCACTCGGTTAAATGGTTTCACGGATTGCTATCTTATGCAAATAATTCTATTTACAATTAATCATTTTTTTACAAACAGTTAAATGATCAAACAGTTCTATGTCTAACAATTCAATTTAGCATAAGTCAACAAAGTTAAATGTTTCCAAGTATTGCACTGTATCACAAACAATTTAATCAAACATCAGTCATTTGTTTACACACAGTTAAATGATCAAATAGTTCTATTTCTAGCAATTCAATTTAGCATAAGTCATTGTGTGCACTCAGTTTAAACGTCAAACTTACCCATTCGGCTAGAGCAGTAGAATACACCGACAGCTTCTCTGCAGAGGAGTAAGACCCCTTAACGAATGTCCTTGATATGATACTTAACAATCTGATCGTGAGGTTCCAGTTATGCTAGAGCTTGGGGGAATGCGGAATACCCGTTCATTGCCATCGCTCCCAGAACCACCCTGTCCTGGAGTGGTAGGACCTGATAGGGTCCTATCGATGTGTCAAACAGGACTAAACTGTGTACTGATGCTAAACTGAATTGCTTAGAATAAGACTGTTATGATACTTAAACTTCGTACTTACAAAACTGATTTGTTTGAAATGGAACTGTTTTTGTATGCTAAACTGAATTGTTTGAAATAGAACTGTTTTTGACATTGAGACTGTGCTTATGCAAAACTGAATTGTTTGAAATAGAACTGTTTTTGACATTGAAACTGTACTTACGCTAAACTGAATTGTTTGAAATAGAACTATATATATATATATATATATGGATTTGGCATTAATTAACTTACAATGGTTGATATACTTTAAAATCAAACCAAACTAAAGGTCCAACAGTTCTATTTGACCCATAGATAGAACCATAGCAGGTGCTACGATTCTAGACCTGAGTGGACCTGGGAGCGATGGTAATAAAGGGGTACTCCATATTCCCCAAAGCTCAAGTCTTACTGGAGTCTCATCATCAGATTGTTTAGTGTCATATACGAGACACTCGTTGAGGGTTTTTTTACTCCTCTGCAGAAATGCAATTGGTGTATTCTACAGCCCCAGCCGACTGGACTAAGGTTTATTATGTACAGAACAACAAGTTTTAAAGGAGGTAAAAACTAGAAGGAAAATGTAATCATAGTATGGACAGACTACAAATTAGTTGTATAATCTCGCAAATATGGATAAGTGAATGTATGAAAAGTCATAAACTTCATTCCAAGACATATGGAAAAATGGAGAGGCGAACTAACCGGAAGAGAACAAACCCTTGCGGAAGTTAAAATTCAAAGAGGCATCTTCCAGAGAGACTCATTATTGGCGTTATTATTTCTTAGAGACATCATCATCATCATCAAGTCACGCTGCTAGCACGAATTTCCCTGGCTCTCTCTCTCTCTTTCTCTCTCTGTCCCATTCGTCCATTGTTACCGGTAGCTCCTCTAAACTGCAGGGGGTGTCCTCATGGTATAATGGCTAAAGCGATGGACTGCGGAATCGTAGTACGCGAGTTCGTACCCCAGTCGCGCTATCACGTTCACTTTCGGGCAAATACCATTAGGAAAGGTATGAACCCCCTTATCCTCCCAGCTATGGGTTAAATAGTACAACTACTGTTCTTCTAGGAGAATGGATTTGGCATTAAATAACCTAAAAAGAGTTGATATGCCATTAAACAAAGAAAGAAACATCTAAACTGCATCTTATGTCTGTACAGAATGTCACTGAATTATGTTCCAAGAAAATACAAAGGAGGTTACAATTTTATAAAGTTTTTAAGAAAAAATAAACCACCTCGTGGACATTGATTGTTGTGAGATTTTTGCCTAGAATAAAAGATAATAAAGATCTATCATGCAAAACTATTAGAATATTACGTCAAGATATAGTAGTGAATTTTGGAATTGAAAAATGTGTGATGTTTATAATGAAAAAAGAAAAATGAGTGGGTGAGAACTGCCCAATCGGAAAAGCATCAAAACAAACGCAGTGAAATAAAATTACAAATACCTCGGAATATTAAAAGTGAACACAAGCCAGACATGAAAGAAAATGTAAAAAAAGAAAAACTACCTCAGAAGAATAAAAAAACTTCTCGAAAATCAAACTCTGCAACAAAAAACATCGTTAGAGTAATGAATACCAGGGCAGTCTTCCTTTTAAGATACTCTGGATCTTGTAGGATGATTTTAGCCGGAGATTTTGTTGTTGTTAGCGAGAGGGAAGTGTTGTTTGTGTTTAGCGAGGAAGATGGTGTAACGTATGTGTGTTTACGTTGAGTCGCTTCCTTGCCAAGTGTTGTTAGTTCCATCGCTAATAGTGTAAGGTCTTTCGCTAATTGTAGTTAGGTATTAAGGGAAGGATGATGAAGAAGTAAGATGGCGATAGTCGAAAGGTGTTTTTAGAAATAAGTTTTTATTTGCAGCATGGAATATTGGGTTTGCTTTTTGGTGCTGCAAGACTCGTGAAAGTTTGTGAGTATTGAGACGAAATTGAGTTATGAGAAGTTGAGATGGTTGAGATAGCAGCGTGTGTCGTCGGACGTGTGAGGGATTGAACTTTAGAGTCACCGTGTAGTTTCGTGTGTCTGGTATTTGGGGAGAGTATGCGTTGTCTCCATTAAAGTGGCCCAGAGGTGAATGAGAGCTAGGTTTCGTTTGCGGAATAAAGGCATCGCGTTGACATAGCCAATTTTGGGGTGATATAAAGTTGTGCCTGTGCGAGGCTTGTTGAATGTATCTAATTTATATTCATCAGGGATTCCTTGCAAGGAATCCATAAATTAGATAGGTTCCCTCGTGTGTCCATGCTGCTGCTGCTGCCATTCTAGAGCCGCAGTGAGACGTCTGCACTGGGCGGCGTTGTCCAGCTAAAAAGCATTGCTATTGAAGAACGGCCAGTGTGACGTCTGCACTGGACGGCGTTCTCCATCCAAAGAGAGTGGGTTTGGCAGCTTTCCCAATTTCCTGTTGCTCGTAAAGAAAGGCCCCGGCTGAATAGAATAGTTCATCCTGATTGGGTGAAATTAAGTGTCGAATTAAATTTGCGCGCCAAACCAAAATACGAAATTTCCCTTCACTACAATCTTTCTTAAATGAACAAATGAAGAACTCAAACATATGGACAATAAAGCAAGGAAATTGATCATACACAAGATCTTACACCCGAAGGATTACATAGAAGGACTATGTGACTAAGAAAGAAGGAAGAAGTGGACTCGCTAGTATCGAGGATTGCGTGAATGTAACAATTAAGGAACTCGAAAAATATACAAAAAAGAACACAGAGCGATTGATTACAGAACTTGTGACAACAATAACAAAAGAAATAACTAAAGGACAAACAAGAAAACAACAAAAATATCTTGACAACAAAAATGGTAAGAAAACGATTTGCATAGATACTTCAAACGACGAACAAAGGACATTTTGCATGAGATGACCGGCAGGGAAAACATGAAGAAAGAAACTGAATCTCAATTAATAGGAGCACAAAATGATAACATGACGCTTATCATGATATTTCGCAGAAGAGGAATAGTGTAGGTTGTGATGATAAAGATGAAACAGTTAATACTATAGTAAGCGAAAGCAGCAAACTGGCATAAAAGGAGTACAAGTGTAGGCATGACTGAGTGGGAAAGATGACCCACTGGGAATAATGCAAGCGATTAACGTTTGACCATGCTGACAAATGGTGTACGCACAAGCTAGAATCCATGATGGATACTGAGACGCATTTTCGTTTTAATAATACTATTTTCATACGCCGCCATAATTTAGAGAAAATACAAATAGTTTGGTTAGTTTTATTTGTTTAACTGACTGATAACTGCTTGCAGTTTATCTAATGCCGAAATTTGATTCGGTTGTATTGATTTTACCAGCCTCTCAATCATAAGCAAGACGCAACACAAGGTCAATTTTTGAACTGAGTTTAATAGATTTTTCCTTCTCCAAAGTCGGTTGCCATGCCAAGTTTAAAGAACCCAGTCTACCCAAATATTTACCCAGGAAGAGATTAGTTGGATGCATACCTTTCCTTAGGCTATAAACACAATGTGAAATCCAAACAGTTTCGTTCGGGATTTGAACTCGAGTTGCCGTATCGATAACTGTTACACTAGGCTTTATTCATTTGTAACTGCAGCAGAATATTGAAAATATACTAATGATTACATCGTTAGTATATTTTCAATATTCTGCTGTATATTTTCAATATTCTGCTGCATATTTTTCAAAATGCACTTTTTTTTATTTGTCAATAAACATTGGTTTGCACACAATTATATCAAGTTTACAGAGGATGGAGTAGCGCCCTCCCCTACACCTTGGTGTAGTAGCAATTGAAAACGGAGCCTTCGGATCACCCTCGACTAAGGTCGCCAACTTACTTATATCAAGTTTTCCTAATTCAAATAATTTATTCACAACTATATTGTTTTAAGTATTCCTATCTAATGATAATAATCCTATTTACCAACCCCTCCGCTCGGGCAGGATATGACACAAGGTCAGCTTTTAAGCGGAGTTTGACAGGTTTTTCCTTCTCCTAGACTATTTGCCTCAGCAGGGCTGAAGAACCTAGTCTGTCCTACTATTTACCCATAGCTGGAGGGAGAGTAATTGGAATCACATATTAGTGCTATGTGAAATGCAATTAACCGTGTCGCCGTGTCCATTTTCTACGACGATAACCATTACACCACGGGCACCTATCTAATAATAATAATAATAATAATAATAATAATGATTTCAGCAATTGTATGGTTTTAAGATTAGGTTAGTTTAGTTTGGTTTAATGGCATATCAACTCTTGTGGGTTATTCAGTGACAAATCCTGTTTATACATGTTTTTAAGTGAAAAGTTTGTTAACATTATTTTTAGATGAGCCAAAGCTCATTTGCTTGCTCAGAGTCAAATAATTTCAATATTGCTATTTATTGTTTGCATATAGTTAAATAATTTCAAGTATTGCTATTTATTGTTTGCACACAGATAAATGGTTTCAAGTATTGTTAACACTAATAGTTGTATTTGTACTCTTTTAAAAATAGTTTCAGGTATTGCGAATACCAATTGATCACAGTTAAATGACTTCAAGGGGTGGGTGTCCTCGTGGTGTAATGGTTAAAGCGGTGGACTGCGGAATCGTAGTACGCGAGTTCGTACCCCAGTCGCGCTATTACGTTCACTTTCGAGCAAATACCCTTGGGAAAGGTATGAACCCCCTTATCCTCCCAGCTGAGGATAAGGGTTAAATAGTACCACAACTATTCTTCTTCTTGGAGAATAGCTTTGGTATTAAATAACCTAAAAAGAGTTGATATGCCATTAAACAAAGAAACCAAACCTAAATGACTTCAAGCATTGCTATCTCACGCTAATTTAATTCAATATCAATCATTTGGTTGGACACAGTTAAATGGTTTCAAGTATTGTAAATGATTACAAAAATTCTATCTGACCAATAGATTGGATCCTTTTAGGTTCTTCCGCTCCGGGTCAGAGTGAACCTGGGTATAATAGCAGTGAAGGGGTACTCCATTTTTCCAAAAGCTCCAGGACAAGAGCTTGACTATTAGAAGGTACATTATAATTTCCAGGACACTCGTTGGGGTGAGGGGTCTTACTTCTCTGCAGAGATGCAGTCGATTGCGCCTGATTTGGTTTTAGGTAACTATTCTTCTCTAATAGTAATCATTTGTTAGCACATAATTTCATGATATCAGTAAATGTTTGTTTATAATAATAACTATATCTTCAACATTACATTGCAGTTATTTTTTTATTAATTTATAATAATCATTTGTGAGACCACAGTTATATGGGGTCAAGTATTCTCATCAAATTAAATAATTTTCACTCATTTCTATATGATCTTTAAATGGGACCCTTACAGGTACTACAACTCCGAATCAGAATCGATCTAGGAGTAACAGCGATATAAGTGCTGTAATTGGCATTGTGTTTGTGTTTAAATGCTACGATTCTGCTATTTATATTTTCAGGTCCTTGTATTTTGAAAGCTTATCTAATTCTATTATTATTACGAAAGATAGAAGGAAGTCGAATCGTCGAAATTCAAGATGAGAAATGACGATAATTTCTGCAATTGGTTATTTTCTCTTGAAAAATAAAAGTGAAAAAAAATGTATGTACTCGTTTAAAGAAAGACCTTTTTTCTCTTCTAAAAAACAAAGAGTTGTTTATAACACGAGATATTCTTTTATAACGTCGAAGCTCATTTTGTTTCTAGACTGAATCTTGCGGATCAAAACATCTTTTTAAGGTTGAAAATTTGATGTTGTTAATTACTTGAGTTTATACTCTAAATTAAAAAAATTTAAAGAACAACCATTGTTATTTATATGAAATCGTATATTTAAAAATTCGTGGTGGCTAAGTATCTTTAATGATATAATCATATCATATTATAGCTAGCGTATTTGCTAGCCCATAAGAAGTAGAAATGACTACGGTTTTTGGAGGACTAATGCCCACAGCAATTTACCAAGCTAATCATTTTGAACTTCAGTGAAAGAAACCCTTATCATATTACCAGCTAAATGAATTTATTGTAATATTTCTATCTAAAAAAAAGATTATCTAAATGTATATCTTATATGGCCAAGATTTCGGTGTATATTTTAATTACCAACAATAACCAATATTTTCCCTGTTTTTCATCATTATTTTCAAAATTTTTAAAAATTCAATGGTCTTTAACGTGCATTTTAAATGACTGGTGAAAGTTAATTTAAATAGTTGGTTTCTTCGTTTGGATAATGACTGAAATTTGAACATAAATTTTAACAGGGATAAATTATAAATAATTATTAGCCTAAGTAATATATATATATATATATATATATATATATATATATATATATATATATATATATATATATATATATATATATAAACAACAGGCAATACTAAGGATTATCAAAATAAAAGCCATTATTTAAAATATATCACTGATAAAGCTTTTTTTCATTAAGAATAACGTGATTGCGAGATGGTATAAGGGGAATAACTCGTGCTAGACTCGAAACGTGTATATGTATGGACAAAGCGGAAATTTACCAAATAAAATAAGGATATTTATTATTTCAGATTTTCTCCTCTCTGACAGACTGAATCAAATTTTACAGGGAGGTAAATTATAATATCATATCTTTCGATAAAATGAAAGCGTCAACCAAACGATTGTGCTACATTAGTTGTACATTCTGTTTGTCAAAAGAAAAAAATGTTTTACGCACTTGATCGATGTTTGTTAAAATATGGTATTTTATTTAGATAAATAAAGAACAATGGCTGTTGAGATTTTTTCCCCTATCTATCAAGTGTGGAAAATGTTTGAAACTCGTAGCATTCAGTGTAGACGGGTAATTCATTTTGTCCCTTTTTAGAGTTATGTTTTCTAAAATCTATCTATCCACATCAGTCAGTCCAAATCTCTTTCTCTCTCTTTATATATATATATATATATATATATATATATATATATATATATATATATATATATTACTAAAATTCTCTCATAATGGGTGTGCGTGTCTGTGTGTGCATAAAAAGCGAACAACAGTGATAAGAGCAAATAGGAATATTACATTTATGTAGTTTAATTTTTGATAGTTCTTCATTAGTTTTTAGCCAAGTCGGCTGGGGCAACAGAATATACCGACTGCATCTCTGCAGAGGGGGTAAGACGCCCCAAACGAGTGTCCTGATTTGACATTAAACAATCTGATGATGAGGCTCGTGTAATGCTGGAGCTTTGGGGAATATGGAGTATCTCTTCATTGCCATTGCTCTCATGTCGACTCTGGCCCAGAGTGGTAGCAACTGTTTGACATCTAAACGGAGTGCAAATAAGTCATAAGTTATCCTGAATAGAATTATTAGTGTTAAAAAGCAATATTTGAAACTCTCTACATATATGCCTAAATTGAATTATTTGTATTATATAGTAATACTTGACACTCTTTACTTGTATGTCTAAATTGAATTATTAGTATTACATAGTAATACTTGACACTCTTTAGTTGTATCTCAAATGGAATTATTAGTATTACATAGTAATACTTGACACTCATTACTTGTATGCCTAAATTGAATTATTAGTATTACATGGTAATACGGGACACCCTTTACCTGTATGCCTAAATTGAATTATTAGTATTACATAGTAATACTTGACACTCTTTACTTGTATGCCTAATTTGAATTATTAGTATTACATAGTAATACTTGACACTCTTTACTTGTACGCCTAAATTGAATTATTGATATTACATAGTAATACTTGACACTCTTTACCTGTATGCCTTAAATTGAATTATTAGTATTACATAGTAATGCTTAACACTCATTACTTGTATGCCTAAATTAAATTATTGACATAACATAGTAATACGTGACACTCTTTACCTGTATGCCTAAATGGAATTATTAGTATTACATAGTAATACTTGACACACTTTACCTGTATGCCTAAATTGAATTATTGATATTACATAGTAATACTTGACACTGTTTAGTTGTATGCCTTAATGGAATTGTTAGTATTACATAGTAATACTTGACACTCTTTAGCTGTATGCCTAAATTGAATTATTAGTATTACATAGTAATACTTGACACTCTTTACATGTATGCCTAAATTGAATTATTGATATTACATAGTAATACTTGACACTCTTTAGCTGTATGCCTAAATGGAATTATTAGTATTACATAGTAATACTTGACACTCTTTACTTGTATGTCTAAATTGAATTATTAGTATTACATAGTAATACTTGACACTCTTTACTTGTATGTCTACATTGAATTATTAGTATTACATAGTAATACTTAAAACTCTTTACCTGTATGCCTAAATTGAATTATTGATATTACATAGTAATACTTGACACTCTTTACTTGTATGTCTAAATTGAATTATTAGTATTACATAGTAATACTTGACACTCTTTAATTGTATGTGTAAATTGAAATATTGATATTACATAGTAATACTTGACACTCTTCAGCTGTATGCCTAAATGGAATTATTAGTATTACATATTAATACTTGACACTCTTCACTTGTATGCTTAAATTGAATTATTAGTATTACATAGTAATACTTGACACTCTTTACTTGTATGTCTAAATTGAATTATTAGTATTACATAGTAATACTTGACACTCTTTACTTGTCTGCCTAAATTAAATTATTGACATTACATAGTAATACTTGACACTTTTTAGCTGTATGCCTAAATGGAATTATTAGTATTACATAGTAATACTTGACACTCTTTACTTGTACGTCTAAATTGAATTATTAGTATTACATAGTAATACTTGACACTCTTTACCTGTATGCCTAAATTGAATTATTGATATTACATAGTAATACTTGACACTTTTTAGCTGTATGCCTAAATGGAATTATTAGTATTACATAGTAATACTTGACACTCTTTACTTGTATGTCTAAATTGAATTATTAGTATTACATAGTAATACTTGACACTCTTTACCTGTATGCCTAAATTGAATTATTAGTATTACATAGTAATACTTGACACTCTTTACCTGTATGCCTAAATGGAATTATTGATATTACATAGTAATTCTTGACACTCTTTAGCTGTATGCCTAAATGGAATTATTAGTATTACATAGTAATACTTTACACTCTTTACTTGTATGCCTAAATGGAGTTATTAATATTACATAGTAATACTTAACACTCTTTAGTTGTATGCCTAAATTGAATTATTAGTATTACATAGTAATACTTGACATTCTTTAACTGTATGCCTAAATTGAATTATTGATATTACATAGTAATACCTGACACTCTTTAGCTGTATGCCTAAATGGAATTATTAGTATTACATAGTAATACTTGACACTCTTTACCTGTATGCTTAAATTGAATTATTGATATTACATATTAATACTTGACACTCTTTAGCTGTATGCCTAAGTGGAATTATTAGTATTACATAGTAATACTTGACACTCTTTACCTGTATGCCTAAATTCAATGATTAGTATTACATTGTAATACTTGACACTCTTTACTTGTATGCCTAAATTGAATTATTAGTATTACATAGTAATACTTGACACTCTTTACTTGTATGCTTAAATTGAATTATTAGTATTACATAGTAATACTTGACACTCTTTACCTGTATGCCTAAATTGAATTATTAGTATTACATTGTAATACTTGACACTCTTTACCTGTATGCCTAAATCGAATTATTAGTATTACATAGTAGTACTTGACACTCTTTACTTGTATGTCTAAATTGAATTATTAGTATTACATAGTAATACTTGACACTCTTTACTTGTATGTCTAAATTGAATTATTAGTATTACTTAGTAATACTTTACACTCTTCACTTGTATGCCTAAATTGAATTATTAGTATTACATAGTAATACTTGACACTCTTTACCTGTATGCCTAAATTGAATTATTGATATTACATAGTAATACTTGCCACTCTTTAGCTGTATGCCTAAATTGAATTATTGATATTACATAGTAATACTTGTCACTCTTTACCTGTAAGCCTAAATGGAATTATTAGTATTACATAGTAATACTTGACACTCTTTACCTGTATGCCTAAATCGAATTATTGATATTACATAGTAATACTTGACACTCTTTACCTGTATGCCTAAATTGAATTATTGGTATTACATAGCAATACTAGTAACTTCTTTACAAAATAACTAAACCAAAGTCAACTAGTTTTGACTTTAGGTCATCTTTGGGAGGAAAAGTTTTATCGAGGAAAAATAAAGAGAAGCTTTTTTTTTAAAGAATGTTTTTAGAGATTTTTAAAAAATTATTTTTAAAAGATGATATGCTCGAGAAAAAGCAGGGTAAAATTTACTTTAGGCATTGCTTATCCATTATCCAAATAAAGAATATATATATATATATATATATATACCCGCCTATTCGTGACTAGTAGGTAGAGTGTTCGTCAATGGCCAAAGACTCAAAAAATGCTACTTGATATCGCCTTGCTCAACACTCCAGTATTATAAGGTACGGATCAAAGGTAAACTGGAGCAATCCAGTGAAAGGATTAACATCCTCCCGTACACCTCCGTGTAGTAGCTAATGTAAAAGGAGCTTTCGGGTCGCCCTCGACTACGGTCGCCAATTTTTACTTATATATATATATATATATATATATATATATTAGCAAAATGGAAACTAAACCGTTAGAAAAACCAATTCATTTGTACGACTCTTTTTTTTTTTTAAATAGCATATTTCTATGGCAGTTACGTCAACTCCGTCGTCATCTTAAAAAAAGAAAGTCTGGTCGTATTTGATTGAAGCGAAAGCTGTCATACAAATAAATTATTTTCTACAACTTCGTTTTCATATGTATGTATATATGTAATCTTATGACTATAAAAATAGATCCTGACAACTGGGAAAGCTGGCATTGAGGAGGACTGAATAGAGAATTTATGTTGATAATCACTATACCAGTTTTAAGACGGAACGTACACCTCAAACGTCAACTTCGGAAAGGAACACTAGCAATGTTGGTGATAATATAGATGGTTGGAGATGTCAAATATTTGGTCAATTTTACTCGCCAAGGCTGGATATGTCAATCATCAGAAGTTTCACAAGAGATAATCCGTACGCTCTTCAGGAACAGACAATGTGACTTGAAAATTTGCAATGTGAAATGTGCTGTGTAAAATGTTTTTAAGTCGGTTTCTGATCTCAAAGAGACATATGATGGTGTACAAGCATCAAATTCCACAAGCTGATCCCGTCAGTCTTATGGGGAGAGCATCCTTTCTGTGTAACATTAGCTTCAGACTTTTTGGATCTACCACAAGACTCATGATTCACTTGAGGTGACATGAGTGGAAGGATGCTCATAGTGGGAGTAGGAGATAATGAAGGATGGCAGCGGTCAGTCAAAGTTTATGCAGTTGATATGTATGTATCTATGTATGTGAACTTAACTCAACAAAAATAGCACATCACGGCAAGATGTATATTAGAGTAATACACTCAAAATGCTCCAAATTAGAGAATAAAACAATTTCTAGTCTAATAGCAACTGTGTGATAATTTTGTGGTGTCTGTATCCGCGCTAAATATTCTTTTTTTTACTCACCCATATTCTTGATTTTACTGAAATAACTATGAAATGTTAATTAGAATCATACACTTCTTCTTGGATAAGATATTTCATAATAGAACACTTTTACAGTGAGAACCCAACGTTTATCTAGTTGTCTTGGTAAAAAAAATTTCCTTCAACCTTTATATAAACCTTCCTCACACATTTCACAGAATTTAATAAAACACCAAACAACCCGTCCACCAGTTGGGTTCCCATTGTAAAAGCTATCCACGATGATGTTTATGTTTCTTTTCATGAAGGAGAGAAGGATTCAATTTAGTATGTCATCAACAGCGGTCCACGATGATATTGATGCTTCTATTTATGGAGGAGAGAAGGATTCTACTTAGCATTTCATTAACATCGTCCACGATGATATTGATGCTTCTATTCATAAAGGAGAGAAGGATTCTTCTTAGCATTTCATTAACAGCGGTCCACGATGATACTGATGCTGCTATTCATGAAGGAGAGAAGGATTCTAATAAACATTTCATAGTTATCTTCATAATATTCAGAATTATAATATATATATATATATATACTATATATATATATAATGTTCATAATATTCAGAATTATAAAATGACGTTCAGCCACAAAATTATCATTCTCTAGTCAATTTGATTGCCAATTTATTTATTCTGCAAGTAAAAGCATTTTGAATGTATTGTCCAAACAAATAAAAATCGCTATGATGTGCCTATTTTATTGGTTAGGGTTGTATACATATATTCAGAAATAATGAGAATTTTAATAAAACGTTGTTATAATGTGAGGAAGTGTTTGTGGTCCCATAACCTTCAATGTGAATATCACAAAATTATCATTCAAGTACAAATTAAATTAGAAACGGCTTTATTCTTTAAATTAATGTAATTTAAGTGTATTGCTCAAACAAAAATCCCGCTATAATGTGCCATTTTATTGGATTATGGTTATATACATACATACACGTACTGAGAATTTTAATTGTAAACTAGACAACCTCTGAGCATAGTAATGTTAGTAATATACTAGACGACCAGTGAATACTTTAGCTTCCCGTTGGATCAGGATTCCATGCAGATAATAATGCTTCAATTTAGAAAAGAGTGAAGAATTTTAAAAGGCATCTGATTGTTATCTCGACATACCAATAAATTAGAAGACTAAAAAAAAAATGACAATCAGCGCAAAAGCAGAACCCACAAAATTGTCATTTAGTCATCAAGTGGATTGAAAATTTCTTTACACCCTAAATTAGAGCACTTTAAATGCTTTAATAAAAACACGTTATCGTGTGCCGATTTTTTGCTGGATTACGATTACGTACTTATATAAATACAGGCACTTGTGGTATAATGGTTAACGTCGTAGAAAATGGGCATAATGATTCGAGTTCATATCCTGGATGGGGCTGTTTCCATTTCACTTACCGCTAATACCCTTAGGGGATGTATGATTTGAACTGTTATCCCTCCAGCTATGGGTAAAAAGTTGGTCAAACTAGGCTCTTTAGCCTCGGAATGGCAACTAGTATAGGAAAAGGACAGCCCTGAATTCAATCCTGTTAAACTCCACTTAAAAATTGATTTTATGTCTCACCCTTTTTGTAGAGAGGATAAACTAAATATACATACAAATATAATAAGAACTTCAGTAATATAAATACATTTTGTTATTTGGCCTTGATTATCAGTTGTATATATTATGAAATTGACATTTAATAACAGTAACAAAAAGGATATATGTGTAGTTTACTGGCAATATTGTCACACCATTTTAAGGAAAGATTTCGACGGGGCTCGGACTATTTTTGTCACTTCTTATCAAGGAGGATCAGTTTCGGAGAAGATTCCCATATTAAACCGACCTTGTGTTGTATCCTGCGATTAATGGTCAAAGAGGATATATCCCATCACGAAAGGTTTGAAAATGGATTCGGCGAACCAAATTCAAATTCTGGCTACGGCAGTTTCTCTTTATTTTGAATTAATGACCTTGAGAAGAGCCATGAATCGATATATCGGAAGTGGACGGGTTAAAGTTTATTTCTTGCTACTGGTATGATACAACCTAGTCTAAATTGTCACGCGTTACTTAGAGAGAAGATGGGTGCCACCAAGTAACATTCAATACTCAAGAAATGCTATGAAGAACCGAATATAATACCTTGACGATTTATTAGATCACGGGATAATTTGATTCGCTTTTTATTACGTGGGGCCTTCAATAAGTTTCCAGACTTTTTTTGTACAGGCATTTAAAATTGTCGTAGACTCTTGAGAATTCACTATGTTATTGCTATACATCTTATGAGATGACCGACCAATTTTTATGATTTCAGATTCCAATGAACAGCTACAGTAGGAATTGGAATACACCCTATTAAAGCCTGATTGTCACAGCTGGTGAATTTCAAAAATGCAATCTGAACTTTAGAAGAACGATATACAATAAAATTCAGTTTAAAACCTGGAAAAAATGCTACAGAAACGTATGGAATACTTCAGACTGCTTTTCGACCATCTTGCATGAATCGAGCATCAGTTTTTGCGTGGCATGAGAGATTCAAGGAAGACAGGGAGTCTGTGAGGGATGATGAGAGGTGTGGGAGGAGTAAGGAAGTCAATACACCAGAGTTGATTGGTCAAAGGCTTAGGGTTAGGGTTACTATGTTGAAGTTTTAGGGGAGTTCTGGAAGAGATTCCTTGGTAAGAGGCCAGCACTCTTCAAATCGGGTCAGTGGCATTTCCACTTGGACAATGCACCAGTCCACAACTCCATCCTTGTCACAGACAAGCATCAATGGGCATCAAGACAGTTCCTCAGCCTCCCTGTAGTCCAGACCTTGCTCCCTGTGACTTTTGATTATTCCCTAAGCTCAGAGGCTGTCGTTATGAGACAATTGCGGAGATGAAAGAGGCTGTGACGAAGGTCATTGACAATTGACACGCTCACATAAGAGGACTTCCATGGGGCCTTCCAGAAGTTGTTGGAACGGCGCAACAAGTGCATTGCAGCCGGAGAAGATTTCCGCGAAGGGGACAAGAGTTTCATGCGTGTACTATCAATAAAAGTGCCCATACGAAAAAAGTCTGGAAACTTATTTAATGATCCTCGTGTTATTACTGAAACTACGCACTTGTTATGGGCTCATAGAAATTTCATTGCGACAGGGATTATTTTCTTAATTTTTTGTATAAGTGAATAAATAGATATTTTCTTCTTGTCATTTGCCAAGTTTTGGTAAGTCCAGCATACAGGCTTCAGGTTGCTTACAGTATCTACTGTTACAAAGTGTATACCCACTTAAGAACAGAACAAACTTAACTTCGGTGATCTAGAAGGAATCGGTGCTTTCAGTTTGATTTCAACGAATGTTATCTTTAATTAAAAAATTGTTGAAAGTTGTTTCTGTTAAAAGATTAAAAAAAAAGAAGCTTTTTATAATGCGTGCATCATTTATGCTGTGAAATATGCGCAAAAGTTACCGGCACAATTAAAAAACCCAAACAAACTCGAAATGCAATGCTGAATTGAAAACCAGTTTTTCGATGGAAATAACAACACACCTTAGTAAGGATTTTATTCATCGTATTATTCGCTTACTTTCTACATAAACATAAAATACATGATTTTGCTTTATTTAAAAACATATACATATATATATATATATATATATATATATATATATATATATATATATAAGTAATTGTTTAGTTATTTCTATAAACAAATTATATATATATATATATATATGTGTGTGTGTGTGTGTGTGTGTGTGTGTGTGTGTGTGTGTGTGTGTGTGTGTGTGTGTGTCCCAGTAGAATAAGAGTTTTGTTTGATGTGTTTGCATTTTGATATATATATATATATATATATATATATATATATATGAAAATAGATCGTTTTTGCAGAATAAAATTCGTTCCTTAGAAGCTAACCTTATCGTAAAACTAAGCAATTTGATTTTCCATCTTGTCTTCATTATATATATATAAGTGGGGAGAGATAGAGAAAGTGGGTGCTGCTGTTAAATAAGTTTACCCAAACAATTTTCGGTTGAAAAATTAATTTTCCTCTAAACCAAATTCTATTTTTAGTGAAACGTTTTGCAATGAAAAGAATAGTGTTAAATATTATTTCTTTCTAAACACGACAGCATTGAAACTCTCTTACTAAAGATACGAATATGTAGCTGTCTACAAATTATTATTGTCCTGGTGTGATTATTCGTGCATTTTTACAAAAAAAATTTCGCAATAAACAGTTTTTTGGTGAGAGGTTTTCAGTGCTGTAGATTTTGGTGTTTCTGATTGCATTTTCTAACCCGTCTTGATTGGATATACGCTCCTTCACCATACACCTAATAATATCCGTTTCGATAGCAAAATGTTGCTTAAAAAAATCACAAAATTTTGTTATCGCTGGTTTAGAAGAAAATTATTTGATAAAAGGAAGATTTTACAGAAAATCTAATTTATGTATTTTGCTAGAAGGATAGCTTCAATTTTTGAAGATTTTTTTTATTGTTGATATATATATATATATATATATATATATATATATATATATATAAAACAACTTGACGGATTTGTGGTAGACCAAATGCGGTATAATTCAGAGAAGTGCTCAGTATCTGTGATAGAGCTATTATATAATATATATATATATATTCATTATTATATAAATATATTTTAGATTTTCAATATATTTAATGGCATGCTTGTCTGCGACCATGGAAGAAAAAACCTGAGGATTGTGATGTAAAGATAAACATCCATGCTATCAAATATAAATGAAAACTAATATATATCTTTATTTTATATATATATATATATATTATATATATATATATATATAATGTGTGTGTGTGTGTGTGTGTGTGTGTAAGCAAATGTATGTGTGGGCTTTTAAACATGTGTATATGTACTTACTTGCTGTGCTGAAATATAAAACATTCATACACACACACACACAGACATATATATATATATAAACATTGATACGAAATATAATATGTGCATCGATAAGTCTGTAACCTCATGAGGAAAAAGACATTTAAATAAAAATATTTATTTTTTAACATTATCTTATTTCTTAAGACTTCCCTAATTACATAGATTAAATATTACACAGTGAAATTTTCACATTGAGAATTCAGTTCACAATTGCCTGACCACTCACTTGATACATGCAAACATATATATATATATATATATATATATATATTCATATATATATATTCATATATACGAACATAAAGCTATATAGGTCTATGACAAGATTAATTAATTTTCGGACACAAATTGCGTCATACACATTTTGGAACAGAACACTTCTAACAATAATAGAACGCTAAGAATTTTCTCATTTTTTTTCCATAGACAACGGCTGAAGATGGGTTTTTAAAAAAGCCGAAACATGAAACTTAACATATTATTCACATATGAATAAATATATTCACTGAATATCTTATTTTTTTTCGTATTATATATATATATATATATATTAGGTGTCCAAAAAGATTTTTACATCATTTCGCTGGCCAATAATTTTTGCAAGTCTGGTTGAAATAACCTCAAATTTTCTCAGAATGTATTGTAACAGATCGAGATTTTATATCCAATGAAAGAGAACAGTCCATGCTTATCTCTGCCATAGAGATGGATCGGTTGTGTTGGAGATCAATGCAGTTATCTGAAAATCCACCGTGGTCACCAGAACTGTCCCCGTATGATCTCTTTTTATTGGGATATGTGAAGGAACTGGTCTATGTCCCTCCTTCTTCCTGCTAGCATTGACAAACTCAAGCAGCGAATCACCTCTGCACTGTTTAATGCTACCGGAGACATGTAACTGCCTGTTTGGCAAGAGCTTAACTACCAACTTGACGTGTGCCGTGTCACAGGCAGTTCACATATTGAACACCTATGAAATCGGTCCCAGAATATACTTATAATGTTCAATTTCATTGATCTAGACTTTGTAGTTTTCAAGATGATTGCTTTTAAAATTATATCAAATTTTATGACATCATATATATATATATACACGCACACATATACATATGTACATGTATATTTGTCTACTCATATATTTGTGTATCAATGTGTGTTGAGAGGGCTTATATATATATATATATATATATATATATATATATATATATATATATATATATGCACCGATGTGTTTATACATGCATATACTAATTTAGATGTTATATTTATTGTATACTTTTCAATCGCTTGTATATTGTGCAATACCCCTTAGACACCCAAGACGTATTATTATCGCTAGAGATCTTCATTTTCAATCGGTAATTTTGAAATCAAAGCCGAGGTTTGTGACGGAAATTAAAACCCATGACCTGTAATTTCATAACCAGTGCTGGGTTAGAAAGACTCGTTACCATTTTCTTAGTTCAAGAAAGAAGACTCAGGTTAATGGAATCTATTCTAACAAGAATTTTTCGTTTAAAAATTCTAAAATCAATCAAACTCTAAGAGAACAAATAGTATTTTGTGGGCTGATTCATAATTGAAATGGTGGCCTTATTCGCCTCAATGGTCACAGATGTTGGTTGCTGAGTGGAGTGCTGGTTAACAAACACAATTTTGAATGCTGATTTTCAAAGCGGGTAACCAACCAACAACTGGAAAGTTGGTGTAACACAATTTCCCTTCCTCTATAGCCAACATTTGAATTTAAAATTTTTGGTTTTAAAATTTTGTACAAGTGTACATAAATTACCGGCACATTGGTCGAAAGGGTAGAGTGTTCACCAATGGTCCGTGAGACCGGAGTTCAATCCCAGATCGCGTCATACCAAAGATTTTTAAAATGGTACTTGATATCTCCTTGCTTAACACTCAGCAATATAAGGTACGTATCAAGGGTAAAGTGGAGCAATCCAGGGAAAGGATTAGCGCCCTCCCTTACACCTCGGTATTGAAAAGGGAGCCTTCTGGTCGCCCTCGACAACGGTCGCCAACTTTACTTTTTACTTACATAAATTACTAAAGTTGAAATTAAGATTAAAATTAAATGCATTGATATTAAGGTCTATGCACAATAGTCACCTTAATCAACCAGGAACTAGAAGTTTTGAATGAAAAATATTTGTTTTATTTCTTTAACGGTATATCAACTCCTTATGGGTTATTTAATACCGAGATTTGATTCATTTCTAAATGTTTGTTTACAATATTTTCAGCATTCCATAACATTTTAATTGCGTTCTTTTTTTTTTATTTTTCTACAATCATTTAATTTGCATACAGTTATGGTTTCAAGTATTCTCATTCAATACTCATCCATTTTTGAATAGATTTATTTGGGGTCTAAACAAGTACTACACCTCCAGCTCAGAGTGGGTCTGGAAGTAATTACAACAAATAGGTAACTCAACTCTCTGCAGACCTCCAGAACTGAAACCTTACCGTCAGATATAGTTTAGCATCATGCCCAGGACATCCTTTTTTAGAGAGTGGTTTTACCACACTCCAGGGGATACAGTCTGCGTGATCTAACTCTCACCGATATGGTGGTAAAATTAGAACGCTGTGTCGGTGTGGGCTAGAATACGCCGACTGCATCTGCTATGGAGATGTAATTTCGTCCCCCCCCCAAAAAAAAATTGGGTGTTCTGTGCATAGCACTAAGCTTAATATTGTGGGGGTACTCTAGTTTTAAAGCTTTGGAGAGTGTGGATTCACACCTTCGTTGTCATTAATCCCAAACGAGAATCGACCTAACGAATAATGGTTTGCTAACTTAGCTTGTTAACCATCATACCATGTGAAGCGTTCTTTTACCTTGGTTGGTGTTTCATTTGTTAATATGAATATTTTTTTTTGCCTCAGAATGCTTAAACATATTACTTTGATACAACCTATGTTGTAGCTTGTCATTTATTAAGCTGAACCTAGTTGGGCACCATGACAGAATTATGAAGCATCCAGTGTGAAAAGAACTCTCTTATAATGGTCTGCTAGGGCAGACTAAGTTCTTCAGCCTTGGTGAGGCAACTAGTCTAGGAGAAGGAAAACTCTGAATTCAAACCCGTTAAACTCCGTTTAAAAATTGACCTTGTGTCATATCCTGCCCGAGCGGAGGGGTTGGGTAAATATGAAAATGGTCTACTAGCTTAGCTCATTAACCATTACCACACGCGAGACTCTCTAAACTATATTGTATCTTGAGGTGTTTACATATTTACATTATACACAAATAAATGTATATTCTAATGTAATCACAATCTTGAAATTCAACAAATGTATTTTTCTTATTTTCCCCAATGAATGAACGTAGTTTTGGTATCGTAAAAATACATAAGCATTCAAACAGTTTTAGAATACCAATAAATATTGATTACTGATACCAATAAATACTAATATTAATACCCAGTCGCGCTACTGCGTTCACTTTAGAACCAATACTCTTGGGGACCCTCATATCCCTCGTCAGTGGGTTTAATAGTCTCACTACTATTCTTCTACAAAGATAGCTTTAGCATTAAATAACTCACGATGGTTGATATGCCATTAAACAAAGAAACGTCATTGGCCTAATGGGTAGAGTGTTCGCCAATGGTCTGGGAGACCTAGGTTCACTCCCTGGCCACGTCATACCTAAGATTTTAAAAATGGTACTTGATACCTCCTTGCTTAACACTCAGCAATATAAGATACGTATCAAAGGTAAAGTGGAGCAATCAAGGGAAAGGAGTAGCGCCCTCCCCCACACCTCGATGTAGTAGCTATTGAAAAAGTTGCCTTCGTCTACAACAACTACTACTACTAATAACAACAACAACAACAGTAGCCGTAGTAATAATATTAGTACCAATAAATTAACCACTAGAACTTGTTTTTACAATTAAAACTGGCAAAATAAAACAACAGTGTTGTTCGTTTTGTAGTCAGTAGGGAACAGAAAACACAGAAGCCCTGATAAAAGCTTATCTAACTTATTTCCCTTACGATGTTCGCAGGAGAGACATTTGACCAAGTGACAGCGTGCTTATCATTAAACAGTTATATTCTCTGGATTCGTTCTTTCAAGGTTCAAACCCGAAGAGGAGATTTTGGACAGTGATCTTAGTTCCAACTTTTGAGCGGGGACAAAATACGGAATTGCTTCTTCGCTGTCTTTGGAATAAAGATCTGTAAAAACGAAAATACTTTCGATACACCTTATATTTATTAAATTCTAAGAACCAGGAAGAGAGACTAGGGGACTGAAATTTCTAAAATGAAGAGAGAACGTCCAGGCTACAGTACTGCTGAGGTCGATTCGATCACTGAGAGGAAACCCCGAGGGTGAAAAATTTGAACTGAGATACCTCTACTACTACTACTACTACTAATAATAATAATAATAATAATAAAGAACGATTGGATGGGAAACGTGATCCTCTGGGAATTGTGCAAGAAATTAAAATTTGACCATACTTACAGAGGGTATATGCATAAACCAGTATCTGTCCCATAAAATGAGACTTATAAAATTCTCAGCGACTTTGAAATACAAACGAATTACACAATCCCGGCCAGAAGACTAAACCTAATGTTAACAAGAACAAAAACTTGTCATTTCGTAGATTTTGCTATTCCAGCAGACCACAGAGTAAAACTGAAAGAAAAAGAAAAGATAGACAAATACTTGGATCTTGCTTGAGAGCTAAAAATGCCACTGAACATAAGAGCGACGGTGATACTAATAGTAGTTGTCGCATTTGAGACGGTCTTTCAGGGCGTGGAAAAGAGACTGGAAAAGTTGGAGATCAGAGGAAGAATCAAGACCATCCAGACCAAAGCATTCTTAAGATCAGCAAGAATACTTTAAAGAATCCTTCAAAACCCGAGGGGACTTGCTGTGACTCAGACTCCAGTGAAATACCACCAATTAAAACTGGTATGAAAAACTCTCCCCTGGTGTGTGAGTTTAAACTGATAACAGTTGTATAATTTTGAGAAGTTACATTTGCTTTTATTAAGAGTTTTTGCTCTTGCTACAAATTTTCGTTCATATTTTTTATGCATATTTATTTTTTACCTCACTGTAATGAATTGTAGTAACGAAGTAAATACGCAATATAGTTATTACTAGTTCAAGTACTCATCTACGCTGGGTAAGATCCCAAGATTTGGATCGTATACACTGTTTATTTGTCGCTGCCCCACCAGACACGACTTGACACATGGTCAAAAGCCCGAAGGCCGATTAAAGTGGGGATAAAGGGGAGGGGAAGGTCGGGAACGTGCCGAGACTCGAACCCTGCTGGTCTATGCTGCTCATCGGCTCACTTGGTGCAATGTGAGCCTTATGAGGCAAGCAGTTTCACGAACCCAAATGTGGGTCCGGGCACGTATGCCGGGTTATGGCTTGAACTAGACACCAAGGTCTAGTGCCATACATAGATTTCGAGAAAGTCCGCGGAAGACTTACAAGTCTCAAAATGTCAAAAATCTATGCTATTGACTTCCTATTTACTTGTAATGTCTATTTAACAATCAATTTAACAATATACATACATACATATATATATATTTTAAAATATCTCTCTCTCTCTCTATATATATATATATAAATTTTACAAATGTTTATAAGTGTTCAGTATATATATATATATATATATATATATATATATATATATATATATATATATAACAACAGTATATGGTCGTCACTATCTCACTTGGTGGGTTAGTGGCAGACCAAATGCGGTATAATTTGTAGAGTGCTCAATATTTGTGATAGAGTTATTATATTATATAATAATAAATAAATCTATACTTGTTTTTATATATATCTAATAGAATGGATATTTGTTTGCAACCACTGGCTTCATGCCGTCTTTGCAATCATCTGGCAGAAAGAGCTATTCTTATTATATATATATATATATATATATATATATATATACTGTACACTTGTAAACATTTATTGACACCATAAAAGATAAGTTTACACAACAGAAAAAGGTATTCATCAATTATATTTTTAAAATTATGTTATCATATTTCTGTGAAAAACAATTCAGGGATTTTACTGGGAAATGTTTTTCAGCGTGTAAAGCATGAGAGATATATCGTATAAAGCTTTTTTTGTTTTGTCTAGATTTAGCAGATTAGTGGTAGACCATCTTTAGCTTGAAAAGCTACATTTAAAAAAAAATAAGTAATATTTAATTGAATGTGAATATCGTTATTATTTGAGTATAATACGCACTTCTAACTTAGAGTTACTAAATTGAGAAAAAAATTCTCGTTGATATGGACTAAACAATAAGAATTCATTAAGTTTACAACACAAACTTTACACATAGCAAACGCACGGACATGCAACAAGTAAGTCTTTTATTTTGACTTACTCTTCCGTCTTCTTTTTTTGTCATTTGTTACTGTGCTTTTCTTCTATCGTCAACCATTGTCGTTGTCATTCGCCTCGTATCGTAACTCTCTTCTTTCGTGGCCTTGTTTGTTGCTGTAATCCGAACTGTCTTAATTCTTCTTTCTTGGGATAACAACAACGCCGACACCGTTTTTGTGTGCACGTATTTTATTTCTTACTGCTCATTCATTTGACCCACGTGACCTACGGGCAATGATGAACATGGTGGAAATCATGTTCCCATAGAATAGTCCTCGGCCACTGAAGAATTATTCAAATAATTTTCCAAACTTTTAGAACTTCTCAGTCACCTGACTGAGATTATCCAGTCACTGCCACAGCCAGGTTTCCAAATTGATTTCAGGATCATCGTCGGTCAATTAAACTAAGTTGACTCACGCTATCTTTCAACTGTTTAACGGTTTATGACTTGCTTAGATTACCTCCACTACCGATCAAAACTAAATTTCCCAATATATTATGCATTATAAGCACACGCGAAGAGAAACACATTTATAAAGAAACTCTCCAGTTACTTGTGGACATTTCTTTGTTGTGACATAATACTTAAGTGCTAGTTATACATTAGTTGGTTAGAATTATAGATATTTCAATCATACATCTTAGATGCATCAGGGAGGTCTTCAGTGATGCGCTGTCTTCATTGCCGATTTCGGGTTATTTCTGCATCATATCGGCTCCGACAGTAACCCCGGCATGACTCTGAAAGAGCCAAGCCGCCTCCGTGATCGCGACGTGCTACGCTCGTGCCTCTACCAAAACAAAGAAAAAAAAACAATAAGGCCGGACTTCGGCCGTTCTTATAGACATCTGTCTTTTAGTAAACAGCCAATGAAAACAGGGCATTCCACACTCCTCTGCTATATAATACCATCTTTACCTCATCCGGTTTCGCCACCGAGGTAAGATGTTATTTTAATACTCGTCCGTGTCCATGATTTACGCTTCACTAGACTTACACGAATCTCCCGCCAAATCTGTCCTATACTAATACTTCTAAACTAACATGAATTAAGCCCCCGCTCAAAACTATTTAGTCAGTCTTTAACTCTTACCTTATACCCTTATTCGAAGAAAAAAATAAAAATACTCCCGTTTATTTGGCTCACGAGACCATTTGCTACAGATTAACTTACTATGGGTCATGTCATCTCGAATATAGTGATGTATGTAGCCGGTGAAAAGAACATTATTTACCTTTTTCAGACTATTGTCCTCATCTCTATCGCCTTGTTTATCACAACGTTTCGGCTGTTGTACGCTCCAGCCTTCTTCAGGTGGTTGGAATATCGAACTTAACCCTTTATTTCGCTCACCGGGATAACTATTCTAGTTCCACAAGCCATGTTTAATAGATGTCAGTTATCAGTTATCTCCTGTTAATTTTTAAACAGAGCTCATATTGCAACTTTGTTGTTATTATTGCTTTTCTCTGGCACTCCTTATTACTGGTTCCCATATTGTATTAATTCCTATGCTTGGCCGGCTCAGGAGATTTTTGTGGCCTGGCATATGTGCTGATTCCTTAAGTTTACGAATTTTGCAATGGTATTCCTTGTCTATGATCTCAACTGGTCCCACAGAGAGCGGTGATCTCTCTTCTCTCTCCATAAAAGAAGTTTCGGTAAAAGAAGTTGATATCTAGTATTCCTGTATAACCCCCACCCAACTTTTAGGCTTAAAAGCCTGAAAAAGGTGCGTATTTTACGCGAAAGGTTACAGTAATTATTATAGTAAGTCAATTCATTAATTTTCTGTTCTTTTTAAGTTTTGAAATTTGAATTCTATATAATCAGTTACGTTCAGCAGCAACATGGCTTCCCACATCTTCTTCTTCTTCTTCTTCTTCTTCTTCTTCTTCTTCTTCTTCTTCTTCTTCTTCTTCTTCTTTTATTATTATTATTATTATTATTGTTGTTGTTGTTGTTATTGACGATCTTATCTCATCGTACATTTTCCCCTGGGTCAAATAACGTTGCATATCTAATTTGGTAGGTCTAAATCAAGCTGTTTGCATTTCTTAAATGCAGGTGAGCCAAAAAAAAGAAAAGAAAAAAAAACAGCGGCTAAAATGTTTGGGTCAACTCAAATGTCATCATTCTTCTTTCATTTCTTCCTTCCTTTCTTTTTATACGTTTTCCCTATTTATCTAATATATATATTGGCATGCATGTACATGTATTCGCCTCTTCTTTTGCTTACATATACATATATTTTGAAATGGTAGCCGAATGCACACACACACACACACACACACACACACACACACACACACACACACACACACACACACACACACATACACTGCCCTTTGGCTAATGAAGGCCAGAATTTTAAATACTGATTTTCAAGGTTGGCTAGCTCTCTTGGTGCAAAACATTTTGTTTAGTCCCCAATCAATTTGGCTTCGTCAGATAAGTTTAATTAGGGAAAAAGTGATCAGAGAGGGTACTATAATAGTTGTATATGTGTGTGAGCTTGTGTGTGTGTGTGTTTGTATATATGAATACATCTAAAACGTTTATTTATTGAGGAGAAAGCTTCACTAAGAGTTTTAATTGACTTTATCAGTCGAATACAGATTTTCAAGTTAAGTAGGATTCTATTCTTCCCGGAGAGTTAGCGGAATATAATCTTCCCGATTTGAATTTAGGCAATACAAAGCTAAAGCTCTGTAAATATCTGTAAAATCGCACACGAAAATACTCTTTCTTTACCTTTTCTCTCATACACCTCCTCCCCACCCCCTCTCTCTCATACATATATGAAGTTGTTTTGTAAAATAATGGCTGATTTTGTATTTAAATGTATATTAAAGTTAGCCATCATTTTCAAAACAATCTCTCCTATGTACAGGGTCGCCCATAAATAAGTCAACTGCGCTACTAAGTTCACTTTCGGACTAATACCCCAGGGAAAAGTATGAACTCCCTTATCCCTCCAGCTATGGGCTAAGTAGCACCACCACAGTCATTCTACAAAGAATGGATATGGCATTAAATATCCCATAAAGGTTGATATGCCACAAACCAAAGAAACAAAACCAAATCAAACCCTAAATACGAGCATCATTAAATAAGTTTCCAGACTTTTTTTTCGTATGGGCGCTTTTATTGATAGTACACACATGAAACTCTAGTCCTCTTCGAAGTAGTCTCCTCTGGCTGCAATGCACTTGTTGTACCGTTCCAACAACTTATGGAAGGCGCCATGCAAGTCCTCTTGGGGGAGCGTGTCAATGACCTTCGTCACAGCCTCTTTCATCTCTTCAGTTGTCTCATAACGATAGCCTCTGAGCTAATCAGCAAAAGTCACTGGGAGCAAGGTCTGGACTATAGAGAGAGTGACGAACTGTCTTGATGTCCATCTTGGTCAAATAGTTTATGACAAGAATGGAGTTGTGGACTGGTGTATTGTCCTGGTGGAAATGCCACTGACCCGATTTGAAGAGTGCTGGCCTCTTCCCTAGGAATCTCTTCCTGAACTCCCTTAAAACCTCAACATAGTAACCCTAACCCTTTGACCAATCAACTCTGGTGTATTGACATCCTTACTCCTCTCACACCTCTCATTATCCCTCACAGAATCTCTGCCTTCCTTGAATCTCTTATACCACTCAAAAACTAATGCTCGATTCATGCAAAATGGTCGAAAAGCAGTCTGAAGCATCCCATACGTTTCTGTGGCATTTTTTCAAAGTTTAAAACAGAATTTTATTGCATATCGTTCTTCTAAAGTGTTCTCACGTCCAGATTGCATTTTTGAAATTCACCAGCTGTGACAATCAGGCTTTAGTAGGGTGTATTCCAATTCCTACTGTAACTGTGCCTTTGAACCTGAAATCATAAAAATTGGTCTGTCATCTCATAAGATGTACAGCAATAGCATACTGAATTTTCAAGAGTCTATGTCAATTTTAAATGCCTGTACAAAAAAGTCTGGAAACCTATTGAATGCACCTCGTAAATACTCCTAAAACATTTTTTTCTAGATGAAATTATACAATCTAAGCAGGTATAATGAGATATCATTTATTATTACCAAACTCGACAGCATGGAAACTCTTACAAAAAAAAAGAATAGGAACATACAGCTGTTCAAAAATAAGCCCACCCTTATATATGCTTTTAAGTAATTTTGGGTTACAGAAGTGTTGCAGTTTTACTTTTGGTTACTAGTCCATTTGGCTGGGCCTGCAGAATACACTGACTGCTTCTCTGCAGAGGGGTAAGACCCCCCCAACGAGTATCCCGTGGCCCAGTCGGCTGGGGCAGCAGAATACACCGACTTCATCTCTGCAGAGGGCTAAGACTCCCCCAACGAGTGTCTCCTGGTCTCGTCGGCTAGGGCAGCAAAATACACCGACCGTATATCTGCAGAGGGGTAAAACTCCCACAACGAGTGTCCCGTGGTCTAGTCAGTTGGGGCAGCAAAATACCCTGACTGCTTCTTTGCAGAGGGGTAAGACTCCCCCAACGAATGTTCTGTAGCCCAGTCGGCTGGTGCTGCAGAATACAGCGACTCTGCAAAGGGGTAAGACTCCTCCAAAGAGTGCGCTGGATATGACACTAAACAATCTCATAGTGAGGTTCCAGTTATGTTGGAGCTTTGGGGAATGCAGAGTACTTTTTCATTGCAATCGCTCCCATGTCCACTCTGGCACGTTGTGTTAACACCTGATAGGGTCAAATGGAACTAAGCTGTGTACTTATGCAAAACTGAATTGTTTGAAATATAACTTATTTTTTATATATAACTGTTGGTAAACAAAAACTATACTTATACTAAACTGAATTGTTTTAATTAGAACTGTTTGACTAAACTGAATAGCTTGAAATAGAACTGTTTTTGCCAATTAAACCGTGTAATTATGCTAAACTAAATTGTTTGAAATAAAACTGTTTATTTGTATAAAAATGGATTTGGTACTAAATAACTCGCAAAGGTTGATATCCCAGAAAACCCAAACATACAAACAAACAAGTAGACCCAAATTGACTGAATGAGTATTGAGCTACAATTTTACAAGACTTCATTGAGGATCAAGTGAACATGGGAACGAAGAAGAAAATCTGAGATTGTCATATAAGGCATTTTTCCAAAATTGGTCCATTTGTCATCTAATAATTCACTTGTTGGTCAATATATGTTACGATTTTTCGTGACATTAAACCTGAATACCAGATTAAGCTAAGCTTCATTTTTTTTCGACTAAGGGTCAAGTCATGCTTCAAGCACATTTCCCATTAGATCAACCAAGTTAAGTAGCAATGAGCCTTATCAGTATTTAGATTTATTTATTTATTGGCCATAATAAAGCATATAGAATTTTAAAATGTTAATTTCTTATCTAATTTGATAATGTGGTGGGATCTGTGGTCACGCTGAATGTCATTTTTGTATTATAGCCTGGTTTCGTTTAGTTTGGTTATGTTTTATGGCCTATCAACCCTGGTGGGTTATTTAATGCCGAATCCTGTTTACACACAAATATGATTTGAAAGCGAATAGTTAGTCGGTAACATCATTTTTAAACGAGCCAGAGCTCATTCATTTGCACACAGTTAACTGGTTTCAAGCGCACTAAAACCTTAAATAGTTCTATTTGACCCATACATGGTACGAACAGGTACTACCACTCCGGGTCAGAGTGAACCGAGTAGTAATTGCAATGAAGGAGTACTCTATATTCTCCAAATCTCTAGGCCTGAAGACTCACTATCACAAGGTCAACTATTCTACGGCCCCTGTTGACAGAGCCGTAAATTATTCAAATTATCGATAGAGCAGAGATAAGAAAAAAATGCTAATTAGAATCCGTCATTACTTTCTGAATAGAACCATCAAAAACATATCGAACAACTGTTACAACGGAGCCCAACGGATTCACGGATAGTCTACATTTAATATAAATGCTGTTTTAAAATTTATGTTATTTTCCTCTTCACCTTTTATAGGTTCAACATCCGAAATGTGATGAAAAAGTATCGAGAGTGAATCTTTACATTTTAAAATTCCAAGCTTCAAAATAAGTCACGAGCACAGCTGCGCAGCTTACATAATTAAGTCCTGTCTAGACTGCTGTCTAGACAGATGTCTAGACGTCAGGAATGCTGTCAAGATCTTGTTAATACGTTTATCGTGATCCTTTTTTTGTTTCCCAAACCGAAAATGCGTCTTAACGACAATATTTGAAAACGTATGATTGTTGTAGCTTTGCACCAATCAATTGAAGAGTTTCTGAGGTGCTTCGACTTATGGAAAACACTCTAAAGTGAATATTATGGGAACTATGTTTTTTTAAATTAACATTTCATTCATTGTTTCTTTCTGTCTCGGTAAGTATAACTTCGGTCTCATTACTTTTTGACCACAATTTCTATTTTGAAGAAAACGTTTTATTTATTGTTCATTTCCGTATTGTTAAATACAGGTTTAGTCTCGATAATTTTTTAACACACTTTGTACAGTGAGGCGCCAAGATCGCTTTTGATTTTAAAAACTGAACAACCTTTGAATAAAAAAAGTGTAAAGAAATTTATCTTTTAATTTTGTTTATTCTGACTTTTGGAAATTGCTTTCAACTAATTGTGGAACACGATAAAACACCAGTAAAATAATGAATAAAAAGGTTTTTAAATTTTTGAAAAATGGTAAGTGACTTTTGCATAACCCTGTAGAGAACTAAGCAACGCTCGTCTTATTTACAATTAAAATACATTGATAAATTCGCCTTTTGTCTTCAACTTGGATTTCAAATCGACTGATTCTTGGTAGAGTGATAGAGGAAAGTGATTGAAATGATGGCAAATCTGTTGTGGTTGTATCTATCATTTCAGTAGAATTCTGTATAGTTCGCAGATCATATCTCCTGTAATAACCGAAACAGCAACATTATTTATCTTTAACATTACGATTAAAATCTTACCTGAGATACACTTTTACGTCTGTCTTCTCTTATTGCATCTGAATTCAAATCAATAGCACCATCAAGGCTTAGCATTTTAACACATTTTTACATTAGCAGACGATACATTCTTTTTTCTGCTTTTGGGCGTCTTGTGTGGTTTAGCTCATTGAGTTAGGCTAATCGTCCATTGTTAGAGAGAGTTCGATTCACCAAGACCTCCATATGTCTGAACATATGCTAAGTAAATCTTTTCTTCTTGCTTTTCGTCTTCTTCCTTTGTTCTTCGTACTTTTCTCTTCGTTTCCCTTTTTTTAGTTGTCATTTTTCTGTTTGTAAATTTTCATTTTCGTTTAAATGATTTCTTCTTCTTCTTCTTCTTCTTCTTCTTCTTCTTCTTCTTCTTCTTCTTCTTCTTCTTCTTCTATTACCATTCTTTCTTTTTAAATCTCTCCCTCTCTTATACCTTATTGCAATTTTATATTTCATCTTTGTTTTTCATATATCACAAAAAAACAATAAAAATGTACACAAATCTTTCACATTTTATTTTGAGACTTAATCTTTGTTTTTTTTTTTTTTTTTGTTTCATTAATAACTTTTATTTCATCGTTAAATGTTTTTAAAAAACATTGCTCATACAATGATACGATTGAAAATGCTTTAATGTTTGTTTATAAAGTCATTATGAAAGCAAATATTGTTTATTCTTACTTCATGAAAGCAATCCGAGATTTGTGGGCCAAACTAAACAAAGTATTTACTAATCATTTAGTAAATACTAAGTCACGATTAAAACACTGGTTTCTGCAAGATTACGAAAGTTAAGAAACTGTGATTTTGCTCAACACTTAAATGAGTCTCCATTTACGTACTGTAAGCGTCCCAAGGCCAGACTAAACAAATATTAATAGTGAACATTCACCAGGGCACCTCGGGTGGTGTTATGGTTTTCAAGCAAGACATGTAAACCTCTACGAGTGAATTCGAGTCTCATTGGGTGCCCAATTCATACGGCCTTGTGTCATATCTAAATAAAAAGCTTTATAAATTACTAATAATGAACATTCACCGTTTCATTTTGACTTTGAAATGGTAGAAGGAAGATCGCATGAGTAGAACAAGTGGGATTTTGCGAAAACTAATTGTTTTCTAAGGAAATTATAAATGAGTAAAATATACTTTTCATTTATCTGTTTATTTTTTAATTCATTTTTGGTTGCATGATATCTATAAAAAGTATTATATACAGAGGTGATGTCGACCATAGTTGTCTCTCACTGGTTTAACCACTGATATATCTAAAGAAGGTCTCACCTATCTGACCACAGCTGTATTATATTTCAATAAAGCTTCAAATCAAGCAAATTCCCTATATCGTTTTGCATTACACATGTATTATTTAAATATCTGTTGCCATCAATAAAACTTTAAAATTGATATTTAACCATTGATGTCCTAAGGACTTATTGTCAAGTCATGTTAAAGCACCAGTTCCTCACTGATCAAGCACAGTCAGCTGTGGCTGTAGAATACGCCGTCTCCATCTCTGCAAATGAGGGTCCTTGATTTGACGCTAAATCATCTGATGGTCAGGCTCTAGTCTTAGAGCTTTAGTGAATGTGGAGTACCCCCTCGTAGCCATTAGTCACCGGTCCATTCTGGTCCGGAGTGATAGTACCTGTTAGGATCCATTCCATGGGTCCAATAGAACTTTATAATCATAATACTTGAAACCATTTAACTGTGTGCAAACAAAGGATTAATGTTAAATTGAATTTGTATTAGGTAGCAATACTTGAAATTATTTAACTGTGTGCAAACAATAAATAGCAATCCTTGAAACCCTTCAAAATTGTGAAAACAAATGAGCTCTGGCTCAGTTTAAAATATAATCAACAAACTATTCCTTTACAAATATATATACATATATATATATATATATATATATAATAAGATTTGGCATTTAATAACCTACAAGGGTTGATATGCCAAAACTCCCAACCAACAGATCAGAAGTGTATTTCGAGGAGTTGTGGGTAACGACTGGACTTGTAAGCCAGTTCGAATACCAGTCAGGCTATTGCGTTTACTTCCAGATTAAAACTAGTGGAAAAGGTATAAACCCCTTTATTCCTCCAGCAATTGGTTAAATTGTACCACTACTGTTCTTCTACAAGGATGACTTAGGCATTAAATAACCCATGAAGGTTAATATGACATTAAACAAAGAAACCAAAAGCCAATAGATCTCCATATAGATAGCGATGATCCGGCCGAGGACTTATCGTATATACTCGAGTAATGCACCTCTTCATTAGATAAATGATTCCTAAATTTTAGCTATGCTAACCAATAAAAATATTTCTTCTGCATAAAATCACGTAAAGAGAAAAGATTCAAACACTTATTTAAAATTTCAAAACTACTGTAATACAATCAAAATTAATGTAATACCATAAATAAACGATATGGTCTTGACCTTGATGTAGCCTATTGTTTTTTTTTTTTTTTTTTTGGTGGGGTGGATATTTCAAAAAGACTAAAACCCCACCACTGATACTAAATAAGATTGATAATATGATAAATATCCATGAAATTGATTAAGCGCGCATAGAAGATATTATTTACTTCTTGTTTTATAAAGAAAAATCATACAACATCGTCTCAAAAATTCTAAAAGGTTAGAATAAACAGTTAATAATCTAAACAGTAAATATAAACAGTTAATAATTTAAATAGTTAAGATAAATAATTAATAATCGAAACAGTTAAGATAAACAGCTACCGATCGAAACAGTTAAGATAAACAGTTGATAATCTAGATAGTTAAGATAATGAAATTTAACGTAACTTTGTTTACTGTTTATAATATTTGTTCGTGTTATATCTACTGGTGTTATAAAGAGTAAACAATGTTAAGTAAAATCTTTATTATCTTAAACAGTAGCCGTTGTACAGGTTATAAGAGGATTGAAGTAAGAGAAAAGTTAAGACTCTTCCATTTCAAGAAATATAGAGACATTAAGTATGAAAAAGAGTTAGAAAGAATGACTGGAAGTTAGATGGGCAAAGAAAACAGTTCAAGTAGCAGAAAGGGAAAACTGACGCGTATATTAAGGGAGAGGTTAAAGGGAAAAAAGAGATAGGAAAACAGAGAGATTAATTTGAATGGTAACCTCACTTTATGATTGCTTCTACAAGATAAATACATTTCAATAGTAAAGTTTAGTTGAACATTATTACTTTATGATGAAAATAGTGGATTTTAAAGTTTTTTTTGGCAAAATAATTGCTCAGTCCTAAATTGAATTTGTCTAATCCATTTTGAACTTGCCAAGTCTCAAATCGAATTTGCTTATTCCATTTTGAATCTGCTTAGTCCCATTTTGAATTTGGTATGTCCCAATTTAAATATGACGATTCCATTTTGAATTTGGTATGTCCCAATTTAAATGTGACGATTCCATTTTGAATTGGTATGTCCCAATTTAAATGTGACGATTCCATTTTGAATTTGGTATGTACCAATTTAAATATGACGATTCCATTTTGAATTTGGTATGTCCCAATTTAAATATGACGATTCCATTTTGAATTTGGTATGTCCCAATTTGAATTAGACGATTCCATTTTTAATTTAGTATGTCCCAATTTAAATATGACGATTCCATTTTGAATTTGGTACGTCCCAATTTGAATTTGACGATTCCATTTTGAATTTGGTATGTCCCAATTTAAATGTGACGATTCCATTTTAAATTTGCTATGTCCCAATTTAAACATGACGATTCCATTTTGAATTTGGTATGTCCCAATTTAAACGTGACGATTCCATTTTGAATTTGGTATGTCCCAATTTAAATGTGACGATTCCATTTTGAATTTGGTATGTCCCAATTTAAATGTGACGATTCCATTTTAAATTTGCTATGTCCCAATTTAAATATGACGATTCCATTTTGAATTAGGTATGTCCCAATTTAAATATGACGATTCCATTTTGAATTTGGAATGTCCCAATTTAAATATGACGATTCCATTTTGAATTTGGTACGTCCCAATTTGAATTTGACGATTCCATTTTGAATTTGGTATGTCCCAATTTGAATTTGACGATTCCATTTTGAATTTGGTATGTCCCAATTTAAATGTGACGATTCCATTTTGAATTTGCTATGTCCCAATTTAAATGTGACGATTCCATTTTTAATTTGCTTGTTTCAATTTGGCTTGAAATGGTATAGAAGCAAGATAACCTTCAAGTTTTAAAAACGTATCTCGCGTAATGAACGATTCCTATTTTTTTAGGTGAAAAAATGGTTTTAAAATGTTATTCATTACACGAGTATATAGGGTAAATGTTTAATCTCCGATTAACAGCATGTACCGTATGCAACCTGAGACCCGTAACAAAGCAAAGGTTAGTTATTAACAATGACTATTCAATGGCGTCCGAATTTCCGTTTAAGATTTTTTTTTTAATTTTTCAGAAGGAATCACCATGGCCTTTTTTTTTCTCAACAAAGATTTAAGACTATTAAAAAGCTCCAAAAATGTACAGTGCGAATGTTTCGAAGTCTGCAGGAAGCCAAACCCATTTTCGAAAAAAATCTTTTTCAAAAGAATTTATTTATTTATTTTGGTAGAGGGAGGCTTTTATTTACTAAAAATATAAGTCGAGTTTCGTTTAATCCAAGGTCCATTTAAATTCATTTTTTTCTTTTTTTCCTTGATATAATGCATTTTTAATGTGAATATATGGTAAGTTTATGCATCCGTATTATTTTGAAGAAAACAGGAGTGAATGTATATATATATATATATATATATATACACGATATTTCATTTTCTAGGATAGAATCAAAGTAAATAAAGATCATTCATTAGTCTGAGTTTCTCGCACAATATCTTCATGTAGGTTTATATATCAAATATCTATTTGCTTTAATTTCTTTGTTTTAATGGTATATCAACCTTCGTTGCTTATCTAATGTCAAAGCCATCCTTGGAGAAGAACAGAAGTTTTACTATTTAACCCATAGTCAGCAGTAACGTGTTGGCGCGACTGGAATTCTAACTCGCTTACCAGGATGTTGCAAAGGCGCCTCTGGTGGTGTAATGGTTAGCAAGCTCGACTAGCAAACCTACACGAGTGAGTTCGAGTCTCATTGGGTGCCCCTTTCATATGGCCTTGTGCCACATCTAAGCAAAAAAATGCTTAGTAAATTACCAGGATGTTGCAGTCCGAGCACATTAGACTCTAGCCTTCATAAACATTTTTAAAGTAATTCAAATTATTATAAAATTAAATTAAATCAAAATAAAACGAAACAAAATAGAATATATAAGAATAAGATTTTTTTTTAAATCATAAAGATATATCTAAAATATACAGTGAGGTTATTAAAAAGTAACTCCTAATTTAGAGTATTTATAATTTGATTTCTTGTAAAGGTTAGAGTAAAGAAATTAACCATGAGAATGTTAAAACGGGGAATTACTTTTTAATCACCCCGTATATTTTATAAGATAGAGAGTGTAAGTTAGGGTGTCTTTATGGCGTTGTGGCTAAAATGCCGGACAAGCAACGTCATTGCAATCGAGTTCGAGCTTCCATCGCGCTATTAGGTTCACTTTCGGATTATTACTTCTGGAAAAGTATGAACCCCGTTATTCCTTCAGCTATAGGATAAATAGTACCATTGCTGTTCTTCTACAAGGATGGCTTTGGTATTAAATAACCCATGAAGGTTGATATACCATAAAACAATGGAGGCCAGCTATAGGTTAAATAGTACCATTGCTGTTCTTCTACAAGGATGGCTTTGGTATTAAATAACCCATGAAGGTTGATATACCATAAAACAATGGAGGCCAGCTATAGGTTAAATAGTACCATTGCTGTTCTTCTACAAGGATGGCTTTGGTATTAAATAACCCATGAAGGTTGATATACCATAAAACAATGGAGGCCAGCTATAGGTTAAATAGTACCATTGCTGTTCTTCTACAAGGATGGCTTTGGTATTAAATAACCCATGAAGGTTGATATACCATAAAACAATGGAGGCCAGCTATAGGTTAAATAGTACCGTTGCTGTTCTTCTCCAGGAATGGTTTTGGTGTTAAATAACCCTCGAAGGCTTATGTGCTATTAATCAAAGAAACCAAATGTTGTATATTGACCTATGACCCGGCCGAGCAGTCAAAATAGGAAATGCACATTTGTAAATAACAGGTCCATCCGGTCGATCAGGATATTATAACCTTGACTGTGGATGGATTGAATGAGTGCAATTTGTGACGCCCACAAGAAAGTGGGCGTTGAACTATTATATAACTCGGTGAAGACAGGAAGTCAGTTAGTTTGGAGACCAGACCCGTTGATGACAAGATGGTTGGTGACATGATGCGGTAGAGAAAGCCAGCACCCAGAAGAGTTTGCCCCCGGTTGAGCAGCACAGGAGAACGGGAAAGAAACGCAGTTATGGCCAATAGAGTGAGGGTCAGTATGTGGCAATTCTGTTCGGTCTCCAACTCCCTCTCACACACAACCTTTTCAAATAAAGTGAGAGGTATATTTTTTTCTAAAAGACCGTGTCGCTCGTCTTTATTGTGTCGTCGTTATGTTCTGCATACAGATGTGCATGCATATGTAGACGTATATGTATTATGTGTTTGTATAGATGGTTGTGACTATACAACACAAACGACAGAATATAAGAGATATATTTTATAAGATAAAATAATATAGAATATTTATGTAGATATAATCACTAGTTATGAGAGGTGATAAGCACACCTGAAGATCGTGTGCCTGAAACTTGGGCTCATTAATTTTCCTTGTTTTATTTTATAATTGAAATATCATATCCTGAATTTTTATGCATAGAACACGACTAATTTACTTGACAAATTTCGACCGTTTTTACGATAAATTTTGATGATGATAATAATAATATAAATGGTCAGGCAAAATGATCTCTCGGATATGAATCACAGAGAAAAAAAAGAAATATAGATGCTCTTCAAAATTCAATTTTATAATAAGAAAGAAACATATTTGTCACTTTATTTTGTTATTGTAATCGCTTGGTTTTAAATATCACATCGTCCAAATACCCTTACGAACTAAAGCCTCACTCTAAAGTTCTGCGACGCTTGCTAAATAATTGCCTCCGCCATTGTTGCAACCTCATGACAAATAAAATCTTTCAGTTTGTCAGTTGTCTGCGGTCTACATTTCAAAACTTGAGCCTTCAGTTATCCCTAGAGAAGGATAGATATTTATACGTGCCTCCCACTAGAAAGAATTTGACACAACGTCTTTTTTACAGTGGGGGTTTAGGGAAGGAGAAAGTCGGACACAAACTGAGACTCGTGCCCAGCTGGACGATGCTGGTCATTGGCTCATTTGGTGCAATGTGAGACAGGTGACCCTGCTGGACTTAGACTCACTAAGTGCAATGTAAGTCCGCCACGTATGCCTGTTCATAGCTTGAACCAGACCCAAAAGGTTTGTGCTCTGCTCCAGCCAAAAGGCTTGTGCTTTGCTTCAGCCGAAGCCGGGGGTCAAAAGGCCAGAAGCAATCCCTAGCCAAGGGCAATCACTTGGAAATAGATCTGGTGAGTGAGTCGGTCACGTGGTATTCCCATATAGTGAAATGAGTCACTATTTTAAATAAGTTTCAATTACAAAGACACGATGTTCGTCATTCTAAACCATGATGGTAATGACATGGCTGCTGTTGCTTAGAAACTTACTTCCCAGCCACTTACCTCAACAAGCGCTTCCAAAGCAGCAATTTTGAAACCGGGAGATCATTCTGCCAGGCCTTGTAAACATGCGTACGCACGCGCGTGTGTGTGTATGTGGGAATATAATCATTTTTTTTAAATGTCAACAACCTACACATTTAAACTTAAAGAAAGGTTGAAGTACGTACCGTATATATTCGTGTATAGGTCGAATTTTGACACCTAATGTTTTGGTAAAAAATTGCGTCGTTAACGAATAATTATTTTAAAGGTTGAAATCTTAACATATTTCGAAGAAACAGTAGAAAACATTATCTTGAAAAAAAAATTAACTTATTCCATGAATTAATAACCATTGATAAAGAGACGATCGACACACGAGAATATGCAGTATTTGAAATGAGAAACATTCTGGTGGGGATTTGTGTCTAAGAAGATGTAATGGATATATTTGCAATGTAATCATTTACTAACCTTAGTTTCGTTTGGTACAAAGAAGATTGTAGAAAGCACTCAGCGAGTATCGAACTCACAAACCATAGTCTGCTAGCCAAGCTCGCTAACTATGACAGTAAGCGAGACGCCAATATTCGCGCTTAATGTATTCGGAAATATTGATATTTCCGCTATTCAACAGAGTTCAGCACTAGTCCAAATGGAGGTAATAAGATTTTGTGCCAATCTTCAAAACAAGGAGAGACTCATATTCTAACCAGCGTTTGAAATTCTGGCTTTGACTGAATTTGATCAACGCACTCCGACACAGAATCATTTCAGGCACAAGGCAAATCGCGCCACACGAATGTATGTGCATTATTTATATTGTTAGGCATATATTTATTTATTTATTTGTGTACGTGTCTGCACAAATAGTAGTAACTTTCTCCATTATATTTAATCTTGATGGAGGAATTTTTTCAAATTTGATTACATTACAGCGGGAAAATCCTTAAAATGTTTATATCAATAATAAGTCATGCTCGTCGATAATGTGTATTGGTGCGTGGTGGTTGTTCAAATGTTCTCACGTACTCTTATAATTTATAAGTAGATTATATTTCCTAAAAAGTGCCGTAATATATATATATATATAGTTTTAAACCATATTTATGTAAAAACCACATATATAGATTTCCTTGCGTTGTTTAAAGGTACCCAGAGTCAGCTCAGGCTGTAATATACGCCAAGTGGAGGTGCCCGTGGTGTAATGGTTATCGTCGTAGGAAATGGACACGGCGACACGATTTCAAATTCTGGACGAGACTGATTGCATTTCACAAAGCATTAATACCCTTAGGAAAGGTATGAATCCAATAATTCTCCCTCCAGCTATGGGTAAATAGTAGGACAGACTAGGTACTTCAGCCTTGGTGAGGCAACTAGTCTAGGAGAAGGAAAACTCTGAATCCAAACCTGTTAAACTCCGCTAAAATATTGACCTTGTATCATATCCTGCCCGAGCGGAGGGGTTGGTAAATATGGTAATATACGCCAACTGTACCTCTGCATGGAAGTAAGACCTCACCCCACAACGAGTGTCTATAATATGATACTAAACCATGTGATAGTCGGATTCTAGTACGGGAACATTGGTGAATGTCGAGTACCCCTTCATTGCGATTAGTCTCAGGTCTACTCGGACATGGAGTGGTAGTACCGGTAAGGGTTCCATTTGAGGGTCAAATAGAAATATTTAAACATCTTCTGTAATTCGAACAATTTTACTTTGGAAAAACTAATAAATTCTATTGAATAGAATTACTAGTGTTAAATAGCAATACTTGAAACCATTTAACTGTGTGCAAATAAATGAGCTCTGGCTCGTTTAAAAATTGACACCTACAAACTATTCGTTTACAAATTACATACATACATACATATATACATACAGGATTTGGCATTAAATAATTTACAAGGGTTGACATGCCTTAAACGCAATTAACCCATTTGTGTAAAGGCTGCAGCACACACACACACACACACACACATATATATTCAGAGTTTTGATGTAGTTATGGTTTGGTGATGATATATATTAATATCAGTCTTGTTTGTATAATGTAGGATTAAAAATAATATCCTGGTGTATTAGGTTTATAAATAATTAACCTTATATTAATAAATGTTATAGGCCTACTAATTCAAGGAAAATACCGTATTCATGATATCAAAGTATAGAATTTTTAATCAATTTTTCATCTCATTTACCACCAGACTAATTTCGTATTCATTCACCTCTATTTTTACAGCTCAATTGCTCTCTCTCTCTCTCTCTATATATATATATATATATATATAAAGTGTGTTTTTTTCTGAATGTGAGCGTCATGAGTGCTTGCTTGTTGACATATGACTTTACGTAACTATATAATTACGATGGATTGGCCACTTTTCTCTCTTTTCCGTCTGTTCATTGTATACACCAATTGATACTTGAACGTATACTTTGATATTTTTCTGGGTTGTATACTTGCTCTGCTTTAGTAGTGTCGAGCACTTTTCCTTACAAACTTTTCTCCTTCGCTTTCATCTTTTTATGTTATAAATATATTTGTGTGCGTGAGTGTGTGATTATAATTGTTAAACCAACTGCAGATGTTTAGCTGCGATGCTGTAATGACTAAAGCGCTGGACTGCGACATCGTAGTAAGCGAGTTCGAATTCCAGTCGAGTTTACTACACCAATCTTCGGTTTAATTCCATTGGGGAAAGTACGAAATCTTTTATTCCCCAAGCTATCGGTTAAATAGTATAACAACTGTTTTTCTACAAGGATGACTTTGGCATTAAATAAACTTCAAAGGTTGATATGCCATTAAATGTAGAAACTAAATCAAACCAGATTCAAAGAAGTCACTTCCAACAATATATTTTGTTGTAAAATTAAAATGCACGAATAGCTGGCATCTTTGTTGTAATTTGTCCGGAAAATAATTCAAATACAACTTATTAAGCAGACGCTCAGCCCTTTTCAAAAAATATACAAATGGTCTAATGAGTAGAGTGTTTGCTAATGGTCCGGGAGACCAGGGTTCAATCCCTGGTCGAGTCATACCAAATACACAAAAACTGGTACTTGATGCCGCCTTGCTTAACCCTCAGCATTATAAGGTTAGGATTAAGAAAAGGTGTAACGCTCTCCCCTACACCTCAGGGTAGTAGCTATTGAAGAGGGAGCCTTCGGGTTTCGCTATTAGGACTACCGGTTATTTGGACCAGTTTCGTGAGGACCGATTCAAAGTATGTAATTTTCACTAATTTGCTTCGTTTGTTATGACAAATACGCCGTTTAATTGGACCAATCTGAAGTTCTACTGAATTAATTTTCATTCTTTAAAAATCGTTTATAATTATAGTTTAGAATACTTAACATTAATAAGTTTATTCAATTGAATCTTTAAAAAAAGTGTCGCAATTTCAAAAAACGTAGTCAGTCATTTCGAGGTTCGTTCCAAACCAATCTTGCAAAGTAAAGAGGCTCTTCAAGGGCCAATGACATTGGACATTTCAAGTTATATATATATATATATAATTGATTCTCCTGTCGATCTTTATGCATGAGGGCCTAACAGACCGGTTAAAGATATGAACTGTTGGACGACCGACACAGATGATTTGTTTAGTGATGAAGCTCTGTGCAGAACTCGCCACACTTCTTGGATGAGTTGATAACAGAAGAATAGTGCATCAATGTGTCTCAAATTCTCCGGAACAAAATTCCTCAGGTTTTGACTTCAGAGCTTTTCCTTCTTCTAGATCTGTTACTTCACCAAAACTAGAGAACCCAATCTACCCTATTTTACCCATAGCTGGGGATATATATATATATATATATATATGTATATATATATATATAAAGAATCCAACAATAACGGGTAAAATAAACTTATAATGGAATATACTTATTGATTTTCTTGTTTCTTAATGATATTTTGCTCTGTATAAGTTTATTTACATATGTCTACATATATTAAAAACTTTACATTGAGCACTCAATTTAGATAATTCTGTTTAAGTATAGCTATAAAATCTATCTATATATATATATATATATATATGGGTCTTTCAAGAAATAACCATAGGTGAACATTTTTCTTGTGGCAGCTCACTACCTCTTCTTAAAAAGACTAAAGAAATCTGAGTTAGTTTTCCTTGTTTTATAAGAAGTGGTAATGTCTTGACACAGATCCTCTTTCTGAGTGAGGCTTATAACTTTTTGAACAAACATCGCGTATATATATATATATATATATATATAACTTCGGTTGGAAACGTGAGTTGATGTTCCAATTCAGTTTTTACGTGTTGGTCCATGCAACCATCAAACAATGATGATCTTTTTATCTCGAGTTGCATTCATTTTTGCATTGAGTACATTGGGTTCATAAACAAGGGAACTCTGCATACTGTGTGGTAGGTCTTCAGTCGATTTATTTATTGAGATTTATGCCGTTAGGCATCCAATTTTATTTACAATGGATTCACATTCTCTTAATGCTTTTAAAACTGCTTCCGCAGCGGCATTCTATATCGGCACATAGTCTAAATTCGATACCGGATTTCATCAGATTGGTCATCTTATTCTCACCTACTTTCAGCTCATTTACATGTTTCTTTATTTCATAACGTAATAATTGATTTGTTGTCTCGTAGAACAATCAGGATGTATCGTATCACAATCCTCTTTGATATACAAAATGTGATTTAGGTTACCAACTCTCGTCACATCACGTGGTGGTCTTTCCTTACCGTCTCTAGTCTTTCCTAGTGTCATTCCATCTCTCTTGGAAGTCTTTCTTAACAAAGAATTTACACAATGACTATTATACAAATAGCAGCATTGATTCAAACAAAGCTTTCATCGAATGATGACTTTGGGTTCTGGCATGGTTTTGAGGTGGAAGCATCATGACCACTAATTCAGAGCACCCCAGCAGTCAGTCATGATACTGCTAGGCTTTGTTAGTTTGTCTTCGCTCTCTATGAATGCCATATCCATGATGATTCAGTTATGGCCTTACTCTGGATAAGATTAAAGTGTTTGACAATGTCCCGGGAGACAGGGGTTCAATCCAAGGTCGAGTTATACCAAAGACTCAAAAAATGGTACTTGATGCCTCCCTGCTTAACATTTAACCTTATAAGGTGCGGATCAAGGGTAAAGTATAACAATCCAGAGAAAGGAGTAGCGCCCTCTCCAACACCTCGGTATAGTAGCTACTGAAAAATGGAGCCTTCGGCTCGCCCTCAACAACGGTCAGCGAACTTATATAATCTGATACAAATGTGAAATAATTGAACACTCAAAATACAAGGTGGTATGTTCTAGCTGATGAGTTTGTTTCAAACAAGATTTATATCTTAATATCTCTTAATGAAAAAAACAACCAAAAATAGCTATTGTCTTTATTCGGACCAACGGTTCATAGGATCCATAAAAGTTTATTCCGATGCGGTTCTATTAACCTGAAACAACTGTACACACACACGCACACACTCTCTCTCTCTCTCTCTCTCTCACACACACACACACACACACACACACGATTATTAGTATTAGACAGGAAAACTTGAACCCTTATGACTTGAAATATGGGGAAGTGACCTAAATATGACGCAAAACTGCATGTGGAAGTAAAGATCAAAATCTGTATAGTGTGGAAGTTCTGTATAGTGTGAAAGTTCTGGATAGAGTGGAAGCACCAATTTATCACTATTATTTTCAGGTCCACTATGTCAGGTTCCAATCAGTCAACTAGATGTGTTATTAATTTATTTGTACGAAACAGAAATACACGAAACGGAAACATATGATATATATATATATGAATTATTAGTATTAGACAGGAAAACTTGAACCCATACATATAACTGATTTTGAAGAAATTATTATCATTAAATAAGAGTTTTTACTCAAAAACATATAATTGTATAAATTATTTGTATTACATAAGAATACTTTAAACTATATATATACAAAACTATACAACAACAACACACACACACACACACACACACACGCGCGCGCGCATATATATATATATATATATATATATAGCATTTTGATAATTGCTTGTACCCGTCGATACAAACTTCTCAAAAAACCGACCATGCAACAACTCAGTCATATTTTTGCCTCTTTCATTTTACTTTGTACTTGAAAATATCGTGATATAACTCTACATTTTGTGCACTGTATTTTACTGATTTAAAATGGTCTTTGCGGTAAATTTTGTTTATCATTGTAATATATATATATATATATATATATGCGTGTGTGTGTCTATTTCAGATTTTTAAAGGAAAATTGTTATTAAGTTATATAAAATCCATTGAGTATAATGTAATTTTTAGATAATTTTTTTTTCAAAATGTCTAAAATTTTATCGATTCGTTTTCTGTGTCCTTTATTCTCATTGCTTTAAAAGATGAAATACTTGCAAAAATATCGTTTCGTGCTTTGGCATATTCTGAAGTCTCTTTTAAAGTAGAAAAAATATGTAATTGATTTCATTGACCCAAAAAACAACGTTGTCGATTGACTAGTTTTTTGGTTTTAAATTACATACGCTTTCTTTTTCTTTCGCCATTTTCTGATACTATCAAATAATATAAATATTACTTTGGGCTGCCATTTTGAAAAATAAACTGTAAAATATACTTCCTTATGTGATATATGTATATAACAAGGTTTATAATGCATTTACTGTAGACCTTCGATATAACAAATAACAATAGAATGAATTTCAGCCTTCACAAACTCGTTGATCTCTCCGAACTGACTTAACGAAATTCGATAAATATAGCCAACACCATAACGAATTTTCTTTCTATTTACCAACTGCACTCTCAGCAAGACTCATTGAATACGTTGGAGTGAAGGAATTGGGACATACGTGGGCGTAGTTACGGCTGGAGGAGCACTGAAATCGATGATGTTTATTTGACCTTTGAATGAACTGACCTCGATGCCAATTGAATTAAATTTAGCCCATGGTTTTGTTTGTTTAATGGCATCTCAATCTTCATGGATTATTTAATACCGAAGCCATCATTGTATAAGAAGTGATACTATTTAACCCATAGCAAGAGGAATAAGTGAGTTCATGCCTTTCCCAAGGGTATTAGTGAACATAATAGTGCAACTGGATTGGTTGGTTGTTTGGGTTTTATGGCATAAAAGCTTTGTAGGTTATTTAATGACAAATCCATTTTCATACAAAAAATCAGTTCTATTTTAAACAATTCAGTTTAGCATGTGTACACAGTTTAATTGTCAAAAACCTTTCTATTTCAAGCAATTCAGTTTCGTCAAACAGTTCTAATTCAGCTGATTCAGTTTAGTATAAGTATAGATTTTGTTTACACACAATTAAATAACAAAAGAGTTCAGTTTTAAAAAATCAGTTTAACGTAAGTACAGTTTCAATGTCAAAAACACTTCTATTTCAAACAATTCCCTTTTGCATAAGTACACAGATTAGTTCTATTTAACCCATAGATAGGGACCTGGGATCATTGGCAAGGAAGAGGTGCTCCATATTCCCCAAAGCCCCAGCATTACTGGAACATCACCATCAGATTGTTTAGGGTCATATCAGAACACTCGTCGGGGGTGGGGGTGGGGGGCTACCCCTCTGCAGGAGTGCAGTCAGTGTATTCTACAGCCCCAGCAAATTGAGCAATACAGAGTTATATGAAAAACAGTTGTTTTTTTTCCAGATAATTCAGTTTAGCAAAAATACGCAGTTTAAATGCAAAAACAGTAAACTCTCGAAACCACAGTTTAGTTCTATTTGACTCATAGACCCTATCAAGTGCTACCACTCCGGGCCAGAGTGGATCTGGGAGCGATGGCAATAAAGGGATACTCCGCATTCCCCAATACTCCAGTTTTACTGGAACCTCACCATTAGATTGTTTAGCGTCATATCTCGGACACTCGTTGGGGAGGTGTCTTACCCCTCAGCAGAGAAGCAATCAGTGTATTCTACAACCCCAGACGATTGGGCAAAGCGCGACTGGAGTTTTAACTTGCTTACTATGATGTTGCAATCCAACATGTTGACCACGACTCCAGGGAGACTCCTCCAAATTTTCCCAATGGAATATCATATATTTGAATATCTGTTTATGAATGAAATTCAAATTAATGTCACTTTACTGGATATGGGGCAGACGTTGTCATAGCAACAATATAACCAGCAAACTCTCTGACGAGCGAGCAAAGATGAGAAAGATCAAAAAGAAAATCTTTGTCGAGATTTTAGCCATAATACTTGTCTTGACAAAAATATGGAATTAGCACACTTAGAGAATGTTCACTTAGGTTTTTTTTATTTAGTAGTAAATTGATTAACAGATAAGACACAAAACATTTTTCTTTAACAGTTGATCATTCTGGTTTCATGAAATAATCTTAAAACAACAAGATTAGATTATTTAAATTAATGGTATATTTTTTCATGCAATGTTGATGAAAAAAACACGGAATGATCTTTCAAAACTGCACCACGCAAGATGATTTCCGATTGGAAGGATCAGGTTTCGAAATGAACTATTGAATAGATGTTACTTTTATCATTCAGTTCAATCAGAAAATTATCTTTGTTTTACTGCCAACGGAATTTTTTTTTATATAAACTGAATACACTCATACAATATGCAAAACATTAAGAATTGATCGATCGCTTTTTTTAATGTTATACAACTAAATTGTCACTGTAAAAGGCGTAAACAAAACAGTTCAAAAACTGGTTAGATTCGTTAAGGCATATTTAGTCACGCGATATGGACCAAAGAAGGGTACGTCACGGCTTACGCCGCTTCCGTCAATCACTGGTGTCAAGGCGTATATAACGGTAAATCCGAAAGAATTCAAATTCTCTACCTGTTTTTCTAGCACCTGAGGCACTTTTGCTCACACGCTTGAGTCTGGGTCGGTAGAATCATGACAAAGAAGCTCCATTTCGTGTTTGTCATCTCCAAACGTCATTAATAAAGGACACATAGATAGATAGATAGATAGATAGATAGATAGATAACCTAAAAATCTACAGCTCAGTCGGCTCGAGCTGTGGAATACGTCAGCTGATTCTATGCAGAGGGATAAGATACATCCCAACGAGTGTTCTAGATACGACACTAAACAATCTGATGGCGAGCTTCCAGCCCAGAAGCCTTGGGGAATTAGGATTATCTCTTCACTGCCACTGCTCCCAGGTCCACTATGACCCAGAGTGGTAGCACCTGATAGGGTCAAATAGTATTGTTTGAAAACAAATGACTAATGTTAAATCGAATTGTTAGAAATAGAACTGTTTGATCATTCAACTGTGTGTAAACAAATGACTAATGTTTAATTGAATTGTTAGAAAGCAATAATTTAAACCATTTAACTGTATAGAACCATTATTGATACTAGTGCGTAAACAAATTAGTTCTAATTCCTTAAAAATGAAATTACTTACAAACTACTCCCTCATATATTTATATCTATTTAACTGTGTGCAAACAAATGACAAATTGTTAATTGAATATTTCGTATTAAAAATACTTGAAACCATTTAACTGTGTACAGGCCCGTTTAAAAATGTTATCAACAAAATGTGTTTACAAATCATATGTATTCAATATATACGTATGAACAGGATTTGGCATAAAACAACCTGCAGTGGTTGATATGCCATAAAATCCAACCAAACTAAAAATCTAAAACGCCCACGACTGAATAAATACCCGTAACTATGCCACTTGATGTAATCCTCGATTACGAGGCATAAAACTTAAAGTATCACCATTGGCCAGTTGTGGGTATTTTAGGTTTTAACCAGCTCTATTTCGGGTATATCTATCTATCTATCTATCTATCTATCATGCTATGCCATACGTTAAACTTTACCTCCTACAACTTTCGGTATACCTCATATAACACTGTCATTCGTCTTTAATTACGACCTTAATCCTCATTGGTAATTGACTAAGATCCCCCTTAAATCGTTAAAATAGTTGGTAAAATGACTGTCGAAGAAATAGGATGCAACCAATAGGATGCATGCGTTTCATTTAGACATTGGCATGAAATTACCGCGAAAACTGGCAAGTAGAAATTGAAGTTTCTTCAACAGTTCTATGAAACGTAGCTCGATTCTTTCAAATGTTCCCTTTTCTGAATTTAAAAAAGATGAAAACTGAGTTAAGTGGATCAAGTGAACCAAATGTACAATCCCCCTCTCTCCCTCCCTCCCTCTCTCTCTCTCTCTCTCTCTCTCTCGTTATGTAATGGTTTTGACAATCTCCCACCTCCTGTGTTATCAGCCCGAACACAGATCTGGGCATTTTGACCAAGAAAGGGTCAAAACCTGACCCTGATTTAAAACGCTATGAGAAAATGAATTTAGGATTTTTGACAGTTGGTCTTCAGACGAACGAACCGAGCAGACGTCTGGGATTTGTATACTCAATGCATAGAGCCCCCCCCCCTAAGGGGGGTGGAGTAGTTTTGTATACACTTTCCTCCTTTCAATGAGAAACAGTGGAAAACTCATAAAGAGCCGACATGATTTATCAAAATAATAAACGTGGGAACAAAATTGAAAATACATGTTTATCCATTTCTTCCACTATAGGAGAACAAGTGACAATTTCTTCGACTTTTATACTTTCAGCAAATTTCAAGAATCGAAAACGTCACATTTCTTTATTTCTTAGATTTGATTTAATGACTGGCATAATTTTAAGGGATATTGCCATCGACAGTAATGGGTTAAAAAAAAAAGGAAAAAAGAAGTCAAATGAGGGTACAGTGGATCAAGGGGTTTACAACACCAGTCTCAGAGATCATACAAAAAACAATGGCATACATCACGACGAAGATTAACTCGAGACACAGATAGAAAAAGAAATCAGTGGAAATATCTCGTGCAACTAAATGCTGGGTCATTCTATGAGACCACCGACTTCGAAGTCCGGAAAGGAGAGGTGTAAAACAAAAAGAGACAAACAGCTGTAAGCATAGTAAAGTAAAGCTGGCGACCATAGTCGAGGGTGACCCGAAGGCTCCCTTTTCGATAGCTACTACACCAAGGTGTAGGGGAGGGCCCTACTCCTTTCCCTGGATTGCTCCACTTTACCCACGATCCGTACCTTACAATGCTGAGTGTTAAGCAAGTAGGCATCAAGTACCATTTTTTGAGTCTTTTGTATGACTCGACCTGGGATTTAACTCATGTCTCCCGGGCCATTAGGCGAACACTCTAACCGCTAGGCCAATGTCCGGTAAACATGCTGTAACCAGAAGAAGAGAAAAAGAATATTGGGAAAATGCAACTGATACATACCAAGAATTCTCTCCGACGCTGTAGAATAGTTGCAGCAGCCCAGTTTCACTTTTCCATTGATCGCTGTTCACAAGACAGGTCAGATACATACACACACTCGTCCGCATTGTCTCACCGAGAATTTTCGGCTCATAATACTTGCTTTGTATTGACCCTCTCACGATTTGAGACGATGTCCGTATTACAGTCATTAAATGCAAGGGCTGCTGTTCACGCTAGAAAGGTTGTCTATAACCCTTTTCGCTGGCACGGATTTGTCCCGGTCTTCACAAGGTGAAAGCAGCCGTGACAATCCCCCACTTTTTGTTACTCGAGACTCTGCAAGGATGATGAGTTCAATCCTGTCTAACTGTGGCTTCGTCCCAAACGACGCTAATTTAAGTAAATAATTCATATCAAAGGCAATTAGGTATTTCCTTTTGATACCAGTGTTCATACCTTGTTAACAGCCGGGATTTTGAATACCGATTTTCAGAGTTGACAAGTATTTCCTACTTGAAAAACTGACGCGGCACAATCTTACTACTCGTATTTTCCCCTGTGCTAAGTGAATAAAAATGATTAGAGTTAATAGTAAATGTAAGCCAGAAATTGTTTATTCAAAGAATATTCTGACTGTAAAGGAGAAGAAAACAACAGCAACAAGAGAAACAACAACGATAATAACAGTAATATTAATAATTACTTGAACCTTGCCTGAGAGCTAAAAAGCTTTGGAACATGAAGGTGATGGTGTTGCAATTGTAATTGGTGGTCTTGGAACGGCCCCGAAAGGTTTAGTAAGGGGTTGGAAGAATTGGAAATCAGAGGACGAATCGTGATCATCAAGACAACAGCATTGTTAAGATATGCCAGAATACAGAGAAGAATACTGGTGACCGGAGGAAACTTGCTGTCACTTAGTCTCCAGTAAAAGACTACCAGTAAACGCTGGCAAGAAAAACTCGTAAGGAGTAAAATAATAATAATCAGAAAAAATATAAGAGTAGACACGACAGGGAGAAATTGTGATCCACTGGGAATTGTGCCAGAGACTAAAACTTGACTCTACTGACAAATATATGTACAAACCAGAATCTTCTCTTGATAATGAAACTCAAAACATTATCTGGGATTTTGAGATGCAAAGGGAACAGCCAATCCCAGTCAGAAGACCAAATTAATTTAATTAATAAAAAAATAACTTGTCATCTAGTAAATTTTATCATTCCACCAGATTCTCTGAGTGAAAATAAAAGAAAGTGAAAAGGGAACAAATACCAGGACTTGGCTGGAGAGCTGAAAAAGTTGGTTGGAGTATTTAGAACAGTCTTTAAGAACCTGAAAAATAGGATAGGTAAACTGGATATCAGAGGAAGAATCGAAACCCTCAAGACAATAGTACTATTGAAATCCTTACTTCTGGAGACCTGAGGAAAATTGGTGTCACTTCAATGAAAAACCACCAGTTAAAATTGGTATGAATAACTCGCAAAGATGGTTACCATGATAATGGTACTACTACTACTACTACTAAGAAAAAGAAGAAGGATGATGATGATGATGATGATGAGACTTTCAACACTACACAAACAGTTCTTTGATAGTCATTCAAAAGTCGGGGTAGAAAAAAGATGAAGTCTGTTTCTATTTTTTTTTTTTTTTAGAGAATGAAGATGTGGAGAAGGAAAAAATGAAAGGGAAGTAATGGGAGAATAGTTTTAGTGTTGTATGAGGTCTCTACTCATTTGGGCGCAAGATTGAAAAATATAGTACAATGCACTGAATGGACACACACACACACACACACACACACACACACACACACATATATATATGTGTGTGTGTGTGTGATAGAGCAACAACTACAGAGCCCTGGTCTGTTTTCTTGGTAGTTTTCTCTTTTATATCCTTGTCTCCGGTGATGTTCAATAAAGCCGAGAGACGATTGGAAGATATTGAGTTGGGCGTCCAATCCACAGACCCATTCATCGACTACTGGTCAACCTGCTTGACTAGTCGAGACTGGATTCCTCCTGTAGCCTATTTGTAAGATTTAAAGGACTCTTCTTCGGCTCATCGCACAAGCTTCAATTTTGACCTTTTCTTTTCTTTGTTCTTTTCTTTCTTTTTCTTTTTTTTTTCTTTATACTGTTTTTGCTTTTTATTTGTTTTCGTTTTTATTTGTTCTGTTAAATCGATATTTTTTATCTTAGTATTTATTTCTTTATTATTGTTGTAAGTTTTTTCCTTTTTTTTTTTTCTTTTCTGTTCTTTTTTTTTTTCCTCGCTTTTTTCTTCTAAAGTATTTTGTTCTCAACTGGGCACAACATTACATTTCTGGTGAGTTGGGGGAGTACATTAGATAAGCAGGATATCGAGGAGCCCCAGATGAAACTGCGAATCATATGTATTTTGAAATAAATCAATAATAAAATATATTCTTTTCTAATGATGGTTATAAAGAACCCACCAAGATAAATTAAAAATCAGACGAGAGCGGGGATCAGAAAAAAATAAAATACAATAAAATACTCCTCCGAAGAGTCTTCTCGATTTTAATTTCTTTTAATTAGTATTATCTTTAGATATTTTCATTAATTTTTCTTATCTTTATTAATTATTAGATGACCTGTGAACCCGTTGGATTCTTCTTCTTCTTCTTCTTCTTCTTCTTCTTCTTCTTCTTCTTCTTCTTCTTCTTCTTCTTTCCATTAATTTCCTTTTTCTTTCTATTCCTTTTC
>OY757907.1:35742834-35821025 GCA_963585895.1 Sepioteuthis lessoniana | reverse complement strand
CATCCCTTTCCTCCTCTTCATACTCATTTTCTTCCTCCTCTCTCCATCCCTTTCCTCCTCTTCCAACCCATTTTCTTCCTCCTCTCTCCATCCCTATCCTCCTCTTCCTACCCATTTTCTTCCTCCTCTCTCCATCCTTTTCCTCCTCTTCCAACCCATTTTCTTCCTCCTCTCTCCATCCTTTTCCTCCTCTTCCTCTCTGTCTCTCCATCCTTATTCCTCCTCCTCCTCCTCTTCTTTTTCTCGTGATCTCTTCTTTCGATCGTTCAAATACACCTCAAGTAGTACTTTCTTCTATATTTTCCCTGATAATAGTCCTCGTCTGTCCGACCTACATTTCGGTATATCACCCCTCCCCATTTCCCAGACTCCTTTAATCTGCTGTTTGGTTCAGATTTCCGCCTGTAGATGGAGGCAGCGGGAAAGACGCTAAAGATTTAGCAGAAAAGCTTCAAGGATCGAGGATAGTGGGGATAAATACTCCACCTATATCTCTTTGAACGTTCATCTCGTGCGGATATACTGCAAAAACGGAAGGAATTGAGCGGAGGTGGGAGGAGAGATGATAAATTGACGGTGGGGAAGGAGGAGGAGGAGGAGGAGGAAGGGGGGCAGCCGACAGTGTTTTTAAACGACTGTAATTTTGTCCATAGATGCGTTAATGGGTGCGGAAATATTTTGCGTGCCCATTTGTCAATGTCTGGTAAGAATGGGTTGTATGACTATGTGCCAATTTATGTATGCGGTTGTGTGTGTTCCCGTGTGGACATTAAGAAACCTCAAAGTGGACAAAAAAGAAAAAGAGAATATCATAAAATTGAACTTCTTAAAAAAGTTTTTACTGTTGGTCACAAGCGCCATTTCATACTTAATTGTCTTGTATAGAGTGCATGTAACAAGTTTTTTTTTCATTCTTCATATTTTTGGAATCTTATAGCTTAGCTCGGCTCAAAGTTAGAGGTATGGAGCACTCAGTAGGAATTGAACTCACTAACAACAGTTAACCCAGCATACAGGGGATGAAATAATCAGCAGTTAAGTTTTTTTGATACACAAACTCTCTTTTCATTGATTTTTCTTTCTACATCTCTCCTTCGTACGAAGCTATATATATATATATATATATATATATATATATGTGTGTGTGTGTGTGTGTGTGTGTGTGTGTGTGTGCTAGACGGTGCGTGAAACCATTGACTGGCAGTTGGAGACCACGATTATACAATTGCACCGGTTTAAGAAGGAGTGAAAGATTCTAATTAGCATTTCGTAGTTATCTCCGTTATATCGAGAATTTGACAGATAAACGGCGTTCAGCCCGAAAGCAGATCACAGAAAATTATCATTTAGTGGCGAATTGTACTGGAAATTGCTTTATTTACAATTTGTGCATTTTAAGTGTATTGTTCTAATTAGAAATCAGAAATCTTGTTACGATGCGCTGTTTTTGCTGGGTCACAGTTAAACACACACACACACACACACACACACACACACACACACACACACACACACACACACACAATGTATTAAGCACGTCGTCCGCGACAGAATAGACAGATGCTACCGTAGAGGTTGCACCTGAAGGTTACGTGTGGGTTGAGTTCTTAGTCTTTTTCCTTCTCTCTTTGGCCTTATAACTATTCCTGCAAGTGTTATACGTGGAGACGGTATGTCCCCATGATCAGAAATAAGTGTAGTTGACTACGAGAAAGGCAGTGAGGGACTTCATACACATACACACTTGTGTGTGTCTGTATGTCTGTATCTGTGTGTGTACAATGTGCATGTGGACACATGCACATACTGGCACAAACTAGAAAACACATGCACCCCCGTGCCCGCACGCACACACACACACACACACACACACACACACACACACACACACACACATGCCTTTATGTACACAAATAAGTTGATGTGTCTATTTGTCCGTGTTGTGTCTTGTTTCAACATACAACCGTCACCAAAATGACTGTTTCTTCTCATATGAGTCTCTCAGTAGCCTGTTACTTAACTTTATAAAGGTAACGATTATTTCCTAATGGGGTGACTTAATTGAATATTTTCTTTTTAGAATTATTCGTTATATCGAGAAAAACTGCTTATTAAAATATAAGATTGAAAATGAATAACTGTATTTTATCATTCATTTTCTTGACCTATTTTCTATTCATTTTTTTTAAATAATCGATTTTTGTTATTGATAACTTTATGATTATTTTAGGTGGAGTTGTTATCAAACTTGATTTTCTAACAAATCGACAACGTTAACCTTTTTGCATATCAAACCCCAGAACTATTAAGTCTACTGTTAAAAAAATCAGATAAATATTTTTACCTGTAAAAGTGAGTAATTTACTTTATAAAAGGGAAAATTGAATTTGTCCATTCAATTTTCTTTCTTTCTTATAGTAAGGTTGTGTTTCATTTATTTTTGTTAGGTATATGTGATGTAATTTATTTACCTAATTTTGAGATAGAATCTGAAATCGACGCGATTTATCGAAATATGTCCATTTGATTTTTCAAACTTTTTCTTTCTGAAATGGGACCGATTAATGTCCTAGGGCACGTGCACCATCTTTACGGCCTGCTTTAAAATTTCTCAGCTGAGGGTTGCTGGGGAAGGAGTTCCCACAGGACATTGGTTAACATGTTGAACTGTGACTTTGTAGTTACTGAGTTCGAACTCCAGTCGCATTATTACGTTCACTTTCAAACTAATATCCTCAACAACCCCCTTATCTCCCCAGCTATGGGTTAAAATTGGTCAAATAGTATCACTGCTGTTCTTCTAAAAGGATGGCTTCGGCATTAAATAACTCACAAAGGTTGATATGCCATTAAACAAAGAAACTAAATCAAAGTTGTGTGGACTTAGAAGTAATTTATCCCAGCTTAAGATGAGAAGTGGCACAAGGTCAAATTTTAAGTGGGGGGGTGTCCTGTGCACGAATGCACGGTTTAGGGTGGCGCCAAAATATCTTAGTTCCATCGAAATTTTCTTTCTGAGACCCGTCAAGGATCAGGGAAAAATCCTGATCCTACTCTTTTTCGACGAAGATTAGGGAGTTGTAGCAAAGATAGTTTTATTTTAATTCTTCAGTACGAAACCAGAGATCTGAAACATAGCTCCCTCCGTAACCTATTCCAATACAAACTATAAGAAACCATCATAAATTTTTATGTTGTTACATTCCAGCAAGTCGGTCAGTCTGAAAATATAATCAAGGAAATTTCAAATTGGCATATGAACACGCCTTATTAACAATTCGTGGTTGAGAAGAAAGACATTTAAAAAATAAAAACAAGATATTTATCTGTAGGGGACGGATTTATCCGACTTCCCACCCAGTTCGATTTGTCATGAAATCATTTGAATTTTGAGGGCCATGCACAAATCAAGACTAATGCGTGGCTGTCATAAAAAACGTTTGACTCTCTCTACATTTCCTTTTGGGGCACCTTAGGCATAAAGTGATAAATTTCGCCCTGCTAAGCAAATGGAACCTGGGGTAGGCTCACTGGGACCTGGCAATCAACTTGCAAAGGCTCATTCGGGGTGAAAGCTGGATAGGTCCTGGAGGTCAAGAAAGTATAGTAAGTATAATAACAAACAATGGTAAAAAGTACTTGAACTTCATATAAAAATATTTTAGGCAGTTTTTGTCCTGTCTTCGTCCATATTCGTTTAATTTTATTCTACGTTAAGAAAACTCGATAAAAAATGAATTAGCAATCTTAAAAGAAAATTTTCTGTCTCCACACGCACACACACACAGGTACACAAAAATGTTTATGTATATATATATATATATATAAATTTTTCTTTGTAGGTCCAAAGAGAGAAAGAAATATTCTAAAATGAATAGGTCCACAAAGAGATTTATAAATTTTTTAAAGATTTTATTTATTTATTTCGTTCTTGCATACATGTATATTCCCAGCTTGTGGCTTTCGTCAAAGAACATATATGCCACAAGGCCTTGTGAATGGGTTACTCAATGAGACTTGAACTCACTGGTGTTTGAAGTTTGGATGGTTTTCAGTTGGTTATGGGTTTATATGGAGGCCACTCCTTTCTTTTCTTTTCTCCGAGTGTGTCTACCATAGTCTGTTCACCTCTAATTGGTCTTTGTTATATATGTTTGTGCGTGTGTTTTAGAGTAGTTTTGAATTTCATTTACAGTTATTTTTTCTTCTGTGTATGTATGTGTTGAGCTATTTTAGGAGAGTCTGATTTGAGATTTCTTTTTTACTTATAATTTTTTTGTGTATATATGTATGTGTGTGTGTGTGTGTGTATGTTTACATTTGTGTGTGTGTGTGTGTATAATTTCGACTTTGGCTTAAATTTATCTATAAATATTTTTTCTTTTATTTGGCGTAATGTGTAGTCGTTAGTTTGGTATATGGGCGTGCTTTTAAATTTACCTTGACTACATTCGTATAGGTGTTTTGATACATTTAATTTTCTATTTTCTGTTTATTCTAGCATTGCTCTTATGAAGTGATATTCTAGTATTGAGGGCCTGTGTTAACCCTATATATATTTATTTAAACTTGTAACATTCGATTATGTAGACTACGTTTTTTGAGGGGTGAACAGTCAAAGGTAGACACACTCGGAGAAAAGAAAAGAAAGGAGTGACCTCTATATACACTCATAACCAACTGAAAACCATTCAAATTTCAAACACCAGTGATTTTAAGTCTCATTGAGTACCCCACTCACAATGCCTTGTACCATATATGTTCTCTGGCGAAAGCAACAAGCTGGAAACATACACGTAAGTAAGAACGAAATAAATAAATAAATCTTAAGAAATATAAATTTTTTCGTGGACCTATTCATCTTAGAATATATATATATATTCCTGTATAAATAAGTACACCCCTAATAATTTCTTATAAAAAGGTTTTTCTTTTATATCAAATATACCCGCATTTTTATTATTTCTAGATGAATATTATAGAATTAAAACTAATATTATTAGGTATTACGTCCAAACTCAACTGCATATAAATTAAAAATATAATTACAACACCTCTGTAACCCAAAATAAAATTGAAAAAATATATCTGATTTGTTGTCACATAGACTTAAGAGAAAAATCACCCGTTAAAAATGGTGGAAAAAACTTGCAATTAATAATAATAGAGTTTTTGAACAAATTGTAAATGGTGGTTTTTAACTGAAGTCTGCAAAACTCAAATCATCTGGATACTTTTATAGTAATTTAGCCGATTTTAAGTGCGCTGTGGTCTGCATGATCTCAATTTTTTCTCTGATCTCCAGTTCCCCCAGTCTCTTTTCTAAACTTTTGGAGACCGTTCCAAGGGTTCAAGCTACTACTGATACCACTGTCACCTTCAGTTTCCGCTCCCATTTCAGTTCTCTGCTCAGGTATTTGTCTATCTTTTCGCTTTCTTTTATTTTCACTCTGTGGTCCGCTAAAACAGCAAAATCCACTAAAAGACAAGTCTTTTTTTTTAATTGTTAATAGACACAAGGTCTGGTCTCCTGGTTCGGATTTAGCGATCCGTTTGTATCTCAAAGTCCCAGATAATGGTATGCGTCTCATTTTAGTTTCTTGCATAAATCCCAGTAGATAACCTTTCCCACCTAGTCATGTCTATTATTGTATTCCTTATTATGTGATTAACTGTTTCTCTGTCATCGCATTACCCACATTTTCAATTCTTCTGCGTATTATCAATTTTCGCTTTGTCATAATTAATACTTTCATCATTATTTTTTGCTGCAAGAGATTCAGTTTCTCTCATCAGGTTTCTCCTTCTAAATTATGTCCTGGTCATTTCAAATATGATTTTATAAGTTTGTTGTTTGAAGTATCCAGAGAGTTGTTTTTCTTCCTATTTTTTGTTTTCTAGAGTTTTTGATTATTATCATTTCACTCCTTGCGACTGTTTCAGTCCAGTTTTAACTGGTAAGTCTTTCATTGAGGTCTGAGTGACACCAACTCTCATTAGGTCTCCAGAACTCTTCTGAGTTTTCTAGTCAATCTCAATAGGGGCGTGGTTTTGTATTGTCTCGATTCTGTTTCTGATTTCCAATTCCTTCGGTCTTGTTTCCAACCATATGTGGACCGTTCCAAGTGCAGCAACTACAATTAACATCACCGCCAACTTCATATTCTAAAGTTTTTTCGGTTCTCTGGCAAGATCTTAGTAAAATCTTTTTGCTTTATCTCGTTCATTTTCATTTAACCGGCTCATAGGCTAGAGTGTTCGCTAATAGTCTGGGAGACATGGGTACAATCCCAAGTCGCGTCAAACCAAAGACTTTAAAAATGGTACTTTATACCTCCTGGCTTAACACTCAACAATATAAGGTACGTATCAAGGATAAAGTGGAGCAATCCAGGGAAAGGAGTAATGCCCTCCCCTACACTTCGGTGTAGTAGCTATTGAAAAGGGAGCCTTCGGGTCGCCCTCGACTAAAGGGAGACAACTTTACTTTACTTATTTTCATTTTGGGGTCCTCTGAAACAGCAAAATTCACTAAATGGCGAGTTCTTTTTTTTTTCTTGTGAAGTAACACGAGGTCTGGTCTTCTGGCGAAGATTTGGTGACCTGTTTGTATCTCAAAATCCCAGAGAATTTTCAGTGTCTCATTCTCAAGAAGAGATTCTTGTTTGTGAGTATACCATTTGGTAGTATGGTTAAATTTTAATCTCTTGAACAATTCTCAGTGGATCACCTTTCCTACCCAGTCGTGCCTGGACTTGCATTCCCTTTACGCCAGTTTGCTGCATTTGTTTATCATGTGAATAACCGTTTTATATCTATCTCCACCAAACCTACACTTGCTATTCCGCTGCGTACGATCAATTTTCGCTTTAATATAATTGGTTATTGTTTTGTGCACGTGACAACTATGTGAAGTCAACTTGGCTATACTGCATTACCCCCTTTTCGTCATACTGGTGGATTTTCATTCACTTTATTTACTGTGTCTATGTTTTGTTTAAATCCTTTACAGTTCAGCACACATCCTGTGGGCGCAACTGGAGCTGTTCCTCCTCCTTCTTCTCCTCCTTCTCTCACCGCCTCTCCGATATTTGAATATCTATTCCAAATATGTTGTGGAGAAATGTGCTTCGATTTGCATCTGTAAAGGTTTGTTTTTATGATGCGACAACAACATGCAGACAAAGTTGGCGAGCCGCCAATTAACAACAGCCTCTGCAACAACGCTAACACGAATGTCAGACATTATCACAATGGCGAAGCAAAAGAAAATCGAAGGGAAATTATACTCACACATGTGTGTGAGCAAGCAAGCGCGAGCACACACGCACACACGGTTGTCTTTCGAAGAACGATCGATTGTTAGCGAGCTAGTCTACTGGGCCCCGTCGTTACTGTAGTAAGTTCAATCCTCATTAGTTATCACTATCGTTATTCCACAAGAATCTAAGCCGAGGGAATTAAGATTAAAAGTGATACAAAACATCATATTTGTTAATAATCATTATATCATAGACAAAGGGAAAATAAGGTGTTTTTCTTAATTGCTTGATGTTTATCTTACTTGAATTAATTAAAGAATTGATTTTCCATAACTAGGTTTATTTTTTTAATCATCATAATCTTTTAGATATATTAACTAGTCTGATAGTCTATTATATATATATATATATATATATATATATATATATATATATATATATATATATATATATATATATATATATATCAAATGCAGTAGGTGGAAACCAGACAGAAGATGGAGAACTTAGATAGAGGAGTTTGCTAGTAAGACAGTACAGAGATTAGTAGTAGTGGTTTTCATGGAAAGAGTTTGGAAAGACCTTTGCCCTAAAGTGGACTAGCAACGGTAGATGATGATGATGTTGATGATAGTGAGAATAATGTGTGTGTGTGTGTGTGTGGTGTTTAAGTGTATACACTGACGAGAAATGAGACTGCAACAGTTTGAATATTTCACTAACAGGTAATATAGCTGGGACACCGCGTGATATAATGGTTATGAAGCTGGACGAGCTGACCAGTGTTAGAGAGTTCGATTCACACTGAGTGTCTTACACCACTGGCCTTGTATGGGACGAAGATAAGCCTTGTATATGACTAAAGATAACATAGATGGATTACAGAAAGTGATCATATATACGAATCAATATGTGTACGGGTTTCAAAATAAGTGGTTGTATCAACAGTACTCCCACTCTGTGCAAGTCAAAATCAATGTCGTTTCATCGGGGTGTTGCAATTTTATTTTCTACTCATGTGTATATATATATATATATATATATAATGTTTAGAGTGTTCGCCTATGGTCTGGGTGACCGGGGTTCAATCCCAGGTCGGGTCATTCTAAAGACAAAAAAATGGTACTTGATGTCTCCTTACTTAACACTCAGCATTATTAGGTACGGATCAAAAGTAAGTGAAGCAACCCAGGGAAAAGAGTAGCGCTCTCTCCAACACCTCGGTGTAGTAGCTATTGAAGAGAAGGCCTCCGGGTCACCGTCAACTATGGTTGGCCAATTTACTTAAATACACATACATATTCATCCATTGTTATCGATGATGACCGTTAACTAAGTTGAAGTTTAGACTTACACGGGTGATTTCTTTATAGTGGCGTAGGCTTGTGGATGAGCTGAAAACAAAAGAATGGTGCAGCTATGTGTCATAGATTCCTTGAACAGCTCTCCAGAATTCAGACTTAGTCTCTTAGACCAGTTACCTTACCAAAACTAATGGACCCAGTCTGTTCTAATATTTTTCTATTGTTGAGTGGGGGGGGAGAAATGGACATTAACACAAAGAGAAAAGCAGTCGCTTCCGGGATTTGAAATAGGCTCTTCGAATCCATTTCTTACAACGATAATAACACACACACACACACACACACACACACACATACACATATATATATAATCAAAATTAGAATCACCACTCTTCAGTAAAAAATAAAATGACAGTAAATTTCGTAAAAAAGAGGTATAGTGCAAATATAAGAATATAAAAAAGTAAAATATAGGATAATATTAATAACACACAACTTTGAGTTTTACAACTTCGATCATCAGGTGAGACAAATCTAAATTTAATCATCAGATTAGACAAATCTGAAATTAATCTCTTTTTACTTTTTTTCTTTTGATATTGCTAAATACATGTCTCTCTCTCTCTCTATATATATATATATATACATAGGTATTTGTGTGTGTGTTTATTTCTCAATAAACGTATGTGAGCCCGCACCTATGTGGACGTATATATATATATATATATATATATATATATATATATATGTGTGTGTGTGTGTGTGTGTGTGTGTGTGTGTGTGTGTGTGTGTTAGAACTATGTGGAAAGTTGGATAAATCAAACTCTTAACTCAAATTTAGATGTGTGATATTTCGTTCGGCTTTAACGAAATATCATACATTTAAATTTGAGTTAAGTGTTTGATTTATCCAACTTTCCACATATTTCTATCACACTGTCAGATTCACTACAAATCTATGTTTTCAACATATATGTGTGTGCGTGTGTGTGTTGGCAGTACATCTTATTTCAAAAAGCATATATTTACTGACTTGGCCAAATAGTTAGTACTGTTTATTTAAGCAATATATATATATATATATATATATATATATATATATATGTGTGTGTGTGTGTGTGTGTGTGTATAGTTCAAAAGTCACATTATTAATTTTATTGAACAACGTACCGTTTTGTCCTACAATCTACCGTCATTTTTCAGGCAATTTCATCCCCCCAGAACTTTTTTCTTTTTTTTTTTTTTAGTAAAAAAGAAAAAAAATCCTCTATGTGCCTTTTGCAGTCTTCCTGAAAATTGTCATTTTTTCTTTCCTAGACACTTTGTTGTATCGATTTCTTTATTTATCAACTACATCTTTAATTGAATTATTTCTTTTTACATACATTTTGAAAAATAATAAGCAAACTTGTGTGTCACGATATCTATCTATCTATCTATCTATCTATGTGTGAGTGTGTGTGTACTTGGGAAGATACTGCTTAATGTTTGAAGTGATTTTTTATGGATAATTTTATTTTGTTCAACTGAATTAATCACAGGAATTGAAGTTAAATATGATTTGCCAGTTTTCTTCTTTTGTGGTGGGACGAACTGACACGCATTCCGATTTTTAAAAAAAACTCATTTGTTTATTTATTTATTTATTTATTTTTTTAACGGTATCGATTAGATTTATTCCTTTTTTTTTTTTTCTTGTTTACGTCTTTTTTAGTATCCTAATTCTTTGAGTATTGATTTGGTGAGAAAAGAGCAATACATTAAAAAACTCGTCGTAAGTTGACAGTAGGATATTCGTGAATTAAAGTGCTTTTTTTTAAATCAACATCGTGATGAATTGTATTTTCTATATCTATCGAACTTTTTTTTTATATATCACAGACTCAGTTTTTATGTCAAAGTTATAGTCAAACAACGAATTTATTTATCTATCCTTACTCCGTTGTGGCGCCTTACATAATGTAATGGTTAACGAGCAAGACTCATAGACCATTGTTAGTGAGTTCATTACTCACTCGATGCCTCTTACTTTTAGACTTATTACAGAATTTTCCAAGCTGTATTTTTTAATGACAACTCTTCTGTTGAACAAAAACGTTTTGAAGGAAAAACTAGAAGACATAATCCGTCCATTTCGTTTTTAAATTGACAAAATGCAAGACAAAAAAAAATCTTTTTAACTTATAAGTTTGATAGCATTTGTGTGATTATATTTGATTTAAGAAACCGATTATCATTATGAATTCGGACTAGTAATTTCTTTCATTTAAATTATTGTTACGTTTTTTTTTAAACTTATTCAGGTTATTAAATCTACAACTACAAGGAACCAATGCATATCTGGCACAATGATAGGGAATTAGCTCTCCGTGAGACTCAAATGCACGTCTACATCCGGGTAGACTGCTTATCTGTATCAGCTGCTTTACAAACTATGCTACGAGAACCACAAGTATTTTAAAATCGTCAATCGCACTTCATCAAGAGCTCATCCTGTATTAATGTCTCCGATACGCTCTGTTCCTCGCTGGCGCAGAAAGAACGACTCGAGTGAGTTGGGACAAAAAACAAACAAACAAACAAAAATCAGCTAAAATTAAAAAGATAAAAGAAAATACTCGTAAAAATTATTAAAAGTCTTTAATGTTTATATCTTATTCTCCCGAGGAAAGATAAGCAATATATTTTATGTTTTTATTCTTGCAACGACCAACTATTTGCAACTTACATTTCGTAGTACTAAAATTGTGAAATAGAAAATAGATTTTTTCTTTATGTGAAATATTTTAGTGGCAAAATTTCACTTCAAACGTATCACACACATTATATATAGCCACCGTAAATTATTAAAAATTGCAAACTGGTCCAGTCGAAAGTAAAAAGTGCTAAATTCCTAGAAGATAGATAGACTATAATAAAAACAGAAAACTTTTTTAAAATCACAAACTTATTGCACTAATCCACTTGGATCGCTCGCCTGAAAATCGTATAAAGGTGAAACTTATTGCTCGTCAAATTTGTGAAAAGTATATTTATATATAATTGTTGACTTCGCTTCTTTTTTTTTTTTAGAGATAAACTGTTAGTTGATTTAACCAACAAATTCTCATATATATATATATATATATATATATATATATATAGACATTAATTCATACTGAAATATCTATACACTAAAAAAATCTTCTGCTCGTGAATATTCATACAACTGTAACTCCTCAAAATCGGCACACAACAGCAAGAAATTTATTAATGTAATAGAATGTAATTAGAAGAAGAAACGTTATTCCAAGTTTGATTTACGACTGGATGATAACTTTGTTTTGCCTGCATTCAAGCTAAAAGTCATTTTTAATGATTCGACTTGTTGACTTAACGGAGATAACTATGAAATGCTTATTAGATTCCTTCAGTCTATCCTAAACAGAAACGTCAATATGATCATGGATCACTATTATAGCGATTTCACGGTTCACATAGACTGTACTATTATTCTCCTTGTTCGTATGTATAGCAGTTTCACTTTTCAACCGAGGATCAAAGTGTTGTTTGAATCTTAATCCTCGGCTGTTTTGAGCTGGAACCAGATACGTTTTCTGACCGAGGAAATTACTGTAATGGGAAGAGCAATGGTATTGATGACTTAGTTTGTTTTCGTCTATTGTCGTATCTGAATACCATCACTCACCGATACAAATATTTGAGGGGGTGGGGAGAAACAATTCGGATATTTGTAGCCGAGGAAATGTATTGTGGTTTAGTATTTCATCGTGCATAATAATGCAGGAAACAATTCGCGACGAATTAACAACCACATATTTTGTTGACTGAGAAAACTTAACTCAATGAATACCGAATAGACAATACAGAGGAAAGTCCTATCGTGTCGATGAACAATTCTAAATACAATGGAATTTGTTGAGTGAAAACTTACGTCAAGGCATGATATCGTGCAACATATGACAAGAGGCTTATTGGGGCTAAATCCCCCTTCTGTCGGGGAAACGCCCTCATTCGTGCATGCTTCTGCTTGTCGTGGCCGAACCGAAGAGAGAAATAGAGAATTTGACTTTGCCGCACCATCATTTTATATGTTATGTTCACGCCACCTAGCAGCCATTAGAAGTACTATTTGGAAGTTAAGGGATGTAGTCCCTACAATACATAAGGATATTAAGGAGGAAAGTATTGGGAAAACCGAAGGGGACGAACACAGGAAAAAGAGGTTGTTAAATGGAAAGGTGATGTTAAGCACGCGAGAGAAAAATCACTTGGAAAGAAAATAAATGTATTATATATACAAAGAGGGAGTATATCATCACTGAATTGGAAACAACTGATTATAAGGACTTAAGAGAAAAGTTCTCTAATTATTCTCTGGATTGTTTAGGAGGAAATTCGGTCTTAATCTCATCTTGTTTGTTATACTTACCAAGCTAAACCTACTAGCAAAAATATGCACCCACTGCCGAGCGCATGTATATAAGTTTTAACATATTAAATCAGAAACACTAATGAAACTAAATAAAAACGTATATAAAAAGATTACTTATGGTAATTTTATTTTAATTGATTTTTATATAAAATTATAAATAGAATTCCTTTTAATATGTTTGAGGATAAAACGATAATATAAGAAATCAATAATACCAAGTAATCATTTATTACTTTCATTTTCCTATAGGCAGTATGCCAATTATTCGCGCTATATACCATGTAAACCTATATTTCTTTGTGATATGTAACACATATTGCTGGATTTTAAACACATTAATATCACAGGTTCGCTCCTTCCCTGGTTTTCCGAGAGCCTGGCATTCATATCAGGTTGGTGTTATTTTGCTGATCGCCTGGTGCAAGGAGGCATTCCTTCTGGTAATATCTTCTTGGCAGAGCAGAGTTTATCACTTGGTGCCTGAAGCACCCTAATATGGGAAATGGCGAAGAGGTATTTTTGTGACAGGCATGCATGTGTCTCAATTTGACCTTGAGTCAAATCCTAACTAGGTTGGAAGTCGGTTAAATACCTAAATATCAAGGGCTTGCTTCCTTCGGTTTTCTGAGGACCTCTTGGCATTTGCTTGGTCACAGGGAGCTTCTGCCCAGCAATATCTGCTTAGAAAGGCGGAATTTATCGCTTGACACCTCGAAAGGGGAATGCTGTTAGGACATAGAATTTTTTGTTATAGCCACGTATGAGTCTCGATTCGTGTATGGCTCTTCACCATAAAATGACATTGTGTCTAATCCTGACTTGGTGGGAAGTCGGTTAAATACCCATATATACCACGGGCTTGCCCCCTTCTCATGGTTTTCTAGGGGTCACCTAGCGTTCATACCTTATAGGTGTTATAAAGCTAATTGCATCATCCCTGGGGGCCTTCACTCAAGCACTACTTGCTATGCAAAGCGGTGTTTATCGCTTGGCGCCCCAAAATGGAGAATGCTGACAGGACCAAGTATTTCTTGTAATAGCCATGCATGAGTCTCGTTTTTTGTATGGCCCCTACTAAAAGTGACTTTGCGTCAAGTCGGTTGAATACCCATTAATAAGATGGGCTGTCAACCCACGTAATCTGCTTACACCCACACATAGCCTTTTTTCTGGTAATCACTTTGTTTACACAGGTGGAACATCTTATGTTAGAAATCCTTGATTGACGGCTCTGTCAAATGTCAATATGCAACACATGGTTAAAGTCCCTGGTTAGCTTTACTCTTAATCCGTATCTAGGGGAAGAGAGGTGGTTTATGTCTTGCTCTAGGGCATTAACACGAAGTGAAACGGAAATAGCCATGTCTATTTTTCTATAATGAACATTAGAACACACACACACACACACACACACACACACACACACGTGCGTGCATTTTCCTTATAGAGGTTTTAATATTAATTGGGAGATAAAGATGACTTTCTTTGTGATAAAAGGGGATCTCAGTGGCATCGTAGCTAACGTGCTGAACTGCAACGTCGTAGTTAGCAAGTTCCAACTCAACTCACGTTATTACATTCACTTTTAAACAAATACTCTGGAAAAAGGTATCAACTTCTTTATTCACCCCAGCCATAAATCAAATCGTTCCATTACTATTCTTCTATGAGGATAGTTTTAACATTAAATAATCGACGACTGGGGATTTTGTATATGTCTGGAATCGAAACTACGTCACCACTGATGTCTCAGTTCCTTTTGTTATTTACGTTATAATTTCAACAATTATTAAATAAATATTGTTTAATCTTATGTAGTATCTTATTAACAGGTCTAGGAAAAAGAAAACGCTGAATTAAAACCAGCTTTACAACAATAAAAAAAATCGAAAATCGTTTCAGATACACGCATAGACTATAAAGAATCTTTCTACATATGCAACTTCGTTCACTTTTTACGTATCCTCTTTGCTATCATCGCTGTTTCTGGAGTTGTTATGCAAATCAAATAAACTTCAATAACTCAAAAAGTTTTGAACTAATATTTGCCATACTGAAACTTCCAACATTAGAAAAATATTTAACTAAATCTTCTGTCAATTTTTGTTAGTTTTTGAGACATATGAAATTTACGAAAATGGACTCACTGAAGTTAGTATACAGATCAAACTAATATTAACTTAAGACCTCTGAAATTTAATTAAAAGTTTGTTTATTTTGTTTTGTTTTTGTCCATAATATATGTTGAAAGGTAAAGGGAAAGTTATAACAACTGTTGAAAAACATAAAAAAAGAAAATCATCGATTGAAGGAATGTCCACTTTAGAGATATCAAAGAATCTTTGTTGAGATCATCAATTAATAAAGAACTTATTGAAAATATAACTCAGCTGATAATACAAAGCAAAGAAAAATGTTTAAAAAAACTTACTTCTTCTTTGAGATGAACGTAAACTAAAGCGAAAGAACCAATTTTGACCAGGGCTCTGATTTGGAATAGGTTGGTATTGAAAGAGTCAGGAACAACAAAAGATAAAGAATACTTTGTGGATTAAGATCTGTAAAAAAATCCCCGAAACAACTTCCTGTCACGAAAGCAAATATTCTAAAGCGTCAAAATTAGGCCAAGAAATATATGACAGTTGACATTTCTAAAGTAATCTTCCCGGATGAATCTCGAGTGACATTTGATGGACCTGATGGATGGGTCAAAGGATGGATTTTAATCAATTCAGACGTTCCTGTGGATAAAAGAAGACAATAAGGAGGTATTAGTGTGATGACAAACCGGGCCGTTGGCCGAACAGGTAGAGTGTTTACCAATGGTCCGGGAGACGAGGGTTCAATCCCAGGTCGAGTCATACCAAAAACTCAAAAAATGGTACTTGCTGTCGCCTTGCTTAACACTTAACATTACAAGGTACGGATCAAAAGTAAAGTGGAGCAATAAAAAAAGGGAGCCTTTGGGTCACCCTCGACTAAGGTCACCATCTTTACTTTAATGTGATGATATGGGCTGGAATTGTCAATCAAAAACTTACTGGACCATTCTAAGTCAATGAAGGAGTTAAACTGAACAGTGCTAACTATTGGAATTTTAGGAACAAAACTTTCTTTGCATGGTACAATTCCCTGTCTCACAATCTCAAAATGAAGTGTTTATTTATTCACGACAATGCTCCTTCTCGTGCATTTAAGCTTGCCCATTAATTCTTGGAACACAATTTACAGGAGAGAAGATAAAGGAATATCCATCATCAAGTCCTGATCTGAATCCGATCGAAAATCTATGAAATGATATGAAGATCGCAAACAGTATTATAGCAAATAAGACCCATGAGAAGTAATTAAAACCATGTCGGAAATTAAACCGGCTGAAGTAAAAAAAAAATTAACAAAATCAGTGGATAATAGATTACTGGCTGTTTTTGAGAAGAAGGTCATTATATTAAAAGTTAAAGGATTCAAATACTTATTATTGTGTTTGTTATTTGTTCTATAATAGTTGATGATCAATTTTTTTATGATTTTATTACCTTTTTATATAAGTAAAATGTGATTATTTGATTTTACCAAATAACTTCAGACGGCAGTTTTTATTTTATTCGAATACAACAAATAATTTCGATAAAACATTATGATACTACCACAGATTTTGTTTCAATTTCTAAATTGATAGTTTAAAATTTGACAATATTTTTCAAACCAAATTTGAATGGTTGAAATTTATTTGATTTTTGACTAACCTCAGAGAGGGAATAGTTTAATCAAGCAATAAAACTTGTTGAGTTGTATAAATTGTTTTTATATTCATTACCATTACCGAAATGATTATCAAAACAAATCACTTCAAGTTTACAATCCTGTAACGGGGTTTACCTAAAACAATAATTTCTTTACATATTTCCTATCCTCAAAATAGATTATTCTCCCAAATTAATGGCTTACCATATGAATCGTGTATTTGGCAACGGTAAATGTTTGTCCTTGCAACTGTTTGGCTCAAAGGGGATATACCCTAACGTTTTACTTGGATTGTAGTGAAATCACGACCCAAGAACAAGCGTGATGAGTCCAGAATTCTTTTTGATTTATGGTTGTGAGTGTTTACTCAATTCTTTTCCCCCAGAATGGAATGTTCGTAGAGTAGTGGCTACTGTGCTGAACTGCAGTCTCGAAGTTAGCGAGTTCGAACACCAGTCGCGCTATTGCATTCACTTTCGGACGAATACTCTTGGGATAGGCATGAAACCCTCACGCACTCCAGTTATGGGCTAGATAGTACCACTACTTTTCCTATACAAAGATGGCTTTGGCATTAGATTATTCACAGAGGTTGACATACCATTAAACAAAGAAACCAAACCAACTCTCCGCCTCGGAGAGCATGTGACACAGCGTCAATTCTAAAGCAGTGTACAGCTGGTTCTGAATACATAGTTTTCCTTCTCCTAGATTGGTTGTCAAACCAAAGCCAAAGAACCCAACCTGCTGTACTATTTACCCAGAGCTGTGGTGAGGTAGGCAGAAGAGATAGATTAATGCCTTTCTCAGTGATATTAGCGTGAGGTAAAATGAAAACAGCCTCGTCTAGGATTTGAACTCGGGTCACCGATTCCATATCATATGATGATAACCGTTGCGCAAAACGCACATGAATAGACCAATGTTGAGTTTTGCAAAAAAAAAAAAAGAATTAATTGACTGCAGACTGTGCTGAAGCGGACTTTATGAGTACGTGATATATATATATATATATATATATATATATATATATATATATATATATATATATATATAGGTGTGTGTGTAAGATTACAGACGAAAAAAGAGAAAATCAATGTTATATATCCACAATAGCTACTTTGGATTTTTTGAATATACCCGAAGAAAACTTTTTTTTTAAATGAGATTCTACTGATGTTTTGCATATTCTATTTATGATCAACTTTTTTACTGTTTGTATACATTATATATATATATATCCTTACCCTCCATATCTTTTGATCGTAGCACGAAGTGTCAAGTGTCACCTTTATGTTTGTTCCCTAATCCTACCTCCCCTCTATTCCCCTATTTTTTTTTAAATATGTTCTCTTTTACAGACTGCTACTACTCGTAGTATAACAAGTTTGCTATATTTGTAAATAAAGATTGCTCAATATTTGTGGCAGAGATTATATATCTATATTAGGATAGCATAGACATGAATCAACGATAATGAAAACCCTAGGGTACCTTGCGTGGTATAATACTCAATAAACTAGCCTATCTGACCATTGTTACCGAGTTCAATTTCTACTGGACACTCTGTTCTTCAAGTTTTGTGCCAATCAAAGTTTATTAAATGACAACTCTTTGTTTAAACAAATGAATATTGACAAGAATATTTTTCAGTCCCGAGTGAGATTTGACCCCATTGGGTACACCCTAAAAGCAACAACCGAGGAACGAAACCGTTGTCACTGCATCGCAAGATGCTCACGTTGATCTCATTATTATACCAGATGACTTTAAACTCTCAGAATTATCAACCACTGAGCTAGTATATTGAGCAACGAAAGTATTTCATATTTCGTTTTCATATCGTTTCGAGAAATCCCAGTTGATGCTTCTTTTATTTAAGTTATCAACCGTTACTTTCTTTTTCCCTCATCGTTTGTCAACATTGCACTCTTTTTAAATAGATAAACGAATAATAAAACAATGTCCGCTACTCAACCATTGATCTAAACTAGAAATGCAACAAAGTTACACTTATCCCTGGTGGAAGCATATCTATCTTGGCTTGAAATTTGAACATTCCTTTTTAGAATTAATTATCAGCGTCACTAACCCTAAGATTAAAATTTCAACCATTTCAGTCCGCAGTCCTGTTTCTATCCACTGAGCTATATTCATAAGGACACATATCCGCTTGGTACTTTTAAACAAATCTGTTATTTTCTCTTAACCCAGATTCGCCCTTACTTCTTTAGAGGTTTAGTAACTGCAAGACCGCTTTTTTGCCGCAATGGTAGGGACAGATGGTTCTGTCTTCCAAGAATCACTGGCTGTTTTTTTTTGTCTGTGTGTTCGCAGTCTGCAAAACTGAATTCAAGTTGAATTTTCATCACACACACGCACACACACACACACACACACACACACACACACACACGCGCGCGCGCGCGCGCAGATATATATATATATATATATATATATATATATATATATATATATCATATAAGATGTAGACAGAAGGGCTTTGGATAAATATTAAATTCTTCTAGTTCTCTTTCTGTAATTCCAAATATGGAAACTATTTGGAATTTATCTTTTAACCACGTGGTAAGTTGAGTGGTTATTCCGGGTAGAGATGGGGGAGATGTATCACGAGCGTTTCATGGCAAAGGGTTCGTTCTTCAGGGTGAGCTCACTGAATATGGCTTTGTGCCAAAATTTGGCTCTATGGTCCAACTGAAATATCTTAAACAAGACAGTATAATAATTTCACACCTAGATTTCGCTGGTTATTTAATCGAGCTAAGCAACGTTACCGACATAGCACTAGTATCCACTTCATCATCAGTAGACATTGATGAAAATAATAAATAATAAACACATTGGTATTCTTTAAAAAGAATCATGTAAGAATAAATAAAAGACCGGTATTCAAAATATAAGCAAGTCATATTTTTAAAAAGATTTCCACAACCTTAAACTCATTTTGGATAAACATATATATATATATATATATATATATATATATATATATATATATATATATATATATTTATTTATTTATATGGGTATGTATGTGTATATCTCACTTCCTATCACTTTCGTTCTCTCCCTCACACACACACACACACACACGGTGAAACGAAGGTAATATAAATATCAATGTTGTTATGTTGTTAATATAATGATATATTGTTATTGTAATAAATTTTACCCCACTCTGAATGTGTGTGTGTATATACATATATATATATATATATATATAGAGAGAGAGAGAGAGAGAGACCGAGACATAGAAAAACAAATGCATATAGTCATAAGATAATATAATATTGACATCCTTATTACCTATGACTCATCCAGTATATATATATATATATATATATATATATATATATATATATATATATTGTTATATGAATGTGTACGTCTGTAACTGGTAGTTTCAAGTAAAAAAAAAACATCAGAGAGCATTTTGTGCGAGAAAAATATACTTATATATAATTTTTTTTCCTTTACTTAGAGATAGAAGGACAGAGAGAGAACGAGCTGTAAATAATTACTCTGTGTGTGTGTGTGTGTGTGTGTGTGCGTGTGTGTGTGTGTGTGTGTCTTTTAGAGAGAAGAAAGAAAGTGATGAAATGTAGATATTTTAATGAGATTAGTGTCAATAAAAATTCTCTTCACTTCAAATTTAACAAAAATATCTTTTTGTTATTTCTTACAATGAGGCACGAACCAGAATCACTTATTTGTTGGAATAGTACACTTCCTACTCTAGTTTTGTGAGTAGAGCTATTGGGAAACTGGGTTATGTTCGTTTATTGCGGAATCTTCCTTCTATTTCCCGCTAGTATGGATTTGGATAATTTCCAAAAATTCTTTATTCTTCCTGGCCATTCTTTAAGGTATTCGTTCTCTTTTTATTTGTTCTTTCTTTCTTACTTTCTTTCGCACGACAAAAGGCGGGAAAATGGGGTTTTGAACTGGAATATAAACATCATAGATATTACAGAATAATAGATATATATTTGAGGGATCACTGTTGAACCCCCTTCCTCGGCGTGCCATATAATAGCACGTCAGTACGAATCAGTCAGTAACTAATACAACGTTATCTCTGCATGTCGCTATATGAATTTGAGAGAAAGAACAAATAGAAGAATGTTGGGTTGGCTGAAATACAGAAAGAAAGAAAGAAAGAACGAGAGAGTGCAAAAATTACTCTTTCCCTCCTCTCTCATCTTCCTCATTCTCCTTCTCCTACTCCTCCATCTTGTCTCAAGAGCGCCCAGATTGATCAATAAAAAGTCCGTATTGTGTTGTTCTTGATACTCCTCAACTGTCTGTCTATACTGTGGGTACGGTTATGGCTCCTCGGCGCGGTCTGGCTCAAATCATCTTTTATAGTAAATAGTGCAAAAAGCCTTAAACTGTAGTGTGCACTGCCGCGCCATTCTATGTGGTGCCGTTTTGAGTTAAGCAGGGTTGTTGAGCCAGACTGTGTACGTGTGTGCGATTCAATTCGCCATCCACGTGAATCTCTCTGTTCATGGTAATCCGCCCTAGTTCTAAGCAAATTAATCTCAGTATATGCACGTGGATGAATAATACCACTACCATAGGGTTTTCATTAAAGTATATATATATATATGTGTGTGTGTGTGTGTATGTATATTGTGTGTGTGTGTATGTGTGTGTGAAACAGACTTAGTGAGATTGGAGTAGATAGAATATATTAAGATAGATGTATACAAAGAATAGATACAAGTTATGTACACCATAATGTTATAAACTCTCTCTCTCTCTCTTTATATATATATATATATATATATATATATATATTGTGTGTAATATATGGATTGCATATGAATATTTATACTCAATACATATATACATGCGTGTTCGTTGTACATATATATGCATATGTGTGCGTATATACGTATACACACACATAAACACATACATACCGTGTGTGAATGTATCATGTGAATATACATATTTACATATACCACACACACACACATACACACACACACATGTATATCGATTGAAAGAGAGAGAGAGAGAGAGAGAGAGAGAGAGAGAGGTGTAACGTATGAATGGGATTACGAACATACATACGTACCTATACACAAATAGATACATATACATAAATACTCACATATAGATTGATTGATTGATTGATAGATTCAGAGGGAGAGAGAGACAGAGACAGAGAGACAGAGAGAATTTGCAGGTGAGTATTAATGTATGTATAAGCAAGAGAATATGTCTGTGTGTTCACTGTATGTATAGGTATGTACATATATACAAACATTTATGCATACACATATAGGTACACATAAATGAGAGAGAGAGAGAGAGAGAGAGAGAGAGAGAGAGAGAGAGAGAGAAAGGTGTGTGTGTGTGTGTGTGTGTGTGTTTCAATATGGTTGACATCGTTTTTCAGTTTCATTTCTTAAAAAGGCAGTTCTTTTAAAAAGTCGTATTTGTATAAGCTTGGTTCGAATTCCAGTCTGTGAGCAGATACGCAGTCTTTGAATGTGTGACACCCCCACTCCATAGCTTCTCTGTCAATACAATAGGTGTACTTGAAAACTCAGTAACATTGAAGGCGATAAAAATGCCTGTGCTTCGTCTATTCTAAAGACTCTTTCCTTTGTCTGTGGGATCATCGAATAGAAACGCCTTCTGTAGACTGATATTTAGCAATTTTGTCTCGCGAGCCATTGTCAGTGAGTCAGAGAGTGAGAGAGAGAGAGAGAGAGAAAGAAAGAAAGAAAGAGAGAGAGAATTGTGTCCTAGCCGGGTGACCAACTCGTGTGACCCTTATGCCAGACTAACCTTAGTGTTCATATTTATTTATTCATGCAAATCGAATTCTCAAGCTTTGAAATTAAAAATGGCAAAAAGACTATTCATCGAAGTCTGCCACTGGGTGTTAGCGACGTCCTTCGTTTGAAGTCACAAGTTTATTTTCAAGACTGATGGGGATCCGAAAGTCAGAAATCACCACCGTCGACACAATCATCATTATCATCATCATTATCGTAATCGTATTATGATTATTATTACTCGACTCCCCGTGAACCTATTTCGAAAGGAACAGGAAATTGCTTTATTCCCTCAAGTTATAGCATTTGAAGTTTTTAAAAGTTTTTCTCAAATAAAAATCTCACTCCGAAGTACCGTTTTTACTAGCTTACATTTACATACATGCATACATACATACACACACACACATACATACATAGTGGATTGTCGTGGTGTAATAGTTATCGACGTAGGAATTGGACACGGTGACTCAAGCTCAATCCCGGACAGGGCTGTTTGAATTTCACCTAGTGCTAATACCCCTGGGAAAGGTATAAATCCAACTACTGGTAAATGTTAGGACAGACTGGGATCTTTAACCCTAGGGTGGCAACCAGTCTAGGAGAAAGAAAGTAAACTGAATTAAACTCCGCCCAAAATGCTAACATCATTAGGACCTATTTTATCTTAAATCATTAACCCGTAAAATTAGCATGCAGTGAGTATTATATGTACTTACAAATGGCGTTTATCACAGTCAAAGGATATCTAACTTGCAAAATGACTCTAAAAAGCGGGCTATAATAAATAACTGTCATTTATAATTTTGTTTTTTTATTTTCATAAATATAAGCAATAATTTTGTGCATAACATTTACAAGAAAGCCAAAGAGTTATTTTAGTTTTAAAGTTTAATGAAGAGGTACAATTTGCAGAGTACATTAATGTTTAAGCTGTTTCATTATTAAAAATACGCCACCTCGACGGATGCAAGTAAACAGACCTGAAATGAGAAATTAAAAACAAATTCTGCGATGATTATATTGAAAACAAAAATATAAACACCCTTATACCCACAAATATAGGCAATGTTCTTTAATCTGATATCGCAAAATGAAATCCTATATTGAAAAAAATGTTACAACGAAGCATGACTACAACGGTCAGTGTATTAACACAATTTGAAATCATTCTAAAGATTTTCTCAAACAGATCTATTTACTGATAAATTGTACCCTAACAGCTAATATGACTCTAAATCTTAGTGGACCTAGTGGAGACACAACACCCGCCAGAATTCTAGACCTGGAGTCTCATCACTGAATGCAGTTTAGAGTGATACGCAGGCCAGAATATATAATGAGAATTTTACTAATATATATATATATATATAGGTATTATTCGGTTCAGTTAAACCAGAGTCGGGAGTTATTCCTTCAGGACAAGAAAATCATTCAAAAGCTGAATATTTAAATTTTCCTGGTAGAGAGCTCAATGTAATTAATATTACAGAGCAATACTTTCTTTAAAGAAAAAACCAAAGACCGGTTATTTTAGGATTATAAATTTATTTCCATCCTGTTTTGTGTTTCTGATGTAAACCAAAAACACGAAGAAAAATATAACTGGACTTCTTCAGATCTTATGGATGAAATAAAACAGAATAGACACGGGAATATATATATATATATATATATATATATATATATATATCGTTCCGGGTAAGATACAAAATTGCACTGCCCAGTCGGCGACTGCACCTTTGCAGAGGGGTAAGACCTCCCCCCTCATGTGTGTGCAGCATATGACACTAAACAATCTGATGGCGAGGTCCCAGTGATGCTGGAGCTTTGGGGAACACGGAGCACCCCTTCATTGCCATCGCTCCCAGGTTCACTCTGGCCCGGAATGGTAGCACCTGATAGGGCCCTATCTATGGGTTAAATAGTACAAACTTCATACCTTGGCTAAACTGAATTGTTTGAATTAGCACTCTTTGACTAAACTGAATATCTTGAAATAGAAATGTTTTTGACATTTAAATAGTGTACTTACATTTAAACTGTGTGCTTATGCTAAACTGAATTGTTTGAAATGGAAATGTTTTTGACATTGAAACTGTGCTTACAGTAAATTGAATTGTTTAATATAGAAGTGTTTTGACATTTAACTGTATGTAAACAAAATCTGTACTTACATTAAACTGAATTAGCTGAATTTGAATTGTTTGGATAAACAGAATTGTTTGAAATAGAAATGTTTTTGGCAATTAAACTGTGTATTCATGCTAAACTGAATTGTTTGAAATAGAACTTACTATTCGCATAAAAATTGATTTGGCGTTAAATAACCTACAAAGGTTGATATGCCATAAAACCCACCCAACCAACAAAATTGCATCCGGTAATAAGGCTGCAGTAGTATTGACAAGCATAGAAAACGCCTTTATTACAATTAATCCAAGGCTCACTATGACTTGGAGTGCTATAGTACCTGTTAGATCTGTTTTAATACACTTAGTATTAGATAGGGATACTTGATACCATATAACTCTGTGAAAATTATTTGTTTTAAGTATAGTTACTTCATCGAATTATTGTTTAATTAATATTATTGTGATTATTATTAGTTAATTGAAACCATACAATCGCTTGCAAGTTATTGGTGTTTGATAGGAATACCTGAAACCACATACTCATAAACAAACACAAGATGTCATCACTGAATACTTATTTGAAACCGTTTGATTGTGTGTAAATCAATGATTATAGGCAAATAAATGTGGAATTAAAAAATGCAATGGAAAATTAAAAATATAGTTATGATTACGATCAAATATTTGATTAGATTTTGGGCTAAAATAACCCATGGGGAGTTTATATGCCTTAGAATAAATAAACAAAATTCACACACACACACACACACATATATATAATGAAAGAGAGAGCGAGAGAGAGAGAGAGGGAGAGAGAAGGAGAAAGATTATTATCATGGCAACTTGCTTACATGTAAGGGACTAATTCAGGTCAATGGAGATGTGATCTATGTATGTACTTGACATGAGTGATTTTGGACGTCTGAAGTATCAGGGGTAATGTGTGCTAAAGTCCACAGTATGGGTTCGTTGATTGGTTGACTGGTTGGGTAGTTTTATGGTATGTCAACCTTTGTTGGGTTATTTAATGCCGAAATAACTTTTTTTTGGCAAGCAATTATATTGTTTCAAGTAACTAATGATATCCATTAAATAGCTTCAAGTAACTAAACTTAAAAATCATAATTAGCGCATAATTATATGGTTTCAAGTATTCTTAATACTAATATTTTATAGACAGATCTATTTGACTCATAGATTAAATCCTAACAGGTACTACAACTTGCTTTTAGAGTGGACCCGGAACAGCAAGTTGTTCTTAAAGTAAGCGTTTTTAATTCGATTTTAATTATAAGTCAGCTCTTTTCTCCGGTCACCGAGAACATTTTTTAAAAATATAACTAGTGGGTAGAGTGTTCGCAAATAGCCCGGGAGACCCAGGGTTCAAGCCCAAGTCGAGTCATACCAAAGATTCAAAAATGGTACTTGATGTCTCCTTTCTTAATACAGAATTAACAAAAGAGTGACTCCACACTCTTAGAGCTTCAGGACTTTAGCTTCTGCCTTGGATCCAGTTCAGTTTCAAACTCAGAATACGACAGCAAATGCAATAACAATGAATGTATTTACCCAGCCCCTTCTGCCACAACAATGATGCGAAGCAACGTCATTTATTTTTATGCGGAGTACAACTGGTTTGAATTTAAAGTTTTCCTTTTCCTAAACTGGTGGCTTTACTTAGGCCAAAGAACCTAGTCTGCCCTACTATTTACCCATGGCTAGGATGAAGATAAGAGATAGATTCATATGTATCTCAAGAGCATTAACTCAAAGTGAAACGCAAACAGCCTCGTGAGGGATTTGAACTTAGTTCGCCGTGTCCATTTCCAGCGCCGATAACCGTTACGCTAAGCGCAACTCTTTGCAATGACAAAGTATGATGGTAACTATACTCTATAATATTGAGTAACTTTCAGCAAGAAGAGGCGGTTTCTTTACTCAATTAGTAAATTACAATATCCAAAAAACAAATAGAAAAAAAAAGAGCCGTTATATTTTTATACTTGTATAGTCAAAAGTTTAGCAATTCAATTCATGCCATTTGTTTTTGTTTTTATATTCCCGGCGAAGCGTGACTAACTCACTGCGAACCAGCGCTAAGTTAGCTTCAGACAGTTCAACGCGATCGCCTCTACTTTGACTGCGACACTGCTTCTGTTGTAACTTAAAGAATTAAGTAAATAACTTATCTAAATACTGCAAAACTTTTAACTCACCCAAGTATATAATAACCCTATCCTGTTCATAAGTAAGTAAAAGTACTGACAATGCCTACATGATTTTCAAAGCACAACGTACAGACTGGACAGCCGACATTTGCTAAATAAAATTCATGGTAAAAAAAATGTAGACTTCAGTATTTAAGCATCGAGAGGTGTCTGATGATTGAAACAACAGTTGAATGAAATTTGAAGTAAAAGCAAGTTGTTCTTGAAGTAAGCGTTTTTAATTCGATTTTAATAATAAGTCAGCTCTTTTCTCCGGTTACCGAGAACATTTTTTAAAAATATATCTAGTGGGTAGAGTGTTCGCAAATAGCCCGGGAGACCCAGGGTTCAAGCCCAGGTTGAGTCATACCAAAGACTCAAAAATGGTTCTTAATGTCTCCTTGAATTATAAGGTACGGATCAAAGGCGAAGTGGAGCAATCCGAGGAAAGGAGTAGCGCCCTAACCTACACCTCGGTGCTGTAGGTAATAAAAAGGGAGCCTTAGGGTCACATTCGAATACGGTCACCAACTTTAGTTATATATATATATATATATATATATGCGTGTGAGAGTGCATATACATTCTTGCTTGTGGTTTTATGATCATCGTCGTAGGAAGTAGACTAGGCGACCCGAGTTCAAGTACTAGATGAGCATACTTTCATTCCACATAGCGCTAAAAGGTATGAATCCAATTTTTCTCCCTCCAGCTATGGGAAAATAGTAGGATAGACGGAAATCTTTAACCTTACTATAGCAACCGTTCTAGGAGAAGGAAAACTCAGAATTCAAACCCGATTAACTCCGCTTCAAAACTAACCTTGTATCGCACCCTGCTCATGTGGGGAATTGGTACATACATACACACCAACATGCATATATATTTATATATATATATATATATATATATATATATAGAGAGAGAGAGAGAGAGAGAGGCAGATTGAGTGAATGAAAATGATAGTATGAAAAAATGTGAGTGCTGTAAGGGCATATACACAGATATATACATGCATACACACACACACACACACACACATATATATAAGTTTTGTAAATGCATGTGTGTGTATATAGAGAGAGATAGATATGTAGATAGATAGATAGATAGATAGACTGATTAAGAGAGAGACTATGTATGTGCGTGCGTTGGTGTTTGACTTATGTCTCCTCTTCAGAGCATTTTCGATGGGAAACACATATATGGTTCATGATTTCTTGGTATCTACACTATTTGTCTGCTTTACGACGTTGACTAAACAGACAAACAGAGAATGAAACTGTGGCAAAATGGAGAGGAGATTGTTTAAAATTCAGTCACTTTATTACAAAGAAAAAAAAAAGTTTAGTTATTTAAAGACAAAGAAAAAGAAGTGCTTTCGATTCTACATCTCTCATTTTTCGTTCATGATTACAACTCCTCTTGAGAATTTACGATCACTCAAGTCATTCTTCAAGCAAACTGATGCCGGTTTATAATCGGTATTTTCTGCTTGTGCATTTATCTCTGTATTTGTGTATCTGTTTTTTTTAACCATACATATTCTGCAACCTCTTTAAACGTAATTTGTGCCGTAAGTTCATTTATGACCGTAATATTTGGCAGAAAAATAGACAAATAAAGAAATAAAATAACCTCAATCAAATTACAAGCAACGAAGAAGGGTTTGGTCTCTTCCCACTTTAGTGCACTGAAGGGGTGCACACAGGTTCTTTAAGTATTTTTTTACTAGAAAGTTTTTTTTGTGCATTTTATGATTATTTTGCGTAGTTTCTGTGGATGACAGACTAAGCTCTTTATTCTAGGTAGGATATTCAGTCTAGATGACAAAACTTTTTAAAACAAGAAGTTGTAGTCCGACATTGTCTTCAACTTTCTTCATGCAACTTTTGCGACGACATTACTGTCAAGTTGTATCGCTTCTTGCTTTTCCTTTGAACCGCATTGGTGTCGTCGAGACGAGAGACTTGCTGCATGGGCAACTAGCTGTCTCCTATACGACCTTGTCCAAGCCCAGGTCAAGTTCTGAGCACTGATCAATAGTCTCTCAAGGCTGACCAATGTCATTATATAAAAAATAGTGTTTTGTCATTTGTGACGGGTATTGTTTATATGTCAATATTTCTTCCTTATTTTTTTCTCTTTCACCAAAACATTCCATACTTCATCCGGGCATTAAAGACGGATGATGACAATACTCTCGTAAATCACATAAACGAAAATAATCACAGCTTCGATCAAGATAAAGCCTGCATTTTCAAAACAGTATAAAACAAATCTTAATGCCAATTTTTTAATGGGGAGTCTCTGTGGCGTAATGGCTAACGTGCTGGACTGCGACAACGTAGTATGCGAGTTCGAATTTCAGTCGGGCTATTACGTTCTTTTCGAACTAATACGCTAGGGAAAGGTATAAACCTCTTTATCTCCCGAGCTAGGAATTAAATAGCATCACTGTCTTTCCACAAGGATAGCTTTGACATAAAATAATCCCCGAAGTTTCATATGTTACTAAAGAAAGAAACCGAAGCCAATGTTTTGAGGTTTGGTTTGAGTTTATTTCTTTAACAGCATGTCAACTCATCATGGGTTATTGAATACTGAAATTTGAAAATATACTTCCAATTAAACTATATAATTAAAACAATTCAATGGAAGAGTGATTCCTTTGTAAATCTGTAAAAGTAACAATTCCTGTTTGATAAATCATTAGTGTACACACAGTTACACAATTTTTGGTATCTGGGAGAGTCTCCGTGGTGCAGTGGCTAAAGTGTTGAACTGCGTCATCGTAGTAAGCGATTTCGGAGGTACGTGTTGTGTAGAGTCATCCCATCATTAATCCCGGATATATTTCCGGGGTTGTAGTACCTGGTTGGGTCCCACCTATGGATTAAATAAATCTGTTGGAAAATTATTAGTATTGGAGAGGAATTAGTGAGACCTTATGACTGTGTCAACAAATTATTTTTAATCAATAGATGCTCTGACGCACGAAACATACGTGAATAATAAATATACAATGGTAATTTACTAAGCGCTTTGCTTAGATGTGGCACAAGGCCGAATGAATGGGGCATCCAATGAGATACTTGTAGGTTTGCTAGTCAAGCTTGCCAACCATTACACAACCCGAGGCGCTCAATTTCATGTGGAAGTAGTAATTTACTAAGCTTTTTGTTTAGATGTGGCACAAGGCCGAATGAATGGGGCACCAACTAAGACTCGAACTTATTCGTGAATGTTTGCTAGTCTAGCTTGTTAACCATTACACTACCCGAGACGTGTAATTTTATATAGAAGTAGTAATTTACTAAGCTTTTTGTTTAGATGTGACACAAGGCCGAATGAATGGGGCTCCCATTGAGACTCGAACTTATTCGTGAATGTTTGCTAGTCTAGCTTGTTAACCATTACACTACCCGAGGTGCCCTTTATTCAATAGAAGAAATAATGTTAGAGATACTTGTTATCATTCGACTGCATGCAAATTATTTGCATATAGAACAGTTACTTGAAACTATAATTGTTTGTTTGGCCTAATTAGTAGAGTGTTCGCCAATGTTTCGGGAGACCGGGGTTCAATCCCAGGTCGAGTCATACCAAAGACTCAAAAAATGGTGCTTGATGCCTCCTTGATTAACACTCAGCATTATAAGGTAAGCATAAAGGGTAAAGTGGAGCAATTCTGGGAATGGAGCAGCGCCCTCCCCTGCACCTCAGTGTAGTTGCTATCGAAAAGGGAGCCTTTGGGTCACCCTCAACTAAGGTCACCACCTTTACTTAAGGATTGTTATTAGTAACTTGAAGCCATATCATTGCTGGCAAATTATTTATTTTAGATAAGAATACTTGAAATGATTAATCTCTGTGCAAGCAAATTAATATTAAATAAGAACGGGAAATTTCAACCATTTAATTATATATAAATTATTAGTATTGAATTGGTATACTTGATACCTTATATAATTTTGTATAAATTATTAATACTAGATGGGAATATTCGAAACCATACAACAATGTATTAGATAGGAATACTTGATATCATATAACAGTATGCAAATTATTTGTATTAGATAGGAATACTTGATATCATATAACAGTGTGCAAATTATTTGTATTAGATAGGAATACTTGATATCATATAACAGTATGCAAATTATTTGTATTAGATAGGAATACTTGACATCATATAACAGTGTGCAAATTATTTGTATTAGATAGGAATACTTGATATCATATAACAGTGTGCAAATTATTTGTATTAGATAGGAATACTTGATATCATATAACAGTATGCAAATTATTTGTATTAGATAGGAATACTTGATATCATATAACAGTGTGCAAATTATTTGTATTAGATAGGAATACTTGATATCATATAACAGTGTGCAAATTATTTGTATTAGATAGGAATACTTGATATCATATAACAGTGTGCAAATTATTTGTATTATTTATCCCTTGGAATATTCGGACTATTGTCTTCATCTTCATTGTTATACTCACAATGTTTCGGCTAGTATGTCTTTCGGCTTTCTTCGGGTGTTTCATGTTGAACTCGGGACCTTACTGTTGCGTACTTGTGACTTTTCACAATTTAGCAGCCAACGGACACACTGAGAGAGGTGTAGTGGGAGGTGGTTGACAGGAAGAACCGCTGGAGTAGAAAGAATGAGACCCCTTTTTGTCTACCGGCGCGAACTGGAAGGCGTGGCGGTTTAGTTTGAAACGATACTGTTAAAGAAGAGACTGCAGTGTGCAGCGTGCAGCGTCAACAGTCGAACATAGAAATATAACACGAACACTTGAAAAGAAAACGCGATGTCGGCAGTTGGAAGGAAAAGGCGCGACTACGTGCGGAAAATAAACAACAGAACAGAAAAAGCCTGATAGAACATAATCTTTTATTATGTCTTTGTATCGAATAAACACCATTCCCCAGATAAAGTCCTATCTGTATATCTCTTGAACTGTATTATACGTGTTTATATCATTTTGTCCGTTGAATGCTCACAGAATAAATGAATTTTATGTTGTTGAAAATTGCCTCTGTGTTTAATTTTATTTTGCTAGTCATTCTGATACGTTGTTTCCAGTAATTTCTCAACCTGTTGTCGATACCTTCATGTTGTTATTATTATTACCTGAGAAATATCCCTATGAGCCAACTCAGGAAATAGGACGAATTATAGATTTTTATTCGTTTACCTACACCTTCGTCGACGTGTCCGAGACAAGCAGGAATACCTGAATATCGAGAATATCGCCTGGACATGAGTGAGAGGCGTAATAAATATGGTGGCTCGCGGCCGGTACGTAACATTACATAAAACCTCAAACTGAACTCTTTATTTAATCCACGCAGGTAGATAGTTCCAGTTCTGTTGACCATGACCGGTACATATTGGCCGCAATGTTATAAGTAATGAAGATGAAAACAATAGTCCGAATAATATAAGTGATAAAAATCATCAAGCTTCATATCAGAAATTTTGACTAATAATTCCATGAATGAGTCAAGATCTGTTATTGTTGCGTTCTGGTTAGTGAATGCTTGTAATATTAAATAAAGGACAAACCACGATATGAGAGGAAATAGAGATATATTCTCATGAAAAGGTATATACAATAGAGAGACTATTTGTTGACAAGAAAATAGGATTAGTGAATACAGAATAAAGATATAGTCCAACGATAGTATTGGCTGTCGTTATTACGGTAGCAAGTAAAGGGATCTAGTGCGATCTCCAGTCTCTAACGCTCTAATACTATTTCTATAAGAAGCTGCTCTTCACCTTCTAGTCTGCCCTGGTATTAGTAGCTACTGCTATATATGGCAGATGGACTAGTTCATTGTGTGGAAAAAGGTGGGTGATACCCAACAGTTATGATAATGAAGATAACTGAGATAATGAAGAGTTTACCACTTTAAAATGATTGTGAAGATATATATTTGTACCATACAGTATTAGAGACGGGAATTGTTAAATTTACTTCGGAATAGAAAAAAATCCACCAAGAATTGACATGCTGTAAAATCAATTAATCAACTGTTACACGACACGATTATAGGTGCGTGATATACAACGGGAGGCTCGATATTTTCATCAAGGATTAAATATGACACCTTTACATGATTGATTGGTTGATGGCAACCCGTCGAAGGTTATTTTATGTCAAGAATTCCGTTCATTGTATATTTATATTTACATTTTTTGTGTAGTTGTATTTTAAGCGTTTTATTTCCACACAGTTATATATCAAATATTCTAATACAAATAATTTGCATCGTTTCAAGTATTCCTATCTAATACTATTAATCATATGTTTTCAAGTAATTATTTCTATTAAAAAAGTCATTTGTTTGCATATAGTTATATGGTTTCATGTAACTAATTATAATCCTTAGAAAACAATTATAGTTTTGATTAGCTATTCTTAATACAAATAATTTACAGTTATATGGCATCCGTTACGAATGATGTTTAAACAGATATACTTGACTCATAAACGGGACCCTAATTGTACAACTACTCCTTTTTAGGTTGGACCAGGGAGTAATGGCAATAAAGCGGGTACTCAACATTCTCCAGATCTCCTTATCATCAGATGCAATTTAGTACCATACTCATGACACCCCTTTTTTTTAAGGGGGCTCTATCACCTCACCAGGGAGACAGCTAATTCTAAACCCCGTCGACAGGGTTCGTTAAAGTTATAGAATGCCTATTTTTTATTAATATGTGCCCTAGAATTCTCTTTTCTTTGTTTACTATTTTCTTTTCTTTGTTAATATTGCAGATTTTACAAATACCCGAAAGATGTGACTTTTTTGCCATGGAAGATGAGGACGAGATTCCTCTCATGGTAGACAAACGTATGAAAAAATATTGCACGTCAATTACTGAATTAAAATCTTACGAGGATCATTGAATAAGTTTCCAGACTTTTTTCGTACGGGCACTTTAATTGATAGTACACACATGAAACTCAAGTCTCATTCGAAGGAATCCCCTTCGGCTGCAATCCACTTGTACCGTTCAAACTACTTCTGGAAGGCTCCATGGAACTTCTCTTGTGTGAGCATGTCAATGACCTTCGTCACAGCCTCTTTCATCTCCTCAATCGTCTCATAACGACAGCTTCTGAGCTTAGGGAATAACCAAATGTCACATGGAGCAAGGTTTGGACTATAGGGAGGCTGAGGAACTGTCTTGATGCCCATCTTGGTCAAATAGTCTGTGACAAGGATAGAGTGGTGGACTGGTGCATTGTACCGGTGGAAATGCCACTGACCCGATTTGAAGAGTGCTGGCCTCTTCCCTAGGAATCTCCTCCTGAACTCCCTTAAAACCTCAACATAGTAACCCTAACCCTTTGACCAATCAACTCTGGTGTTCTGACTTCCTTACTTCTCCCACACCTCTCATCATCCCTCACAGACTCTCTGCCTTCCTTGAATCTCTTATGCCACTCAAAAACTGATGCTCTATTTATGCAAGATGGTCGAAAAGCAGTCTGAAGCATTCCATACATTTCTGTGGCATTTTTTCCAAGTTTAAAACAGAATTTTAATGCATATCGTTCTTCTAAAGTGTCCTCACGTCCAGATTGCATTTTTGAAATTCACCAGCTGTGACAATCAGGTTTTAGTAGGGTGTATTCCAATTGCTTCTGTAGCTGTTCATTTAAACCTGAAATCATAAAAATTGGTCAATCATCTCATAAGATGTATAGCAATAACATAGTGCATTTTCAAGAGTCTACGACAATTTTAAATGCCTGTACAAAAACGTCTGGAAACTTATTGAAGGCACCACGTCCCGTCGAACACAGTTACAGTGAGTGTTAATGACATTAATCTCGATGAAATGCTCAAAAACTATTGCCTTGTACCAAACAGTTGATTAAAATTGCAAAGTTTGTATCATTTTGCAATCGTCCTTGAAACGCACAATCAGATCCATTCATTCTCTCTCTCTCTCTCTCTCTCTCTCTCTCTCTCTCTCTCTCTCTCTCTCCTAGTCATTTACTAACCTTAGCTTAGTATTGCACATGATCAAAAATATGGGTCTCCCAATGTGAAATCGAAATCACAAGTAATAGTTTGTAAACCTTGCTCGTTAACCATTACCTCACAGTAGGCGTCCTTTAAAACCTAACCATAGCCTAGATTTGTCACGAGATGAAGATCAAACTCACTACTGAGAAGTAACTCGCTAACATTTACGCCACGACCAAGTTAAATATATATCTCTCTCTCTCCCTCTTTCTCTGTCTGTCTCTGTCTGTCTCTGTCTCTCTCTGTCTTGATTTATGTATAGATTTGTTTATATTTCAAAGTGTGTCTGCGTAAGTGAACAGGGTTGAAATGAAATCTCTGTATCACGAATTTATTTGATTAGGAAATTCTTTGAAAAAAGTAAATAGCTAAATTTTTAATGTATTTAATCAGAAGATATTTTCTTTAATAATAATAATAATAATAATAATCAGACTTAGAGTTAATTAACAGAAAAAAGAGAACATGACATCTAGTGGATTTTGCCGTTCCAGCAGACTTCAGAGAGAAAATAAAAGGAAGCGAAAAGATAGATAGATACTTGGACCTTGCCAGAGAACTAAAAAAGCGGTAGAACATGATAATGACGGTGATACCAATTGTAGTTAGTGCACTTGGAACGGTCCCCAAAGACTCGGAAATAGGACTGGAGGAATTGGAAATCAGAGGAAGAATCGAGATCATCACGACAACAGAATTGTTGAGATCGGCCAGAACACTGAGAAAAATCCTGAAAGCCTAAGGAGATATGCTATCACTCAGACTCCAGTGAAAGACGGCCAGCTAAAGCTGTTATGAAAAACTCACAAAAAATAGTAGTAGTAAAGAAGCAAGAAGAAATACCGACAGAATGTCAAGAAAGGCACGATAGAATAGAACATTATATTCATGTGAAAATATGCAAAATACAGTCATCATCATCATCATCATGTCGTGCCGCCTGCACAGATATCCCTGACCATCTCTCGCTATTTCTCCCTATCATTCATCGCCTCCGGCAGGTCTTCAAGGTTACATCCTGTGTCTACACATAGCTGCTGTATGTAAGTTCGAGCTGGTCGTCCTGCTTTTGCTTGGCCATATGTGGGGGTCCATAGGAGTACATCACTTACGAGCTCGTCCTTGCTTCTCCAGCAGTGTCCTGCGTGTCTGGTTCGTCTAACTTGTATAGTTTTCGTGATGGGAGGCAAGTGGCCGTATAGTTGGTGTCTCGTGGGGTGTTGTCGCCAGGACTTGTTCAATATTGCTCTCAACATTCTTATGTAGTTGCCGTCTAGCTTCTTCTCCAGCCGTTTACTTAGCGTCCATGTAGTGCATCTATATAGCAATTTCGATACAACCGCTGCCTGGAAGAAACTGCGTTTCAAACAAACAGAAAAATACAGTAGAATATTAAAATCTAAAAAAATGGTAAAAACACCTACCAGAACCAATAACAGAAGCCAAAGAATTTACAATTCTTTAGAACTTTACTATCCAAACTGATAGAAAAATGAAGAACAATAGACTTCATGTAGTGATTAAGGACTATAAAAGAAAAAGACATGCCTTCTAACTGATATATCTGGGCCAACAGATAACATATCAGCAAAAGAATATGATAAAATAAGTTAATACAAAGACCTAGAAATGGAAATTGAAAAAAATATGTCTCCTTAAAACTACCATCGAGTCGATAATAGAGGGAGCCCAGGATATGATCAAGAAGGGGACAGATAAATACATTAACAAGATACCTGGCAATCCCAGCCTACATGAAAGACAAAAAAATTACAGTTTGCAGAACTGCTCATCTCCTTAAGAGAGTTCTATCAATGTGATTGGAAAAATACCACCCTAAAGAGATAGCAAAAGGCATAAATACACAGAATTGATATAATCACTACATCCCCACTTCCCAGGTTTTGGGTAAAGAGACATGATAAAGGGTGGTATTAAACCGAGAGTAAAGCTGAAAATTAGATAGTAATAATACAGATAAAAAAAAATATCCTAATTACCTGCAAATAAGCTTTAGATTTGTATTAAGGGTACTTGTGTTGCGGCTGTCATGGTTGACAATGAGTGTAACAGTTTTCTTAAAGTCATTTTCTTCTTATTCTTCATCTATATCTCTTTGTCTGTTTGACTCGATATATTACAGTTCTGTTTATGTGTATGTGGACGATAAACGTTAAAACAACGTAGGCTATTGACGTAATTTTTGCATGAGGACTCACCAGGCACCTGTTTAACAAATAGGCTATATGAAGCAGTTATTCAAAGTCCTTAAAGAAACCTACCCCCAGAAATTTGAAATATTACAATATATTTTCAATAGCCAGATTCTAAATACATCGTTTCAGAGTCTTAAGTTTAAGGATTTTGACCTCTAAACAGTATATTTTTGAAGTTGAAGACTTCCATACAAAAAATATCGCACAGTAAAAATGCACATAAATTTTTTTGGTCAATATCTAAAAGCTGACCAATAAGTAAATGAAAGAATAAATAAATTACTTTAAAAAACTTATTTCCGAGTGGGATTTTTTTTAAACATGTAAAAATTACGCTGTTACATTTTCTTTAACAAATTAATTCTATTAAGGGGTTTGATACACAAAAAAAGCAAAACAAAACAAAACAAAAAACAAACAAACAAACAAACAAACATTGTCTCCAAACTTTCAAGTGGAAACCTCTAACGACTTTTGTTACATAAGAAGCGAAAATTTTATTAAAATCTGTTAATTAGTTGATTTTTTGTTAATTTTATTAATGGCCTTCTTTTAGATATCGACCTACAAAAAAGTGCGTGCTAATACCTAATTTTCCAGCTTCAACACGTGATATTCAATTTGAATGTGGTGTTTTTAAATATTTCATTGATTCAAAAGATTTTTACCAGTCGAACAAAATGGATGTAAAAATATAAGGATTTTTGCCAGTTTTTGCTGTTAGGATAAAATGCAATATTTCTTTTCTTTTTCAGACTATGTAATTATTTAATTCATTTTAAACAATATAATTTTTTAAGTCATCGTTTTTTTTTAAATTTCAAGTCATAAGATTTACTTTCTATTAAGTTTGGAACAAAATATACCCCCAAACTTGTATGAATTTTTATTTTGAGAAATTCTTTATGTTATCAGTAAAGAGAATGATTAAAGAAAACTCTGACCTAGATTTTATTTGAGGAAACAATCTAGAACCATAGGTTTTTTAAAAGTCTTTTGCAAAGTGTAATACGTCGAAGAACAATATTTTATATCATTTTGCTCATTTTAAAACAAAATTCGTGTACAAACTCTTGTGGCATTTTGTTTTTAAAAAGAACAACAAAACGTATTCCTGCTTTTTATGACCCAACATAAAAGAAAAACCATAGTCAGGACAAAAAAATTCACATTGACCTCACATTTAAACTTTTAGATATTCTATTTGTTTAAAAGATTTTACGAACAAAAGTTGCCCAAAATCCATCAATTTGTATCTTCTGTAACAGGTAAAACTTGAAGAATTCTTGGTTCTTGAAATAGCATGCAATACCCATTTTATTTTTCAATCTACATAATTATATTTATCTAAAATTATTTTTCAATCTAATTTAAGCAATGTAATTTTTTACGTTATATTTTCTATTAATGCCTTAAACTTCGTTTTATTTCAAATTTGAAACGGAAATGATCTTCAAATTTGTGTGAATTATTTATTGTCAAATTCTTTGTGTCATTTGTAAAAAGATTGTAGAAAATTCTCTTATAAAGTTCATTTGGCGAACAGTATGGAACCGGAGATTATATATATTATGAGAAATGTGTTCAATTAAAAAATATGCATGGCTTTATCTCTGCCTAGCCCTTGAAATCTAGCAGTAACTGTTCGGTTAAGCAAAGGGGGAGAGAAATGTATAAAAAATAAAGTTGATAACAAAAGGGAATGAGAAAGCTTACTTTGTATCTGAAAGAGAAAAGTGTCTATATTTCTTAAAAATAAAAACAATCAGTTCGCACAAAGTAATTTATTTCAAGAGAAATAAACTTTACAAAATCCGGCTTTCCATATTTTCCATATGCTTGTCGAAAACATTGAATAAGGTAACAAAAATAACATATATTCAAGTAACAATATAATAACAAAAAAAAAAAAAAAAAGAAACGTATAAAGAAATATAACAACTGTTCTGCTTGAAGCAATGCTATCAAACACCAACAGTCATTAACTTTTGTTAATGATAAAATTTTTTGGTATTTTATGTCAAAGTTCTTTTTGAAGCCGGTTTTTAGGGTGTATTCTTTTCTCTGTCTCCTTCTTGTGTAGAATCAACCTGGACAACCATGTTGTTCTAGTTTCCTATGTAGACTTGTTGAAAATGAAGCTATTTCTTTATGTGAACTTCAAGTAGACCACCGCTTCCTTCTCTAGAGATGAATATCTTTCTGTTTCAACTCGAATTTTCTTCAGTTGAGCCTACGGAGGCTTTTACCCCATTTACTGATCCGACCAACACCTTCCTTTGTCGGTAAAAAGTCCAATAATACCGCCTTCAGACCTTAGACTCAACTTTCTTTTGAAGGGAACAGCATACCAAAACTACAAATAGTCTACAGTAGGCTTATTGTTTCAACAAGTAACAATAAAAACTATGTAAGGAAAAGAGGCTTAGCCTAAGTGACTAATGGGCCTTCTACTCAAGCCACCTTGCTAAAGAAAAACTGCCAAAAGTCGAAAGCGAATAATCAAGACCTTGCAAAGCACAAAGAGAGAGTCAGACAGAGCCTTCTGCTCGAGCTGAAAAAAAAAGAAGAGAGATATCCCTTGGCGGGTCTCACTTAAATAACAATAGGGGCGAGGAATAACGGCACAACTTCAAAAGAGCCAATCATATCGATCAGACATTAACTGCCGAATTTACAAATTCCAACAATACATATATATGCATATATATATATAAGTTCTCTTTAGTGAAAACGTTGCATTGAAAATTTTTAAATGAAAGAAAAATCAATAAAAATAAATGAATAAAATTATTTGATTATTGAATTTTAATAGAATTTTCAGTAATTATAAAATAAAGAACAACCATTTTTATAAAGATGTTTCCATTTCAAATTTTAAAGAAATTCTGTTTTTGACTCACTAAGTTAATTTGATTATTTATTTTATCTGTAAAAATTAGGCAATAACATACATTTTTAAAGGTCTTAAACACATGAGAAAATGTACACCTCTAATTTGTTAGACGTTTAATTTTATTGAGCTATTAGTAGTCTTATGTATGAAGTCATTAGGCCGAGAAATTTTCAGTACGACCAACTCTGGCTGTGTTTAGAGAGCTAGTGTTAATATCGTATTGAACTCAATCTAATTATTACTCCGGACCAAATCAATTTGGAACGACAATGCGTATTAAATAAATAGTTCTCCACCTAAAGTTACACACTTCAAAAACATTTTTAATTATTAACGTATTTTTGAATATTATTTATTCATTATATATATATATATAGTTAGTGGTGGACTTACATTTTGGTGGGCACTGAAGCCTGAACTATTATAAGAAGGTTGGCATCTCTTATAACCTTTTTATTTTAACTATATTTTTATATTGAATTGTATTTATATATTTACTCAACAACTTTTCTTATACAGTTGACCCAAACCTTTTTAAGCAGTATGGAGTAAAATAACTTCTGGGGTCCCTGCAGGATTAGGGGCCTTAAAACTTAAGCGTCATCAGTTTCTTCGGACAGGTTTGACAGAAATAACTCCTATATTTTAAACTTTCACCTGTGTAGTGCACTTGAACTTAGGCAAGTGGTAATTCCATCTATCTAATATCTTACCGTTTTTTAAATATGATCCCTTACGAATTTAGCTGGGACTTGAGCACACGGCACGTTTGCTGCTGAAACATTTTTTTATGACAAATGAATTTGTAATGGCTACAGAAAGAGCTTTTCTTGTTCATTTTTATGTTGTGTCGGATTGATGTTGTTCCAGAGAGAAAATCGATAGGTATGTTATCCAAAAATCTAAAAATGGTAAAACATTTGCGGGATGAAGCTACCATTGCGACTTGCCTAAGTTCGCTTGTACCATACAGGTGTTAGTTCAAAATATGGGAGATACTTCTGTTGTACCCTTTAAATCCGGCCCTGTATATATATATATATATATAAGTAAGTAAAGTTGGCGACCAGAAGGCTCCCTTTTCAATAGCTACTACACCGAGGTGTACGGGGGGCGCTACTCTTTCCCCTAGATTGCTCCACTTTACCCTTGATGCATACCTTATAATGCTGAGTGTTAAGCAAGGACGTATCAAGTTCCATTTTTTAAGTCTTTGGTATGACTCGACCTGGGATTAGACCCCGGTCTCCCGGACCATTGGCGAACACTCTACCCACTAGGCCAATGAGCCGGTTAATATATATATATATATATATATATATATATATAGACAGAGAGAGAGAGAGGCAGGGAGAAAGAGTCAAAAGTTTGAATGATAGATTGGCTGAAAATAAGTGGGTACTGTTAAAAGAAAAATGAAATAAAAAAATAAAAATAAAAATAAGACAAAAAATTCTTTTAGGATTTTCCTTCTGGATTTTCTGTTTAATGTATTGTCTATTCTCATTGCCACTCAATACATAACGCAACTCATTAGACAAGTTGTGACGAGCCAAAAGTTGTTTGGACTTCTTTATCAGTTGGGTATCAAATATCAATTGGCACTGACAAATTATGGAAATCTTGTCAGTTTCTATCAACGAAACTCGAAGCGTCTCCGCTAATTTTTCCAGCAGTCGGCTCAAAGTCGCCGCGTCAGTTGGCGAAATTGGATTCTGGCGAGAAGAAACGTTTAAATCTGCACAAGAAGCAGCAGCAAATTACTTGCTTGGGAAGAGACATTGTAAACAGCTTGTGAATCACTTGTTGATGAAATGTTGTGAGGCTGTTTATAATTGGTGGGGGTTGGTCGATAGTACGTTAAGATAGGTATTTGCTTTCATTAGTCTGTGCGAAAAAAAAAGCCAGTAGTGATAAAAAGAAATGTTAAGATTGCATTGGTTTGACGTCTTAGTTAGAAAAGAAACAGATCAGTCAACAAAAGATATTTCTCGTGATAAAATAAGTAATCATCTCCCTTTCCTCAATTCTTTCTATTTCTCTTATATATATATATATATATATATATAAGAGATGTGGTTTGGTTTGGTTTGGTTTGGTTTCATGGCCTATCAACCATTGTAGGTTATTTAATGCCAAATTAATTTATATATATATATATATATAAACAGTTTTCTTTACCATAAGTAAATAGTTTAGTTCTATTTGACCTATAGATAGGACCCTATCAGGTGCTTCCACTCCGGGCCAGAGTGGACCTGAGAGCAATGGCAATGAAGGGGTAATACGCATTCCCTAAAGCTCCAGCATTACTGAAGCCTCTCCATCAGATTGTTTAGTATCATATCTAGGACACTCATTGGGGGAGTCTTACCCCTTTGCAGAGATGCAGTCAGTGTATTCTATAGCTCCAGTCGACTTGGCTCTATAAGATGTGTGTTTGACCATGAAGCTCTATTTACTATGACAGAAAGGAACACTGAATAAAACGATTTTTTTGGTTTCTTAAATTATTCTCCTGGCCATTCAACATATTTATTCTAATGAGTTTCCTTGACGTCAAATCATTTCTGAATGATTCTCAGCATATTTCTTTTAATGTCCTCCACGTCCTCAAATCTTATCGTTGAGATGAATTTTCCGTTTGGCTCAAAAGAAAAAGTCGTGCGGAGAAAGGTCTTCACCAGGGCAAAATGTTTCTAGACTACAAATCAAAAAGTGCTGAGTCTGTGGTGATTCTCAGTACAGCGTCCATACGTCTTGAAAGCGTTACTTTATGATATAGCTTGCTCAGCTACGTACTAGTGTTCACCGTAATTAAAATTTAGTTTTGACATTTTTCTTTATATATATATATATATATATATAATGGGCTCTTTCGTCGATATCAACGTATGAGTTCTGGAACTTGTATGAATTTACCAACCCTTCAGCACGAGCAGGATGCGGCACAAGATTATTTCTTATACGGACTTTAACCTGTTTTAAATCAGAGTTTTCCTTCTCCTAGACCGGTTGCCTTACCAAAGCTAAAGAGCTCAGCCTGCCCAATTATTTTACCCATAGCTTGAGGGAAAATACTTGAATTCACACCTTTCCCAAAGGTATTAGCACTACGTGAAATGCAATCAGCCTCGTCCAGAATTTCAACTCAGGTCGCCGTGTCCATTTCTCATGATAATATGCATTACAGCACGATTGCCCCCATAGTTCTGGTACTTGTATGAAAATCTAAGACTGGTTTGAAATCTCATACGAGATACAAGTCAGCAGCTAGTAAATGAAGGAGAGTTATTGGGGTAGCTATCATGACAGATCAAGCGTTCACCTTTTCCCTCAATACTTTGAGATGCTTGAGATTGGTTTTGTCATACTTTTTGACGGCTTTGTAGCATTTCGCTTTCCAATCCTTGCGAATTGAAGCAACTTTCTCGAATTTTTCAACCGGTATACCAAGAACTGTAAGGTTGTTTTTCAGCATATCCCTGTATTCAAGATATGGTCTTCCAACACGTCTGTTTTTGTCATGATGCTGGCTATCATTGAGGATATATGGAATTCTGTCGTCTCTCATTCAGATCACAAGTTCAGCTAGTCTTAGTTGTGATTGTATGAGGAAGGTTTCTATGCCACAAAAAATGGAGATTTTGAACAAGTCAGATGTATTCCCAGATCAAGCGAAGATAACTCTTGCCAAAGACCTTCAGAAACCATATTTGATGGACAGTTCCGACCAGGCCGTTTGAGAAAACTCATTATATATATATATATATATATATATATATATATATATATATATAAGTAGGGATATCCAGCGCTATCCAGAAATAAGGATGACTTCAATTGAAATGATGAAAATATTAAGTAAGTTGGTTAGCTGTCATTTAGGGTGAGCCGAAATATCCCTTTTCAATAGCTACTATACCGAGATGTAGGGCAGGGCGCTACTCCGGTCCCTGGATTGGCCCACTTACCCTTGATCCATACCTTATAATGTTGTGAGTTAAACAAGGAGGTATCAAGTACCATTTTTTGTATCTTTGGTATTACTCGACCTGAGATTGAACTCCGGTTTCCCAGGCCATTGGCGAACCTCATACAATTTGATAAAGACATTTTAAAAGTCAGAGTTCATGCACAATTTTATGAATAAGATAGAATATCAAATTAATTAAGGCTGTTGGGAACGAATAAATAAATAAAATCTAAATTGAATTTAAAAAAAGAAAGGAAAACTTAAATTTGCAGAAACTCCCAGAGATCCCTGACAGGAAAAAAGGATGACGCATGCGTAAAGAAAAAAGGCAACCTCTTGACAAAGAGGGACAGGCTTTCTTTCTCTTTCAGGCGGTGAAAAGCGATTTGACAACATCGTTGCTATCAGGTGTCAGGGCGCCACGTCATACGTCTTTGGGCTAAGCGTTGGTTAGTCCCTTTCACCCAGAATCAGCTCTCATTCGGTCAGCATTATGCTGAAATATATAGACCCTCAAATAAACTACAAACTAACCCTTACCGGACATTGACAAACTTCCAAAAGAAAACTAACCCTTATGGAAGCCTGAAATACCAAATGAGGACAAACACATGCATGAAACGATTAACGTATTTTGTGACACCTCAACTGGGTGATTCAACCATTTCAATGTATTCAGGAAAAACTCCCTCATCCATGGAATGGTTGTTGAACCCAGTAAATAAACGAAGGTATAAAAGAAACGTCTTCGTCTCTTATATGTTGCTGTCTTTTCTTTTGTATAATTCTTTTTGGGACTTTCTTGGGTAAGGCGTTACACCGACTAGCCAACGTGGGGGGTAAAATAAAATAACCAAAATATGGAGTCAGATATTCAAACGGCAACACAGCCTTGCCCTTTGCCCGTGACCTTCAGCCTCTTACCCTACAAGGCGAGCAGCAATAATAGTTTAAAAAAAAACAAATTTTTCTCCAATATTTGAAATAGAAATGTTTTTATAAAAACATTCATTATTTACTAGATAATCACCGACGTTGATGCATTTTCTTTTGCTACGTTTTACACTTTTGTAGAATATCTTTTCAGAAACTTCTGACTCTGTAATGTTTCCTTAAATAAAATCTATGTCAGAATTTTCTTTAATCATTCTCTTTACTAATAACATAAATAATTTCCCAATAAAGTTAAAATTCAGACAAACTTTGAGATATTTTTCGTTTCAAACTTAATGGAAAGTAAATTTTACGACTTGAAAAAAAAAAATTAATTAAAAATTTTAAAAAATTATATCGATTAAAATGAATTAAAGAAGTACGTAGTCTGAAAAAGAAAAGAAATATTGCATTTTATCATAACAGCAAAAACTGACAGAAATCCTTCAATTTTTACATCCATTTTGTACGACTGGTAAAAATCTTTTGAATCAATGAAATATCTAAAAACACCACATTCAAATTGAATATCACGTGTTGAAGCTGGAAAATTAGGCATTAGCACGCACTTTTTTGTAGGTCGATATCTAAAAGAAGGCCATTAATAAAATTCACAAAAAAAAAAACAACTAATTAAAAGATTTTAGTAAAATTTTCGCTACTTATGTAACAGAAGTCGTAATTTTCTTTAAAGAGGTTTCCACTTGAAAGTTTGGAGGCAATGTTATTTCATTTATCTATATTTTTTCGTGTATCAAACCCCTTAATTAATGGAATTAATTTGTTAATTAAAAAAATATAACAGCGTAATTTTTACACGTTTAAAAATAATTCGACGATGAAATATTTGTTTACTTTTTTGTTAGTTTCTATAATTTCAAATCCCGTTCATGTTCAGCTCATTAAATTTTTTTTTTTTTTTTTTGAGTGGGTTCGTATGCAGTACAAGTATTTTTCTACAAGGCTATCTCCGTTTCAGCATGCAAGGAGGTTTGTTGGTCTGAGTAGATGAATATAACCAAATGATCACAACACCAAACAAAGTCAGTAATTTGGAATAACACAGAACTCTTCTTTCTCTTCCTACATATCAAGTAAATCTTTCTCGTGTTACCAGATGGTACCACCCAAGAATTAACACAGGAAAACATTTAAATCATTAATGCAAATTTTCAAAAAAATCAATTTTTTATTTGAAGAAATGGAACTTGTGCTTCATGGAAGAATTTTCTTCCTTGACAGAACTCTCTGATGACAGTGATTCTAATTTTGAATTTGTTTACGAGACGTAAGCGAGTTAACACCAAGATTCCTGTTGTAACAACAGTTCATGATTATATTGATGCTGCTAAGGAGTGAAGGATTTTAATTAACATTCCGTTGTTATTTCCGTAATACTGAAAATTTGGATGAATAAAAAATGACGCTCAGGGCGAATGGAGACCCCCGTAAATTTTCCTTCAGTTACAAGTTGAACAGAAAACTGATTTATTCTCTTTTGCATTTTAAGTGTATTGATAATAATCTCGCTACGAGGTGATATTTTAAAAGGTCAAAATTTACAAAATTAAAAAAACATTCTTGCCCAATCGGATGGGGCTGTAGAATACACCGACTGCACCTCTGCAGAGGGGTAAAACTCCACTAATGAGTGTCCTGGATATGATACTAAACAATCTGATCGTGAGATTCCAGTGATACTGGAGCTTTGGAGAATGCGGAGCACCCCTTTATTGCCATTACTCCCAGATCCACTCTGGCCCGGAGTAGTAGCACCTGATAGGGCCCTATCTATGGGTTAAATAGAACTAACTGCATACTTATGCTCAACTGAATTGTTTGACTAAACTGAATAGCTTGAAATATAAATGTTTTTGACAATTAAATTGTACTTACATTTAAACTGCGTGCTTATGCTAAACTGAAATTTTTGAAATGGAAATGTTTTTGACAGTGAAGTTGTTCTTACACTAAACTGAATAGTTATATATAGAACTGTTTTGACATTTAATTGTGTGTAAACAAAATTAACTGAATAAGAATTGTTTGAATAAACAGAATAGTTTGAAATAAAAATGTTTTTGACAATTAAACAATGAACTCATGCTAAACGGAATTGTTTCAAATAGAACTGACTATTTGCATAAAAATGGATTTGGCGTTAAATAACCTACGAGGGTTGATATACCATGAAGTCCAACCAACCAACTAAAAAAAAATTCATTTTAAGTATTGCTAACAATTTAACGTCAGTCATTTGTTTCTACATATTTAAATAGTTATACATGATTTGTAAGAGACTAATTTGTCGGTAACTTCACGTTTAAATGAATTAGAACTTATTTGTTTGCACATTGATATTGTTATTATTTCTTCCCCATTAAATCGTTAATTATTATTATCTTATTCTTATAATTCAATTCAATAATCATCATTTGCTTGCACACAGAGAAGTAGTTATAAATATTGCTTTTAAACACTAATTATTCCATTCAACATTACTCATTTGTTTGCACACAGTTAAATGGTTCCAAGTATTGTTACGTATCACCAGCAATTCAATTCGACATCAGTCATTTGTTTACACACAGTTAAATGATCAAACAGTTCTATTTCTAATAATTCAATTTAGCATAAGTCAATTGTTTGAACTCAGTTTAAAAGACAAACAGTTCTATTTGATCCATAGATAGGAACCTATCAGGGGCAACCACTCCGAGCCAGAGTGAAATGAAAGGGTACTCCCCATTCCCCAAAGCTGCTGGGCTGGAGCCTCACCATCAGATTGTCTAAAGTCATAATCTGGACACTCACTGGAGGCAGGGGGTCTTACCCCCCGCAGAGATATAGTCGATGTATTCGACAGCCCTAGCTGACTGGGCTACAAGAGACCAGAGGAAACTTGCTATTGCTTAGACTTCAGAGAAAAAGCACCAATTAGAATTGGTGTGAAAAACTTGCGGAGAGTAAATTATGACGACTTATAAGACTCAGGAGGTGCCCGTGGTGTAATAGTTATCGTCATAGGAAATGAACACGGTGACACGATTTCAAATCCTGGACGAGACTGATTGCATTTCACATAGCACTAATACCCTTGGGAAAGGTATGAATCCAATTATTCTCCCTCCAACTATGGGTAAATAGTAGGACAGATTAGGTTCTTCAGCCTTGGTTAGGCAACTAGTCTAGGAGAAGGAAAACTCTGAATTAAAACCTGTTAAACTCCGCTTAAAAATTGACCTTGTGTCATATCCTGCCCGAGCGGAGGGGTTGGTAAATAGGATAGGACTCAGTTAAAAAATTGAATTAAAATAAATGAGCCGCAGAGTTTTAAAATTAAAAGTGTTCAATATCAAATGATAGAACAATCTAATCCTACCAACACCGTTAGAGGCCAGAAAACTGCATCGCAGCGTGAAACTTTGAGTAGCAATTTTCATAGTTTGCCCCTGTAAAATAAAATATAAAAGTGCTCAACCAGTAAAAAAATTGATAAATTTACAGAAAGTGCCGAGCAAATGTCACAATATTAAAATATAATAAAATGTCTGTTTGATTGAGTGATGGATCTTAAAGGCATGCAAACCTGTCGGGTTATTTTATGCCTTGGGAATAATGTGCGTTGTCCGTCTATATTTACATTTTTGTGGTTGATGATTAGTTATGTTTTATGACATATTAATTCTTGTTGGTTATTTTATGTCAAATCCTATATATATATATATATCAAATATTTATGATTTGTTAGTGAATTGTTTGTAGGTAACAATTTTGAAACGAGCCAGAACAACATTATTCATTCTTTTAAATGGTTCCAAGTATTGCTATATAATATTAATAATTCAATTTAAGCCATTTGTTTGCACATAGTTAAATGGTTTCAAGTATTGAAAATAATTAAATATTTCTATTTGACCCATAGATGGGAGCCTAACAGGTTCTACCACTCCGAGCCAGAGTGGACCTGGAGGCAATCATAATGGTAAAATACTAAGCTTTTATGCTTGGATGTAGCACAAGGCCGCATGAATGGGGCACCCAATGAGAATGGAACTCACTCGTACAGGTTTGCTCGTCTACCTTGCAAACCATTACACCATCCGAAGTGCCCCCCACCGGAGGTAATGATAACGAAGGAGTACTCCACATTCCTGGACCCTCACCATCAGATGCAGTTTAGTGTCATATCCTGGACACTCGTGGAAGGTAGGAGTTCTAATTCGTCTTCAGAGATGCAGTCGGCGTATTCTACTGCCACAGTCGACTGAGTTGGAATCTCACTTGAGACTTTTTAAAGAACAAAACTTAACTTAATAAAGTATCGATAGGTTTTCTTTATTTTAGCATATTTCAAACAACTTTCGAAAAATGCTATCTTCATGTAAATTTTGTAATTTTTTCTCTTGATTCTTATCGAAATAAGAGTGCATATATGGAATAAGGTGTATTTTATGGCTTTAAGTAGGCATGTACAAAGCACACGCACTTTTTATCGGCATGCTATGACAAGTAACGCGTGCTTTTCTTCTAAAGTAACGGTGATCAAGAAAAAAAACAAAATCACGCACATGTTTAAACCAGCCACATCAGACAGGTTCATCGCGAAAGGGTTAAGTGCTACTTAACATTTTAATATCCATTGCTAAATATTTCGATCATCAAAAGTCGTAGGATATTTTCCCAGAGAATCGGTTCTCATAGACTTATCTGCAAATGGCACACCGAGTTTTGATGATTTAGCAGTAGATATCTGGAATCAGTGAATTCTTTAAACACCCCATTAGTTTCATCTCTTATTATTAAGAGCCAATTTTTGTATGTTTGATTATAGCCGTAATAGAAAAATGAAAATAAAAAATTTACACGATAGCGTGATTGCTGTTTGCTCAACAACGTTAAATTACTCTATCTTATAGGATAAAGAAATTCCCAATCCAATCCAACCCAATAATAAAAAGGGTATGAGACAACACCCCGGTTAATCGGTTTAACGGCCTTTAAGCGAGATCTTTAGCATTTGTGAGATATCCGACTTGAGATCTAAAACCTGATAGGTGAACTTGATTACCATAAAAAATAGATATCTTTTTAAAAAACATTTCTGAGTAAGGTATATCAGCGGTCAGTCTTACACTCATGAAACTTGAAGAACCTAAGTGATATAAATACTTAAGATGTTATATTTTGAGATAAAACAAAACCACGGTGCTATTGATGATACAAAAGTTCTACTAAAAACCGCAAATACATTTGCATACTTTTCGCTTAAGTTGGCAAACTTCTACAGCGCCATCTGTCGGCAATTCTCATAAGTTCCGAGTTAAACAAAACGGACAAAAAAAAAACTACTTCTATTTTCAGTTTCGCGGTAGATTTTTTTTTTGTCTTATTTCCTTTCTTTCATTTTCTATTTTAGTTTTTCTTTTTGTGTAAATCGGTTACTTATTTATTTTGGTTACGTTTTTTTGTTTCTTTTCGTATTTTATAGCTTCCTTGATTTCCTTTTTTGTTGGGGGGGGGACAGGGGTCTTTTTTGTTTTTTGTTTTTTCATTGTTTTACTCTTTCTTTCTTTTTTTTTCTTTTATTTTTCTATCCTTGTCGAATATTTTCTTTCGTTTCTTCTCTCTTTCTTCATTTTCTTTCTACTTCCATTCCTTCTTTTCTTTCTTCCTAACTCAATTCTTTCTTTCTTTCTTTCTTTCTTTCTTTCTTTCGTTTTCTTCCTTCTGACCTTGATTTTATTTCCGTCATTTTACTTTCAGTCCTTTCTTTCTTCTTTATTTCCTTTTCTTTCTTTTTTTTTTCTTTTTTCTTTTCTTTCTAGTGGACAGTTTCTTTTCTTCGTTTTCCTTTTTTCTTTTTCTTTCCTTGTGGACAATTTCTTTCGTTCCTCCCTTCCTTTTTTTGCGTCATTTTCTTTCTTTCATTTTCTTTCTTTCTTTCTTTCTTTCTTTCTTTTTTTCTTTCCGTTTTTCTTCATCTTGTTTCTTGTCTTTGTTTTCATCAATTCTGATTCCGTTTTCAAAATAAATCAAGAGTAACAAAAAAAAAAGTAAAGAAAACTGTTTCTAAATGTGATTTAATTTTTTAACAAAATATTTTTTCATAGGTTTCAAAAACAAAGTCTTATTCTGTACTTTTTTTTCTTTCCTTTTTTTTTAATTTGCTTGGAATAGGAACAACAATCTTATTTTTAGAGCCAACAGACTTATACAGGAATTTTCTTTGTGCAAGTTCATCCATATTCGATGATAATGACCAGTTCTTAAATTCAGTAAAAGAGGTTCTTTATATATATATATATATATATATATATATATATATATATATATATATATATATATATATATATATATATATACTGTTTTCCCTGCACACAGCAAACAAATTTTAAGGAATATTTTAAAAATTTGGCAACCCAAGCAATACTGTTTTCTTCCTCACAGTAATAATAAATGTTACCACAGCTTCACACTAAAGCCTTGACCCCTCGGGTACCATAGCTCTAATAATCGCTTTAAGTCTGAGCGGTTTTGAGCGTGACATTTTCTTACCATCATCAAGCGATTTAGCGTAAGCAATTCACCTGAACGCTTATATAGGTGTTCAGTGGGTGGCGATTGGGAGTGGACAAAAAAAGGAAGTCTTCAATCATGTTCGGCAAGTCGCTTAGAAAAGGAAAAGAACGTCAGTTACACCCATCGGCGGCTTTAAGTGTCCGGAACCATATGTCATCAGCAGGTCAAAGTTAGAGAAATACAGGATGTAAGAGAAAGGGAAGGCTTGGAGAAGGAAACTTGTTGTTATTATGTGTTTGTGAGTCAAAGGGAGAAACAGAGAATGATAAGAAGATTTAATATAAATGCTAATATAGAATGCATATATATATATATATATATATATATATATATATATATATATATATATATATATATATGGCGGGGTCCCCGTAGTGCAGTGGCTAAAATACAGTATTGTAGTCTCGAAGTAAGTAAGTTCGAACTCCTAACGGCCTCGGACTAATACCCACGGAAAAGGTTTGGATACCCTTATTTCTCTAGTTATAGGTTTAATAGCATTGATACTCTCCTTCTTCAAGGACGGATTTGGCATTAAATAATCCACGAAAGCTGATATGCTATGATATTGAAACGAAGAAACCAAACATTTCGCATATATAAAATATACAACTCGTAGATTCATATATATATATATATATATATATATATATATATATATAATGATTGTGTGATCTCCATGAAACTGCGAGTAACAGACTTTTAGGTTTCAAACCTACGATAGTAGCATCGAGTACTTTCTCTACACATTTTTATTCGCATTTTGTTATATATATATATATATATATATATATAATTGACCGAGCGAAGGCTCCCTTTTCAAAAGCTACAACACCAAGGGGTAGGGGAGAGTGCTACTTCTTTCTCTTGATTGCTCTGCTTGCCCTTGATCCGTACCTGAATGCTGAGTGTTAAGTAAGGCGACATCAAATACCATTTTTTGAGTCTTTGGCATGACTAGACCTGGGATTGAACCCCGGTCTCCTGGACCATCAGCGAACGCTCTAACCAATATGCCAATGGCCGATATATATATATAGTGTTCACCAATGGCCCGGGAGACCGGGGTTCAATCTCAGGTCGAGTCATACCAAAGACTCAAAAAGTGGTAATTGATACCTCCTTGCTTAACACTCAAGAGTATAAGGTACGTTTCAAGGGTAAAGTGGAGTAATTCAGGGAAAGGAGTAGTGTCCTCCCCTACACCTCGGTGTAGTAGCTATTGAAAAGGGAGCTTTCGGGTATCTCTCAACTACGGTCGCTAACTTATATATATATATATATATATATTGGCTGCATTTCTTCATTAATACATATTTGATTGAACTTAATAGACATTTTTTGTCTTCATATTTTTTTTGTTAATCCTTTCGAATTACCGTAGAGATCTTATGATATTCGGCGGGAATTGGTTTGTAAACCTTCCATAGTTAGTTATTTCCCAAGTACTTTCTGCCCAACTTTGGGCCATCATCAGGGGAGGATGTATTAGAAAAGTGATGTAACTTTTGTATGTACATTACAACTTTGTAAGAATGAGCATTTATATTGGTGTAATGTGTAGCGTTTATTTTTCGAATTCGTCTCTATAAATAGCGTCAGTAGCTAAAGACATTTAAGTACATTAGCCCTGGTTTCAAAATAAATTCTATTAAGTTTGGGTTGTATGTTCCTACTATGTAGTGCCTCGAGAATCTGTAGTTTTTGCTTGTCATTTTGTTGTTCAAATATTATGTTTTCGGTAAGATTTTTCTGTAATTCTGTTGTTGGGCATGAATGTTTTTGGAAATGCTGTTCTATGGCACTAGTATCAGAAAGGTACATTGTAAGTCTTCTTGGTAGGGTAGTTGAGGTTAAACCGATATATATATTTATATATATATAGTTATTTTCGGAGATACAATCTCCTAAAGGACATTTAAATTGATATATAACGTTTTTTTTTTGCAAAACTCTAATCGAGGGAAAGGAATTATTTTTAATGAATAAGGTGGGGGTTTTAAATTTATTATAGTATATAAGTTTTATTTTTTTTAAATTATTTCTTAATTTTATATATATATATATATATATATATATATATATATATAATGGATGGGAAAATAAAAGAGATAAAAAAATATCATTTAAGAAAAAAAAATTGTTTAAGATAAAAGAAATCGTTTGAATGAAATAAAGTGCTCAGATGCCAGCAAGCAGAATAGTATAATTTGAGGAATGGCATGCACACTTCGTGACACCGTATCCTTCTTATTTTGGTCGACCCGGTGACTTTTACCCACTCCTTTGAATATATATATATATATATATATATATATATATATATATATATATTGAGGATGCTCATAGCTGTATCTTGTAAAAAGATAGATTGGCAAACAACCGTAAAGTTGTATTTTATATTTTCCAATATTACCCATTAACTTCTATATTTCACATTGAATCATTGTTGCAGTTTAAATTTATTTCAAATAAACATGAAAGAAGTCGAATTCAGATGCGCAAAGATAGGTGAATTGATGCGCATTCATCTGTTTTCGGGATTGACTTAAATAATAATAAGTAAACTAGACACACTGGTGGGAGATAAAAATCACAGACTTATTATAAGACAAAGGGACGGCAACAGGTTGACGATGCCAAAAAGAAAAAAAAAATTCGAAGAAGAAGAAGAAGGTTTCGACTTCTTCAAAGTCTTTTTCTGAATGTCATTCGATTTCTTTGTTTAATGGCATATCAACCTTCGTTAGTTATTTAATGTTAAAGCCATCCCAGGAGAAAAGCAACAGTGATAATATCTAACCCATAGCTAAAGGGATTAGTGGGTTCAATACCTTTCCCCAGTTCGAAAGTGAACGTAATTGCTCAACTGGAATTCGAACTCGCTTGTTTGCTTCGAGACCGATGTCCAGCACTTTTGCCATTACACAATGTGAACTCTCTTTTCTAAATGTCATATTTAACTTAAAGAAATTTACATCAACCAATTTACATCAACCAATTTACATCAACACTTCTACCCACCTTATAAACAGTTTTTGAACAAATCCCTAAATCGGCGACTGAAAGATTGTTTGCAAACTCTTGCAACAGAGATATGTTAAACTGTACTAAAAGTCAATCAGAAAGAAAAGAGACAAAAACAAAACAAAACAAAAACAAAAACAAAAAACAACAAACAAACCAACAAAAAAAAATAAAGTAACAGCGTTTACCTAAATAAACTAATGTTTATAAATGAAGAAAAGCTAAACATCAACACTAATACATAATTGGGGCTGTAGAATACACTGACTGTACCTCTGCAGAGTGGTAAGACCCACCAACGAGTGTCTTGGATATGACACCTAACAATCTGACGGTGAGGGTCCAGTAATGCTGGAGCTTTGGTGAATGCAGAGTATCCCTTCATTGCCATCTCTCCCAGGTCAACTCTGGCCGGAGTGGAAGCAACTGGTAGGGTCCTATCTATGGATTAAATAGAACTAAATGGCGTACTTATGCTAATCTGAATTGTTTGAATTAGAACTGTTTGACTAAACTGAATAGCTTGAAATAGAAATGTTTTTGACAATTAAACTGTGTACTTAAATTTAAACTGTGTACTTACGCTAAACTGAATTGTTTGAAATGGAATTGTTTTTTACGTTGAAACTGTACTTACGTTAGACTAAATAGTTTAATATAGAACTGTGCTGACTTTTAACTGTGTGTAAACAACATCAATACTCATACTAAACTGATTTGTTTGAATTAGAACTATAGGACTAAACTGAATAGCTTGAAATAGAAATGCTTTTGATAATTAAACTGTACTCATGGTAAACTGATTTGTTTGAAATAGAACTGATTATTTGTATAAAAATGGATTTGGCATTAAATAACCTACAAAGGTTGATATGCCATAAAACCCAAACAACCAAACGACCAACTAATACATTAAAAGATAAGAAAGAACATCATCTGGTTTAACCAATCATTTAACAACACAATTAAAAGTTCCCTGAAAATCAGTTTATAAAAAACCTTCTCTAATTAATAAAAAGACATATCAACAAACCGTTTGATAATGGGTCTCAAACACGTGACCCACTGGCAGTTAATCTATGGCTTGCAGCAAAAGCATTTTTGTAACCAATGTTTTCCTAAAACTTGGACATTTCTCCATTCCCAACTTCCTTACTCTTAATTTAAAGAGGAAATTTTATTTCTCAAGGCCTCCTGACAAACTAGTATTCTTTTAACGAGAAAATAACGATACATTGTAGGCGTAATTAGAAATATCCTCTTTACTCACCACCCGTATTCACGATATTTATATTTATAGCACTTCCCTATTTTTCTGTTATTTATCTCCCTCTTTCCTGTTATTGTTTACGAAATGATACTGTCATATTTCATCCGGGGAAATCTCTCTGGCGTAGTGGCCAATGTTTTGGACTGTGACATCGTAGCGAGTTCAAACTCCAGTTGTGCTATTGTGTTCACCTTTGGATTAATACCCTTGGGAAAGGTGCGAACTTATATATATATATATATATATATATATATATATAAGTAAAGTTTGCCGACCGTATTCGAAGACGACCTGAAGGCTCTCTTTTCAATTGCTACTACACCGAGGTGTAGAGTAGAGTTCCACTTTACTCTAGACACGTACTTTATAATGCTGAGTGTTAAGAAAAGAGATATCAAGGACTATTTTTTGAGTCTTTGGTATGACTCGACCAGAGATTAAACCCCTGGTCTCCCGGCTCATTGGCAAACACTTAACCCACTAGGCCAATATGACATTTTAAAACTATTATATACTTAATTTTTAAAAGACAAAATTTGCAACAATAATCTACTTTTAATTGGATTTACTTTTGAGAATAACTAAATTACATTTAAAGAAAAAACTTACTCAACAATAATTAACATTAAAAACCATATTTTTGTTGTGTCCTTAAAAGAGATATAATCAGACAAGGTGATACTTGAGTGGAAAGGAATAGACAACACGTTCGTTGATAAAAGATAGTTTTATTACAAGAGAGATACAATAACACAGACAAGGAATAGTGAGGCACGCTACTAATCCCCGAAGCAAGGACCGTATTTGTCTCAGCGTCCCCCCAAACAGGACTTGACACAAGGTCAAATGACCCGAAGGTCGGATTATAGTGGGAGTAAGGAGTCGGGAAGTCGGACCCAGGCCGAGGCTCGAGCCCTGCTAGTTTTTGCCGGTCATCGGCTCACTTGGTGCAATATGATCCGATGAGCCTAGCTGGACATGGACCCTAACATGAGTCCAGGCACGGATGCCAGATTATAGCTTAAACCGGACCATGGGGTTCAGTGTTATACAAAGGTCTCAATAATGCAGTTCGTCCACCCGAAGGTGACCCAGCAAAACCGGACGCCTTCCAGCCTCGAGTCTGCCTTAGATGAACAATGGTTCGACACGAACGCCAGACGGCTCAGCTAAAAAGCCGGCGAGGGCAATGCCAACAGCAGATTAATGCAGTCGGCCTTATCCCCGGGGCAAGAACTGGTATAATACTGTGCTCACTGTGTATATAGTCACGCCACATGACTGAGAGGGAGTGTGGGATATTCCATTACACTTTCAGAAACATGATATATTATGTGTAATAAAAAGTAATCGAGACTTAAACTTACTTTTTCTTCAACCTTGAAATCCAAATAATAACGTGTGCACAGTTGTTTTGTTTTAGTTTCTTTGTTTCTTTGGCATATCATCCTTTATGGGTTATATAATACTAAATCTATTGTAGAAGAACAGTAGTGATACTATTCCACACAAAGCTGGGAGTATTAGGGAGTTCATACCTTTTCTAAGGATGTTGGTCTGAAAAAGAATCTTGATAGCACGGCTGGAATTCGATCTCGCTTACTACGATGTCGCAGTCTCACACTTTAGCCGCTATACCATAGAGACTCCCCTCTGTACACAGTTGAACAACTGAAATAACAAAGTCTAGATAAATCAGTGCCAGTTAGAAAAGAAAATTAAAATGCCAGTTTTAATACGTTTGATTAGTATTTTTTGAGAAGCATAAGTTTGTGCAAGTGCAGGATATTTCATACGCGCCAGATCATGCCCTATAAGATTTTTTCTTATCTCCTAAACTGAAAATATATCTCAGGGATGACATTTGAGGACGTAAAGGACATTGCCAAAAATACGGTTGTGCAGCTTCGTATCATATCAAAAGAGAAATTTCAGAAGTACTTCAACCAATGAAAAACTCACTGGAATAAATGTGTTACCCTGCGTAGATCGGTACTTTATTTAATATATATATTAGAAATTGAAAAATAAGGGTTTAGCCACAGAAATTCAATGGAGTGTATTAAAAAGGTCCAATACTCCGAGCTGCTTTGATGGTAGATGTAATTTGTGTCTAGAAGAAAAGATACAAATTATGTTGTATCCTGATCCCGGTAACCTATTAAATCAGAGATGTGATTTAATAGCTAGATGTAGACATAGAAATAAATTTTGACAACAGTCGAAAATTTGAGTAGATAGTCAATGTTAATGTTAAACTATAATTTATTAAATTGGTATAAATATCTTAACATTAACGGGACGGGATTTTTGGTACCTTTCAAAGAAAAAACGATGACATACAAGAATTAAAATTGATAATTTGTTAGAAATGATTGAAATGAGGATATGTATTACTGTAATTGCTAAATTGTTAATTTTATTGGTTTTGTAGTTGTCATAATCTGAAACGAGAAGCAAGCAGAACTTGCATTACATGGGTAAAGGCTATACATAGCTGAAATAGATTTCGTTTCCCCTTCTCCTTCCTTCCTTCCTTTGACGATCTCTCCAATCTGGTTGTAATTTATTTTATTTTCCTATTGGATTTGATGAAGTCCTGTTAAAATTATTTTAGACTCTTTGATTCATATCAATGCTCTTAACAGGTTGGAATCCTTAACAGGGGTTTATCCTAATGTGACCGAATGTTGTTTTTTTCTTGAAATAATATATATATATATATATATATATATATATGATTTCTTATCAACATTTATGTATCTAACCTTTCATGCATACTAAATCGATACATCGATAAATGTGTAAACGATTGAATAAAACCCCAATCTAAAAATTTATGAATTTTATTTCTTTAAATTGAGAGAAAGGAATGTTAAAAAAAAGTTTAAAAGTCTTTTCTTGTAAGAAAAGATAGATAATATTTGTCAGAGCGTAAATATTTTGAGAGAGAAAGTAAAATTCATGCATGAAATGTAGCAGTTAGCGATTGTCTTACTCTTGTTAATATATTTTGTGTGTGTAAAAGAACAGTGTGTGAGTGTGTCACTATGGAGGAGTGAAAGTACAATTATCTATTCAATATGTACGCGGATGTAGCGAGAATTTTCACCAAAAGAGGAAAGATTGAAATAGCAGTGCGAATAAATTTATGTAAACAATATTTTCATTCAGTTTAGAATAATTAAGTGATTTTGAAATAAAATGCATTCCTGAAGGAACAGACTTTTAGATTTTTACTCAAAAGAAATAAAACCGAAAGACTTACGGAATGGATCCTGAATATTTTATCTATTTCACTGTTTATTAATGAGATTGACGTCGGCTTGAAATTAGATTTAAAAAAAGGTAATGATTTATGCATGATTCTAATTGGTTAAAAAAAATATTATTTAAACAATTTAAGAAGGAGAAGATTTCTTGAGTTCTTTTGTGTTCAAATATATATCTGTATATCTCAAAGAAGTTTTTAAACGGGCGCGTAAACGCCGATGGGTTAATCAATACAAAAATACAGATACAAACTTAACAGCTTCTGGAGCCTTTTTTTTTACACAAAAATTATTTCCATTTTTTAGTACAGAAATCATTTGATTTCCCATATATATATATATATATATAACATCAAGTCGTAATGATAGCAGAGTTCCCTGATTCTCTCGCCATCCATTACTCCAGATAGGTCCTATAGACTGCATCAAATATTCACGGAGAGCTGATGTATGTAAGTCTTGCTGATCGGCTAACGCTACAGCATCCGCATGTAGGAGTCTATAGGAGGACGACGCTTATGAGTTTTTCCTTACTTATCCAGCAGTATCGGGCATGTACGTTCTTTTGTTCGTCATACTTGGGTAGTTTGTGAGATCGTATATATATATATATATATATATATATATATATATATATATATTGTTGAAGTGTGGTAATCAGCGTACTGTTTTGTCGACAGAATATGCAAGATGACCATTACGAAGAAAATTAACATTTTATTCGATGTTAATTTCTGTCTTGGTAAATACATCTTTCCTTTTGATACTTTTTGAACACAGCTCATATTTTGAAGAAAATTAATGTTTTATTTATTGTTCATTTCTGTCTTAGTAAATACGGTTTCACTTTCGATACTTTTAAAAATGTTTCGAAGAAAATTAATGTTTTATTCCTTGTACATTTTTTATTTTGGTAAATACAGCTTAAGTATCGATACTTTTTGAACAAACCTCATATTATAAATCTAATTGTCAGTAAAGATCGGCGATGTTTTGGCTGCATAAATATATTTTTAAAAAATATTCACACAAACACGAAAAACAAAATTGCCGAAGTGAAAAGGAAGCGTTCGATCATTTTTTTTTTTACGTAATTTCAACGTGAAAGAAGAATTGAGCACAAACAAGCCACAATCTGTTGTCATTCATCATTTGTTTCTTGTTTTCGTCTCTTACCCCTACAGACACAAGAAATAATCTCACGCGTTAAAAAAATTAAATTAGAAAGGGAAATAAATAAAATTTTAAAAAATATCTTTAGTTCTGGTGGGTAGGGTTGAAATACTTGACCTCGCTTTTGTGGAGACTTCAACATATTTTGAAAGCATTAGTTGCTATCAACATAAAATCCATTCATTGGCGTCAGACATTTTTCTCATCCTCAACACAAGAAGATGTTTCTTTATACACTCTGCCATTGTGCCTAGTGAATTAGAAACGTGTGAGACACAACTGAAATAAAACAGGAAGAGAAAAATTTATATATATATATATATATATATGTAATTATTTTACACACACACACACACACACACACACATATATACATATATATGTATATATATGTGTGTGTGTGTGTGTGTGTGTGTGTGTGTGTGTGTGTGTAAAATAATTACACGATTTTAAACTATAGATAACCATCTGAGATAGATCATTGTCAATTTCTGCTTCTATCTTAAAATTATTACCAACATATATATATCTTACAAAAATGATAGAATATAACCTTATAATAATAAAAAGAAAAAAATACATTTACCCTTTTTTATTTATGGGGTGAATCTCCGTGGTGTCGAGGCTAAAGTGCTGGACTGCGACATTGTAGTTAGCGAGTTCGAACTCCAATCGCTCTATTACGTTCACTTTCGGACTAATACTCTTAGGAAAGGTCTTCGTTCACTTGTCTCCCAAGCTATGGGTTAAATAGTACCACTGATATTTTTCTACAAGAATGGCTTTGGCATTGAATAACCCACAAAGGTTTATATGCAATCGAACAAAGAAACTGAATCAATTCAAATTTTTCTGAAACAAAAAACCGGGATGGTTTCTTTGTTTAATGGCACATTATTCTTCGTGGGTAATTCAATGCCAAAGCCATCCTTACAGTAGTGATACTATTAAACTAATTGCAGGAGGTGAATAAAAGGATTCATACCTTCCCAAGGGTATTAGTCCAAAAGTGAACGTAATAACGCAACTGGAGTTCGAACTCGCTTAACTGGAGGCCTCAGTCAAACACTTTGACCATAACATCACTTTAACTTTTACTTCCCTGAAAAATTTGATTAAGCTTTTAGGTTCGATCTACAGTAAAGCTAACGTTGTCATTTCACGAGACGGTCAAAATTAATATTATGGGTTTCTTGTTCGTGGTTGTATGTTATGCCATGACTAATCTACAACTTTTTTTCTTCTGGGGTTTCCCGGAATGAAGGCATCTGATTAAAAAAAAGAAAAGAAAAGATGGGAAGACTACCTTGTCTAAATGAGTAAAATCTTAGGAACTTGTTCCGAGGCGAAAAGAATTCGTTGTTTTTCGCAATAGAATTTTATTGAGAATCGTGACTTAGACAGACAAATAAGCAGTATCGTCAGTAATTTCATCCTCCCTCGTTTTCTTCTTGCGGTCAAACCAACACGCAAATCGCACCTGCACATCCGGGGTCACCAAAACATCTGGTTGTCTACCAGAAATTCACTCCATTACACAAGGCTAAATAGCCCAGTTTGTCCCATTATTTACTTATAGCTAAGAGAGAACAGATTGAGTCATGCCATTCTTAAGGGTATGCGCACGTAGTTAAACGCAAACATCGAATCTATTTCTTACAATGATGACGTTACGGTTATGGTAATAAATAACACCTAATAATATTCGTTTTGATTTTTAAATGTTTCGCTAGAAATGAATTGTTTGATTCAGAAGAAAATAGACTATTTTAAAAAATGTCGATGTTGATGGTTCTATTTTGGAAGGAGTGTAGTCACTTCTTCTGGTTGCTTTGTACTCTGAAAATAAAAAGAGCTTAATTCATCCTGCATTTTGCCCAGTCGGCTGGGGCTATGGAATACACCGACTGCATCTTTGCAGTGGTGTAAGACACCCCGACCCAAGAAATGTCTTGGATATGACACTAAATAATCTGATGGTGAGGTTCCAGTAATGCTGGAGCTTTGGGGAATGCGGACTATACCTTCATTACCATCCTTCCCAGGTCCACTCTGTCCCGGAGTGGTTGCAACTGATAGGGCCCTATCTATGGGTCAAATAGTACTAAACTGCGTACTTATGCTAAACTGAATTGTTTGAAATGGGACTATTTTTGTATGCCCAACTGAATTGCTTGAAATAGAACTGTTTTGACATTTAACTGAGTGTAAACAAAAACTGTACTCATACTAAACTGAATTGTTTGAAATAAAATGGTTTGATTAAACTGAATAGCTTGAAATAGAAAGTTTGTTTTTTTTTGACAATTACACTGTATACTTATGCTAAACTGAATTGTTTGAAATGAAACGGTTTTTGTATGCTCAACTGAATTACTTGAAATAGAACTGTTTTGACATTTAACTGTGAGTAAACAAAAACTATTCCTATACTAAACTGATTGTTTGAATCAGAACTCTGACGAAACTGAATAGCTTGAAATAGAAAAGTTTGTGACAATTAAACTGTCTACTCGATGCTAGACTGAATTGTTTGATATAGAACTGTTCATTTGTATAAAAATGGATTTGTCATTAAATAACCTACAAAGGTTGATATGCCATAAAGCAACAAACTAACAAACGAACAATCATCCTGCATTTCCTGGAATGGCTGGATTTTTCGTCCAAATTGATGATGGCTTGGTTTGGTCATTGATTCATCAAATCCTTATAACGTATTTAATGCCGAAATTTCATACCAATGATTTGCAAGGGATACGATTGATGTATTTGAAGCCCCGCCAACCAGGTGACCTAACTGAAGACGATCCCGAGTACCAAACCTGCTGTAAAAATAGCGACAATGATAATAGCTTTCAAAGAGAACCCTCGGCATACTGTAACATTGTTGAAATGATGTTTCCAGAAAATTTATGCATTGTAGAATTGTTAACTTTGTCAGAACATGAAAACAACCTTCTCATAAATCATAGATCATTTCAACGTCTTATTTCCGACCTATTTTTAAAAAATCTCCTGAAAATAGTCCCTATGAAGATAATCCTTATAAAAAATAGTCCTTTTTGTTCGAATTGAAATTTGATCTTGATGCAAATATTTGACACAGAGGCATCTCTATTTTACACCTCACTAGACTTTCTGGAATGCACAGAATAATGGGTTGTGATGCTGTGATTATATATTATATTTATAAGAAAAATGGGTTTGTGAGTCAAAAAATTCAAAATAGAAGTACCGAATTTTCCTAATTTATTACCAAAATTCAAATTAACTTGATCAGTAATACACTTTAGTAAACCTGATAATTAAGGTGACATAAAAAATGAAACCCTAAAATCTTCTGTTTGATTTTTCTCCCTTCACTACAGAAGGAAATCAAGCATATTGAGAGCTTTTGTTTTCACAGTTGGAAAGAAACTCCAACTAAAGATATCCCAATTGAATGTACCCATTCCATTGTACATGATTAACACCATGAAAATGGTTTCACCATAACATCAAGAAACTCATGAAGGATGATGAATTTGTTAACTTGGAATTACACGCTTGGACAGTGTTTCTTGACGTGGGGAAAAACATCTTAAGCAATCTCCGGACTGAAAACTACGAAGAGTTATTGGAAAAGCTGTTGAAACATCAACAATCATATAATAATATGAGTATTAAGGTTCATTTTTTTTCATAAAGCTATCAAGATAAATTTCTCGATAATTGCGACGATGTGAGTAATGAGCAAGGAGAACGGTTCCATCTGGATATTGGAGGTGCCCGTGGTGTAATGGTTATCGTCGTAGGAAATGGACACGGCGACACGAGTTCAAATCCTGGACGAGACTGATTGCATTTCACATAGCACTAATACCCTTGGGAAATGTATGAATCCAATTATTCTCCCTCCAACTTTGGGTAAATAGTAGGACAGACTGGTTTCTTCGGCCTTCGTGCGACAACTAGTCTAGGAGAAGGAAAACTCTGAATTCAAACCTGTTAAACTCCGCTTAAAAATTGACCTTGTGTCCCGAGCGGAGGGGTTGGGTAAATATGGATTCCATCTGGATATAAAAACAATCGAAAAGCGCTACCAGGGACGGTGGGACAAACGAATGATGGCTGATTACTGTTGGAGTATAAAAAAGGACGTAAATAACATTGAACATGACAGACAATCAAGAAAGAGAAAACTTTTACCCTAGTTCTTATGTTCACGAAGGTTTTATTTCTGCTGTTAGTTTATTAAATGATTTGATGAAAATACTTGTTGGTCTTGGTATACTTAACCAGACTAAAAGTTGGATTACGATTGCAAAAATAATATTTCTCAATAAACAGACCAATATTTGTTGGTTCAAATACGAATTTAGAGGTTTCAACGATTTTACTTTGAGAAATATTGCCATCAGTCAATATCATATATATAGAAAACGAATGAAAAAAATGCGTTTTTTCCAAAAATGAGGTAGCTAAAAAGGTTAAAAACAGTAGCTAACCAAGAAAAAGTAAAGTCATTTTCAGATTCAGCGCCTTCAAAATAGCTAAGAAAAAGATGTTTGGTGCCTCGACACCATTTCAGTTTTTTTGACCAGTGTTATCATGAGTTATATATATATATATATATATATATATATATATATAATCCTCTCTGCTGGGTTTATAATACATCGCCGGAATCTTCCTCAGAAGGATAAAGTGCTCACCAAAAATGGATATCCTTGGAATGAAACTAAACTGCATCAAGTGATGAGAATCCAGTTCTGGAACTTGGGGTAGTGTGGAGTTATTCCATCTCGGACATTATTATTGCCAAGTCCATTCTGGGTGATAGTGGTTGGTACCTATTAGGGTCTCATTTATGGGTCAAATAGATTTGCTTTGATTTGGTTTCTTTGTTTAATGGCATATCAAATTTCTTAGATTATTTTATGCCGAATCCATCTTTCAAGAAGAATAGTAGTAGTACAACTTAACCCATAGCTGGGAGTATAAGAATGTTCATGCCTTTTCTAAATACTATTACTCTGAAAGTGAACGTAAGTGCGCAATTGAAATTCGAACTCGCTTATTCAGTATTTTACTTACGACACTATGGAAATTCCCCATCCCAAATAGATTTGTAAGAAAATTATTTGTATATGATTGGAATACTTGATACTATATATTAATTATTTATATTAAAAATTGATCGTTGAAGTTATAATTGTTTACCAAGAATTATTATTGTTATTATCATTAATCACTTTAAAATATATAATCGATTGCAAATTAATTGGTGTTAGATTGGAATACTTACAAACTTACATCTCTTTCCAAAACCGGTCAGAATTAACCTATTCATATTTTTTACCAAAGTTTATGTGTCTATTCTTTCCTTATATATATATATATATATATATATATATATATATATATATATATATAGTGCAATTAGAAGGAAACTCAAACCTGGTTAAATTGTCATTATAAATTTATTTTCGCCGGAGAATATCATTTTACTCTCCGTTTCATCAAATGACCGTATGACACTAGATCAATTCTTTTAACCAGAGTTTGAATTACATAGTTTTACTTCTCTTAGACTGGTTGGCCATACCATGGTTAAAAAGCTCATTCTGCCCAATTACTTGTCCACTGCTAAAGGAAAAATAGTTGGATTAATACCTTTTCCGAGGATATTAGCACTATGTGAAAATGCAAACCGCCTCTTTCAGTGTTTGAACTCATGTCAACATGTTCATTACACCACGAGTGCCTGATTATATATATATATATATATATATATATATATATATATATATATATATATATATATATATATATAATTTCACATCAAATTAACCTTGGGAAAGGTATGCATCCAGGTATTCTGCCACCAGCTATGAGGAAATAATTGGGCCCTTTAAACCTGGTATGGCGGCCAGTCTTAGGAAAAGGAAAATTCTGAATTCAAAACTGGTAAACTTTGCTTCAAAAATTATCGTGTGCAGGGGTTGATATATATATATATATATATATATATATATATATATATATATATATATATATATATATACGCTCATAGATAGATAGATAGATAGATAGATAGATAATGATCATTTTTGCTACATATGGATAGATAAAAATTCATGTAGTGCTTAGCATACATTGAATACTTAATTGCCTTATTGCTATACTGATTTTTTCTCGTTATCTTCAATGGATATCTAAGAGATGCTAACAATCAAAGATTTCAGTTGAATGTAAATATCTGCTAATATCATTTTCATTTCACTCAGAATACCAACTTTCTTCTCTTCATAAAATCCATATTCATTTGGTAAAACCACTGAAAACACACACACACACACACACACACACACACACACACACACACACACACACACACACACACACACACACAATGTATCGTGAAGAAATAATTTGAACTTGGACATATATAATTTCAATTGGTTATAATTCCTTATTTACTTTGCGTTTGAACTTCGGAAAAGATTCAGATACTATTAGAATTTAAAAAAAAAAAAAAGATACATTTCCCCAATGTGGTTTAATTCAAGTACTGACAAAATTTATTTTGAGAGAATGTGAGAGCGCGTAATCAATTTGATATATTTAAATGCTTTTATTTATATTTATATTTTATTTTATGGATTTATGAAATGAGAATTTAAATTTTATCAATAAAAGATTTTTCTTAGGCTCAGCTTTTCCGCTAAGAAACGCCATGTTAATTAGACCTTAAGTTGTCACGGAAACGAACCATTGATAATTTCGTGACAAAATGATAGCATGTTATTTTTTCTCTCTCAGATTTTCATTCACAAACTGCAAGGCAATTTCAAGTTTTATTAACTACCGCAACTCCACCTACTACTACTTCTGAGAGTCGGTCATAATTTTAACTATTGTGCATAATTTTCGTGTAACACGTCTACGTCTATTTGCGCATGCGTACTTGTCTGTATCTGTCGAGTGTAATGTTTCATGTTCATTTAAGGTTTTCTCTCTTCCTTTTTGCTCATTTACCAGGCCCCCCTCCCCTACCGCCTTAGTCGTACGATCGTTAAACCGACGTCTGCTACCGAATTTTCAATTTGGTTAAATCAATACCGAAGCCGACTCCCAAGACCATTCCTCTCGTCTCTGGCGCGCAACTTTTGAGTGTTTAAAGATAAATGCGACCTCATCTTAACCGTAAACAAATCAGTTTCGAATGTCATGTTGCATGTCACAATCGAACCACTAACACAATCATCAACCCCATCACCATGACTATCACCACTTTCATTTATTTTTTTATTGTTATCTAACATAATGAGACCAGCTTTTCCGTTCAGACGGACAGTAATATGGTTACTTCACAAACTAACACTCCAAACATGTCAAACTAAATAAATTTCATTATCACCATTATTATTATTATCATTATCATTATTATTATCACTCAATTTTTTCAGTTATTTATTTATTCATTTAGTTTTCAATAAATAAAAACCGAGCCTTTTCATTTGTGTTGCTTTTCCCATTTTGATCTGAGCTAAAGTACTTCAGGAGTACTCTAATGGTTTAAGTCACGGAATTGGCTAGCCGATTTCAAATTTAGTTTCTGGTCTCTTTCGTTTAATTGCATATCATCTTCTGTGGGTTATCTAATGCCAAAGCCATCCTTGTTGAAGAACAGTAGTGGTACTATTTAACACACAGCTCACAGGGGATGACGGAGTCTATATGTTTACCCAGAGTATGTGTCCAAAGATGAACGTAATAGCATGACTGGAGTTCGAACTCGCTTACTCTGATGCTATTGTCTACCACGTTAGCCACTACGCCACGGAGACTCCTCCACGTTCGAACTTCAGACGGAACGATTTCAGTTCACTTCGCACTCGTGCTTTTAGAAAAGGCATGAATCTACTTCCCTTTCCAGCGATTGGAAAATATTAAAGCAGTTGGTATCCTTTAGTTTTGTAAAAAGAAAGAATTAAAGGGCCATGTATCTTACCGGTCCGATGATAAGTCAGATCAAGGATCGTAACCTTGCTACAACCTTTCTTTTTAAATTACAATTTTTTTTATTGCTTTCTGTTCTCCCATAGAGATACAAAGTCTATAAAAAAAACTTTCTTCGTATATTTAAGATTCTACAAACCTTGTGTCTGAACATAGGGTCCTCCCCTAAAAACGGTGTCCTGTAGGGCCTCGCAAGGGACTGGATTAAAGTCACTCAATGCGTTAAGCACTGTCCAAAAATGGTGCCTCCCGCTTCACCTTCTGATATCAACTAAGTGTAAAGTTCCTGCTTTTAATTTAGTTATGCAATGTTCGAAGGTCATTCAATAATTATTACCAAAAGAGATTCAGACTGTTTTCTGGCCATACAAATGCGTTAATATAGCTTTTATATAAAAAAAAAAAAATAATAAAGAAACCAGGTTTTACATTAGCCTGTTATAAGGAGACGCACTTAACATAACGGTGATCATCAGAGGAAATGGAATCGAGAACTCGAGACTTACAGTCAAGCAATGTGGAAAGCATTGGTTCCTGTCAAATCATTCAAGTTAAGTACTTAGATGGGTGACCATTTATTTGTAAGAGCAGGTACAGTAAACAGCCAGAGGTCTGTGTGCCTGATAAAACCAAGATTAGTAAATAAAAATTAAAAGCGCCTTAAGGATAACTGGAGCCTTGCCATCAGATGCAGTTTAGTTTTATACCCAGGACACTTTTTTTGACAGGTGGGGTCTTACCTCTCGGCAGGGGATGCAATCAACGTATTCTAAGCCTAGTTGACAGGGCAGTTTTTGGTCAAATTGCTTTTGCGTAATTAATAAGGAATTCTGGTTCCTAGTTCTAATTGTTTTTGTTCAAATTCCTTGCTTCTTCCGAGTACTTGTGATCAAGTGTTAGTCTCAAGTAATAGCGTAATACTGCTGGTTCCTGTGGTTCAAGTGTTGTAAATGAAGTTACTTTGCAATTGTTTTATGCCAATCGTTTGACTTGGGAATGAAAAGAGGAATGATCATAGTTGAGTCCAGTTGCGTTTGTTACACTCTTAGAAATGACTCACTTGAATAGCTGTTTTTGAGCCTTAGTTTAGGTCAAGAAGACTTTAAGTGGTCTATGTGTATTACTAGGAGGTGCCCGTGGTGTGATGGTTCTCGTCGTAGGAAATGGACACAGTGACACGAGTTCAAATCCTGGACGAGGTTGATTGCATTAATACCCTTGGGAAAGGTATGAATCCGATTATTCTCCCTCCAGCTATGGGTAAATAGTAGGACAGACTGATTTCTTCAGCCTTGGTGAGGCAACTAGTCTAGGAGAAGGAAAATTCTGAATTCAGACTTGTTAAACTCCGCTTAAAAATTGACCTTGTGTCATATCCTGTCCGAGCGGAGGGGTTGGTAAATATGGTCGATATGTATTACTGATCATTATCTATTTCCACACACACACACACACTCTCTCTCTCCTCTCTCTCTCTCTCTCTCTCTCTCTGGTTTCTTTGTTTAATCGAATATAAACCTACGTCCTCATTTAATATCAAAGCTGCCCTTGAAGAAGAACATGAGTGGTACTATTTTACACATAGACAGAGAGATAAAGGAGTTCATGCCTTTCTTAAAGGTATTTGTTCGAAAGTGAATGTAATAGCGCAACTGGAATTCAAACTCGTTCATCACAATGTCGCAGTTTAACACTTTAGCCACTAAGCCACGAAGATTTCTCCTCCCCTCTCTCTATAAAACTTTTGACGTCACTGGTGTTTCCTACTCATTCATTTTGTCGTTGAAGTGGGATCCTTTAGTAGAACCAAACGAAAAACCTTCGAATAATAATTATCGTTTGTAATAATTTTGGATGAGAATTATGAAAAAAAATCAACAACTTAAATTATATGCTCATTAAATAATGCACAACTGAAGCTGAACTGATAAATTTTATCTCTTTGCACACCCGGACTATGGTTTTCATATTCATTGTTATACTCATATCGTTTCGGCTGACGCGTCTTTCGGCCTTCTTCAGGTGATTTATGAAGAACTCACGAGCCCGTGGATTAAATAATGGGTTCAGTTTGAAGTTCTGTGTGGGCTCCCGAATTCATTATGAAACACCCGAAGAACGCATCGGCCGAAACTATGTGATAATAACAATGAATATGAAGACAATAATCCGTACATATTTTTATTCTTTAAGTAGAGGAATTAATATTGTGAATCGATTTACTATGACCAGAAAATCCGCCGAACACCTACGCACGATATACGGGAACACTGGACTGATATGATTATCAATCTTCATCTAAAAAAATTCGACGAATAGCTGAACTGAATATATATATATATATATATATATATATATATATATATATATATATATATATATGTTGATAAAGCAAACTATAATTGACAATATGTCGACTGCATCATCTGCAGATGGTTACGACCCCACCCTGCAAAAAAGGGATATCATTGGTATGACACTAAACTGCATCCAGTGATGAAGCTCCAGTTCCTGAACTCTGAGGAGTATTGGGTCACCACTGCGTTGCCATTACTGCCAGGTACAGTTTAAACTGAAAAGGTTGTACCTATTAGAGTTTCATCTATGGGTTGAATAGATCCTTTTGAAAATTATTAGTTTTAGATAGGAATACTTATTACTGTTTGCAATTTATTTAGAATAATTATAACGATGAATGTTTACAATTGATTACTATTAATAAAGTGAAAGCAAATAATTGTTGGCAAAAGACTAAGTTTGGCACAAATTAACCTAACATGCTGTAAAACCAACCGACCTAAATCTATTGTGTTGTATCAATAATATTTTCGTTTTTTAAAGAACTATTTGTGTTGTGAAGCTTATGTAATGCTCTACGTTAGCTTCGCCTATAAATAAGAACAACTTTCATACTATATTTTGTTTTATAAAAAAGTTTATGGTCTTCTAAATCAAATATACCATTTTTAGAGATATTTCTTGAGGAAAATTAAAGTGTATTGATGGACAGGATCTTTTATAAAAAAAATAAGAAAAGAAATTCATAACTTTTGTTTTATTTCATTAATTTGGTAGGTTGGTTGGTTTCTTTGTTTTACGGCATATCAACCTTTGTAGGTTATTTAATGTCAAATCTATCCTTGTAGAAGAACAATTGTGATACTATTTAACCTATTGCTGGGGTGATAAGGGGGTTCATACCTTTTCCAAGGGTATTAGTCTAAAAGTAAACCAAATTGTGCAACTGGAGTTCGAACTCACTCACTTCGAGGCCACAGTCCAACACTTTAGCCATTACACCACTTGAATTCCTTTTATTCATTTGGGTGAAGAGAAAAACTGCATCTGCTCTTTTTAAACACCCATAAAGAAAGAGCAAGTAACAAACATTTTCATAAATCACCTGAAGAAGGCTGAAAGACGCGTCAGCCGAAACGATATGAGTATAACAATGAATATGAAAACCATAGTTCGGGTGTGCAAAGAGATAAAATTTATCAGTTCAGCTTCAGTTGTGCATTATTTAATTAGCATATATTCGCAAAATACCATAAAAAATAGTTTCGTTAAAACAAAAAATTGATTACACATAGATGAATAATAAGTGTAGGTTATGTGGTGATAGAGATGAAATAATTTATCATATAATAAGTGAACTGACAGAAAAAGAATACAAAAGTGAGCATGACTGGATAGGAAAAGTGATCCACTGGGAATTGTGCAAGAGACTAAAGTTTGGCCATGTTGACAGATGGTATTTACACAAACCAGAATCTATCATTGGAAAAGAGACCATAAATTTCACTGGAACTTTGAGATACAAACGGATCGCCCCATCCCAGTTCACCCCAGTCGGCCGGGGCGGTAAAATACGCCGATTGCATCCCCGCAGAGGGGTAAGACACCCCCTTTAACGAATGTTTTGCATATGAAATTAAATGATTTGATTGTAAGGTTCCAGTCCCGGCGCTATGGGGAATATGAAATATCTCTTCATAGCCGTTAATCCCTGGTCAATTCTGACCCGGAGTTGTAGTACTTATTAGGGTCCCATTTAATGGTCAAATGGAACTGTTTCTTAATATTAAATTGAATAATTAGTATTAGATAGCAATATTTGAAACTATTCAACTGAGTGCAAACAAATGAGCTTTGGCTCGTTTAAAAAATGTTTCCTAAAAACTATTTCCTTAAAAATCATATAAGTAAACAGGATTTGGCATTAAATCACCAGCAAGGGTTAATATGCCATTTAACCAAATACCGATCAGACGATCAGACCAAGTGTTAATTAACAAGAAGAAAAGAAATCATTATCTAGAGAATAGTACCGTTCCAGCAGACCACAGAGAGAAAATTCTTTTAAAAATGTGAAAAGATAGACAAATACCTGGACCTTGCCAGAGAGCAATAAAAAAACTGTGAACAGTGATACCAATTGTTATTGGTGCCTTTGGAATAGACCCGAAAGACCATGAAATGGGACTTGAGGAAACTGAAGATCTGAGGAAGAATTGTGATCATGCAGAACTGTTGAAATCGACCAGGATACTTTTAAGAGTCCTAGAGACCCAAAGACACTTACTGTCACTCAGTCGTCAGTGTATAGCCATTAATTAGAACTGGTGTGAAAAATTCGTAAGAATAATAGTATTAAGAACCTGAATATAACCATATAGAAGATACTTAGAGACAAACGTGATTATGATTAATTGCAGCTCAAGGATGAGTAAAAGTCCTGGAGACATAATGAGACTTGCAGTCTCCCAGACTTCAGTGACAAAACACCAGTTAAAACTGATATGACGAACTCATAAGAGAGAAAAAATTATAAGAGAATCATAGATTGCCTTTAGATGTGTAAATAAGCTTTGGAGTAAAGATCTATAAAAACAAAAATATTTTTTGAAACATTCTAAAACGTTTATGCAACTAATGAATATTGCTGGTATCCTTTTTTAAGTAACAAAATATTTTTTGTTTTAAAAAACGATACTATTTCGTGAAGCTCGAGTAATTTTAACACTTTATCAATTTTAAAAATATTCAAGATAGTTCATGTATGTCATAGTTGCATCTAATTCTTGATTCGGTATCTGGTGTTTTTCTATCTATCTCAAGATGCTTTAAATTGATTTTGACTACTACTCGTTCTAGTCATGATTATTTCAAAGTACAATTCTAGTGAGCATTATTTCAAAGTACAATTTGTGCATCTAATGATCAATATTATCCTATTTTTTGTTTGTCTAAGTTAGATTATCTTCATTAAACCGAAGGTTACAATCGCTTTTCTTGTGGTCAAAGAGGAGTGCCAAGTGAAACTGATAATTGTTAGTTATTTGTGCCATTTTGAATTTCTTCTTAACCATTTTCATTTCCTCTTGAATCAAACATCATTAACTGATTTCACTTTTCATACTTCATGCTGAACAATCTGCATTAGTGACAAGTCATTGAAGATGTTTCAATTATCCAAAGTGTGAAAGGTGTATTCGTAATCATGATTTCAATTAAGATGTTTGAATCTAATTAAATAGTCGTGATTAATGATTTGAGTAGATAGTTTTAATCAAGAGATTAGAACAATACAATTCGAAAGTAAACCATATATATATATATATATATATATATATATATATATATATATATATATATATATATATATATATATATACTAGCTGTACCCGAGGAAATTCCACGAAATACATTCATAATAATTGTATTATAAACTAATAATAACGTTCAAATATGGATCATTGTAGATTTTGATTTCTATTTTAAAATTTGTTGAAATAATAAAAACAAAAATAAGTTAGATATAACTTTACAATATGAACAACAATTACCAATGAAAAAATGTGCATTCAGTGTTTTACAATAAGAAGCTCACTTTTATAGGTAAATATATATATCATGTTTTTAGCAAAAATTAGTTAATTTCTCAAATAAGTGGTTCAATTTTCATTAAAGCTAACGTTGCCGGTTCGTGAGAAGGTCAAGATTAATAACAACATTATTGCAGCCGAGAAAAATCATCAAAGATATTTTTTTTAATTGATAATTCATAAAAATAAAACAATACAAAACAAAAACAGATTATATTCTAATAACCTGTTGTTTTTAGTGGGTGTTTATTTTATATTGTTTTGTTTTTTTTTTTAATTAGCGATAAGTAGGACTCTTTTATGATTCAATTTTCAAATTTTATTGTTTGAAATAAGATTTTAAAAAAGGAATAATGAAAACATCCTTCTTATTTTCAATTTTATGTTTTTCTAATAACCTGTTTTCTTTGATTTTATTAAGCAATTTTTAAATCAAAATATGCAAATCAGTTAACTCCATTTCGAAAAAAATCTCTATATTTTTCAAGTGATACAACAGGTAAACTTTTTGAGATGGTAAGAAGCGATTAATTTGGCGACACAATCTTAAGTAAAACCTGGACCCGAACAAACTAGCTGACGCAGAAGCTTTATATATATATATATATATATATATATACTAGACGACATGTGAAACCGCTGGTTTCCCGTAGTAACAGTTCTTTAAAGATACTTGAATTTATACGAATGTATTTTGGAGTTATACAGGGTACGACAGAAATACCTCCCACATTTGAAACTGTTACCTGTGTGCTGCAAGGGAACTTGGGCATGTAGTAATGGTAGCCCCATCGAGCTAATGTCTTATCATTTTTTTTTACATATGACCAGTTATGATCATGACTTGGACTGGAGTACACCGTACATTTGTAGTTGTACATTTTTTCTATGGTAAATCTGTAATTTCTACACTAGAAGTTTTCCAAGCTCATTTCATGTGTTGTCGGAATGATACGATTCTAGATAGAAAATCGATTCTGCTATGCGTTGAAAATTCTATCCAAAAGGGTATGGGGTTAAAAAGTGAAGCCCATAAAATCCCGCCTTTTTTTTTTTATATCTAGTATGAGAAGAAAATTACTACATCTGTGTAAACCGCAACAACATTACAAACTGTACGTGTCTGCCACTCTGTACGTGTCTGCCACGTGGAACATTACAAACATAAAATTATATATATATATATATATATATATATATATATGGAAGTCAATAATGAAAAGGAATCCGACATTATGGAGAAAAATTGAAAAATCAAAGTAATCCAAAATTGATGAATTTATTAGAAGGAAAGTCTACATTAAACCGTTTCGGTTTTAATGAACCTTCGACAGAACTTCATCTAACGTGATTTAAGTAAAGTAAGTAAAGTTATCTCCCTTTAGTCGAGGGTGACCCAAAGGCTCCCTTTTCAATAGCTACTACACTGAGGTGTAGGGGAGGGTGCTACTCTATTACCTAAATTGCTTCACTTTACCCGTGATCCTCTATCTTATAGTGCTGAGTGTTAAGCAAAGTGGCATCAAGTACCATTTTTTGAGTCTTTGGTGTGACTCGACCTGGGATTGAACCCCGGTCTCCTGGACCATTGCCGAACACTCTAATCACTTGGCCAATAGCCCGGTACAACGTGATATATTAACGTGAGACATTGGGAGTATATTCCTGTAATCTCAGCTTTCTGCAACTATTGCACTTTTTCTCTCATACTTTTATTTACACCTCCTTTTTTCTGGTCGTTTAGCTATGAGAACTGAACGAATAAAAGTGAAAATTTTGGTCCAATTGGAAAAAATCTGTCACAAGCACTCGTCATGCTTCAGCAAGTGTATGGAGATTACATTATGTCAAGCACATGTTTTTGAGTGTCACAAGAGGTTCCAAGAGGCGGAGCGAGAGGGTGAAAGATGACTCCAGGAGCGGGAAGCCTTCAACAAACAGGCCCGAGATCAACGTCGAGCAGGTAAGGTAGGTAATGTGTGGTGATCATCGATTGACTGTTCGAATGATCGTAAGTCAACTGGACATGAAAAAAGGACACTGAAAGAAGATTTGGGCATGCAGAAAGTCTGCATAAAAATGGTGCCAAGAATGCTGAATGATGATCAGATGTGCACCGCGTGCAGATGTTTCTGGACATTATCGAGTGTCTTCAAACTGAACCATATTTGCTTCGTAGGGTCATCACCACCAGTGATGCGGCATGGAATTTCGAGTATAAGGAAGTCAGAGGTAGTCTCTGAGATCATCGAGGCAGATCAAGACAAAGTTAAAGGTCAAAGTCATATTGATCTCGTTCTTCGATGTGTGGGGCATCGTCCACAGTAAATTCCTGCTACAAGGTCACATGATCAATCAGTAAGTGTTCAAAGATATCCTGCGGTGTATACTTCGCTCAGCGCATGAGAAAAGACGAGAGTTGAGGCAGGACAAATCGTGGCTGGTTCACCGCAACAGTATACCAGCTCACAATACCCTGAGCAGTTCCCGACAAAGAGGAACATCGTTTCAGTGGAACAATCACCCTATTCACCTCCGTGTGACTTTTTCTTTTCCTCAACCTCCAGGGGTTTTATGAAGGAGACCTGTTTTGAAGGCGTGGAGGCTACCAAGAAAATAACACTGAGAGACATCCCTGGAGAATCGTCCCAAAAGTGTAGAGAAAGATGAGAAAGTGCACGAGACTCACTGGGGATTATTTTAAAGGGGAAACTATGTAGTTTACAGTTTGGAATGAAATGAATTGTTTGTGACACCAGTCCCGTTACTTTTCAGATTCAACTTGTATATATTAGGAAGGTAAGAATCTGTTATGTAAAACTAAGAATCATAAACAAAAAAATGTCGTATGTCTCGAAACTGAAACAGAGCTTGTATAAAAATTAATGTCAAAACCATCAGACAGCCAAAATATATGAAACATTTTCTAATGGCTTTGAATTTTGTGAATTTCTTTAAACAATTTACACTATATATATATATATATATATATATATATATATATATATATGTGTGTGTGTGTGTGTGTGTACATATATGATCGTTCACAAAACCAAACCATGATTATATATATATATATATACGCAGAGAGTGCGAGCCAAAAGTAGGTGGATAATAGATTGAATAAGGTTTATCAATTTTTTGTCCGCCTACTTTTTGTTCACTGGTATATATATATATATATATATATATATATATATATATATATATATATATATATATATATATAAGAGTGTATATTTAGGCAGCAAGTTATTATTCAAGCAAGATTTTTAAAAACGATGGAAAACTGTTTATTATTTTTAATTTTATTTTTTCAAGTCTCCTTGTTAGTTTTCTTGTGTCGGGATGTAGACGTTAAAGGAATTGTCCCATATCTTCGGTCTAAGCGCTTTCGACCATGTTTTTGGTTGTCATCAGGGGTAGTGAAGTTTTAAGCTGACAGTTTGAGTTTTATTGTTTTAATTATTTGTAGCGTTTTGTTTTGAAGTTGTCAGTTGAAACGTTTTCAGTGTTTTGTTTCAAAACGTTCGGTTCGAATATTTATGTGTGTGTGTGTGTGTAATTTTACGATATATATATATATATATATATATATATATATATATACAAGTTCATCTGAAGATCGCACACGGGAAAAACAACCATAACTTTTTTATCCTGATTTTTTATTTTATAGTCGAAATATTTGGATATCGCTCAGTATTTTTGCGCATTTAGCATTGTATTTTGCTGATTTAAAAGAGTTTTAGCGATGAATTTTAATTACACTCACACACACGCAGGTGCACACACACACACACACACACACACACACACACAATCACACACACACACACACACACACATATATAAAGGTACATCAATAAATCAGAAGTCAGTAGCCTGACACATCGTTATTATCTGAAATTTGAACTATAATTTCCACTGTGTAATAATCGATTGATGTAATTAGGTTGGTTGATTGGTTGTGTTTT
>OY757907.1:35727834-35737834 GCA_963585895.1 Sepioteuthis lessoniana | reverse complement strand
TAATTATCGTCTTTGGAAATGGATACAATAACCAGAGTTCAAACCTGGACGAGGCTGTTTGTATTTCACATAGCGCTAATACCCTTGGGAAAAGTATGAATCCAATTATCCTCTTTTCGGCTATGGATAAATAGTAGGACAGACAGAGGAGATCTTGGTATGGCAACCGGTCTGGAAGAAGGAAAACTCTAACCTGTTAAACCCTGCTTAAAAATTGACCTTGTATCACATGCCACTCGTACGGAGGGTTGGGTAAATACGGAAACGTTGGATAACTTAATCATTCTCTTCGAGTTACAAAACGTTTCTCCCGGATAATTCCAGTAGAATTCCTGAAATATCCTCGTTCTTTTGGTAGTCGCTTCGGCAGTACATATAATAAGATCCTCGTTTCTTTTATTATGAGCTCTTTTTGTTCGAATGCATCTAGTTTTTGGCAAGATTGTTGGTCTTCGTTGTAATTGCTACCTTCACTATTTCAATCTTGAGTATTTTATTTTGTTTTAGAGAAGGATTTGATCGGGAGTCCTCGTCCTATTGTAGCTCATGCATTGGACTACGACATCGTAGTAAGCGAGTTCGAACTCCAGTCGCGCTATTACGTTCACTTTCGGACTAATACATTTAGAAAAGGTATGACCCTACCTATCCCCCCATTTATTGGTTAAATTGTTCCAATACTGTTCTTCTACAAGGATTGCTTTTTTAGATAACCCACAAAGGTTGATATGCCGTTAAACAAAGAAACCAAATCAAGCTAGAATGATTCGATGAAAAATATATAGGGGTGCGGGTTACAGTAAAACTAGCTCCATACTTTTTGGGTTATGAAGATATATTTATAAGTACAAAAGAAATAAGGGTAATTCTTCCCTTCTCTCACTACGTCAAATATTTTAGTCTTGAATTGTTTCTGTTGGGTGTAGAAAGTCTAATGACTGCTTGTTGCATGAAGCTGCAGTCGTTGGCATCTAAGACGAGTCATTTATTTTATCTAAACATTCTTTATTCTTTTTTTATGTAAGGTTTGTTAGCTAGATGATTTTATGACATGTCAGCCCTTGTTGTGTTACTTAATGCCAAATTTAGTTTAATAATTATGGTTACTGTGGCTTCAGGTCTTTCCTAGGTATCTTTAGTTTGGTTGGTGGGTTGGTTTTACCGCATTTCAACCTTTGTTGGGTTATTTAATGCCGAAGTCAGTTTTTTTTTAATATATTTTTGCAAGTAATTTATATAGTTTTAAGTAACTAATGAAAATGATTTGCAAACAATTATGCGAGGTTGTTTTGAAAAGTTCTAAGCCTCACCGAGAAAGAAAAGTATCGGTGAACATTTTTGTAGTGGCAACACACTATCACTTTTAGATAATGCTAGAAAAATTTGAATTAGTTTTTCTCATCGATCATCTTGTGGCGTAATAATACTTATACCTCTATATTAGTAAGCGAGAATACAAGCAAATATTAACCCCCGCACAAAGGAGGATATACATTGTATTACTATGGGGTCTGAGAACTACTGATAAACCATTTATTTTGAAACCTGTTTCTCGTATTGATCCGTATATGTATTCATTCATTGGAATCCAACAATAATTACCTGGACATTTAATTTAGGGCATACTGAATTACGTACACATATACGTATATATGTATATGTCTGTGTTTATACATTTATTTATGAGTATTTTCATTTCCTTCAGGAAATCATTTCATACCATAATTTCGTCGAACATTTCTTTATATATATATATATATATATATATATATATATGTGTGTGTGTGTGTGTGTGTGTGTCCGTTTAGCTTTGTTTGTTTGTTTCTCTCTCTCTCTCTCTCTCTCTCTCTCTCTCTCTCTGTGAATGTGTATATGAATATGTATGTGCGTATGTATATATGCATGTGTATGTATTGGAGGATGAAAAAGATAATATGGAAAATCAGATTGACGTGTTTCGCCAGAGGTCTGGCGTCATCAAAGTGCAAATTATTTTATCATTAAGAACGAATCTACATTAAAGGGAGAGAGACTTGATTTATGTAAAGCGTCTGAACGCCTAATTGTAAAATCTAACGACATCTCTCTATAAAGTCAGATTTCTACTTGTTATTTTATTTCGTGTTTTACTATTGCGAATTCTGTGCGTATTCATTTGGGTGAATAATGGGGATATATTGTAAAAAAATAAGATAAGAATAAAAATCGGACGTAAGTGGAATATTAAAGACCTGTGGATCAAAATACTTTCTCTGCATCACTCTCGTAATATTTTCCGTTTTTTGTCTTGTTATTTGAAAAAGGCATTTTTTAAAAATCGAAATTTTGATCTGAAATGTTACGGTGATGTTCCATTACATCAAGCGTATTGTTTATTTTCGGGTTTCTGTGATGTTTTTTCTTTAGATTTTTGAGAATTTGGCCTATGTTTTTTGTTATTGTTTTTGTTATAGTTTTAGCTTTAGCTTTATTTTTTTTTTTATAGTATGCCTTTTATATTTTTTTCGTAAAACTGAAATATATTTTTCCTTAGCGGTACAATTCGATTTTAAAATTAAGCATTCAGATGTTTCGCATTAATCACGTCTTTTTCCTTTTAATATCCAGACAAGCTATTACGTTCACTTTCAGACTAATACTGTTCTTCTACGAGGATGGATTTGGCATTAAATAACCCACGAAGATTGATATGCCATTAAACAAAGAAATCAAACCAAACCAAACCAAACCAATATTCTTATATAAATTCGTTTCTGGCAATAAAATCATTGCATTCTAATAACGCTAGAACTCTAGTGAAACATGTTAATCTGAAAAAAACAAAAAAAAATAGTTTATTATGAAGACAATGTACGAAACTAATTTTATCCATGTGTCCCCTCTGGTTAACTTACATGCCGGCTTTTACTCTTAATCCCAATTCAAACACTGAATTAAAAGTCATAGAATGTAGAATATTAAAAAAACACAATAAACAAAAAATAAAGATACATATTTACCCAACCCCTCCGTGTGATTAGAATCCGACACGAGGACAAGTGGAGTTTAACAGGTCTGAATTCAGAATTTTCTTTCTCCCAGACTGGTTGCCATACCAAGATTAAACAGCTCAGTCTGCCTGACTATTTACCCATGGCTGGAGGGATAATAGTTGGATTCATACCTTTCCCAAGGGTATGAAGACAATGTGAAATGAAAGAAGCCTTGCCCGAGATGCGAGCTCATTTCGCCGTGTCCATTTCCAACGACTATAACCATTACGCCACGTGCGCCTTCGAGAAAAAAAAATTAAATCAGCTTGATATTTTTTACGCACCAACAAAGTTACATTTGAAAATTGAGCGTTTAAACGTTCTATATGAATTAGATTTTTATCTCTTTAATATCGATTCATTTTTGATAATAAAATCATTTGCATTCTTATGACGCCGACCCTCTGTCGAAACATATCAGTCGGATTTTCAAAACTGTTCTTCATCTTTCTCATATATATATATGTGTGTGTGTGTGTGTGTGTGTGTGTGTGTGTGTGTGTGTGTGTGTGCGGGTGTGTGTTGATACTTACATTGGTTGGTTGGTAGGTTGGTTTCTGGAGAGTTTTTACTGTGGGTTATTTTATACCAAAATCAATTTAACAATCATGGTCTTCAATTCTGTATGGTACAAAAATATATTTTCACTAATATTTTAAAGAAGCAAACTCATTATTATCTCAAAGAGGTTTATTTGAACCATTAATAGGATCCTAAAAGGTACTACCATTCCAGCTCTGAGTGGACCTGGGAGTAATAGCAATAAAGCGTTGACTGCACACTCGCCTCATCTCCTGACCTCGAGCCTCACCACGAAATAGAATTTAGTGTCATACTCAGGACATGAATATTTAAGCAATAAGTTCTATTTCAAATATGTTTGAACAAACTTGATGTACAAGAATTATCTTAATGATCATGTTGAGAACTGTTCAGTTATGTTAGTTATAATTGTTGGAGAGCTGTATGAAAATATGGTAAGAAGATTGTGTTTATTAAAAAAACAAAAAAATATCCTGGTTTGTCACATTTAATAAAACCCATGAAAATTGACCTTTATCCATTCTACTGTCTACCATATTGATTTTGGTAGATTTAAACCCTATTGAGTATAGGCATAAAGAATCTAAACAGATTCAATAGTTCAACCAGCCTCCTAGATCAGTGCAAAATTCGAATAAGCTGTCTCAACAGGAAATTTACTGCTTGGGACATAAAAAGATGGCTGTGGCTTTGTCAATACCAGGTGAAGATCATTTCCATCAAAGTGAACAATTTTTTTTTTTTAGGTATTTGCTTTTACGTTTGGAAGATGAGAAAGGATTTTCACTTGTTTCGTATATGTTTATCTTTTCATATCTTGAAGGATTCCTTAATGGTACCGATGATTCTGTATTTGTTATTGGTGAAATACTTTGACATATATACTCAAAAGAAAGGGAAAGTGTGCTTAACATCATGATTATTTTCAGTGGAAATGGAATCGGCAAAATGAGTTCAACTCCTGGATAAGTTTGTTGCATTTTCCTTTGTGATAATGCATAAAAAATGTACATTCTTATTATGTATTTTTATATAAAGCTATCTTTCAATTTAAAAATGAACAAAAAGAAAGTAAAAAAGTATTTAATTTAAATAAAATAGTTGGCGGCCATAGTCGAGGGCAACCCTAAGGCTCCCTTTTCAATAGCTATACAAGGTGTAGGCGAGGGTGCTACTCCATTCCCTGGATTGCTCCACTTTACCCTTGATCTGTACTTTATAATGCTTAGTGTTAAGCAAGGTGGCATCAAGTACCATTTTTTGAGTTTTTGGTATGACCTGGGATTGAACCCCGGTCTCTCAGACCATTGGTGAACACTCTACCCTATAGACCAATGGCCTGGTGCTTACTTTATTTAAAAGTTTTGAATAGAATAGATTTTTATAAGATTTTGATTCATGGATTATAAAAATATTGATTTTTTTTTTTATACACACATCATATTCTTATTGAATACATTGATTTTTCTAGTATTCATATTTTTTTCTTCATTATTCTGCAATGTATCATGGCAGCAGCATGTGTTAATCACATTGATATTGATATTGATAATAATATTGTAATAATATTGATAATAATATTGTAATAATATTGATAATAATATTGTACCAAGACATCAATTTTTTGTAGAAAAGATCTTTTTACTGAAGAGAAAAAAAAACAACTTTTTCTTATTTCTAAGGCAGATGCTTAAGTGTAGATCTTCTTTAGTGAAAATGTTTGAGGTAACTTCAACAAAAAATTACCTTGAATTTTTTTTAGAAGTGTGGGCCAGTCTGATGATGAGCCATGTTTCCTTGTGTGCCCCACTTCTTGAAAAAGTCTGTCCATGTCAGTTTTAGAAGAGGATTAAATTTAAAAAGGGAGATTTTTAGTCTGTACTTTGGATGATACTGTAAAATAAATTCTATGGTGACACAGGAATTAGTTATTTACTCATCTTAGCTTAGTTTTGGCACAAGGCCAGAAGTATGGAGCACTTAGTGTGAATCTAGACCACTAGTAATGATTTTGTAGCCGAGCTCAATAACCATTAAGCCTGATGTTCAATGCTACAGGAAAATACAGCACTGAAATTTTTCGCAGAATTATATAAGTTTATCCATATATAAAAGGTAAAAGAATAAATTATTATTTTAGATTTTAAGAAAATGAAGTTATACTTGGTTGTTATATCAAAAAATATTATTCATATTCAAAAATAAAAAATTGAAAACATACCGGTTAGTAAACAAAATATTTTAAGAAAACATACTAATCATAGTTACTAAAGTAAAAATAAATATATAATAATTTTTGTTATTTACATTTAATTACTATTTTTCTAGTAATCTATTTTGGTATTTATAAAATAATTTTTTAAAAACATACCTATGTACATTTATGAAATAAAATATTGAATCTTTGAAAAAACATTTTAATACAGAATAATGTCCATGAGGGAATTAGGACCAAATACATTAAATTCTTATCAGCAATGTTGCAGATATTGAAAATGAAAAGTTATAAACAGAATTGTTCAATGACATGTATTTAAAATAGATACTGGTAAACTTGGAGAAATTTAAGTGGAAATGTTTTGAACCTCTTTTTGGAACTGTTGGTGTTATTAACACAATGTTTCAGAGGGTCATTTCTTCAGACTTAATCAAGTGCAAAAATCCAAGAGAACAAAAGTGTACATGATATTTTAAATGCATACTATTTTTATAGTTTTCAAAATGTTTTCTCTTTTCAAGTTTTGACTTATTATTGGTTTTGGTTTACTTTGACAGGTTTCATTAACCTTAATTTGAGAATGTAATATTTTTCTTTGCAATGGATAATAATCAATATTCTCCTTTAAACTGAATTTGAACCTTAATCATTGTGATCTCAGTTTCAATAGCATTTTTTTCATAACTTAAAAAAGGGAAGTAAGAAGTGATTTGCCATATGAATTTATTGAATATATATTATAAAATTAGTACATGATAAAATTAAACATATCTTACAAAAAACAAAAAAAGGAAAAAATTGCTGTTTTCAATGTTATTTATAGCAACCATATATATGTCATTATAGTTTCTTTATTTGATGTAGTGAAATTCTCAATCTTTTAGGATAAATATTGATATTTGTCATTTACTAAGCTTTTCTTAGTCTGACACACAAGCCTTAGGTTGCTTATATTACCAGCTGTTCCTAAGTGGTCACCCATCTAAGTAGTAAGAAGGCTTAGTAATGCATTAACTCATTTAGTAAGCAAAACTTAAGAGATAACAATTTAAGCATTGAGCTGAGTTAATGAAAAACAAATAATCTACTAAGCTTAGGTTGCTTACAGTACCTGCTGTTCTTAAGTGGTCACCCATCTAAGTACTGAGAAGGCTTAGCAATGCTTAACTCATTTACTTAGCAAAACTTAATAAATAACAATTTTAGCAGTGAGCTGAGTTATTGGTTCAAATGAAGAACATTTATTTACAATGTTTTACTTAGTCTACCACAATACAGTACTTGCGGTTCATAAATGGTCACTCATCTAATTACTAACCAAGCTCCTTGCTACTTAACTCGAATGATTCAAAGTGAAATCAGTGTAAGTCATTTTTCTTTTCTTTAATCACTTAAAAAGGTCTTCATTTTGAATTTAGAAGCTTTTAAGCATTAGATAACTCTGGAAAAAATTAATGTATTTTTCATTTATTAGTGTTCGCCAAAGGGCCGGGAGACAGAGGTTCAATCCCATTTCTAATTGCTACTACACCAAGGTGTAGGGGAGGGCACTACTCCATTCCCTGGATTTCTCCACTTTACCCTTGATCCTTACTTTATAATGCTGAGTGTTAAGCAAGGTGGCATCAAGTGACTCGACCTGGAATTGAACCCTGGTCTCCCGGGCTATTGGCGAACACTCTAACCACTAGGTGAATGGACAATAAACTTAAATTGTTCCAAATCAGAGAATAAAGCAATTTCCAGGCTGATTTGTCATTGAATGATGATTTTTGGTGGTCTTTATAAACTGAATATCATTTTTAAATCATTGATATAATGATTCAACATTAAATATTTTGTCCCATTTTTAAGTAATTGTTCTATTCTGGAGATAATTACAAATTTCTTATTTGTATTTATTTATATATTGCAAAGCTCATTTGATGAATAAATTAAGAAGATTTTATCAACCAAAAATACATAAAATTCTTGAAAATTTTTTTTAGGTGTGCACTTATTTATGGGTCATATGGTGTATATATATATATATATATATATATATATATATATATATATATATATATATATATACAGCAATTGTTTCTCCAAAAACCACAAACAATGTTATTTTAATAATTTTTTTCTAGTCACCTTTAGAAGTTACCCCCTGACATAGTAAAAGCAATAAGCTACTCACTATTGCAGTAGGATCCCAATGAGCATCCAGTTGGTAGATAAGGGAACAAGCCATAAGTAAGAAGAGTCACTGGTATTTGTTGTGTGCCCCATGTATGCACGAGTTTGACACAAAGCCTTTTTCATTGTGAATACCAGTTGCAGGACCATTGCCCACACATGCTTCTTGGTTCCAAGACTATCTAATTTGAATAATGGTTTTATTAAACAGGTTTTAATAAATAACAATCTTGTGTTATTCATTTGTAATTGGCCCAGCGGTTAGAGTGTTCGCCAATGGCCCGGGAGACCTGGGTTCAATCCCAGGTCGAGTCATACCAAAGACTTTAAAAATGGTACTTGATACCACCTTGCTTAACACTCAGCATTATAAGGTACGGTTCAAGGGTAAAGTGGAGCAATCCTGGGAATGGAGTAGCGCCCTCCCCTACACCTTGGTGTAGTAGCTGTCGAAAAGGGAGCCTTCGGGTCACCCTCGACTATGGTCGCTAACTTTACTTTTTATATATATATATATATATATATATATATATATATATATATATATATATATAAGCAATATTTCTGTGTATAGCATTTATAAGAAAACCAACAAGTTATCTAAATTTTATTAAGTTATAGTGAAGGTGTCCAATTTGCAGTGTACATTAATGTTTCAGCTTTTTCCTTGACTTTGAATAAATATGCCCCCAATATAGACATACTCTCACAAGTAAACAGACATGAAATGAAAAATTAGTTGGTGGTGTGTTCCCTGCGGTGTAATGGCTAATGTGCTGGACTACAATGTCATAGTAACATTATATAGTGGCATAATGAAGAGGCAATGATGCTTTTGTTTATAAAGATATACGCGCTCTTCTTTATTACACAAGTGAGTCGAAATTGGCTGTAAGTGTGACAGAGACAGAGACGAAGGACTCAGACTTAGGCTGATGGAGGACTGCTATATTGACACTTTTCTTAACCATGTTGTGAGTCTATATTCAGGGCCTTACGTTTTTGCTTCTTTGATGGGAGGTTTTCAGCTGAGGGCTGCCCTCACCTCTGAGCAACTGCTAGTTGCTCTCCAAATCTGACTGACTGACCATTCTGTCTGTGGGCATCTGTTTATGTATAAATTCATAATCCCTTCACATTCCTTCCAGTTCTTCTTCCAGCTCTCAACTCACATGATCGGCTTCCACTGTTCTTTCGTTTACACAGCGAGAACATCCTGTTTAGAAATACCTAACAGACGGGTCTCTCAAAGGTCAATATGCAACAGTAAGCAAGTTCAAATTCCAGTCATGCTGTTGCATTCACTTTTGGACTAATACTCTTGGGAAAAGTATGAACTTCCTTATAACCCTTCCAGCTATGGGTTAGATAGTACCACTACTGTTACCTACAAAGATAGCTTTGGCATTAAATAACCCATGAAGATTGATAGGCCCTTAAACAAAGAAACTTAAATGAGAAATCAAGAAGAAATTGTTTTGCAATGGCAAAAAGTTATACATGATATGATAATTACATTGCTTTCTTATTATGCAGCCACTTTAGTCATATGATAGAATAGCCATGCATAATAGATTAGTAATGGAAGATTTCACCTGATAATATTGAGAGCATGGAGAACATTTGCATATGTCTTAATACATATCTTGTAAATTCACCGAGTAAGATTAACTTCCTATTTTGCATAAACATCCACAAATACATGCATAAATATATGGTAATGGTCATCCTTCTTCTATAGAATCATTTAGGTTCTATTTAAAACAAAAGTCTGAAACCAAAATCAATGAGAGTCACCAATTGTTCAGGAGACCAGGGTTCAATTACAGGTCAAGTCATACCAAAGACTCAAAAAATGGTACATGATACCGCCTTGCTTAACACTCAGCATTATATGGTATGGATCAAGGGTAAAGTTGAGCAATCCAGGAAATAGAGTAATGCCTTCCCCTTCACCTCGTGTAGTAGCTATTGAAAAGGGAGCCTTCTGGTCGCCCTTGATTAAGGTCGCCAACTTTACTTTTTTACA
>OY757907.1:35690334-35722834 GCA_963585895.1 Sepioteuthis lessoniana | reverse complement strand
ATTACATTACTGAGAAAAGTGCAATGGCAGTCAATTGGAACATGTCCAGTAAAAAGATGCATCCTTTGAGCTAGAGATTTCAAATCAATGCTTTTTTAATTGTTATCATATAAGCTTCCAGGATAGGCAATCTTTTTTTGAGTTCACAGTAATAAATCATTATCATATTAATGGGTTGCACCTATTTTGAAACAGTTTTGAATGATTTTGACTCCAAATACATAGTGAAGCAAAATATTTTTCCTCTCTTGTCCAAGGCATGGTGATCAAGGATTAATAGTTGTTATAGTATACTATTTTCAAATTTGAAACTAAAAAGAACACAACATTATTATTAGTAAAGTTATTAGCTGTCACATAGGTCCTATGTATATTGAGACACCTTGTACTTGATATAAATAATGTTTCTCTTCTTTTAATGTAGATTCACTGTTAAGATATAAAATCATTTGCTTTCAAATGACTCCAGACTTTAAGCAAAATATGTCAATCTGATTTTCTAAATTGTTTTTTCCTTTTCATATATTAATAACTTGGAAGAGTTTATCTGTCACCATAACTGGCTAAACTGATAGGAAAAGAGGGAACTCTCAAAAATAAATGCAAGTCAATGGGAAGCTATGTATATGACTTGTTGAATTGAATTCAATTAAGTAAAACCTCCCCCAGGTGTCTTGGATATGACACTAAACAATCTGATGGTGTAGCTTCAATAATGCAGGAGCTTTGGGAAAAGCAGAGTACCCCTTCATTGCCATCACTCCCAGGGCCATTCTGGCCCGCCTGATGGGGTCCTATCTATGGGTCATATAGAATTGTTCAACATTTAAACTGTGTACTTTGACATTTAAACTGAGTGCAAATAATGACTTATGCTAAACTGAATTGCTTGAAATAGAACTATTTAATCATTCAATTGTGTGTAAACAAATGACTGATATTTAATTGAATTGTTTGTGATAGATAGCAATATTTGAAAGCATCTGTGTACAAACAAATGATTTATAGTAAATAGAATTACGTATTAGATAGAAATAAGTAAGACTATTTAATTGTGTGTAAAAAAAATGAGCTCAGACTCATTTGAAAATGTTATCAACAAAATGCGTTTAGAAATCATATTTAATATATATGTATAAAAAGAATTTGACATTAAATAACCAACAATAGTTGATATGCCATAAAACCCACCCAAACCAAATCTTATATATTTGATATATATGTATAAAAAGAATTTGACATTAAATAACTAACAATAGTTGATATGCCATAAAACCCACCCAAACCAAATCTTATATATTTGATATATATGTATAAAGAGGATGTGGCATTAAATAACCTATAATGGTTGATATGCCAAAAAGCCAAACCAAAATCAAAATCAAAACCTCATAAAAATAATTCTTCACATTAAATTAAGCATTACTTCTACAATTTATTGGTATTTTTTCAAGTTGTTAATGTGAAATGATTATATAGAATTATTGCTTTGTTAGGATTAACAATACAGACAAAAAACAAAAATGTTAGAAGTTATAAATCTGGAAGTGTTTTTCACTTTAATTAAACTATGTTACTTAGATTTATAAGAATTTTTTCAAACTGGAGATGTGAAATGATTATACAGAATTATTGTTTTGTTAGGATTAATGAAGCAGACAAAAAACAAAAATGTTAGAAGTGATGAATCACTTAAGTATCATTCACTTCAATTAAAATCTATCTTCAAATTTGTTATCCAAATTAAGGAAATTTTTCATGGAGTAATATCAAATTCATAAGATATAAAAAGTATAATTGATAAATCTCTTTTTTGTTATATTGACTAATATTTCATAACAAGATTTTAAGTTTGCAATAGTTCCATGAAAATTTGGCAATAGTCATTGCAAAATAGCTAATGTCAATCCAAGTCTTAATTGTTTATTCATCAAAGTCAGGTACTTCAACTCGTATATTTCCTGAAAATCACTCCACACCAATGCAATGTGTGATTTTTGTATTTGCTCATGTCTACTTCAAAGATTATTATATCAAATTCAATAACCAAAATGGAAAAAAGTCACATATATGCGTGGAAAGATTTCATAATTTTGTCTATTTATATCAAGTGATTTCTAGGTACATTGATCTTACTCAAAACCCTAACCCTGGCTGCAGGGCTTTGGATATGCCAACTGCAACAACCTGTCCCCCCACCCTGTGTCCTGAGTATGATATTAAAAACCATCCAGTAGTGAGGCTTCAATTCTATAACTCTAGGAAATATGCGGTCACTCCTTCATTGCCATTCATTCCTGGTTCACCTTGACCTTGTTAGGATCCCATCTATGTGGCAAACAAATCAGATAATTATTAGCATCAGACAGAAATACTTGAAACCTTTTAACTGTGTACAAATTGTTTGTATTAAAAATAATTACTTGAAACTGTAATAGAAACTAATTATTATTGTTAGTAAGTAAGTAAAGTTAGCGACCATAGTCAAGGGTGACCCGAAGGCTCCCTTTTCGATAGCTACAACACCAAGGTGTAGGGAAGGGCGCTACTCCATTCCCTGGATTGCTCCACTTTACCCTTGAACCGTACCTTATAATGCTGAGTGTTAAGCAAGGTGGTATCAAGTTCCATTTTTAAAGTCTTTGGTATGACTCGACCTGGGATTGAACCCAGGTCTCCCGGGCCATTGGCGAACACCCTAACCGCTGGGCCAATGTCCCGGTTATTGTTAGTACTTACTTGAAAATATATTATTGCCAAAGAGAATGATTAACTTTGGCATGAAATAACCCTACAAGGGTTGCCATACCAGAAAACCTAGAGGGTTGAGTGTTCATTTATGGTCCGGGAGACCTGGGTTAAATCCCAGGTCCCGTCATACCAAAGACTTTAAAAATGGTACTTGATACATCCTTGCTTAACATTCAGCATTATAAGGTACATATCAAGGAGAATGTGGAGCAATCCAGGGAAAGGAGTGGCGCCCTCCCCTCCATTTCAGTGTAGTAGCTATCGAAAAGGGAGCCCTCTGGTCGCCAACTTACTTAGTTCCCTTCTAATATGAATAATCACGAGTAATTGCCCTCCCCGCCCAGTCAGCTAGGGCTGTAGAATATGCTGACCACTTCTACAGAGGAGTAAGACACCTCCACCCCACAACAAAGCCACTTACTGGTGTGAGTGATGACCTGTAATACTTGAGGATTGGATCCTGATGGCTGAGCAGTCCTTGACCTGGTGATCAAAGAGGTCACATGATTTGTAACACTCCACTTTGGCCCTTACTTGGCAAGGCAGGTAGTCAGAGAGGCCCGATCTGATAAATCTGCTGGTCAGGTCAAGCTCCAGCACCTATATGATTGTCCCAACCATATTCTTCAAACAATTGCTCAATCCTGTTTTATCTTTAAGGTGCTCGAAGGCAGTGACTGAGAGTCATTTGCAATGAAATACTAATATTAGTACTTAAAAACATTTAACTTGTATGCAAACAAATGGGCTCTAACTCATTTAAAAATAAAGTTATCAACAAACTATTCACTTAAAGATTGTATAGATAGATACGTAGATAGATGGAGAGATATCGTGGCAGCATCTTTTCTTTTAAACATGTTTAATTGAATAAGACAGACACTTTATTTCTACTGATTTTATTGTTGACCTCTTCAGGTCTTTGTATGAGTCATTTGACTTCCTAATGAAATGAATTTGGAAAGGTGCCGTATTTTATCCTAGTACTTTCAGACTTAACTGGATCCATTTTTGTAGGAAAAGAATAATGAAATGACAAACACTATGACAAGTCATATACATTCATATAAAGAGTTGGAGGAAGAACACTTTTTCCGTCAAATCTTCCTCTTACCTCTAGTTAAATTATTTTCTTCCAAAGATTCCTCTCCCTCCTGCTCTTCCTCTTTTTATATAAGTGTATATGACTTGTCTTTGTGTTTGTCATTTCATTATTTGTTCTCAATTAGCTGAGGCCGTAGAATACTATGACTACTTCACTGCAGAAGGATAAGACCCACCCCCAATGAGTGTCCTGGGTAATACACTAAACAATCTGATCGTGAGGTTCTAGTAATACTGGAACTTTGGGGAATGCAGAGTACCCCTTCATTGCCATTGCTCCCAGATCTACTCTGGCCCAGAGTGGTAGCACCTGATAGAGCCCTTTCTATGAATTAAATAGAACTAAACCATGTTTTCTTGACTTTAGTATTTTTTGCATTTAAACTGCGTATTTATCCAAAACTGAATTGTTTAAAATAGAACTGTTTTGACATTAAAACTGCATACTAATGCTAAACTGAATTGCTCGAAATAGAACTGTTTTGATATCTATACTGTGTACTTATGCTAAACTGAATTATCTGAAATAAAACTGTTTTGACATTAACTCTGAGTATTACTCAGTCGGCTGGGGCCACAGACTTGCTCAGCAGACTTAGCTCCATTAGAATATAGTTTATTATGTTCATTGCCTAGTCGGCTGTAGCTGTAGAATACACTGACTGCACCACTGCAGAGGGGTAAGACACCCCCTCAGCAATGAATGTCCTAGATATAATACTAAACAATCTGATTGTGAGGTTCCAGTGATGCTGGAGCTTTAGGGAATGCAGAGTACCTTTTCATTGCCATTGCTCTCAGGTCCACTCTCGCCTAGAATGTTGACACCTGATAGGGCCCTATCTATGGCTTAAATAGAACTAACTGCATACTTATGCTAAACTGAATTGCTTGAATTAGAACTGTTTGTTAAACTGAATAGCTTGAAATAGATGTTTTTGATGAAAAAACTGTGTACTCATGCTAAACTTACATTTAAACTGCATGCTTATGCTAAACTGAATTGTTTGAAATAGAACTGATTATTTGCATAAAAATGGATTTGGTGTTAAATAACCAACAAAGGTTGATATGCCAAAAATCCAACCAACCAACCAACCAAAGATAGCTCCAGCTGAGGCTAAAAGTACTTGAGGAAAATAGAGTACCTTCTTAAAGTCATTCCTTTCAGAAATCAAACAACTTCAATAGGACAACCATAAAATAAGCTGTAACAAAGTGTCTATTCTGCTTAATCAAATATATATATATATATATATAGGATTTAGCATTGAATAACCCATTAGGGTTGCTATGCCATTAAACCAAATAACCAAATCTAACCACCCTTCCACCCACAGATATGGCTTGCAGATGGATTTCTTTTCCTTTTTTTGTACCAAAAACCCTTATCTTTGTCTTTATCAAAGACATTCCAGATTTATACTAGTTTCTAAGATAATCTAAATGATATACCGCACTCATCTTTGATGACATAGTAAAGACAGGATTGTATTATATATGAAGAATAAAATATATTCATGGTTTTTTATATACAAAAATAAGGGAAATACATTCAGTGTAGTGATGGCATATGAAATTGCTTCTTATGAAAAAAAAGTATGCTAAAATTGTGCAATTTCTCTAAAAATAGACATTAATTAAGTCGCTGATCAGCTTTCAACTATTGTATAAAGAAGTAAGCAGAAGTATTAGGCTTGCTTAACATAAATTTCCCAAGTGAGCACTGTCGGTATTGTAAGCTGTCAGAAAACAATTCACTCTCTATTGATTGCAGATATCTACAGTGGCACAGCATGCAACTCTTGGACTCTGTCCATAAGCACACAAATTCTGGCACATATATTGGTAAAGATAAAGTTGTTGGCAAAAGTTGACTGCATGGAATTTTTTTAGTTCAATCAAAAGAAGTTACCATGTTAGATATCTTTAAAAAATATATATAATTTTTCTCTCTGTAATACGGAAAGAAATTAGAATAGTTATTAAAGATTTTTTGAAAAAATTAGTTACCAAGAATTCTCAAGCTTTTTGAATCATTCTTGAGAATATTGAATAAATATCAAATGATACCATTAGAGCTAAGTAAAATATGTTGAAATGTGAGTACAGGGAATTTAATTCTTTGTCATTTTATGTTTACTGTTAAAGGTTACTGTTAATAGATGCAACTTTGTTAAGTAACAAGCATTAAATCCTATGTCCAAGATGGTGGCAACAGCCATCATGTTAGCAGGTTGAGAAAGCAGAAGAATTTGGTGACTGAAATTTTTTCAAAGAAAGAAAGAAAAGGTTTAATGGCTTATCAACATTTGTGGCTTATTTGATGCCAGAACCATTCTTATTGAAGAACTGAAGTGATGTTATTTAACTGATAGCTGGAGGTGTAAGAGGGTTCATGCCTTTCCCAAGGGTATTAGTCCAAAAGTGAACACAACTAGAATACTTACTAGAAGGAAGGAAGGAAGGAAGGAAGGAAGGAAGGAAGGAAACTGTTGTTATATTAGAAGAGGAAAAAAGTGAGATATCAAGTAATCTCTCATGATATGGGCTTAATAATGAAATTTCTCATTACTCTATAGGGAGACAAGATTGTATGATTGATGATATATATATGTTACTTTGTGTTTTATAAGTCATATTATATTTTATATATTAATAGATATATGTATGATATATATTTAATATATATCAAAGATAAGTATTTGCAAACTTGGGATTTTCCCCCAACCCCTGTAGAGGCAGAGATGGGACTAAAGGTCTGTTTCTTCATGAAAACATCCATACCTGAGGGTAGAGATTTTTCCCCTCTACACTCATTTGTGGTTGAGGAATCAAGGTCAGATTTATGCAGGGGCCTCGCAGAAAGGGACTCTCCCTAGTCTTACATTAATTTATGGTGCATTCCAGTAAAATCAAAACTTATTATTGATGATCTGTGATTACACAAAATAGCCTAGTTGGTTGGTTGGTTGGTTTTATGGCATGTCAACCCTTATAGGGTTATTTAAAGCTGAAGTCTTTTAATTTTTTTGCAAGGATGTACATGGTTTTAAGTAACTAATGATATTAATAGTTGTTGGCGACCATAGTCGAGGGTGACCCAAAGTCTCCCTTTTCGATTGCTACTACATCAAGGTATAGGGGAGGGAGCAATTCCTTTCTCTGGATTGCTCCACTTTAACCTTGATCCTTACCTTATAATGCTGAGTGTTAAGCAAGGAGGCTTCAAGTACCATTTTTTGAGTCTTTGGTATGACTCGACCTGGGATTGAACCTAGGTCTCCCAGGCCATTGGCGAACACTCTAACCATTATACCAATGTCTAGTAAGAATATTAATAATCATTTCCAAAAATTATACTTTCAAGTAACAACTAAATTTGAATAATTTACATATAATTAAATAGTTTCTGCTCTTTTACTAATAATTTTGAAACTGATCTATTTGACCAATAGTTAGAACCCTAACTTTAGGTCAAAGTAATGGCAATGAAGGGGTACTCCACACTCCCAAAACCTCTAGAATTGGAGTCTCACCACCAGATGCAGTTTAGACACCTAAATGATATAGATGTTAGCCATTTTAGATTACTAGTAACATGACTGAACCACATTTTATGGTTAAAGAAATAACATGATGTCTGTTTGAACTTGTAACCTGCTAATCTAACCATATCATAAACAGAAATCTTAAAATACTATATTGCTTTTTAAAAGTATTCGCATCAAGTGCGAGAATTATATTGTTTGGCAAACTATCTCACAAACTTACTGCTACAAAGAAAAAATTCCTAGTATTTAATCAACTTCGTTAACTTCGACATTATGTTCATGACCTCTTAAGCTACCCTTCCTTTTATCAACGAACACATTATTGTCAACTAATTAAAAAACAACACAATTTTAAATGAATTCTCCAATTTTCTAACGTTAAGCATAATTCTCACAACCTCTTCTCAGATGTCATATTCTGTAAATTTTCTAGAAGATTTCTATCCCTTTCCAAGTATGTTGACAATGTGTGTTATATATTATTGTTAACATATTATTTTTAAAGTAATACATTTTTTAAAATTCAATTAATTTTTTGATTTGATTTTTAAAAATTTATTTTACATTTAAAATTTCTTGAAATTCAATTAATTTCCAAGTTTGATTAACTTTATCAATTTTTTAAAATATTAATATTGTATAAAGAATTTTTACTTTCTCTTGTTCCTGGGAGGAAAAAAAGTTATTGTCCAATTACGTGTGCCAAAAGTAAATGGAAAATACTAATTTTTCTCTTCCAACTTTGCTTTTATGAACTATGTAATGAAATTGTTAAAACACATTGAGAAACTATATTTCAGGTCTGATAAATGAAAATGATTTACACTATAGTCACAAATTTAGTCACATTTTGATAGATAAATACACTTAATAAATACATTTTCATATATAAATACACTTAATAAATACATTTTTATACATAAACACACTTAATAAATGCATTTTAATAGACAAATACACTTAAATACATTTTTATACATAAACACACTTAATAAATGCATTTTAATAGACAAATACACTTAATAAATACATTTTAATACATAAACACACTTAATAAATACATTTTAATAGACAAATACACTTAATAAATACATTCTTATACATAAATACACTTAATAAATACATTTTTAGTTGTTTATCATTTAATACCTTTTTCCTTGACATTGCGTTATTCCATAATATTTTTCTCAGTATGGCTTGGGAAAAAATTATACAATTATTTTATATAAATCAATCTAGTATACTGAAGGAATATTTTATGAAGCCAGTATAAATGGTTTGTGTTTTATCTGTCATTAGTTTATTTACTGCTTGATAAAAAAAATATGTGATTAATTTACATAAATTAATCTATTTTGTTAATGGAATATTTTATGTAGCCAGTAAAAATGTTTTGCATCTTGCCTGTCATTAGTTTATTTACTGCTAAATAAAAATATTTATGCCATTGATTTAAACAATTTAATCTATTTTGTTAAAGCAATATTTTATGAAACGAGAATATTCAACTCTAAAAGAAAAAGTGTTTTGTATCTTCACTCTTCTTAGTTTATTTACTACTAAATAAAAAAAACTAAGTGAATATCTTCTATTTGTTCTAATTCCATGGTTTTTGCTCAGTTAATATAAAAAACATCCTTTTTTTCTTTATGGTTTTCATTATAATAGCTCACATTCAAATTCAAGTAGCATCTTCTACGATCAAACTTAAAAGAAATCATTTGTGAATTATAAAGGTTATAAGTGTCTAATCTAATCTCGCTGAGAGATTGAACCTTGTACCTCATTGTCTTCCAACACAGCTATATCCACTGCATAAGTGATCAATAAAAAGTGTACATTTTGAACCAGAAATGATTTGTTCTTTCCAAATTATCATTTCCAAAGAACATCCATTTTAGATGTAAATGAACATCGTTTGCTAGTTTTGAAGATATTCTAATTAAAGGTAACACCTTAATCTCGTTATAAAGTAGGTTTTGAGAAATGGGGAAAATGCCAACCTTTTTCTGTTTAATCCTATTTGCGGAATTAACTGAATATAGTCGGTATCAATTATTCATTTGTAGCAATGGACAATGGTTGGCTAATAGTGGAGATCCTAAAATTGAAACTGACTTGATTAATGAAGGTATAGAGTCAGTAAGGTCAAATGTCATGTGTGGGAAGGTCAGAGGTTCACAGTGTTGCAAAGAAATGATACAGGTCTATGGATTTTGAGTGTTGAACATCTTATTAATATAAATGATAGCATTATACATCATTTCATCAGAAAAAGATGTTGCTGAGCAAGATCCAAGGGACATAATTCTGTATGGCTTCATTTTTGCCACTATTCTGTTAACCCAGTGTTTTCCAATGTTAGAAGTTATGAGGAGAGTGCTAACTAAAACCATTTAACAAAGTGTGTGTTAATTTTTTAAATCTTATTTTAATTGATGTGTGTTATTTTAATAGATGTGTGTTATTTTAATAGATGTGTGTTATCTTAATCATTCTTATTTTATTTATCTCAATGAATAATGCATGCTCTGATGATTATTCTTTTTTTAAAAAAGTCTTTTGATAAAAACTGTACCTTTAAAAGTAAAATACTCAGGTAAGTCAAAAGTTTTTCAATATTTCAGTAGATGTTAGTTTGCAGCACTTATATCCTCACATTACTGAAGCAGTTCAAAGCATTTACTGTAGTCAGTGTGCTAACACTTCTTCACTCTGCACAGACCAACTGCCACAGAGTCTAATTCAGGAACTTATGCTTTATAAGTTTAAATTGAACTATAACACAACAGAAGTAACCAAAAATATTCTTTGTGCCAAATGTGATGGTACAGTTGATCACAGTACAATAAACAGATGGCTCAAAAAATTTCACCCGAGTTACAAGAAACTCAATGATCAGGCAAGGTTAGATTGGCCTAAAACTATAAATTCCAAGGCTTTGCTCCAAGCTATATAGGTAAATCCAGTGGGTGACACCCAGAGAGTGTAAGGGGTAAGTTTAGCATCTCATAGGATGGTGTGGTTTGTCATTTTCATGGTTTTAGCAAAAAACATCCAGATTGGCTGAATTGTTCCACATGTTACCAAAATATTGCAAAACTTTTGACTCACCTAAGCATTATGGATTAGTGTTCAAGTAATAAAAAGGAACATTTTCTGAAAAAAAAATCATCAAATTTCTTTTGTTATTTCTACCTTTTTTCTGTCATAAGAATTTTCTATCCTTACAATCCATTTTTTATTTAGGTGCAAATTAGATGAGCAACCATTGATAGTTCAGTTCTCTCTAGGTGCTCCATACTTCTGTGAGTACCTCATGTTGTAGAATGGTTAATGAGCTAGACTCTCAACTCATTGTTAGTGACTTTGATTGTCACTCAGTGCTCAGTACTTCTGGTCTTGTACCAAACTTAGTATAAGCTTAGTACATAAGGATATCTACATCTTGTTTGCTTTCTTCTTGAATGGGACAAACTTATAAAGCATGTTTCATTTAGACAAATCCATAAAACATCCCCAAAATTGTCTTCTTAAATGATAATAGAATTTTTTGATGTAAATTGTCACCAAAATAGATGTTGAATGTTAGTTTTTGAGGAGCTTTTAAAATTTTGAAATTATTTGAAAATTCAATTTATGAGAGCTATAAGACATCATTTTGACAAAGAAAAAGCTTGTTTTATATTTGTATATGGTAATGCAAGGGAGAGAGAGAGAGAGAGTGGAAGTGGGGCTGCTGACTTAACCAGGAATATAGTTCTATCTGCTAGATAGCAGAGATGGAAGAAACGATTAGAAAGAACAATAGAATCAACAAATATGGAGAAATTTATGTACAGAAAAGTACAAGATAGTTAAGTTTGTTTTTTTAGGTTTGGGGGAGAGTCACTGAGGGCTTACAAAGATGCTGAATTGTTGAATGTCTATTCTAAAATCGTTGAGTTTTGGAAATGTCCAAGAATAAATTCATTTGTTACAGGTTGTCCTTCGTGAGTGAGATGAATCTATGTCAGGCCATTGAGGTATATGAGAGAAGTACTACATGTTAGATATACGGGGGACTGCAAGAATAATGACTGACCTATTGCGGAATATAGGATATTATTTATATTTTTCATGAGATCAAGGAGCTGTTCACAACTTCAGTCTGTGATGCCTTGTGATTGGCTAAAAAAACCCTCAATTCTTTGTCATGGAATTGCTCACCACTATGTTTGCAGCAGTTGAACAGTGACCTTTGATTATCTACAAAACTATTCAATTTTTTTACCACAATGAAGTGCAATGAATCATAACAAGATTAAGAGTGTAACACTTGTATGATAAAAATATACAAAATAAAATAGAGAAGGTTCAGCACTAATTTTACAGTAACAAATAATAAAAATTGCTCATCAGACTTAGCACCATTAGAATATTATTCATCATGTTCATTGCCCTGTCGGCTGCAGCTGTAGAATACACCGACTGCACCGCTGTAGAGGGGTAAGACACCCCACCCACCAATGAGTGTCCTGGATATATGACACTAAACAATCTGATCGTAAGGTTCCAGTGGAGCTTTGGGGAATGTGGAGCAGTCCTTCATTGCCATCACTCCCAGGTCCACTCTGGCCCGGAGTGGTGGCACCTGATAGGGCCCTATTTAGGGCTTAAATAGAACTAACTGCATACTTATGCTAAACTGAATTCTTTGAATTAGAACTGTTTGACTAAACTGAATAGCTTGAAATAGAAATGTTTTTGACAATTAAACGATACTTACACTAAACTGAATTGTTTAATATACAACTGTTTTGATATTTCCCTGCGTGTAAACAAAATCTTTACTAAACTGAACAAGCTGAATTAGAACTGTTTGAATAAACTAAATAGCTAGAAATAGACATTTTTTGACAATTAAACTGTGTATTCATTCTAAACGGAATTCTTTGAAATACAACTGACTATTTGCATAAAATGGATTTGGCATTAAATAACCTACAAAGGTTGATATACCATAAAACCCAACCGACCAACCAACTTATTATGTTCAATGCAACATTTATTGTCGAAAATTTCCCGATGTCTTTGATATTAAAAATTTTCTATATGTCTTTGATATTAAAAATTTCATTGGTAACTTCAGAGAGTGTAGCCTAAAATATGAATATGTTACAGTTCAAAAATTAGAACTATTATGGATAATTATGCAATTTTATTTTTGGTTAAAGAATTTAAATGATGTAGATTTTGGAAATAAATAATACCTAATAATATCCATTCTGATGAATAGAAATCCAGGTATCTTTTAGTTTAGAAGAAAATTAATGTTTTTATGAAAAAAAATTTGGTAGGTTGAACTTATTTGTGAGCAATACTGCAAATAGACAGCTATTTTATTTCATATATGTGAATGTTACATTTAGGTGTGTGTGCATACGCATACATAATTTTAGAAGTATATTTATAAGTATGCTACATATAAACATATCAATAAATATAGTTTATATCTTTAGAAATAAATGTGCCTTTTGTTAATGTGTTTGTCCATGCCATTTTCACATTAAAATGACAAGGCCAATTGATATCATTTTTGCATGGAGACTCATCAAACAGCCATTCGTGACATAAGCTATGTGAGGTTGATATTGGAGGTCAGTTAAGCTCACCATAGGTCAAGCAACAAAAGTCTTTATTTAAAAAATTGGAAACAAAATTTTCTCCGTTTATTCTTCTAATAAATTGCACAATGGTTAATACAGAAGAATTAATTTTTATACAAGTTTTTAAGAGTTTTTTTTTGTTCTTTTATTGCATATTGCCTATATCCCTGCTTGTTTCCATGGCCAGCTCTGTGTTAGTTGTTCTAAGGTTGGATCTACAAATACAATTTCATGCTAGCATCAAATGAAAGAAGCTTTTTATGAACCCAGAAGTTCTGTCATAAAAATTGACTTTGTGTGACATTCTGTTTGTGTGAAGGGGTTGGTAAATACATATATCATTTGCTTTGGATAAGGCATCAAAATACTTTTTTCCTATCACAGCCACTTTTTCATATGTGAATAGATTTTTTTTTTCATTTGTTGTGTTGTATTAAAAAATATATAATAAAGTATATATTTTAACGGCTTTATTATATTTGAAATTATTTTCTCTTGGGTTAATGTCAAATTTCACAGTTAGAATATCAACATCATCGTCATCATCATCATGTTGCACAGCAAGCATGGATTTCCCAGACTCTCTCTCGTCATTTGTGCTTATCATCTATCACTTCTGAAGGGTCTTCAAGACTAAATCCTGTGTCCATACAGAGCTGTTAGTGAAATGACAAAGGTCATTGACACACTTACACAAGAGAACTTCCATGGGGCCTTCCAGAAATTGTTGGATCGGTACAACAATTGCATTGCAGCCGGAGGAGATTACTCCGAAGGGGACTAGAGTTTCATGTGTGTACTATCAATAAAAGTGCCCATACAAAAAAAGTATGGAAACTTATTTAATGATCCTCACACACACACACACACACACACACACACACACACACACACACACACACATATATATATATATATATATATATATATATATTCTTAATAAATATAATCTGCATATTTCTTTCTCAAAATATATAATTTTTCACTCTCACTCCTCTGTCAGTCAATCTGTTTGTCTCTCTCTCTCACTATATATATAAATATGTATATTCATTTTGTAAATACTTTACTGTATATATATGGATATATGTGCTAATGATTTCATAAGAAAATTTCTAAATATGCTATATAACAACCAGAGTTCAGTCCTAGGTCGGGTCATACCAAAAACATTAAAAATGGTACTTGATACCTCTTTGCTCAACACTCAGCTTTATAAGGTACGTATCAAGGGTAAAGTGGAGAAATCCAGGGAAAGGAGTAGTGCTCTCCCCTACACTTCGGTGCTGTAGCTATTGAAAAAGGAGCCTTCAGGTTACCCTCAACAACGGACACCAATTTTACTTACTTACATATATATATAGATATATATATAATCTTCATAAATATAGTTTATCAACATATTTCTTTCTCAAAAAATGTAATTTTTTTTCTTTCACTCCTCTGTCAGTCAATCTGTTTCTCTCTCTCTCTCTCTCTCTTTCTCTATATATTCATTTATATATATATATATATGTATATATGGAAACATGAGGTGATTATTTTTTGTGTGAATGAAAATGATGGCTAAAGCATAGATTTTAAAACAACAGGACTTGTATTATGTCTATAAGGAGATATTATTTATAAGTTAAATATATCATTGTAATTTCAGAAAGTTATGAAAATGTATCGAGCAAGAATTCATCTCTCTCTCCCTCTCTTATGAGAGATGGGATTATTTGCAATGCAAAAGGTTAAAATTCTTGTACTTACATTCTACCATGAATGTATTCATGTGTACAACTTGAATAATTGAATTCATCTTCTTCTAACCCTCTATTCTGGTATGCCATTCTACTCTGCAATCAATATTTGACAATTGGTCCTCAAGAACAGTCTGACAAATCATTATGAAACCATCTATAATTTTTGATCATATGATCAGATTTAGAAATTTCTCTATCATTTTTCTTTTATTTCATAGAATATGTATTCACAATATTTTTTCTTATTGTATGCCAGAATACAAATATACAGTGAAAGGTGGTTGCATTGCAATCGCAAAAACAATATATTTTAAGACATATATATATATATATATATATATATATATATATATATATATATGAAGGTGCTCATGATGTAATGGTAGGATATGGATACAAAAATCTGATTTCAAATCCTGTACAAAGTTGTTTGCATTTCTGATTGCTATAATTCCCTTGAGAAAGGTATGAATCCAGTGATTTTCTCTCAAGCTATTGATAAATTGAAGGGCAGACTGATATGGCGAATGTTCTTGGAGAAGGAAAACTCTGAATAAAAATTGACCTTGTGTCACATTCAAAGGGTTTGGGTATATATATATATATATATATATATATATATATAAGCTAAAAAGACAATGATTCATGTTATCATTGTTGTTACTAGAAGTTTCATGTAGTATAAAATCCCATAATCATCTCACTGGAAAAGAATAATTTCTTCATCTAAATTATACTATCTATTTGTCTATCTATCTATGTGTGTGTGTGTGTGTGTGTACAGGTCGTTTAATAAGTTTTAAGACTCACTCAGAAAAAAGAGTTAAAGCTGAACATTTTTGTTGTGGCAACACACTATTACTTCTTATAAAACTAGCAAAACTAATTCAGATTTCTCTCTTGATTTCTGTGCCGGTGAGGCCAATACAAAAGTGAGAGGTTCTTGACAAATGTAAAATCTGGGTGAGGCTTAGAACTTTTTCAAGGACCCTTGTGTGTGTGTGTGGATATATATATATATATAGACATATAAATATATAAATAAACATATATATATATATATATATATATAATGCTTGTTGATTAAATACTCTAAAGTAAATGGTCTACTCTCAATAAAAGTTGGCATGTGAATCAATTTTTTTGGATAAAATGACAGAGAGCTCCCTCTACATGACAGTTCAGGCTAAAATTGATCAGGAAGGTTATAATCTAGCTAGAAAACAAATAGAACTGGCATCCGCAGGAGTGACTTTTTGATATAATGGAATAACCCATCTTCCCCATACCACAGCAATAGTAGTAGTACTAACCATTATTTAAATACACACAGATCACTCTGCACAGGACTTTAAGTGAAGGACTCTCAGTGTAGGACCTCAGCGCAAGACTCACGGGATCGACCATTGCTTGGACTTAATACTACCCTATTGAGAATAGTAATATTACTACTAATCTACTTGTTATATTTGTACACCCATATGAATAAACCTGCCTTCTGTTATACCTGCCTAATGTGTTGTCTATTCTTTACCACTCAGAATAGCCTGTCATTATGTATCATTTACAATACAACACTCTTCTTGCTAGAGAACCAGGACATTAAGGTGGAAAATTAGTCTGAAGAAGACATTCTAACAATAGTGCCAATCTTGATAAAACTTTGTAAACTCAACTGACTTCAAAGAGTGTTGTAAAGATGTCTGAAAAGGGATGAAGTGGATGGAAGAAGAGTTCTCCCCTGCTCCCAGAGGTGCCGGGAACATTTTAGCCCAAAATTGACTTAGAAGATCTAATTTTTCTGGAAAACAAATAAAATTGCCATCCCCCTACTCTTGGGAAGACTGGGACTTTTTTGAAGAAAATGAATAAGACAGGACTATTTTGTACAGAAAGCAATGAATTTTTGTACTACAGAGAATTTTTTTTACTTCAGAATATTATTTTTTCCCAGCAATACCAGATTCTTCTGCTAGTACACACACAAACTCTCAAACACACACACACACACACACACACACACACACACACACACACACATATATATATATATATATACTGTACTCAAAAAATATGGAAATGAAAGCTATATTTCTCAAGATGGAAATATACACTGAATAAAACTTTAAATTCCATCAAAATAGTCTTGTGGCATTCAGCATAGTATTCCAGCAAGTTTTCCCTTGGTCAAATACCTTTTTGATATAGTTTGAAGCTGCATTGTCATGCTTTTTTTTAATATTCTCCATGTTCTCAAATGAAGACTAATTTTTGTTTAGAAAACAAGAAAAAAATCAACTAGAATTAGATCTGGTCAGTATCTAGTTTCCTGCCCTTACACTATACATTGTTTTGTAAAAAATAGTTCATTCAAAATATATCAAGATTGGGTTCATGATTTTTTTCAATTTGGCACAGTCTTATCTAGACTGCAGTCAAGACAGCCAGACATCACCATTATATAAGTTGCATGTTATTTAAATCTAAAATTTTAAAACTTTAAAAATTTCAGGCTTCAATTTGAATATTTTTTTTATGATACTTCATATATATATATATATATAATTTTCAAATTTTAAAGGAAACTATTTAAAAACTCCAAGAAGCAGATAAAATAGTTTGTGTTTTAAGTTTTAAAAACTTTATTTGCCTTATTAGTTAGATGTTAAGCATTCTTTTTTGTTTTTAAACTACTTGTCAGTAACTTTCAGTTTTAATTTTCATCGTTAATGTATGAACAGTAGCTTCCTTCACACACACACACACACACACATAAATTCTAAAAAATCCATGAAAAGAGATGACTATTATGTCTTGAAAGTTTTACCCCTAATGGATCCAACACCAAATTGAACAACTCAAAAGAGATAACATTCTCACATCTCAAATCCTTACACTCACATTCATTAACTCCCATATCAAAAATGTTAAAATGTTTAAAATTTATGCCATTTTATCAACTGTTTTTCCTACGTAATGACATGTTAGTGGGGAAAAATATTTCCATATTTGAAATAACTTATAAAGACCTTTAAATTGAATGGTCAAATTGTTAGGATAAAGTTCATGTCTTCTTTACATGTGAAGCCAATCCCTTGGCATTTATAAGCCTTTCAGTCTTGAAATGTAAACATTTTCTGATAATGACCTAATGTTGTATAGCCATGACCATGACCAACAATAGAAACACATATACATCTGCATGCAGAATTATAACGACACAATAAAGACGAGCAATACAGTTCTCTAGAAAAACATACCTCTCATTTTATTGAAAGGGTTGTGTGTGAGAGGGAGTTGGAGACCAAACAGAACTGCAACATATTGACCCCCCACTCTTATGGCCATCAGCGTTCCTTTCCCGTTCTCCTGGGCTGCTCAACTGGGGCCCTGGTTTTCTCTACGGCATCTTATCTCCAACTTGTTTGATCCCCAACTGCTCAGTTGGGGGCCTGAGGGCTCCCCCTGCTGGGTGCTGGATTTCTCTACTGCATCTTGTCTCTAACTGGTTTGGTCTCCAAACTAACTGACTTTCAGTCTTCACTGAGTTATATAATAGTTCAACGCCCACCTTCTTCTTGTGGGCGTCACAATTGCACTCATTCAACCCATCCACGGTCAAGGTTATAATTCTGATATTCCTCGACCGGATGCACTCGTTATTTACATTGATGCATTTCCTATTTTGACAGCCCGGCTGGGTCGTAGGTCAATATACAACACTAAAGCCAAACATAATTGGGATTAACAATTTTATAAGAAATTTCTTACCAACATTCTTGTATCTAACCTTTCATGTATAATATATATATATATATATATATATATATATATCATCAAATTGTGCTGATAGGATGAATTTCCTTCACTCTCTCACGCCATCTGTCCTTATCATCCATCAGTCTTGGCAGGTCCTTTAGCCAGCATTCAGTGTCCATACAGAGCTGATGAATATAAGTATATGTTGTGTTCATGTGTGGGAGTTTACAGAAGAACTTTGTTCATGAGTTCATCCTTGCTTCTTCAGCAGTACCCATCATTCTTTGTTTGTCTTATTAGGAGGGTTTATGAGATGGTCGGCAAGTGGCTGTACAGCTGCTGTTTAGTGAGCTGTTGTTTCCAGGATTTGTTCTAAACAGCTTGCAGCATCCTTGTGTAGTTTCCCAGTAGTTTTTTTTCTCTAAGAGCTTCATTAAAGTCCAGATGGTGCAAGCATACAGTAGTACTGATCAGCTACAGTTTGAAAGAATTGCCATTCTATTTTATTTGAGAGATTAGATTTCCATATAGTTGATAACCTGTTGATATATATATATATATATATATATATATATATATATATATATATATATATAAACTGATATGTATGTTTAGGCTAATCTTAGAAATTTATATACTTTATTTATTTAAAAAAATCTCACAGTTATAACCAGTAAAAGTTTAAGATCGACATTGCTTTTCTTAGGTATGAGAAAATAATAGTGCAGACAGGGTTCTTTAGCCTTGATTAAGCAACTAGTCAAGGAAAAGGAAAATTCTGAATTCAAACCAGCTTTAATTCTACTTGAAAATTGACCTCATGTCACATCCTGTTTGTAATGGAGAGGTTGGGTAAATATGTATGCATTGCTTTTTCCAGTCTTGAGCCTAAGCCAGATATTTTTTCTCTAATGACTAATATAACATCGTCAAAACACTTTCTTGAACAAGGTAATAATAAGAAAGAGGATTTGTTATTCATTCCACTTGAGAGTAATTATCATTGTTAAGTAGGATCATCCATCCCCTACAACCCTTAACCAAATTGTCCCTCGATTGGATGATCAATACCATTTGATATTTTGGCAATGAAAGCTGAGTATCAAGGCAAAAAAAATTTAGATAATTTTCTTAATAATCAGGATTCCACCATACAATGGTCATCTAAAAAGTTCATAAGCTGACCAAGACACTTTCATGGAATGTGACCAAATGAAGTTTATTTTTCAACATGGTTCCCCTTATGGTCCATACACTTCTTCCATTGATATTGCAATGCTTTGATTCTATTTGTCAAATAAATCATCAATAGTTGATATGATATTAACCAATGGACTTTTCAACCAGTTAACTCATCAGTTCACCCTCTTATTTGTACTCTTTTTCCCTAAGATAATTATTTGGTGCCATAAGAATTTAGATATATATTCCTTTTCCTTGTCCTGAGACATTTATAAGAGAGCACTCATCTTTATGATGCTAATCTACTTTTTGATGACCTGGGGTGGTGTGTATATTACGCCATAGCCATACTGAGCTATCTTTGTATGGAAACTTTGTGAGTTAGAATAAGCACTTCAAATGTTCTGAATGACACTGCAGTATGCTATGGTATCAAAAAGTTTTTATCATCATGGAAGAAAAGGGTGAAACAGGGAGAAAAATTACATAAATAAGTAATGCAAAAGATAAACTTTAAAAAATCTACTTTATATGTTTAAATAAAAAGATAAAGATTTGGTTTGATAAACCTCATGGACACAAAGTAAAAATCCAATTCAGCTTTATTCTTCCATTGTAAATTGAACCAGATCAACACAAAGTAAAGGTCCAATTTAATGTTATACTTTCATTGTAAAGTGAACCTATAACTAACAATTTCTAAACTTTTTGAATTTTTAAAAACTAAAATAGTTTGAACATGCTCCAGCATTTCATTAGTAAACAGAAAAGATTTAGTTGCAGTGGTTCTAACCATCCTTAAGTTATGCAAAGCCAGTTCAAAATAAATTTCTTTTCAGCCATTTATCATAAGTTTATAGAACCAACTGAAAACCAGGCCTACAGACAGGATTTTAGTTTATGTTAAATAATCATAAAATTTACCTGTCTTATTTTATTACAGTAATAGACACAGGCAGAATACCAAACTAAGTTTTGTAAAGTTTTATAAATTAGTAAACATCATTGAGAGGATAATATTCATTGCTTCCTGTTGGCTATAGTACAAACAATTTTTTTTCAAACTCCTGTATTTTTGTTGACCAAAAAAAAAAAGCTAAGGAAAAAAAGCCATAATTTTGGTTTCTAGGGAGGACGTTTTTAGTTATATCCCTGCTTTAAATGATTAAATAAAAAGATAGTCATTTAATTGAGCTAACCTGAAAAGCACAAAGTAAGAGTCATATTTAGTCATATACTTACATTGTAAATTGAACCCTTCTCTAAAATCTTTTAAATTTTTGGAATTTTCACAAATTAAATACATTCTTTATTGTCATGACAGTGAGTCAAATAAAAGGCTTGTTTTTGTTTGACTTTTTTTTAATGGTATACTAACTTTCATGGCTTATTTAATGCCAAATCCATCTTTGTTTGGTTTGGTTTTATGGCATATCAACCATTGTAGTTTACTTAATGCCAAATCCTTTTTATACATATAAACAGTTTGATTTGAAACAATTCAGTTTAGCATAAGTACACAGTTTAAATGTTAAAAACAGTTCTATTTAGCTTAAGTACACTGTTTAGTTCTATTTAACCCATAAATAAAACCTTATCAAGTGCTATGACTCCGGCCCAGAGTGGAAATAGGAGCAATGGCAATGAAGGTGTACCCTGCATTCCCTAAAGCTCCTGTATTACTGGAGCCTCACCATCAGATTGTTTAGTAACATATTCAGGACACTCATTGGAGCTGTCTCTCCCCTCTGCAGAGATGTAGTCAGTGTATACTACAGCCCCAGCTGATTGGGCCAGCCATCTTTGTGGGAGATCAGCAGTGTTACTATTAAATCCATACCTGGGGCGGAGGAATAGGAATTTTCATACATTTCTCAGGAGTCTGAAAGAGAATGTAATGGCATGACTGGAGATAAAAAATATATTTGCTGAATTATCATAAGAAAAATGTTGCCCTGTCGGCTGGGGCTGTGGAATATACGGACTGTATCTCTGCAGAAGGGTAAGACCTCCCCCAAGTGTCCTGAATTTGAAACTAAACAATCTGATAGTGAGGTTCTAGTAATGCTGGAGCTTTGGGGAATGTGGAGTACCCCTTCATTGCCATCACTCCCAGGTCTACTCAGGCCTGGAATAGTAGCACTAGATAAGGTCCTATCTATGGGTCAAATAGAACTAAACTGTGTATTTATGCTCAACTGAATTGTTTGAAATAGAACTTTTTATATGAATAAAAAAGGGATTTGGCATTAAATAACCAACAATGGTTGATATGCAATAAAACCTAACCATGCCAGATATAAGAAAAATGTTGGATCACTCAAAAATAAGTAGCTCCCAAACAATTTTCTAATGAAAAGTTTATTTTCTTTGAAATCAAGAACAGATTTTTTATTTTTTTACTAAAGGAACATTGTGTAATGGGGCAAGTTCTTATGGCAAATTGGCTAACATCCTTGACTGTGACATCATTGTAAGTGAGTTCAAACTCCAGTAGTGCTATTACGTTCACTTTTATATTATTATCCTTGGAAAAGATATGAACCCATTTATTTCTAACGCTGTGGTTTAAATAATACCACTACTGTCTTTCTACAAGGATGTGTTTGGCATTGAATAATCCTTGAAAGTTGATGTGCCATTAAATGAAGAAACTAAACCAGGAAAGTAAAAAAAGGGTGGGTTGGGTTTGAGGGGACACTAGCAATTATTCTTTGTCAAAATAGGTAACAGCAGTAAAGGAAGAGAGAGGGGGGGCGAGTAAAAGAGTGAAAATGAATAATGATAAAGGCAACAGAATCCACTGCTTCAAAAAGTACAACACAGTGAGTTGGTACAACAGATTTTTCCACAGCTGATAGGAAAACTCAGATGTGACCTTTGAAAAACACATGCACGGGCAACTAGGAGCCTCTTACATTTGCATCAGTAAGCTTTCGGTACACATTGTACAATCAAATGGATTTTATTAGATATTATTTATGACCAAACTTTCCCCAAAAGATAGTAGCTTCAATAGAACATTGGCCAGATATATTGGCCTTAAGATACAGTTTTAATCGTACAGTCTTGTATTCTTCGATGTCTACTATGCTGTGGTAATTAGTGATCAAAGGTTTGTTTAATACTAGATATCCAATTGTTATTGGTTGGATGGTTGGTATTTAATGGTATATCAACCCTTGTGAATTATTTAATACCAAATCTTTTTATTATATATATATATATATATATATATATATATATATAATTTGCAAGCAAATAGTTTATAGTTAAATATTTTTATACCTAAATGAATTGTTAGAGTGAAACAAAGGTTTGTAAACAAATTTTGCATCACAGAGATATGCTTTGTAGACGGTCAAGTTTCATAGATGTATCTTATATCATTTTTTTTGTATATATTTGCTAGATTGAGGTTTTCTGTATTTTGTTAGTTTCCATTCTCTCTACATTATAGGATCCATTTAGAGGACCTAATTAAGCTATAAATAAATATATACCCTCCCAAAGTGGTTTATAAAATGTTACTTTTTTTTAGACTAAAACTACTTGTATTTTTTAATTTCTAGAGGAACATTATATGACTAAAAGAAATATAACTTAGTATTATGTATTACCAAAATCTATTGTATTGAAACAATTTAACAAAAATTGTAAATATGCAACAGTACAAAAATAAGTACACTCCTTTTTAGAATCAGACGAAAGGTCACTGATTGCATTTCATATAGCACTAATACCCTTGGAATAGTTATCAATCCAATTATTCTCCCTCAAGCTATAAGTAAATAGTAGCGCAGATTGGGTTTTTTAGCCTTGGTTAGGCAACCAGTCTAGGTGAAAGAAAACTCTGAATTCAAACCTGTTAAACTCCACTTAAAAATGACCTTGTGTCACAGCCTACCTGTGCAAAGGGGTTGGTAAATATATACACAAAAGTCACTTACCTTTTAAAAAGTAAATAACTTTTGTGGGGAATTTCCGATGGAATTTCAAATGCCCTTTGAATTTCAAAGGGCATTTGAGGAACTCAGCTAGGGCTGTAGAATATTCTGACTGTACCTCTACAGAGGGGTAAGACCCCCACCTATGGGTGTGTTGGATATGACACTAAACAATCTGATGGTGAGATTCCAGTGATGCTGGATCTTTGGGGAATGTGGAGTACCCCATCATTGCCATTGCTCCCAGGTCCACTCTGGCCCAGAATGGTAGCACCTAATAGGGCCCTATCTATTGGTCAAACAGAACTAACTGCATACTTATACTAAACTGAATTCTTTGAATAGAACTCTTTGACTAAACTGAATTGGTTGAAATAGAAATTTTTTTGACAATCAAACTGTACATTTAAACTGTGTGCTAATGCTAAACTGAATTGTTTGAAATGGAACTGTTTTTGACAGTGAAACTACTTACACTAAACTGATTTGTTTAGTATAGAATAGTTTTGACATTTAAATGTGTGCAAACAAAACCTGTACTTATACTAAACTAAATCATCAGAATTAGAACTGTTTGACTAAAAATAAACAGCGTACTTATGATAAACTGAATTATTTGAAATGGAACAGTTTTTTGACATTGAAACTGTACTTACACTAAACTGAATTGTTTAATATAGAGCTGTTTTGACATTTAACTGTGTGTAAACAAAATCTGTACTTATGCTAAAATGAATTAGCTCAATTAAAAGTGCTTGACTAAACTGAATAGTTTGAAATAGAAATGTTTTTCACATTTAAACTGCATACTTATGCTAAACTGAATTGTTTGTAATAGAACTATTTTCATAGAAATGGATTTGGTGTTAAATAACCTACAAAGGTTGATATGCCATAAAACCCAAAAAGCCAACCCACCAGCCAACCAACCAACCAAAGCAATTTCCAAGAGTAAAAATATGTATAATCAATAGAAAATATTTCTTTACCTTTTTTATTCAAAAGTTGTTTAATTTTTAAAATGGTTGGTGACTTTTGCACCACTTTGCAATTAAATTTTTTTTTATTACAGAGACAAGATGCAATAAAATATTTGCCAGCTTCCTCAGAATCTTTGTGGTTGACAAACCAGGAGTGATTGGGCCTGAAATAAAAACTTGAATCTCTCAGCAGTTAATTCTCTTCTCTTATACTTGAGCCAAAACCACAAACACTACATTCATATTTTTATTTATTATATATGTATATATATAATTTTTTTTTTGGATTAAAATGCCCAATAACTTGAAATTGAGACCCTTCAGTGCCAATTTGTCATCTTCTTCCAGCAGACTATGTGTAGCCTGAAGCCAGATCCTGTAAAAACAGTAAATTCCAGGAAAGGTTGAAGGGGTGAGAATCAAAGTCTGGGGAGTCTCTAAGCAGCTGGCAAGTGGGCAAGTAAATAAGATGCTGTGGCAGATTGATTTTTTTTGCTTTTTTCTTGTTCTTTTTCTTTAAGAGATTCAGTTTTGGCAGGATTCATGTCCTAATTAGTTCTTTGTTTCCAATGACCAGTTCAAATGCTGCCATTTCTCAAGAGTTTAAATAGAATTGATCAAATGCTTTTTCATGATACTATTCTCTGCATTTCTCTAAGAACTCAACAAAAGGCTAAGTATCCACATTTTGCATGTCCAAAAATCAGATTCTTTTTCACTGTTTGTGACTGACCATCCCTTTCTGATCAAATGTCTTATTCAAGCCATTATATATATGTATATATATGTATATATATATGATTGATTAACTGTCTTCCCTGATTCTAACCACTCTCTATGTGTAGAACTGATTTATTGTCTACCTTTAGCCTGTCCACTGTCTGGTTTAAAGCTTCTTCTTATTGAAGCAACTGACCACATTTATTTATTCTGACCACTGCCTGTGTCGGTTATAAGTGGTTGTGGTTTACGTCATCTGGTAGAATTGTATATTGCTTGCTAACCTCTGTTTCCTTTGAAAATAATGGAATTTATTCAGAATTAACATATGCCATCTTTTGGTTTAAAATACACATAATATTCTTAAGGCAGTAGTTCCCAAACTTTTCTTGTTTCAAGTGTACTTTAGAAGCTGAAAAAATAATTTTGCTAACTTTGCGCATAAATTTGAAATAAGTTCTTAAAGCAATATTTGAATAATTTAGTCCATAAAGATAATTTGAATGGAAAATTATTAGCAATTACTTTTTGTTCTATTAATTAAGGACAGTTACCAATGAGGAACATAGGGTTGATGTTTCTTTAAGACATTTTCTATGTCTGGATTTACATGGAACAAAAAGACTAATTTTTTCTTCAATTCACAGAATTCTTTCTCTTATTTGTTTTTCTTTTTTAGTTTAATGTTAATACAAGAAGAAAATCCTAATTCATATAGATATAAAGTGAAAAACTGGATGAAAATAGTTTAAGCATTTTAAAAAATCAAAATGGTATCAAAAGATAAATCTTCTTGCTTAATTTTAAGTCTTTGATCACCGAATATAAAAACCAATTTACTTACAAATATCCTGTAGAAACTAATTCTTCTTTATGAATATTTTATAGGGACCAATTCTTCTCAACGAAGACCCTACAGAAGTCAAATTTTCAAATGAATATCAAATTACATTTTAAAGAAATTTCTACAAAAGTTCTTTTTGGACCCATTGTGCTTAATGACAAAAACTAAATGTTTAAATTGTGTTCCAAATTTGTCAAATTGTCTTATAGAATTAGATTCATTTTTTGTAATCCTGGTAGATATTTTCATGGGGTTAGGGATGGGACCAGTTGCTATATTTCAGGATTTATTTGAGATCACATAGTTTTGGAATGGGTTTTTTTAAGAGAATGCTAAAATCTTAAAAAGCCATTGGTGTTTCTTTGCAAAATTTTGACTGGTTGGTCTCTTGGCTGATTTTACAGCATATCAACCAATGTTAGGTAGTTTCATTCTTTTACAAGTAATTGTCTGGTTTGAGCTAATCAAGAATAGACAATTATAGCTATAAGGTTTGTTTGTTTGGTTGGTGGATTTTACAGTATGTCAACCCTTGTTAGGTTATTTGATGTTTTTGCAAGTTAATATATCGCTTCAGCTAATCAACTCTAGACAATTATAGCTTTAATGTTTCTTTGTTTCATTGGTGGATTTTATAGCATGTCAACCTTTGTTAGGTTATTTAATGTTTTTGCAAGTAATTATATCGCTTCAGCTAATCAAGAATGGACAATTATAGCTATAAGGTTTGTTCGTTTGGTTGGTGGATTTTACAGTATGTCAACCCTTGTCAGGTTATTTAATGTTTTTCAAGTTAATATATCGCTTCAGCTAATCAATGCTAGACAATTATAGCTTTAAGGTTTGTTTGGTTAGTTGGCGGATTTTATAGCATGTCAACCCTTGTTAGGTTATTTAATGTTTTAGCAAATAATTATATCACTTCAGCTAATCAATGATAGACAATTATAGCTATAAGGTTTGTTCATTTGATTGGTGGATTTTACAGTGTGTCAACCCTTGTTAGGTTATTTAATGTTTTCAAGTAATTATATGGTTTAAGTTAACCAACGCTAGACAATTATTGATTTAAGGTTTTTTTTGGTTGGTGGATTTTACTGCATGTCAGCTCTTGTTAGATTATCTTATACCAAAGTCATTTTAACAATTATGGTCTCCAATTATATAGTATCTTCATAATCATCGTAAACAATTAAACACTTTTTACTCATTGGAACTATCAATGGTTTTTTGGGCCATTATGTTAATGATATTCAAAGTCAAAATATAATCTCAAACATAGCTATTTGAATCATAGATAGTAGCCTTAAAGATGCAATCATTCCTGGTCAATGTAGATGTTGAAATAATGGCAATGAATAAGTGATTCAACATCTCTGAAAGTTCCCCAACTAGAAAGTAAACAGCGGATATTGTTTTGTGCTTTGCACAGAACACTAACATTTTGGTTAAGTTTTCTTATTGAGAAAAATGAATACCAACCTGCACAGTGTGTTAATATAATAGTAAATAATTAAAAGCACTTAATATTTCAACATAAAATAGATTTTTAAGATATAATTTCAATTGCAAAAAAATCCCGTAATAACATATGTAATAAAATGTAATAGTACCTAAAGAGTAGAGTGTTCACTAATGGTCTAGGAGACTGGTGTTCAATCCCAGGTCGAGTCATACCAAAGACTCAAAAAATGGTACTTGATGTTGCCTTGCTTAACACTCAGCATTATAAGGTAAGGATCAAAGGTAAAGTGGAGCAATTCAGGGAAAGGAGCAGCACCCTTTCCCAATGGAAGAAGTGTGTGGACTACAAGGAGAACTATGTTGAAAAATTGACACCATTTGGTCACATTCCATGAGAGTATCTTGGTCAGCCTATAAACTTTTCAGCCAACATTTTATTTACATTTGTCTCCAATCACCTTTTCTGTGTAGAAGTTAAAGATACAACTTTGTGATTTTAAAATTCAATCATCGTCCCTCTTTCAAGAGTAGAAAATCCAATCTGTCCCACTGTTTTACCTATAGTTGTAATGAGAAAAGATGGGTTCATGCCTTTTCCATGGGTGTTATTACAAAATGAATGTAAATAGCCTTGTCCAGAATTTGAACTCAATTCTTTGCTTTCATAGCCAAGAGTCCACATTAAAAGAATGGTAAGGGTAATTTTTACCATGCTTTTAACCTGGACTACTAAGCTGATAACCAATACATTACCTGATACAGTGTAAAACAATGCTTTAACAACTGACTTACTATTTAGATGCCCCCTCCACTCCAGACACAAAAGGCATATCCATCTCTGGAGTGATTTTGTTATTCTGATGGAAGATTCTCCACTTAGCTGAGCCAAGAACACATTAGAAAGACGAACATTATTTTGTCTAATAATCAATATTTAAGTTCAGACCATTTCCAACTGTCTTGTCTTCTGTCTATGGAATTAAATTCCATGGGAAAGCAAAAAACGATAGATGATGATATTGGGATGTAACTTTTGATTTTCTTTCTTCTTTTTCTTTTTGTTTAATCGTTTTTATCTTTCGTCTTTTTCACTTTGCTTGAGTGGTCGGTTGAATTTTCATATTTTAATTTTAGATAAGCAATCCTGATGCAAATCTACCCAAATGAAATTAAATGTGGCTTTTGTAAGACACATTTATTATTAGTAATCAAAATTCACTCAGTGCTTGTTTAGCTATGTATAACACAGAACTTTGAAATTGAGAGAGAGAAAGAGAGAGAGAGAGAGAGAGAGAGAGAGAGATGTGTGTAACATTTGTACACATATCACAGGATACATAAAGTGTGTGTATGTGTAATAGTGTGTGTGTACATACATAAATAAAAATAGATACTGATACCTTTAAACATAGCAATGATCGATAGATAGATAGATAGATAGATATGGAGACACATATATAACAGTTGGAATTTAAACCAGATATCTATTTATTTATTCATATATATATATAAGATGTACCAATCAGTTTTTATATATAAATATCCTCATTTTATTGTGACCTTTAAACACAGTTCTGGTATGAATATATATATATACATGGTATATATATATATATATATTCATGGTATGAATACATATATATATATATATATAGAGAGAGAGAGAGAGAGAAAGAGTGAGAGATTGATCGATAGATATAGATATGTATACACTTACAAACACTAGTAGAATTTAAACAAGATATGTATATATTTTAATTGATATATATATATATATATATATATATATATATATATATATATATATATATATGTATCTATACTATTGAGTCCACATGCCATAGTGGACTGTAACATCATCATAACTGAGTTCAAACTTCAGTCATACTAATACATTCCTTTTTGAATTAATACCCTTGGAAAAGGCATGAACCTCCTTATCTTTGTCAGCTATGAATCAATTAGTACTAATATTGTTCTTCTACAAAGATTACTTTTGCATTAAATAACTAACGCTGGTTGCTATGCCATTCACACAAAGAAACCAAATCAAACCAAACCTGTTTCTATACATATATTCTATTTTCTTATTCTCTCTCTCTCTCTCTCTGACAATATATACGCTCCCCCATGGGGGTTGAGCACTCTGGCGAAGGAATTGTCAGCCACCGCTCTCATAATGCAAAAGCTCTTCGAAAGAATTGAACACTCTGGTAGCCAATAGGGTATAAAAAATGTAAACAAACAGTTGCTGCTGCTGTTGCTAAATAAATTCCTTAAAAATTCCCTTAGCCAACGTGGTTCGCTTGGTGGCCGAGAGGTCTGAGATTTAGTCTAATGTAAAGTTGGACGGGTTTCAATCCTGGCTTCAAGCGCCCTGCATGTCTAGTCACACAGAAGAGTTCTGATAGAACGAAACAGTCTGTCTGTGGATGACAATATATATATATATATATGTTTATCTGAGAAAATTGGAAACAGATTTGCCCAAATGAAAATGTACAAATATGAAAAGCCACTAGATCTTCAGAGGATGATTCAACTTATGGTTTGAATTATTAGCCAATGTTTCAGTTTTTTAATGTGAAAACATTAAACCTTCATCAGAGCGTATGAATTTTAAAATGAAATAAAGAAATGAGTAAATCTTAAATATTCTATCTCCTGTTGGTGTAATTCTGTTTAAAATTTATGTGATGTAATTTAAGTTCAAAAATTTCTTTTGAAAAAGCACCATATTTCCTTGTGTTTTTTGTATTTGTACACACACACACACATATATATATATATTTTTCACAATGAAAAAAAAAGAATAAACACACAATATTCTGCTGAAGCTATTAGTGGTGCAGACTAATCAGATGATCTAATGCTTTTTGCAAATACACCGGTTTTAATCAAGATGTAGCCATTGCCTAATTAAATGGCAAGCTTCTGAAATTAGGAGACCATTTCATATACCTTGGTAGCAATATCTCATTAATTGAAAGTGATGTCATCATATTTATAGATGCATAGGTAAAGTAAGGACTACTATTGACCGTTGAATTACCATGACCAGAAAATCTGGCAAACACTTACGCATGGCATACGGAAACACTGGACAGCGGTTTTGACCTTATTAGGTCTCATCAGCAGTGTATACTGTAAGCTCCACCACTGGAGATCAAGCCAGCAACCACAGATTACTGAGCGGAAACTCTACAATGGAGCCATCAGTCCATATCATTCACAAGTGATGCTAAATTAACTAGTCATGGTAATTGCGCAGCCAATTAACCTGAATGAGTCTTGCAAGTTACATCCATACTCTTTACAGAGGACACAGTCACCTCCAGGACCACGTTTTCCTAAGAGGATAAGAAATATTCATCCACGTAATTATTATGACCTCAAAGGCAAGGATATAGATGTGACTGTATCCTCTGTAAAGAGTACAGATGTAACTTGCAAGATATATTCAGGTTAACTGGTCATGCAATTAACATGATTAGTTAATTTGGTGTCACTTGTGTGTGATATGGACTAATGGCTAATTTGTAGAGTTTCAGCTCTGCAATCCATGGTCGCTGGTTCAATCTCCAGTGGTAGAGATCATGATATACACTGCGGATGAGACCTATAAGGTCAAAACAGCTGTCCAGTGTTTCCATACATCATGCATAAGCATTCGCCAGATTTTCTGGTCATGGCAATTCAATTCACTGTATAATTCCTCTACTTAAAAAAGAAAATGTAGATCTGCTATTGACAGGTTATCCATCATATGCAAATCTAATAAAATAAAACAGGAATTCTTCCAACCTGTTGCTGTGTCAGTATTACTGAATGGTTGCACCACTTTGACACAAACAAAGCCCTCTGAGAAAAAGCTAGATTGAAACTACACAAGGATGAACAAATCCTGGAAGTAAGCCCCCCCCAATACTACAACTGTACAGCCACTTGCTGCCCATTTCATAAAAAATACAAGTAAGACAAACATGACATACTCGGAACTGCTAGAGAAGTGAGAACCAACTCATAAGCAATATTCTCAGATGGACTCCTACATATGGACACACCAGTTTAAACCAACCAAAAAAACTTACATTCAGACATCTAGTTGTCTAGATAGTACCTATCTAGACAACTTTCTAAGAAATATAGCTTATAGGGATAGATTGTGAGAGAGATTCAAAGGAATCTATGCTGTTGGTACACGTTGTTAATGATGATGATGTGGACTGCAGTTTCTTCTTATGGCATGTTTGATAAAAAAAACAAAAAAACAGAGAAGAATTTTTAAAAAATTTTTTTCTGTTTTACAGACAAAAGAATATAAATCCAGATTGCATGAATGGAAAAATTGTCAGTAAAATTTGGATACCCAATTCTTCCCGAAAACACCTAGATAATATACAAGACCAACAGTAAAAGACTTAAAATACTTGAGGCCTTAACTATAAAATCAAAATGGCCAAATCTCAATTATTGATTTTCTTTGGACAAGGACTGGGAATTCTGAATGTATTTAACAATTAAAATTTCATCCTTTCTCATAACTGTTGGCACCTCATTAGCTAACACCATCTTTGTTTGAATCATGACTGTTGCATGATATCAACTAATGTTTCAACAGCCTTTGCCAACTTCATTTAAGACTAAAATAATTATATAAAAAGTCAGCTCAAACCATTCATTAAATGGCTTGAGATAATAAGAACTAAACTTGGTTTAAATCTTATGAAAATAAATTGTATCATTCTTGAAAATGTCTGGAGACACAGCTGAAAGTCCTTGAAATCCTGAATTTTTCA
>OY757907.1:35387834-35685334 GCA_963585895.1 Sepioteuthis lessoniana | reverse complement strand
CAGAGGGGTAAGATCCCCCCCCCATGAGTGTCCTGGATATGAAACTGAACAATCTGACGGTGAGGTCCTAGTAATGCTGGGGCGTTGGGGAATACAGAGCACCTCTTCACTGCCATTGCTCCTAGGTCCACTCTAGCCTCGCGTGGTAGCACCTGATAGGGCCCTATCTATGGGTTAAATAGAACTAATGGCATACTTAAGCTAAACTGAATTGTTTGATTAAACTGAATAGCTTGAAATAGAAATGTTTTTGACAATCAAACCATGCTTAAATTTAAACTGCATGCTTATGCTAAACTGAATTATTAGAAATAGAACTGTTTTTTGACATTGAAACTGTATTTACACTAAACTGAATTGTTTAATATAGAGCTGTTATGACATGTAACTGTGTGTAAACAAAATCTGTACTTATACTAAACTGAATTAGCTGAATTAGAACTGCTGGACTAAACTGAATAGCTAGAAATAGAAATATTTTTCTCAATGAAACTGAACTTACATTTAAACAGCAGGCTTATTCTAAACTGAATTGTTTGAAATTGAACTGTTTTTGACATAGAAAGTGTACTTACACTAAACTGAATTGTTATATAAAACTGCTTGAATGGTTTGAATTAGAAATGTTTTGACAATTAAATTGTGTATTCATGCTAAACTGAATTGTTTTAAATAGGACCAATTATTTTCATATAAATGGATTTGGTGTTGAATAACCAACAAAGGTTGATATGCCATAAAACCCAACCAACCAAACCTATATATATATATGACAAATTTTCCACACTGAGTTCCTTAATCTGTCAGGGTAATTAATGTAAATGTCCCACAGCCTTGAGGATTATAGAGCCACAACCACACAGTGTCTGTAGTTTTTATAGAGTAAAGTTGTCATCCTTATATCCTTAGTTTTGAATTCAGAGTTTTTCTCCTCCTTGACCAGTTTCCTTGCTAAGACTAAACAGCCCAGGCTGTCCTACCATTTATTCAAAGCTGAGTAAGAACAGAGAAGATTCATGCCTTTCCTAAGGGCATTAGAATGAATGTAAAACACAGAATTTGAACTTGACTCCTTGGGTTTATTTTCTAAGGAGATAACCATTTCATCACAAACCTTGACTCCGTCAGGGTAATTGTATCAAATCAACAAGGTCAACATATAAAAAATATTTTTCATGTCTCACTGCTTCTAGGATTTATCATACTAGACAACCCAGGAATCTGCTGAGCTTCATTTGGAACAGATGTCCATGATTGTATTGGTGCTTCTATTGAAGATACAGTCAAAGAATTATATCTATTTTATTGTATCTCTTTTATATCAAGAATTTTATTGTATCTCTTTTATATCAAGAATTTGGATGATTAAAAAATATAGTTTAGCATGAATGCAGACTCCTAATATTATCACTCAATTGAACTGGTTTATTCACTAAATTTGAGCATATTAAGTGTACTAATATTAAGTGTACTAATATTAAGTGTATTAATATTAAGTGTACTAATATTAAGAGTACTAATAAAAATTACACTAATGTTTGCTGTTTTTCCTTATATACAAACATAATGATACTTTTGTAATATAAGATGTGATCAAAAGGTGTTGAGACAAAAACTTTAAATCTTTTTTAATTTGAAAATAAACACATATACGCGGCTGAACAGCTTATATAACAGAAACAATGTCTCGTCAAGTCAACGTCAATTCTCCATACTTTTTGATCAGCAGCCTCTATACTTTTAGTATTTCAGATCATGGAGATGAAAGACTGAAAGTAGAGTATATGTAATAAAAATAACTCAATATTCAGTGATTCATATGCTTTTCCGATCAGTCTATATATAAATACATTTGTTTGTAACAATGAACCTTTCATTTGTGTGTGTCACACTTCCTATTATAAATATACCTGTGGGATTTTTAAAAACTAAATGCTATAACGTAGTCCGAGATTGTGGGGAGAGAGAGAGAGAGAGAGTTGTCTTAAATATGAAAGTGTAAAGAAAAAAAGCAGAGGAAAAGCAGAAGAAAAGGAAGACGCAGGAGTAAAAACAGTAAATTTGAAATGAAAGTAGCTAAATGGTTTTTAACTGATTGATATGTTTTGCAGTGTAATACATTTTAATATGCAGAGTACCCAACTCTGTATTTTAATATTATCTCAGGACTATTCAATTTAAAAAAGAATGAAATGATAACCTACAAATGTTTCTCTAAAGGAGATATAAAAAACTAAATTATATTATATTATTCATTACATAAATAATTAATCATTGATTTCTTTCTCATTAGTGACACATATTATCTTAGGTTATTTTAAAGATAGCCAAAAAGTTGTAGAAGCCAATATGAAAAATGAGTGGAATTGGCTTTTCAGAAGTTATCAGATTTACTACATGTTGTGCTATTAAACAACACAAGTTAAGAGTATCTGCAGTAATTACTGCAGTAGTATTATTTATATCAGTTGATATAAGTGTGAAAAGACTTGCAGTGGTAATTGCTGCAGTAGTATTATTTATATCAGTTGATATAAGTGTGAAAAGACATGCAGTGGTAATTGCTGCAGTAGTATTATTCATATCCATTGATATAAGTGTGAAAAAAAGTTGCTGTGGTAATTGCTGCAGTAGTATTATTTTTATCAGTTGATATAAGTGTGAAAAGAGTTGCAGTGGTAATTGCTGCAGTAGTATTATTTATATCAGTTGATATAAGTGTGAAAAGACTTGCAGTGGTAATTGCTGCAGTAGTAAGATTTATATTAGTCGCCAGAACCGTCAAAAGATATAGCATTTGCGCTTTATGTAAAGCAAAAAAAAAAGATAGCTGACTGAGTAACTTGGGACCTACTTTCCATATCCACTCATTTTGAAAGTAATTATATTTTTAGTCCAACATCTCTATTTTATTTGATATACAGTCTTTTGTTTTTGCTCATTTTTCTGTAGTATTATGTGAAAGACTTGTACTATCTGATCACAATTATCATTCTTATTATCATTAGTACATTGATTATTGTTATTATTATTATTATTATTGTTACTCCTTGTGAGTACTTTACACCAATGGAACCTGGAGGTCTTCTCATTATTCATCTTCGTCTTATTATTTTACTCTTTTGCTAGCTTTCCACACTAACTATAGCTGATGGTTTTTCATTGGAATTTGAATGACAGCAAGTCTCCTCAAGTTTCCAGGACTCTTCTTAGTATTCTGGCTGATCTTAATAATGGAGTAGTCTGGATGGTCTCCACTTGTCCTCTTATTTACTAGTCTTCCAGTCCCTTTACCAATCTTTGGGGGATTGTTCCAAGTACAACAATTACAATTGGTATCACCGCTATCTTCATGTTCCATAGCTTTTTAGTTTTCTAGAAAGGTCTTATCTTTCTTTTTGCTTTCTTTTAATTTTACTCTGTAATTCACCAGTACTGCAAAGTCCACTATTCAGCAGGTTCCCTTTTTTGTTGACTATATTAATATTAATATTATTATTAATTACTCCTTTAGAGTTTTTCACATCAGTGTTAGCTGATGGTTTTTCACTGGAGATTGAGTGACAGCAAGTCTCATCAAGTCTCCAGGACTTGATGAGACTCATCTCAGGATTCTGGCCATTCTCAGCAATGCTGTAGTTTGGATAGTCTCTACCCGTCCGCCAACTTCCAAGTCTTCCAGTTATTATTATTATTATTATTATTATTATTCACATCAGCATAAGCTGGTAGTCTTTCACTTGAGTCTGAGAGACAGTACGTCTCCTCAAGTCTCCAGGACTCTTCCCAGTATTCGAACCAATCTCAACAATACTGTGACGTGGATGATCTCAATTCTTCCTTTGATTTTCAATTCTTTCAGTCTTTCTTCCAACCCTTTTGTGGACATTCCAAGTGCACTAAATACAATTGGTATCACCATCACCCTCATGTTCCATAGCTTTTTTAGTTCTTTATTCATTATCATTATTAGTATTCTACTTTGAGTGTTTTTCATGCCAGCATTGACTGATTGTTTTTCACAAAAGTTTGAGTGACAGCAAGTCTCCTCAAGTTTCTAGTACTCTTCTCTGTATTTTGGTAGATCTTAATAATGCTGAAGTCAGGATGGTCTCTACTTGTCCTTTTATTTCCAAGTTTTCAAGTCCCTTTACCAATACTTTGGAGATTGTTCCAAGCACACCAATTACAAATAGTATCACCATCACCTTAATTTTTCATAGCTTTTTCAGCTCTCTAGCCAGGTTCAGATATTTATCTCTCTTTTCACTTTCTTTTAATTTTACTCTGAGGTTTGCTAGGACAGCAAAGTCCACTTTTTGGTAGGTTCTCTTTTTTTATTGAATGTCTCTAGGTCTTGTTGTCTGGCCATGATGAGGTGATCTGTTAGTATCTCAAAATACAAGAGAATTTTTTGCGTCTCATTTTCTGGGACAGATTCTGGGTTGTGCATATACCACTTTTTCCTATACCCAAATCTAAATATTTTGCTCAATTCCCAGTGGATCACCTTCACCACCCAGCCATGTCTACTCTTATTGCACTAATTTACTGTAATTGTTTATTCCCTGTGAGTACTTCACACTAGTGTTAACTTGTGGTTTTATTATTATTATTATTATTATTATTATTACCACCCCCACCACCACCTTCTTTATTTTCATTATTGTTATTAATGACAATATCATGATGGATCTGTTCTTTAATTTGATGATGGAAAAGTAAGAGAAATATGTAAGGACAGAAATGATTCCAACTTTGCAAAGTTTGAAAGTAATTATCATTTTTAAAAACTTTTCTCATTTTACTTATTTTGATATACAGGCATTTTTCTTGAAATAATTAGTCTGAAATCTTTGGGGAGTCTCTTTTTATTAGCAAGATATGTAATATTTATGATGATGCAATTCCTGGAATTGTTATTTACCGAAAGACAAAAATGACACATTATGTTGAAGATTTACTTGGTCTTTTTTGAATGAAGAAATCTTTAGCTACTGTAAAATTTGTATATCTCTTTGTTTTTTAATTAAGGAAAAAACCAGAACCCTAACCTTTCAACTACATAATAATCAACAAATTGACACAAATGTGGCAAAACACTAAAACAAAGCAAATATTATATATATTTACTCATGTAAATGTTGAATTCTGAATAGCTAATTTTTAGGTTCAAAAATGAAAATTTTGTAAAGTTGTAACCTAAATATATTGGAAAGTGCTTGAGTAAGCATTTGCTTCAAAATTTAATTTTGTTAATTAATGATTCCATGACCATAAATTAAGGGTTGACACAAACACAAGATTGACTTATATATGAGTATATTTGAGGATTAGCTGAAAAGTTCATAGACTAACCAAGATACTCTCTGGAATAAGACCAAATGAGGTTAATTTTTTAACTTGGTTCCCCCTGTCCAGACACTTCTTCCATCAGTGTTGATGTGCTTGGATTCTATGGGTCAAAAAAGTTATCCCCAGCAGATATGACATCATCATATGAATTTTTCAGCTAATGAACTTTTCAGCCCAGCCTTGTATGGTATGATATATGGAAAGTTATATCCATTAGATTTTACAATTATTGGAAACAAAACTCCCAGTTTGTATACATAAAAGTTCTTGATAGTTTTATACGGTACCTGCTTTATAATGAAAATTTTGAGTTGGCATAAAATTTGTAAATCACTATATTTCTCAGGTTGATAATAAAATAAAGCCTTTAACCATTCAGTTGAATAATATTCAATTGATGAACAAAATAATGACCTAACACTAAATATATGTTGTTTAGAAAATTTACTATGCATGAGGTCTGATAAAAAAGTATTAAGACTGAAACTTTAAATATTTTTGATGATTTAAATTTAAAATCCTACAGTTAAATTAAGACATATATACAGATAAGATACTTATATAATTAAGTGATGATGTCTAGATGTCTAGACAACTGTCTAAGTCAGTCCCAATTTGAAAAAAATCATGAAGCCATATCCTTTTCAAACAGCATATTTTTCCAAAACATAGGATTATGCAAATGCAACAGCTTCCATACTCATCTAGCTCCATCTAACTTTTTCTTGTTTTCTAAATTGAAAATTCATCTCAAGAGTAAGAGATATTTGGATGAAGAGAATATCTTCACACCATGTGCAAAGGAGAGTATCAGAGGTACCTTAACTAAAGGAAAATAAGTGTATTAAATACCAAGGGGGCTATTTTGAAGAAAATTAACATTTCATTCATTGTTCATTTTTGTTTTCATAAATATACCTTCAATCATACTTTTTAATACATTTCATATATAAGTTGAATTTTGAAGGTCTGATTTTTGGATATACTGTTAGTGGGGCCTAGAATAAATTGACTGCATCTCCTGCAGAGGGAGAAGGCCCCACCAAAAAAGGTTGTCCGGGGTATGATGCTAAACTTCATCGCCAGTTCTGGAGCTCTGCGGACACCTGTTCATTGCCATTACTCACAGGTTCACTCTGAACCAGAGTGGTATTATCTGTTAGAGTCCCATCTATAGGTCAAATACATATGTTTGAGATAATGAATTGCTTACCTGTTTAAAATGATTGTGAAGATATATTTTTGTACCATACATAAATGGACACCATAATTGCTGAACTGATTTTGGCATAAAATAATCCAACAAAAGTTGACATACTGTAAAACCAACCAACCAACCAACCAAATTTTTGGCAAAGACCACAAATAAGTAATCATTTTATAAGTTTTAAATTTAAATATGATTCAAAGGGTAAGGAGCAACCCTCAACTTCAAATATTAATTCTATAAGCTATAAAAATATATCTATATTCAAGATGGATTTATACCTATGAATATATAGTACCTGTCTTTAATAGAATGATGAAGTTTTTGAGCTAATACAGAATTTTTAAATCAGTATATTTCTCATAGAAAACCAGAGCCCAAACCATTGAGAATCTAATAGACAAAATGTAGCAAGCTTTCTTGAAGTTATATAACCTAACAATAACAGAAAAAATGTGCTACAAATTGTTTAAATTAAAAAAAGCAGAACCATCTTTTATTATAAATTTTATTAGCATAATGGTGCAATTATGATCTCTAACCCCAAACATTTGTAAAATTTAGAACACTTTTTTCAATAGCAAATTAAAAAAAAAATGAAAAACCTGTCTTTGAATGACAAAGTCAAATTCTTACCCAAACACTCAAGATTTGAATTATAATCATAATAATATGTTGTTTATGTATATGATAGTCGAGGGTGAGAAAACATTTTGGTACACTTTGCTTTACACTCTGACAACAAACATGGCTGTTAAATCGATAAACATGGTCCAGCCAGGTTTCTTGTAAATGGATCTCATAAATCTGTTTTATCAAGAAGCTGTCTCAGAACTTTTCATATTTCATTTGATGAATCTATTGATTTCTCTCTCTCTCTCTCTCTCTCTCTCTCTCTCTCACCAAGTTGTCAGAAAGAGACAAAATAATCAATACCACTGTTGGTTGAAAATGCTTGCACAATGGATAGGATTGCAAGTTTTCCCCATTCTAAGCCATTTAAATAGGGTGTTTCCTTGTCATAATGTACAATGACTTGGTTAGACTGTGAGCATATAAAAATGCTTCTTCAGTTTGAATATTGAGGATGCTGTGTGAGGTAAAAAATAAATAAATACATTTATGTCTGAGATGATGATGATGATGATTGTAAAAAAAGAGGGAAAGTATTGAGTAATGTATAAAAAATAAAAAAGACAAAATCTTTAAAACTTAAAATTTTAACATCCTTATCATAAATAGTATCTTTAAAAACATAATCATGATAAAAAAAGTGAGCAATAATGGTAATTTTCTTGGCAATAAAAATAACCATGATGATAATAGCATAAAATCAAGAAATAAATTATAATTTATAATTAAAAAAAAAGAACCATTAAAAATAAATTAAAACTTTTAAAAAATTTAAAACTCAAAAAACAGAGATAATATATGGGAGGAAAAACAAAACTTTGAAATGAAATGATAATGAAGGAAAACTAGAAAAATACTAAAAAAAAAAATTATATAAAAATTAATGATATAAAATGAAATAAAAATTAATTAAGATGTAAAAGAACTGAATAAAAATCTAAAAAAGAAAAAAAAATGATGTAAAAAAAGACATATTTCTTTCATTCATAAATAATCCTTATTGAACATATAAATATAAATGAGCCACTTTGAAAATGTAAATATAGGTGAACCTCATTGAACATGTGAACATTAGTGAGCCACTTGAATATATAAATAGAATTGAGTCACACTCAATGTGTAAATATAAGTGAGCCATATTGAACATGAAAGCAAAAGTGAGCCTTGTTGAACATGCAAACATAAGTGAGCCACTTTGAACATATAAATATATGTGAGTCTCAATGAACATGTAAAAAAGTGAGCTCCTTGAATATATAAATATGAATGTACCACTTTAAACATATAAATACAGATGAGCCTCTTTGAACATGCAAACATAAGTGAGCCACTTTGAACATATAAATATATGTGAGTCTTAATGAACATGTAAAAAAGTGAGCTCCTTGAATATATAAATATGAATGTACCACTTTAAACATATAAATACAGATGAGCCTCTTTGAACATGCGAACATAAGTGAGCCACTTTGAACATATAAATATATGTGAGTCTCAATGAACATGTAAAAAAAGTGAGCTCCTTGAATATATAAATATGAATGTACCACTTTAAACATATAAATACAGGTGAGCCTCTTTGAACATGCAAACATAAGTGAGCCACTGTGAACATGTAAATATAAATGAGCCTCACTGAACGTGTATAGGTGGGAAAGTTTGAACATATAAATAAAAGTGAGTCATACTAAACATGACTGTTTTTACAAATCATATATATTCAATGTATATCTAAAATCAAAGTTTGGCATTGAATAACCTACAATGGTTGATATGCCATAAAACCCAACTACATACTAAACATGTAAATATAAGTAAGTCACATAGAACAAATATACATAAGTGAGCCTCATTGAACAGGTAAACACAAGTGAGCCACGTGAACATATAGATAAAGCCACATTTAACATGTAAATGTAAGTGAGCCACATCAAACTTGAAAGCAGAAGTGAGCCTCATTGAACATGTCGACATAAGTTAGCCACTTGAATATGGAGAAAGTAGAAAAAACAGAATAATCCAAATTAGATGAATTTATTTTGGTGTTAAGTCAACAACGTTAAACATTTTGGTTTTAATAACCTTCAGCAGGATTTTGATATCATTAGAAGTGTTCACACAGCAATGGATGCTTGTTGAGATAACAGGAGCAAAGAAAATGTTTATAACAAAAGATTCATAAACTTACATGTAGCATTCTTAATTTGAAAGTATTAAGTATGTGTTTGGCACATGGAATGATGTTTAAAAAATGTTGGACCTCTGAGAGATTAGAAAAGTCCTCCTGTTCTTAAAGAAATATGCAGAGGTAGGTAAGTTTTTATATTTACAGATTGTCTTGAAGTCATCCATGTTAAATGTTGTGTAAGAATGTATTTGGTATTTGCTTTTCCAAAAGGACAGTATGGAAGTAAATATTAATCTAAATTCAACAGTGTTGTGGTGTTTAGGGGTCAAAATGAAAACACACAGACAAGAGAAGTAGGAGAAACAAATATATTACAATAACAGAACAAATATACAGAATACAGGTGTTATACAACAGTTAGGAATGTCCTTCCAGTACTGTCAGGCAGCTTGGAGATCATCTCCTCGAGTGTCAAGTAGAGTTGGTATATATTGAGGTACCTACCTACATCACCATGTAGGTAGGTACCATAACAAACAGTATGAAGAAAGTAGAAAAAACAGAAAAATCTAAATTAGATGTAAAGCCAACATTTAATGTTTCGGTTTTAATAACCTTCATCAGGACTTTGATATCATGAGAAATGTCATTGGCTTTACATCAAAATAAATTCATTTAATTTGGATTATTCTGTTTTTTTTCTACTTTCTTCATACCGTCAGATTTAGATCCATATTTATATGACATTTAACATGAATGATTTCAAGACTTCAAAACTTACCTGTATATATTTCTTTAAGAATGAGAGGACATTTCTGATCTCTTAGAGGTCCAACATTTTTCAAACATCACTCCATGTACTAAACATGTACTTAATACTTTTAAATTATGAATGCTACATGTATATTTGTAAATCTTTTGTTATATACATTTTCTTTGCTCCTGGCCAGCATCCATCGCTGTGTGAACAACATTTCTCATAACAAAGTCCTGTTGAAAGTTATTAAAACCAAAATGTTTAACATTGGCGTGATATCAAGATAAACTCATCTAATTTGGATTATTCTGATTTTTTCTACTTTCTTCATACTATCAGATTAAGATCCATATTTACTTCCAGTTGAATATATAAATATAAATGAGCCACTTTGAACATGTAAACATAAGTGAACTACATTGAACATGTGGACATAATTTAGCCACTTTAAACGTATAAATAAAAGTGAGTCACACTAAACATGTAAATATCAGTGAATCTCATTAAACATATGAAAATAAGTTAGCCACATTAAACATAAGTAATAGTGGTAGCATTGTTTATCTATCTCCTGTTGAGATTAACTTTTACTATGATTTATTATACTATATTCTAATATATGTGTGTGTGCATATTCGATTTGGTATGGACATTCAAGGAGAATAAATAAAGTTATTTACTAAACTTTGGTTTGTCTAGCAAACAGGCCTCAACTTGATTGCAGTACCTACTAGGTAGTCACCCATCTAAGTTCTGAACTGGTTAATTACTGCTTAATTTCAGTGATGTTGTGGGGACCTGTGATTTCAGAGGGACTTGAAGTCAGGAGAATATATGATGTTTTTTTATCACATATTCAAAGGAGAATATATGATGTTTTTCAGCGCATTTACAAAGGAAAATATATGATGTTTTTTATCACATATTCAAAGAAGAATATATGATGCTTTTCAAAGGAGAATATATGATGTTTTTCAGAGGAGAATATATGATGTTTTTTATCACATATTCAAAGGAGAATATATTATGTTTTTCATAGGAGAATATATGATGTTTTTCAAAGGAGAATATTTGATGCTTTTTTATCGCATATTCAAAGAAGAATATATGATGTTTTTTTTATCTCATATTCAAAGAAGAATATATGATGTTTTTCAAAGGAAAATATATGATGTTTTTTTTATTGCATATTCAAAGGAGAATATATGATGTTTTTTTATCACATATTCAAAGGAGAATATATGATGTTTTTTTATCACATATTCAAAGGAGAATATATGATGTTTTTCAAAGGAGAATATATGATGTTTTTCAAAGGAGAATATATGATGTTTTTCAAAGGAGAATATATGATGTTTTTTTATCACATATTTAAAGGAGAATATATGATTTTTTTTATCACATTTTTAAAGAAGAATATATGATGTTTTCCAAAGGAGAATATATAATGTTTTTCATCACATTTTCAAAAGAGAATATATGATGTTTTCCAAAGGAGAATATATGATGGTACTACTTAATCCGTAGATTGAAGGATAAGGGGGTTTATAGTTTTCCAAAGTGTATTGGTCCAAAACTAAACATGATGGCATAACTGGAGTTGCTTACTACAATTTCACACTCTAATATATCTACCAGTATACCACAGAAACTTGCCCTCTGTGATCATTTAGAGAGTTCTGCTTAAATCAAATCATTTTCTTTTATCTTTCTAAGTACAAAAGTCATTACATTAAGATGATAGTGGACATTTGTTTTAACATTTGCAAAAGGAAAGGAGCAATTAACTGGAAAGAAAGATGGATTTTTTTTAATTACTTGATGTTGAAATGAATAAAAACCAAAATACTTGAGTGAGTTGAAAGTTTTGCAATATACTAGTTTGCATCATGTATGTTATGTGATTGAAGCAGTTCAAATCATGGAAGGTATCAACTGCAGTTAGTAGTATACTAATAGTTAGTGTACTGATACCTTGTGCATTGTTTCACTGTGTGTGTGATTTGAAAGTAATGTTGATAAACAATGTGCAACTGTAGTCGAGAGTGACCTGAAGGCTCCCTTTTCGATAGCTACTACACTAAGGTGTTGGGGAGGGCGCTACTCCTTTCCCTGGATTGGTCCACTTTACCCTTGATCCATACCTTATAATGCTGAGTGTAAAACAAGGAGGCATCAAGTACCATATTTTTAGTCATTGGTATGACTCGACCAGGGATTGAAACCAGGTCTCCAGGACCATTGGTGCACACTTGTAGACTAATTCAGGAACTTATACTTTACAAGTTCAAACTGAGCCATAACACTGGATAAACAACCAAAAACAGTGATTGTGTGAAAGGTAAAAGTCCAGTTGATCACTATAACCAGATGGTTAAAGAAATTTTGTTTGGGTTACAATGGACTCAAAAACCAGACAAGATTTTCAATAGTATTTTTCCTGTATTTGGTCAGTTCAGATTTCTAAAATCAATAAATTAAAACATTTTTTTGTATTTGTATCCTGTTAACAAATGTTATAGCACTTTTCCAATTTCCATCTGATGTTTGTGTGCTTCACATAAAAGTTTAAGATGAGGAATTTAAGAATACATAATTTAGATATTCTAGGTTTTAGACCAACTCTGCCATTGTAGTATTGGGCAATATTTTATTATACTTGTTTTATTTGTATTTTATCTCCTTTTATTGTATATATATATATATATATATATATATATATATATGTTATGGTCCCCAACCTGCAGTCAGTAATGAACTCTTCCGTGACTATTAATACCGGGCTCTGTACTTATTCCCAGTGAACACTTGGCAGTCGGACTGACTTCTAACACTTTGTACATATGATGTATTATACTTCATTAATATACTTTGTTCCACGCAAACCTGAGTTGTGTTATTCTTCTGGACCCTATACTGGTCCACAACAATATATATCATCATCATCATGTAGCACTACCAGCATGGATCTCCCTGAAACTCTCTTTCCACCCATCCCTATCGTCCATTGCTCCCAGGAGGTCTTCCAGGCTATATCCTATATTGGCAGAGAACTTTTGGATATAGGCTCTAGCTAGTCATCCTGCCTTTGCTCATCCATATGAAGGGGTCCACTGGAGTATATTCCTTATGAGTTCAGCCATATTTTCTCCAGCAGTGTCCTGCATGTCTAGATCATCTAACTTTGATAGTTTTTGGGATGGATAGAAGGTGGCTGTACAGCTGCGATTTTGTGGGATGTTGCATCCAGGACTTATTCAATACAGCTCGCAGCATTCTTGTGTAATTGCCGTCAAGTTTTTTCTCCATACATTTAGTTACCATCCAAGTAGTGCATCCATATAGCAGTATCAACACAACCGCTGCTTGGCATAAACTGTGTTTTATTTTATCGGTCAGGTCTAACTACCATATGACCGATATCCTATCAATAGCTGTCCATGCCTTTGCTAGTCACATGTTGATGTCTTTCTTGGTTGATAAGACACTGCTTCCTTGGTAAGTGAACTTGTCCACAAGATTCAAAGGCCCATTCTTTAGATATATATATATATATATATATATATATATATATATATATATATATATTACATTTACATATTGTTGAATTTACATCCATTTTCAAATATATATGTATTTGCCCATTAACTCTGTGTATTGCCCAGTCAGCTGGGGCTGTAGAATACACCAACTGCACCTCTGCAGATGGGTAAAACCTCCTCCAATGAGAGTCCTGGATATGACACTAAACAATTTGATCGTGAGGTTTCAGTGATCCAAGAGCTTTGGGGAATATGGAGCACCGCTTCATTGCCATCGCTCCCAGGTCCACTCTGGTCTGGAATGGTTGCACCTGATATGGCCCTATCCGTGGGTTAAATAGAACTAACTGCATACTTATGCTAAACTGAATTCTTTGAATTAGAACTCTTTTACGAAACTGAATAGCTTAAAATAGAAATGTTTTTGACAATTAAACTGTATACTTACGCTAAACTGAATTGTTTGAAATGGAACTGTTTTTGACATCAAAACTCTACTTACACTAAACTGAATTGTTTCATATATAATTGTTTTGACATTTAACTGTGTGTAAACAAAATCTGTACTTCTACTAAACTGAATTAGCTGAATTTCGAATTGTTTGACTAAACTGAATAGCTTGAAATAGAAATGTTTTTGACAATCAAATTGTGTACTCATGCTAAACTGAATTGTTTGAAATAGGACCAACTATTTGTATAAAAATAGATTTGGCGTAAAATAACCAACAAAGGTTGATATGCCATAAAACCCAACCAACCAACCATATATATATATATATATATATATATATATATATATATATATATATATATCTCATCAAGTCATGCTGATAGCATGAATTTTGTTAACTCTTTCTCTCTCTCCATCTTTCCCAATCATCCATCACTCCTGGCAGGTTTTCCAAGCTATATCCTGTGTCTGCACAGTACTGATGTCAGTAAGTTCCTGCTGGTCAGCCAAGGTTGGACAGAATGATACACTGGATTTAGAATTGCTGCCATGCAGGTACTATTAGCAGTAAGCAAGTAGGAGAGATGTCTTTGAGAAACAGTGTCGTGCAATTTCAGCAACCGTTAAAATTCAAAAACATGCATTTGTGATTTAATCTTACTTAAAAAATGGTAAGTCTATCATTCCAATGCAGTGGTTATTTTGTAGGAGGTTGACATGAAAGAGTTCCTGACAAGAAAACCATATTGTTGTGGGTTGGAAATTTTAGAGAGACCAGTTCAGTTTTAAAAAGGAAATTTCTCTGGTGCCTTTGCAACATCCAAACATCACAGAAAATTGCGGCAGTGGAGCACCCTGTAACTGGATTTCCATGCCTTTAAGAATGTGTAAGAGCAAATATATGGATAATATAATCTTTAAAACATGTGATTGTACTAGCAAAACAAAGCAGTAAATATACTTCTTTCTTTTGGCAAAATTAAATTTTAAATAGGATCTATCTTGCCTTTTTATTTATCTTTCAAACCTGAGAGATTATTCTGCCAAATTCTGAATATATATATGCCCATTGGAATAATAGTTACAATGTTCTCTAATGGTCCAAGAGACCTGAGTTCAGTTCCAGGTCGAGTCATACCAAAGACTCAGAAATGCTACTTGATGCCTCCTTGCTTAACACTCATCATTATAAGGTATAGATCAAAGGTAAATGGAGTAATCCAGGGAAAGGAGTAGTGCCCTCCCCAGCACCTTGGTGTAGTAGCTATTGAAAAGGGAGCCTTCAGTTCCCACTCAACAACAGTCAGCCAACTTATATATATATATATATATATATATATATATATAAGACTACCTGATTAGAAATCCCATATTGTTTTTTAATGGCTGTGGAAATGTAAATCTTTTTTCTCATAACTTTGGTTTTCTGGAAGTGCATGTGACATAATGGTTTTCAACACAGAAAATGAAAACAGTGAGCTGAGTTCAAATCCTAACTGAGGCTGTTTGCATTCACTTGACAGTAACATACTAAAATACTGTTGATAAAATCATGAAAAATGGGTAAAGTAGTAGAGATAATAAAACTTTAATCAAAGTAGTTGGCAACCAAATATAGAAAAACAATTCTGAATTAATTTACAAATGCTATAAAAAATCACTCCATTTTCTCTTCCAAAAACAGTCATGGTGATGCATAGTTAGCTGATGAGAGGAAGATGTTTGGTTTGGTTTGGTTTCTTTATTTAATGGCATATCAACCTTTGTAGGTTATTTAATGCCAAAGCCATTCTCCTAGAAGAACACTAGTGGTACTATTTAACCATAGCTGGGAGGATAAGGGGGTTCATACCTTTCCCAAGGGTATTAATTTGGTTTGGTTTGGTTTCTTTATTTAATGGAATATCAACCTTTGTAGGTTATTTAATGCCAAAGCCATTCTCCTAGAAGAACACTAGTGGTACTATTTAACCATAGCTGGGAGGATAAGGGGGTTCATACCTTTCCCAAGTGTATTAATTTGGTTTGGTTTGGTTTCTTTATTTAATGGCATATCAACCTTTCTAGGTTATTTAATGCCAAAGCCATTCTCCTAGAAGAACACTAGTGGTACTATTTAACCATAGCTGGGAGGATAAGGGGGTTCATACCTTTCCCAAGGGTATTAATTTGGTTTGGTTTGGTTTCTTTATTTAATGGCATATCAACCTTTCTAGGTTATTTAATGCCAAAGCCATTCTCCTAGAAGAACACTAGTGGTACTATTTAACCATAGCTGGGAGGATAAGGGGGTTCATACCTTTCCCAAGAGTATTAATTTGGTTTGGTTTGGTTTCTTTATTTAATGGCATATCAACCTTTCTAGGTTATTTAATGCCAAAGCCATTCTCCGAGAAGAACAGTAGTGGTACTATTTAACCATAGCTGGGAGGATAAGGGGGTTCATACCTTTCCCAAGGGTATTAATTTGGTTTGGTTTGGTTTCTTTATTTAATGGCATATCAACCTTTCTAGGTTATTTAATGCCAAAGCCATTCTCCTAGAAAAACAGTAGTGGTACTATTTAACCCATAGCTAGGAGGATAAGGGGGTTCATACCTTTCCCGAGGGTATTAATTTGGTTTGGTTTGGTTTCTTTATTTAATGGCATATCAACTCTTTTTAGGTTATTTAATGCCAAAGCCATCCTTCTAGAAGAACAGTAGTGGTACTATTTAACCCATCGCTGGGAGGATAAGGGGGTTCATACCTTTCCCAAAGGTATTTGTCTGATAGTGAACATAATAGCACGGCTGGAATTCAAACTCGCTTACTACGATTCTGCAGTCCATCGCTTTAACCATTACACCATGAGGACACCCCCAAGGAAGATGTGAAGAGCCATGATCACCCAACCACAGAAGAGATATGATACTTTCTAATTTATTTCTCTTGATTTCTCATTTCAAAAACATAGGATATTTCCTAAATTTGCCATAATGTATGTCACCAGCAGGATGTGAAACAAAATCAATTTTTAAGTGTATTACACCTGGTTTGAATACAGTGTTTTCCTTCTCCTAGACTGGTTGCTTAGCCAAAGCTAAAGAACCTTGTCTGTCCAAATATTTACCCATAGTTGCAGGGAGCATTCAGGCTTTTTCCAAGGGCATTAGCATCAAGGGAAATGCAAACAGCCTCATTCAGGATTTGAACTTGGAACACTATTTCCATTTCAATGATGATAATCATTATGCTAAGTGCACTTCAATTAGAAGGGATTGCATAACAAAAACGATTTTTGGCATAAATTATGCTCCAGGAAGAATAAGATGAGAATGGCCAAATATGGCTGGTTGGTTGGGTTTTATGGCATATCAACCTTTGAAGGTTCTTTAATGCCAAATCCATTTTTATGTAAATAATCAGTTCTATTTAAAACAATTCAGTTTAGCATGAGTACAGTTTAATTGTCAAAAACATTTCTATTTTAAACTATTCAGTTTATTTAAACACTTATATAAAACGATTCAGTTTAGTTTAAGTACAGTTTCAATGTCAAAAACAATTCAATTTCAAACAATTCAGTTTAGCATGAGCACGCAGTTTAAATGTAAGTTTAACTGTGAAAAACATTTCTATTTCTAGCAATTCAGTTTAGTATAAGTACAGATTTTGTTTACACACAATTAAATGTCAAAACAATTCTATATTAAACAATTCGGATCAGGGTAAATACAATTTCAATGTCAAAAACATTTCTATTTCAAGCTATTCAGTTTAATCAAACAATTCAGTTTAGCTGAAGTATGCTGTTAGTTCTATTTAACCCATAGATAGGACCCATATCAGGTGCTACCACTCCGGGCCACAGTGGACCTGGGAGCAATGGCAATAAAGAGGTACTCCGCATTCCCTAAAGCTCCAGCATTACTGGAACCTCACCATCAGATTGTTTAATGTCATATCCAGGACTCTCATTGGGGGGGGAGGTCTTATCCCTCTGCAGAGGTGCAGTTGGTCTATTCTACAGCCCCAGCCAACTGGGCAATACACAGAGTTAATGTCAAAACAGTTTTATTTCAGATAATTCAGTTTAGCATAAGTACACAGTTTAGATGTCAAAACAGTTCTATTTTGAGCAATTCAGTTTAGCATAAGTACGCAGTTTTAATGTCAAAACAGTTCTATTTTAAACAATTCGGTTCAGCATAAATACCCAGTTTAAATGTATAAAAGCAGTAAACTCCAGTCACCGTTTAGTTCTATTTAACCCATAGATAGGACCCTTATCAGGTGCTACCACTCTGGGCCAGATTGGGCCTGGGAGTGATGGCAATGAAGGGGTACTCTGCATTCCCCAAAGCTCCAGCATTGCTGGAACCTTACTATCAGATTGTTTAGTGTCATATCAGGACACTCGTTGGGTGGGGGGTCTTACACCTCTGCAGAGAAGCAGTCAGCGTATTCTACAACCCCAGCTGACTGAGCACGCCAAATAGCAAGTAAATGAAATTTCATCACTCAAAGATAAGTATGACCAAACTCTTGACAAAAACATTGACATTAGTTAACAAAAAGAAAGTTGTTCTGCAAATAAAAAAGAATGGGAGAAAAATCTGATATTGAAATTATTTTCAATTTTACACTTGGTTGCTTGGTTGGTTGGTTTTATATTATATGTACCTTTGTTTTATGCTGTAGTCAGTTTAACACATTTGGTCTCCAATTATGTATTGCACGAAAGTGTGGTGGCATTGGTTGCATAATGGTTATTGTTGTAGGAAATGGATTCAGAAATCTGAGTTCTAATCCTTTGCCTTTTACATTGTGCTATTAACCTTGGCAAAGATAAGAATCTGATTATTCTCCCATCATATATAGGTAAATATTAGGGAAAACTGGGCTCTTTAACTTTGGTCAGGCAACCAGGCTTGGAGAAGGAAAACTCTAAATTCAAACCTGTTTTACTCCACTTGAATAAATTGACCTTGTGTTAAATTCTGCTTGAGGTTGAGAGTTTGTGTAAAAACATATATCTTACAAAACTGTATTTTCACTCATTTCAAACAGGTAAACATTTCATTATCTCCAGACTATTTGATCTATTCATGGAAGCCAATCAGGTACTATTTCTCCAGATCAAAGTGACCTGAGAGTAATGGCGATAAAAAGATGATTCCATACTTACCAAAGTTCCAGAACTGGAGCTTCACAGTTTAGTATCATGCACAGGACACACCCTTTTTTAGGGTGCGGGGTTACTCCTTCAGCAGTGGATGCAGTTTGCAATGTGTATTCTAGGCTCTACAAACAAGGTAGATCATATAGAATGGAAAAATCACTGAAATGTGGCAGAGACTATTTTGAAGAAAATCTAAATTTCACTCATTTTTCCTTTTGGTCTCAATACTTTTTGAACACCTGACATGCGGAAGGAAAATAATGTAGTCCAGGATGAAAGCACTGTAAGGGTAACCAGAAGCCAAACTCTTTTAGATCTTTTTTTCCGATGCTGGTATCATTGGGGAATTAAAATTTTTTTTGAAAACTGGCTTGTTTACCAAAAGTGTTCTGGTTCCCTAATGATACCTGCATTGGAAAAACAAAATCTAGAAAATTTCTAGCTTACCCCAACTATGTTTTTAACCTTGACGAGGATGTTACAAAACAGTGTATTTATGTTCAAGGAATATTTAAGTCAGTAAGCATATAAATATAAAATACTTTTTATTTTTTTCTGTTATTTTGAGAAGTGTTTGAGATACTTGCTCTTGTGTATTCAGCAAGTCTCCTGTAATAGGAACCAGCAGTAATCTCTCTTTCACTCTGTTTGGACAGAAATTGTATATTTTGCTACCAGATGACCTCCAGTCAACTTTGTATTGTCTATCTTTGACCCTCAGGTCATGTCAATATCTATACAAAATATCAGTTCTCTGGGATTTTCTGTTTTGACTGTGATCCCCTGATAAACACGGACACACAAATATACAAACTTCAATATGTGGGGTGTGGAAGCAAAATATGAAATAATTTCTAAAACATTTTTTTTGTCTGAATAGTCCAATTTTTTTAAAAAAAGCAATAAATCTAAATTTTCATAATTAGCTCTATTATTCAAGCACTTTTTTATGAAACTTTTGCCCAATACGAGTGAGCAAGAAAAGAAATGACAAAGAATCTATGATTTGCTTAATGTCAAAACCAAGCAAAATTTTCTTTATCTCCTGTATACAAAGCAAAGAAAAAAATTGTACAGAAAATGAAAAGAAGGCTTTTTAACTGCTCTCACTATAGTGATTAAGAAGGACCCCACAGCGTTGATAAGAAAGCTTGCTAATGAATTGAAAATCCACCAAAAAACTGTGAGGACAGCAATAAAAAAGATTTAAGCCCAGACCCCCTTGATTATGCTATTTGGGACATTTAAGAAAATTAAACAAATACAACTTCCCATTCAAATATTGATTCACTTAAGACAGCAATTGAGGAGGAGTGGAATAAAATGTCTGAAAAATTTATTTGGAAGGCATGCAAATTGTTTTGTAGGTGTGTTGATACAATAATTTAAAAAAATGGTGACCATATTGAGTAAATTTACTGTTTTGTATCTATCTTCTTATTTTGTTGTTTATTTTTTTCAATTAAGATTAATTGTGTTTTATAATAGAGTTGTTTATTATTTTACTAGGATATTCCTAATTTTGGTTCTACTCCGTGTATATAGATTGAAATAAAATAAATTGGGTGAATTTTGCTTACAGAGTTGACAAAAGAAATACTGTTTACAGTTGCACTTTTTTCAAGAAACTCAGTAGTGATGGGTCCTTTCATATCCTATAACACTGCCAACATAAATCTTCTTTACTGTCCGTTGTTCTGGGAACTTATTCTTAACCAGGGTGTCAGAATGTTTCCATGGACTGCATTTTTGACTCAAGCTTGTTGTGGAAAACTCCTGTTTATTACATTTGTAAGCATTTCTTGACATCTGATGTTCTTCTATAAATTTCACATAGTTTGCACTTCTCATACAACACAAATTTTGATTACAGACCTCTGTTCAAGCTTGGAGCACTCTGTTTAATTTGCTGCCACTTTGAATAGTTTTGAAAAATATTTTTGCAATTGTAGAATAACTTTGCTATAAACCAATTCCATATAATGCAGAGTCTACATTTATTGAAAGATATTGTGAAAAAAAAATTCTCTTGCTTTTTTCAAGAAAATTCCCCTTATTTATTGAATGAGTATTTGGGCTATAATCTTAAGACATTGGTGAGCCATATCTCATCCTGATATGAAATTAATTAATGTAAGAAAATTTAAAAAGGAAACAGGCTGTGTCAAGTATGATCAGACTGTCAGACACAATGAAAATGACTTAATAATGTAGTAAATACAACTGGCAATAACTATTTTCTTTTCACACTTAAATAATTATATTTAGTCATTTATTAATGTACCTAGGAAAAAAATTAATAAAATTAATGACTGAAAATTAAAAACTAATCAATAAATTTTCTTAATCATGGAGAACTTTCAAACAACTAATCTTTCTTTACTTTTTTTTTTCATTATTAATAAATCTTAGACTATTTAATATTGAGATTAATTATTTTTTAAGATGAGAACAAAATTAATTAGAATTCTGAAATATTGCAGAATGTTTTTTAAAGACTGAAAGTGATTCTGATAAACATTCCCATAAGTCATTTAAAATTTGATTAAGTGAAGAAAACATGAAATTTGTGATTTCTTTCATCTTAATTTCAGTTACTTTTAATTATTATAATTGTACAACAATTAGCAATGTAAGGGGAGGATAAATAATTGTCTCCTAAGTTTTTTGTCGGGCATGTCTTTTGCACACCTTGTGTCCACATGAGAATCATTGGATCCTTTTTCTTTTTCTTTCATCTATGTTCTTTCAGCTGCTAAGATATGCCTTTTTATCTTTTTATCTCTGTTTATTTGAGAAGCTTTGCATCCAACCCTGGTGATCAACTTTGTCTAGCTTCATCATTGAAATGTGTAGCCCACATGTCTAAATCACAACTCAAGTCAGACTTTTACTGGTTTTATATCCTTTTCATGTATAGTTTGTTCATAGAATAACATGTTATTCATAGGACCAGAAGTACACATATTACTTGTTGGGACATGTCTAGATATTCTTTCTAATTTTTTTCACATGTATTTCTTTTGTTTTAATTTTGGTTGTTTTTTTTATGACAACCAGGACCACTTCTGACTAATTCTATGCCCTAAACATGAATACTTTTCCTGAGAAAATTTCACAAATGTTATCTTTAAAACTGAAGAAATATATTTTACAAACTTTGAGAAGGCAAAGAAACCAAAGAAAAATATATCATTAAAAATAAATACAAAACATTTCAGTTCAGATGAAAAACTTCTTATTACCTTTTTGCGGTCATGTTTTATCATATGTCACATGTAATCTACCATATTAGCAGACAGTTTGGTAGGCAGAGCAAAGGAGATTGATAAGGTTATGAGAGATGAGGATCAACAAAATTCATTTTACTATTCTAACAGATTATACATATCTTGCATTACCTTTCTTATAATTGTCTTATGGTGCTTATCTTGATAAAAGCACTTGCCTTACTCCTCTGAGTATGCTAATATATTCTCTTAGGATTTATTAAGATGAATGTCAAAGATATGGACTTTCAAGGACATCCTGATGCCTATTTTGCCATAGTTTTATACCTGTACCTCAACCAGTTACACATAATTTTCAGCCTTATGATTGCTTAAGAAACACCCACTGCAATAAAGCTTTCCCAAATTGTTTTTCCTTCCTACGAGCTCCTTAGGGAATTCTGTACCCTCCACAATCCTCTTTATTTTTGGTTCATTGAATTTGCCGGCTTTGTCTTAGACAGCTTATGTCCTACTGATCCCCAGATCTTACCTTTAAGATGAATTTTCAGTTTAGGAAACTAGCAAATTGCACAGTGAGTATGGAACATGCTGTACTAGTAAAATCCTATGTTTCATTAAATACTAGGTTTTTTGAGTATGGAGGGTGCTGTACTTCTACAATGCTTTGTTACATAAAAAATTGCTGATTAAAATCTTGACTGCTCAATAGAAAGAAACAAGAACTAGAACTTACTCATTTCAGAAGCAGTCCAGACATCTGGACATCCAGACATCATCACTTTTTTTATAAAAGTTATTTAGCTTCATTTAAGTTTTAAACTTTACATTTTAAAATAAGTAAAGATTCAGTCTCAATACTTTTTGATCATACTTTCTGTTCTTGAACTTGTGTTGAAAAAAAATTTAATCATTTTAAGAAGAAAAAATAGAGAATGTCAATGTTATTGATCTGGGAGTGTTTGAAAGGAATGAATACAGCATTTAAACTTTAATTTGATTAGAAAACTTATATCACAGGAAGAACTTTGAACCATAGCCTTTCCTTCTTTGATGGTCAGTTTTTCTCTAATAAAAAAACTCTTGCAAAACTAATAAAGAGTTATTGTCACCTGTAACATTGAAAAGTTAGCAAACTAAACTTGCAAATTATGGTTAATGGTTCATCCTCATTGGATTATCTCCTCAGTTATATTATTTCAAGTATTTTTATCTAATACTAATAATTTGTACACAAATTTGATAAGTTTCCATCTATTCTTATATAAAACTACTAATTCATACAAAGTCATATGGTTTTAAGTATTCCTATCCAATATTAATAATTTGTACACAAATTTGATAAGTTTATATCTATTCTTATCTAAAACTTATAATTTTCACTCCATTATATGGTTTCATCTATTCCATTGAAATACAAGTATTTTTCAAGCATATCTATTTGACCCATAGATGGGATCTCAGCTAATATTACCACTTTAGGTCAAAGTGAACCTGTGAGTATTGGTAACAAAAGAGTACCCAATACTCCCCCAGAGCTCCCCAACCCAGTTGGCTGCGGCTGTAGAATACACTGACTGCATCTCTGCAGAGGGGTAAGACTCCTCCAACGAGTGTCCTGATTATGACACAAAATAATCTGATGGTGAGGCTCCTGTCCTGGAGCTTTGGGGAATGTGGAGTACTCCTTTATTGCCATAGCTCACAGGTCCACTGTGGCCTGGAGTGGTAGTAACTGATAGAATCCTATCTATGCTTCAAATAGACCTGTTTGACATTTAAACTGTGTGCAAACAAATTACTTATGCTCAATTGCTTGAAATAGTACTGTTTTTAATCATTTAAGTGTGTGTAAACAAATGACTGATATCTAATTGAAATGTTAGTGATAGATAACAATACTTGGAACCATGTAACTGTGTACAAACAAATTAGTAATATTGAATAGAATTAGTGTTAAATAGCAATACTTGTAACTACTTCACTGTGTGCAAACAAATGATTAATATTGAATGTAATTATTATTGTTAGATAGAAATAATTGAAACCATTTAACTGTGTAGAAACAACAGCAAAACTTCTGTGTAAACAAATTAATTGTAACTCATTTAAAGAGGAAATTACCAAGAAACTATTCACCTAAAAATTATAAATGTATATCCATTTAAATGTGCACTAACAATAGTAAATAGAATTATCCATATTAGATCAAAATGCTTGAAGCCTTTTAAAGTGTGTGCAAATCAAGAAATAAACTAAGGCTCTTTTAAAAAATGTTATCAACAAAATATGTTTACAAATCATATTTAATGTATATGTATAAAGAGGATTTGGCTTTAAATAACCTACAGATGTTGACGTGCCATAAAATCCAAACCAGAGCTCCAGAATATCAATTACCATATCTTAAACAATTAAAAGAAAAGGGTTATGTTAAAACTGTGTGATTATTTTTTGTTTTTTATTTTATGCTCTGACTGTAACTCCTTTGCTTGACTCGACAAAGCTCATCCAACAGAAAGCAATTGCATTAGATGTGCTGGCTGTTGCTAGTGAGTTTAATTTTCATTAGATACCTGACAATTGTAGCTCTTGTGATATACCAGACCAAGCTTACTCAACAGAAACCTGTTGTGAGTCATAGAGATTGTATTTATTGTTTGAAGTCGACTTAGTGTTTTGTAAATAGATTTAAGTTAATTGGAGTTTGAGTACTTGTCAGGTATGAAGGTTAGAATCAAGTTTCCTTGGAGTCATTTTAGGAAATGTTAATTATGTGAGGTCACAAGAATAAAACACAAGCCATAAACACAATTTTTGTTTGGAGCACAGTAATAATTTGTTTGACCTGCCAGACCGTGATCCCACGGCCTTTATTTCTACCCCAGTTACTTTGTCTGAAGCCTGTTCTTATTTTCACTTATTTAATACAAAATTTCAAATTCCTGAAATTGTCTCTTCCTTATTATCATCACTTACTTAGCTTTTCAGGCACCTAGTTAAGTTGTAATGGTTAGCAAGCTTTCTCGCTGGTCAGTTATATACCGAGTAATAGTGAGTTCAATCTTCACCAAGGGCTCCACACTTTCAGCTTTATACCAGATCTTAAGCTGTGCTTCATTTTCTGTTGTTTTTTTAATGGGTACCTTTTCAGAGTATAATGTTTTCCAAGCTAGTCTAATCAATCATTCACTGCAGAGTAGAGAGTTTTATCCTCACTAGGTGCACCATACTTGCAGCTTTGTGTCAAATCTATGGGTGCTTAGTTTTTTTTTTCTTTTTTGTTGTGTATTATTTACTAACTTAGTCTTGCAAATCAGATATTGCGAAGTTGTGAGTTTTATCCACACTAGGTGCCCCATGCTCATCATGCTGTGCCAAATATTAAGCTCTGCTTAGATTCTTCATTATGGGTTGTGTTTATTGAGCTAGACTAATAGACCATTGTTTGTTAGTTTGATTCTCATTGGGTGTTCCATATTTCTAGCCTTTTGCCAAATCAACTAAGCTTTGATTTTATTATAATAAAGGTTTAAGGACAAATTTAAAAAGAATCAATTATAATTTCTTGTTAAATTCTGAGGAGTCTCTTATTGATATATTATTTCTATTACTCAAAATTTTATTTTTGCAAGTAGTAATAGTAATTTATGAAACTTTTTGCTTAGATGTGGCACAAGGCAGGATGATGGGGCACCCAATGAGACTCAAACTCACACACAAAGGTTTGATAATCTAGTTTCTAAACAATACTCCACTAGAGACACCTCTTTTATTTTTGACAGTAACTAGTTAAATGAATTTGATAAGAATGCTTTGACTTTTTTTTAATACTCACTTTTTTTTTTTCTTTTTTCTGCTATTGTATCTTGCTGACAGTTATTTATCACCCACTCTCACATACAAAGCATTGGAAACTCAGACATTCTTATATATCAGCTCTGATAGTCTATAAAACCAATAAAATAGATATAAAGTGTATTAATCCATGAGTTGTTTCAACAATCAAACTCATTTTTTGTGTTGTTTTGTGGTTATGATAATGAATGAGTCCAAAAATCTCTTGGAATTGACTATGATAATAATCTATTATGATGGTTTGGTTTGGTTTGGTTTAATTTAATGGCATATCAAATTTTGTGGGTTATTTAATGCCTAAGCCATCTTTGTCATTGGGCAGGAGTGATACTGTTTAACCCATAGCTAGAGAAATAATGTAGTTCATAACTTTCCCAAGCATATTAGTCAGAAAATGAATGTAACAGTATGACTGGAGTTTGAACTCACTAACTACAATGTTGCAGTCCAACACGTTAGCCACTATCCCATAGCAAATACCCTCAATTTATAATGAATATGCTATTATATCAGTTGTCTGGGGTTGTAGTACACACTGACTGTATCTCTGCTGAGGGTTTACTCTTCCAATGAGTGTCCTGGATATGACACTAAAACCATCGGATGGTGAAGCTCCAGTAATGCTGGAGTTTTGGGGAATGTGGAGTACCCCAGCATTACTATTACTCCCACTTTTGTCTGGAGTGATAGCACCTGATAGGGGGTCTTATCAATGGGTCAAATAAAACTGTTTGACATTTAAACTGTGTACAAATTGAATTGCTTGAAATGGTACTGTTTGATCATTTAACTGTGTGCTAACAAATGTCTGATGTTTAATGGAATTGTAAGTGATACATAGCAATTCTTGGAACCATTTCACTTTGTTGACTTATGCAAAATTGAATACTTAGAAATAGAACTATTTGACAATTTAACTATGTCTCTCAATAAAATGTGTTTATAAATCATATATTCAGTTATTTAGTGTATATATAAAAACAGGATTTGGCATTAAATAACCAATAATGGTTGATATGCCGTATCATTTACATCATTTAAACTATTTTCCTTATTTTGGTTATTATACTCACAACATTTCAGCCACAGTATTTTCTTCTTCAAGTGTCTTTTGTTATCATCAGTAGCCTTCAGGAAACTTTGAACCAAACCTTTCATTTTTGGACCTTTTTCAAGTGTCTTTTGTAGCCTTCAGAAAATTTTTCTTCAAGTGTCTTTTGTAGCCTTCATAAATTTTTCTTCAAGTGTCTTTTGTAACCCTCAGGAAATTTTTCTTCAAGTGTCTTTTGTAACCTTCAGGAAATTTTTCTTCAAGTATCTTTTGTAGCCTTAAGGAAATTTTAAACAAAGCCCTTTATTCAATCCAGGGAAGGAAACTGCTCTCATTCTGCTGTTCATATCTTGAAATATCTCATATCAGTTAATTAGCATTTTTGGTTATTTCACTTTGCTAATGTCACTTCCCTTTTCACTGAACCTGATCCCAGCAACTGAACTCATGACTTCCAAGTCTTGAAATTCTATTGTATCTCTTAGTGACAGTGAGTCAACACCCAGTCATGTTACACACAGAAGTGAGCTCCGAACTCTGAAGAGGGGAAAGGTCTTATGGCCACCGGGGCATTCCATCATGCACACATGGTTGAGTCCATTCCCTAGGCAGCAATTGGTCACTAGCCCAGGAGTGGTTATATCAGCATAAATATATATCAGCCAGTTCAGTGGTCATGAGTCTGTATTGAGTTATGGCCCATCTTATTTTTTTCGTCTGTCAGCTGGATGCTAGACTGGGACTGCTGAGCCCATAAGTGTTGTTATTATTGTTATTTGTTAGAGCTATGATTTCTACACCAGGTAAACTACAACAAGAAGGTTTTAACCAATTCCTTTATTCTCAGAGACCATTTTAAAGAGCTTTAGACCTACTGTTATTTTTTTCAGACTCTTTAACCTGAGCACGTATGTTTTTAAAATAAAGAGAAAGGCATTGGTTAAAAGATTTCAGTTGAAATCTGCCTGGAAGCTGTGAGTTCTATCCCTGGGTTCAGGTTCAATGGTAAGTGAAGTGTCATTAGAAAGTTGAATTAACTAAGAAAGCTGATTAAGTAATTTGAAATATTCCAAAGTATGGACAGCAGAATGAGAACAGTCTACTCTCATGGATTGAAAAAAAGGTTTGAAATTTTTAGACAAAAGACACTTGAAGAAGTCTGGAAAATACTGTGACTGAAATGTTGTAATTATAGCAATGAAGATGAGAACAATTGTTTGCATTGTGTAAATAATATGAATAACCTCGCATCTAAGAAATATAGACAAATAATATGAATAACCTCGCATCTAAGAAATATAGACAAATAATATCATATGCTATCAGTGTGCTGAAAAACTTTCAAAAACTTAAACTTTACATTTTTTTATTTTAAAATTCAAAATTTTAGATTTAAATAAAAGGCATTTGGACAGCTTTACAGACACAGAGATGAGTCTGTGCTAATTGGGATAATCTTCAATTGAACTCTTCAGTATTTCATTATGGGGGTAATCTCTCTCTCTCTCTCTCTCTCTCTCAATATATATATATATATATATATATATACTTGTATGTATATATATGTTTATACATATATTTATTTATAATGTATTGTTGGTATAGCACATCCATTGGTCTATTAAGGAATATTGTCTTTTTTAATAGACCAGTGGATATACCAATAGTACATTCTATATTGTTTGTTGTACAGTATATCAACTTCTTAAAAAAATTGTTTTTCTTAAATCTTTGAAAATTTACTAAAAAAGTTTCCTTTTATTTCCACAAAACTATTTGAGAACAATTAAAAAATAAACATATCAGTAATATTTCTATTTCCTATTTGCTACTTTAGTTTATATATATATATATATATATATATATATATATATATATAATGTATATTGTAAGTATTATGCATAATGTTGATTGTTTCTTTCATAGGAACATTGGTGAAATTTTTTCAACATTGAGGGAGGACTATGATTTGGTTATTAGGTTTTCAAGTTTTTAAAGTTTGAATGAGTTCATGGCTGTATTTGAGGCTATATTTGATGGATATATAAGATTCAATGAGCCTCAAATCCAGCAATGAACTCATATATCAGAGCCCTTCAATAAATGAGGTGAATATTGCCTAAGGTAATGGTACTTGGAAGTACTGTTTTTACTTGCACATTTTTCAAAGTAATCAATGCCCATCATTTCTTTCATGTCCCAGACAACTGTCAGCATGACCTTCTTTTCTGACCATTGCACCAGGAACTTTTTCTTTACTGGAGAGTCAGTGTGTTTCCATTCCATAGACCATCTTCTTGACTCAGGCTCATAGTGGCAAACCCCTGTTTAACTCATTGGTAAACATTTTTTTAACTAAATCATGCTTCTTGGCACATATCATGCATAATTCCATCAATTTTACATGGTTTGGTTTGGTTCTATGGCATATCAACTATTGTAGCTTATTTAATGCCAAATCTATTTTTATACATATAAACAGTTCTATTTCAAGTAATTCAGTTTAGCGTAATTACAGTTTAAATGTCAAAAACAGTTCTATTTCAAGCAATTCAGTTTAGCATAAGTACACAGTTTAGTTCTATTTGACCCTTAGATGGGACCCTATCAGGTGCTACTATTTTGGGCCAGATTAGACCTGGGACTGAAGTCAATGCCGGGGTACTCCACATTCACCAAAGCTCCAGCATTACTGGAACCTCACCATCAGATTGTTTTGTGTTATATCTAGGACACTCATTAGAGGAGTGTTACCCCTCTGCAGAGAAGCAGTTGGTATATTCTACAGCCCCAGCCAACAGGGCAAAAATTTCACATGGTTTGCCCTTCTCAGCCACCAGAAATTTGATGACAAGCCTGTTTGATTTGCGGCTATTTTGTATAGCCTCAAAACAAATATTTTCGCATGATTAAAACAATTTTTGCAATAAATCAATTCCAAACAATACAGAGTTTATATTTGTGAAAAAAATTCTGAAAGAATAAATTTATTTTGCTTTTTTCAAGAAAATTCCCCTTATTTATTGAATGAGACTTGTATTATATATATATATATATATATATATATATGATATCTAGAGTATAACCTCCATCAAACCCTTTGGCCATATCATAGAGGATAAAGAAAATCTTCCAAATATAGACTTTACAGCCTGTGTCCCTCTCTGTTGCCAATCTTGAGTTTGGGCATGTCACTCCTCTATCAGCTTTCCTCTGAGTGAATGAGAAGAAGCATTCAACTCTCAAAGGTCTTCTACTTAGTGAAAGACTTGCCTCACAGAATATTGTATTAATAAAGATGAACAGAGAAGAATGATAGAAAGAATTGACAGACATAGAACTTGGTCATGACAATGCTTTTAAGAAATGGTGTACTGCTGTCTGCAAGAGATATCTCTTGATAGGTATTATTTTGCTTCCCACTCTTTTTCAGATGACCTATATCTTATTTTGGGCTTTAACTTGCTTATTTTGTTAAGTCGAAGTAAAATTGTCTTTATCACATTGTTCTGCTGAGATAAAATCAACAGTTTTTCTTCAATTACAATAATAAGTTTTTTTGGGGTTTTTTTTGTCAATCATGTTGAATTTCTGGATAGATAAATACCTAAAAAAGAAAAGAATTTAGAAAATATATGAAAACAAAAAACTCAAAAAATATCAACAAAAAAAAAAAGAGATTTAGAAAATATTAACTAAAAGCATTTTTTTAATGAATAATCTGACATTTAATTATTTTTTAAGTTTTTTAAGAAATTTAACTATTTGTAATAAAATAAATATGTAAGGTCAGTCTATTTATTAAAATGACAAATCTCTTAGATTAGTAGGCAAGTTCATATACCTTGGTAGCAATATCTCATCAACTGAAAACAATGTCAATATTCATATAAGTTAAGCATTGATTGCAACTGGCAGGTTAACAACCATAAAGAAATCTGATCTTGCGGATAAAATAAAATGGGAATTCTTCCAACCTGTAATCATGTTAGTACTATTGTATGGCCTCACCAGTTAGACTTTAATGAAACACTGGGAGAAAAAGCTAGATGAGAACTACACTAGTATGCTGTATGTTGTTCTGAACAAATCCTAGAAGCAGCACTATGGCCACTTACCTCCTATCTCACAAACCATTCAAGTGAGACGAGCAAAACATCCTGGGAACTGCTGGTGAAATAAAGATAAATTCATGAGCAATGTTCTCCAATGGACTCCTACTCATGGACACACCAGCATTGGCAAAAACTTACATACATCATTTCTGTGTAGACACAGGATGCTGCTTTGAAGACTTGTCAGTAATGATAACTGGTAGGGGCAGATGGCAAGAGAGAGTCAAAAGAATCTCTTCTGTTAGCACACCTTGATGCTGATAATGATTAACTAATAAAACTGATGGTGCAAAAATTTTTATTCACAACTTAATTATAAAGCAACTTCCTCTCTTTCAAAATAGTTCCCTTGGGCAGCTACACTAATAAAGACGTTCCTATTCCTGAAAACAGAGCTGGAAGTCTGTAACAGCAATCACTTGATTTCGTATGACCTGTTGTTCTCAGCAGTTCATAAATGATGACCACAGAGTTGGGTTTTTGATTTGAAGAACAAGAAATAGTCAGGAATCAGATCAGAGGAGGTTGTAGTACCACTGGAGGAATATTCTTTTGGGCCAAAATCTCATTTACATGTTTCTAAAAAGTAATGAGACTGATCTTTGATTTTTCAGCTTAGCATTCTTGATTGAAAATCAGTAAATCAATGTTAATTCATTATCAATCCTTCTCACAATCAAACATTGATCAGATCTGATGAGTCCACACTTTTGTCAGATTTTCTTCAGTTTCAAAAGTGACTGTTTAACCAGAATGGGGTTCATTTTCCTCTGTTGTCTCTTAGCTATCCAAAAATGCCTTGTACCACTAACCAAAAAAAAAATGGATTGCCTCATTACTTTTTGACCAATCTTGCCAACACTTATGTCAAAAGGTTATATAAGAGTTTTACAAGTATAGGACACCATACTGAAGTAAAAGATTATCTTTTTTTCTTTTTAAATTAAGATGTTTCTTTTTCCTTTTTTTCTTTTTTATTCCACAAACATTTCTTAGAATAAATGCAACAGAACAGGTTAAATGTTAAGAGTTAAGAAAATGAATACAAAATTTAAATTGTAAAATCTTCCCACATCTTGAATGAATAAAATTTCACACGTTTATATGTATTTTTTGACTGGCCCATTGACATAACGGTTAGCGTGTTTGTCAATGGCCCAGGAGGCCAGGGTTCAGTCCCTGGTTGAATCATACCAAAGACTTAAAAAAATGGTACTTGATCACTCAACATTATAAGGATAAGTGGAGCAATCCATGGAAATGAGTTGCACCCTCCCCAACACCTCAGTGTTGTAGCTATTGAATAGAGAACCTTCAGATCGCCTTTGACTACAGTCAGCCAACTTACTTATGCCTTCGCAAGGTGCATATTTATGTTATTTTTAGTAGATGAGATGCTGCCTCCAAGGTACATGAACTTGTCTACTAATTTCAAAGAGTGAGTGGAGATGTGTCCTTTTTGATTAAAACACATGTATTCTGTTTTTTCCATTTATGTGGTGGTCAATGCCTTCGACTGCCTGCTCCAGACTATGCAGCAGAGACTCAGCTTGAGTAGGTGTATTAGCAAGAAGAACGATATCATATGCATAGTTTGTGTTTGTAATAGTTTATCATCTGCTTTTTGCCTTTTTTAGGGGAAAGAGATTTTTTCATTCGGTCTATTGGCATTCAAAGTAGGCAGATTATGAACAGATATTGACTTCATGTATCCCCTTGCAAAACATCAGGAATAATGTCAAAGAAGTCTGTGTCTTCATCCATTGAGCAAACCTTGACTTATATATATATATATATATATATATATATATATATATATATATTTACCAATCCTTCCGCTCCAGCAGGATATAACACAAGGTCAATATTTAAGCAGAGCTTAACAGATTTGAATTCAGAGTTTTCTTTCTCCTAGACTAGTTGCCTCACCAAGGCTAAAGAACCAGTCTGCCCTACTATTTACCTTTAACCGGTGAGAGAATAATTGGATTTATACCTTTTCCAAGAGTATTAGAGCTATGTGAAATGCAATCAGTCTTGTTGAGGATTTGAACTCATGTCGCCGTGTCCATTTCCTACAACGATTATCATTACACCATTACACCATTACATTTACCATTACATGGGTAAATAGTAGGACAGGCTGGGTTCTTCAGCCTTGGTGAGGCAACTAGTCTAGTAGAAGGAAAACTCTGAATTCAAACCTGTTAAACTCTGCTTAAAAATTGACCTTGACCTGCCTGAACGGAGTGGTTGGGAAATAGGTCCATAGTTAAAATCTGTCCGACTATAATTCTAATAGCTAGGAGGAGAAGTTACTGTTACAGTTTCATGCCTTTCTCAGTAGCATTTGTGCAAAGTTAAATGCAAACAGTCTCATCGAGGATTTGAACTTGGGTTACCAATTCCATTTTTTATGACAGTAACTGTTATGCTAAGTTCACCTTGCTGAATATAGCACACCTAGCAGGATGTGGCATACTTAGCTGGGTATAGCACAAAGCTAAATGGGAAAGGGTGGGGTCAGGAAGACTATATCATACCAAAGGAATAAAAATTGCCTACCTTCTTTTAAAATCTGCTTTGGAGATTCAGGCTTTTACCTGTACTCCTACAGTCATATTCTACACTGGTAAGATATATATACGTAGGTGGTTGTGGTGTAATGGTTACAATTGTAGAAAATGGACATGGTGACCAGGGTTCTAATCCTGAATAAGGATATGCATTTCACATAGGGCTAATATCCTTGGAAAAGGTATACATCCAAATATTCTCCTTCTAGTTATGGGTAAATAATAGGATAGACTTGAGTCTTAAACCAGTCTAAGAAACAGAAAACTCTGAATTTAAGCCAATAAGTAAAGGTGGCGATCAGAGTCATGGGTGACCCAAAGGCTCCCTTTTCAATAGCTACTACACCAAGGTTTAGGGGAAACCATTAAAACTCAACTTAAAAATTGATCTTGTGTCACATACTGCTTGTGCAGAGGTGTTAGGTATATATGGTTTGGTTTGGTTTCTTTGTTTAATGGCATGTCAACCTTTGTTGGTTATTTAATGCCAAGGCCATTCTCCTAAAAGAACAGTAGTGGTACTATTTAACCCATATCTGGGAGGATAAGGGGGTTCATACCTTTCCCATGGGTATTTGCCCAAAAGTGAACGTTATAGCACAACTGGAATATGAACTCGCTTACTACGATTCCACAGTCTTTCGCTTTAACTATTACACCATGAGGACACCCCCTTAGGTATATATATATATATATATATGTGTGTGTGTGTGTGTGTGTATATATATATATATATATATATATATATATTATAAATATATATTTATACAAACATATATATATATATATATGTACAAACACACTCACCGAACTACATGAGGGTTGACCATGATCCTCTCTTGGAATGTAACCAAATGAGGTTTATTTTTCAACATAGTCTCCCTTGCAGTCTACTCACTTCTTTCATCGATGTTGCTGTGCTTAGACCCCATCGGTAAAAAAGTCATCAGCAGCAGATATGGTGGCATCATATGAACATTTCAGCCCATTCTAATATATATATATATATATATATATATATATATATATACATTTGAACAAGACATTCTGGGAGCTATACATACTTAGGGTATATGGTACACCATATCAAGAAAAAGAGTTTAAGTACATCAAACATTCCCTTAAAAGCCTTAGATACCCTAAATTTTTCTTATTAAACATGAGGAAAAAGTCCTCATCAAATAAACTTCAGAAAAACACTCCTACCATTCCCATTACCCACAGACCTATCTCTCAACCCAATAACACACATAACAAACCTCTCAATCACAAATTAACCAAATTAGGAATACCAGTCATACAAACCATTAAAAATCTCACTAATATCTTGAAACGAAACAACAATGCAACCACTGGTCACACTGGCATATATTCTATTCCATGCAAAGATTGTAACAAACATGACATTGGTAAAACCCAATGCAATCTAGAAAAAAGAATCTATGAATACAAATGATCAATTGAATTAAATGACAACCAAATTGGCCTTTTCTCCCTCATGTTAGATCTCAAACACACTTTTAATTTTCCCAAGCCACTCTAATCAAACCCATACATTATAAAAATCCTGCAGATTATTAGAATCTGCAGTAATTTCCAAAACGAACCATATTAAGCAATGTTATGGGTTCTATCAGATTTCACCCAACTTAGCAGACATTATTTTACAAGAAAACAATATCAGAATAGAGAATGGATCAAAACAAATAGATAGATAAAAAGAAAAGAAGAGAAAAGAAAAGACAAAAAGGAAATTTTAGCAAAAACTAAGACATTTTTTCACTCAATATTAAGGATGATTTTTTTCTTGAATTTCTTTTTTCTTTTTCCTTTTTCTTTCAGATACTCCATCATAGTCAATATCTTTGATGAAACTGGATTTGAATGAACCCTTGCCCCTCCTTCATTTTTTCTTTCTTTTTCTCTAAAAAACCCTCCTCCCCTCATATTTCTCTCTTTCTCACTGAAATTATTAGGTCAAATCTCAGATGCCCTCCCCAATATACTTGGTACCATCTAGCTAAGACCATCTACCAGGAATTAACCCCAACAACCATCACTCAATCCTATATCTATCTCTCTCCTTGTTCTTTCCTTGTCTTTAGACCCTTTCCCTACTTTTTTACCGTTTTACATTTCCTCAATTGATAAAATGTAGAAAAACAGAAAAAAATGTTTAATCTGATGAAGTTTTTCTGTTAATAAAGAACAAAATGTTACCACTAAACCCATTGTAAGTGTTTGATTTATCCACTTTTCCACTTATTTTTATCATCTTGTCAGATTCAACAAAATCTACCATTTCTTCATATATATATATATATATATATACATATATGAACAAGATATGCTGGACACTGCCAGAGAAGCAGGGACAAACTCATTAGAAAGACTCTCTCGAGGGGTTCCACACATAGAGCCACCAGTGTTGGATAACCAGCAAAGACATACATTCATTAGGTCTGTGTGGATATTGGATGCCATCTAGAGAACGTGCCAAGTGTAATGGATTCATAGGGACAGATACTGAGATGGAGTCAAAAGAATTCATGTTATCCACATGACTTAATAATCATATATATATACACACACACACACACACACACACACACATATATATATATATATATATATATATATATATATATATACACAACTTAGTATCGCGATGAAAAATAAACTAATTTTATATTGGTTCTGTATTTATAAATATATTTGGATGTATATGTGTTAGTATGTATGTAGTGTAGAGTGTATAAATTTACATTATATTATGGTATAGCACACTCATACATATATACAATTCACTGTATATTTATTGATGTACAGTATATATATATATTTATATATATATATATATATATATATATATATAATTATTTATGTGGTTACTTACACTTATGCACTCATGTGTAAGTATGTACAAATAAACAAAATATGAAGCAATCTCAAAGCAATACACTTAGTCTTTCACATGTAAAAATAAAAAATAAAAGTAGAAGATTCTAATACAGAAATATTGGATGTGTCAATTGAAATTTAAAAAAGAAAGGAAACAAAGAACCACCCCAATATAAAAAAATAAAGAAAAAAAGCAAAGGAGAAAAATACAAAATTTTATTGGTTAAAAAAATATGAAAAGAAAAAGAAAATCAACCAATCAGATAATGTGATGATGAAGATAGAATGCCTGTAACTGTCTGCAGCTGATGTCTGAAGTTTGGGAACTGGATAAGTCAGCAATTAAACAGCAGATATCCTCCGCTAGACATAATCACGAATATTGATAAGACATAGAAATCTCTCCTGTTTTTCTTTTCTTTTTTTATTTTCATTATTAACCTCCAGCTGACATAACTGGGCAAAAATCAATGAAATTGTCCTAACAGGATTTCTACATAACTTTCTCAATTTTTTTAAGAAGCCATAATTCAATTTAAAAAATTGATAGATAAAAAGAAAAAAATGGAGGAGCAAAGAAAAAGTGGGAAGTAAATAACATTACAAGAAGGAAAAAATAGGAGAAGGAAGCATTCTTATTTTTTTAAGATTATTTCTTCATTTTCATCTTCCTAAATCTCTTTCACTCTTTTAATCTTCTTTCACATTATTAATTTCTTTTTCTCTTTCATTTCCCCCTCCCTACATTTTTGTCTCTTTCTTCTTTTTCAATTTATATCTTGTGTCATTCCACTGAACTTGCAATGGTAAAGATAAAATTCTGAATATTTAGTTAATCAGGCTGAACTTCTGAACACAAGAGGAAGAAGATAATTCTTGTTGACATTTTTCTATTTTTCTTTGGACACCATACAAATAATACTGTATATCATAACATCACATATTCTCTCTCTCTCTTCCCCCTCTCTATCTATCTATCTATATATATATATATACATATATATAAGTAAAGTAAAATTGGCGACTTTAGTCAAGGTTGACCTGAAGGCTTCCTTTCCAATAGCTACGACACCAAAGTGTCGGGGAGGGCGCTACTCAATTCCCAGGATTGCTCCACTTTACCCTTGATCCTTACCTTATAATGCTGAGTGTTAAGCAAGGTGGCACCAAGTACCATTTTTTGAGTTTTTGGTATGACTTTGGTATATATATATATATATATATATATATATATATATATATAGCATAGACAAAGAGTTAGTTTCTTGCCTAAGCGTTCATCAGACCAAGCACCGTTAACTTATGTCTATGTGATCCTAACATAAATATAAAAGCTCGAGCAATGATATTGAGCACTCTTTATTTTTAAATATATACAACTATTTGTCTAAATTCCTGAGATGAAGTTTTATGATTTTTATCACTTCGAATATTCAGACAATTGTTTTCATTTTCATTAATATACTCACAACATTTTGGCGGTGTATCCTTCGGCCTTCTTCCACAGTGGATTAAATAAAGGTTTCTGTTTGAAGTTCTGTGAGGGTTCTCAATTTTAACATGAAACATCTGAAGAAGACTTAATGACACACTGGTTGAAATGTTGCGAGTATAACAATGAAGATGACGACAATAGTCTTAATCTTCTAAGTGATAGAAATAACCAAACTATATTATATATATATATATATATATATATATATATGTGTGTGGGAAACTCAAAGTAAATCTGATTGTATGAAAATGTACAAATATGAAAAAACACAAACTCTTCAGAGGATGATTTTGTTTGTAGCTTGAATTATTTGCCAACATTAATGTTTCTTTTTTTTTAAACATTCATCTAGGCAAACACTGATTTCATCACACAAGTTTTGAAACAAAGTGCCCCTATAGGAAAAAGAATGTTTAGAATTTTCTTATTCTTTCATTTCGCTTAACAAATATAAAATTCAATTTAAATAAAATTCAGAAGGTAAATTACTTATGCAGATACCCTGATGAAGGTTTGAAAAACAAAACATTAACATTAGCAAATAATTTAAACTATTCATAAAATTCTCCTCTGAAGAATTGATACTTTTTCATATTTGTACATTTTCCTACATATATATATATATATATATATATAGAGAGAGAGAGAGAGAGAGAGAGAGGAGAGAGGTTTGAACTTCTCTTTTAAGAAGTTTTTATTATAAACAAGACAAATTCTGTCAGTTTCATGTTTTTAATTTTTTTTCCTGTTTGCTAAAAAGATATTATATTGTTGGTTCTTAGGTATGGACATATTTTATTTTTAATTGAGTACTTTTAGGTATAATTTCTTGTTATCAAGGTAAATGGTGCTATTATTTTAACCGGAGGTTTATTGTCCAGACTCTTTGTTGGAATAAAAATATTATTGCTTTGCAACAGACACATCAAAATGCTCATTCCCACATCATAACTGACCTTATTAATGGTGGGTTGTAAGAAAACTCATTGAATAAAGTGCTTTGACAAAATAATTTTGAGAATACTCATTAGTTTTCAAACAGTCAAACTCTGTCTTGTTAGTTTTTGTTAGTGTAAGACATTCATATTTTTTGTTACACTTTCAATATTGTAAAGTTTGGTAATAAATAATATGTAATAATATCCATTTTGATTGCATAATTTTCCACTAGAAATGATAAAATATTGTATCTTTAATTTAGAAGGTTGGTTATTTGGGTTTGATGGCATATCAACCTTTGTAGGTTATTTAATGCCAAATCTATTTTTATACAAATAGTTCTATTTCAAACATTTCAGTTTAGCATGAGTATACAGTTTAATGGTGAAAAACATTTCTATTTCAAGCTATTCAGTTTTTTCAAACAGTTCTAATTCAGCTAATTCAGTTTAGTACAAGTACAGATTTTGTTTACACACAGCTAAATGTCAAAACAATTCTATATTAAACAATTCGTTTTAGTGTAAGTAGAGTTTCAATGTCAAAAACAGTTCCATTTCAAACAATTCAATTTAGCATAAGCACACAGTTTAAATGTTAGTACAGTTTAATTGTGAAAAAACATTTCTATTTCAAGCTATTCAGTTTAGTCAAAGTGTTCTAATTCAAACAATTCAGTTTAGCCTAAGTATGCAGTTAGTTCTATTTAAGCCATAGATAGGGCCCTATCAGGTGCTACCATTCTGGGCCAGAGTGGACCTGGGAGCAATGGCAAGGAAGGGGTGCTCCGCATTACCCAAAGCCCCAGCATCACTGGAACCTCATGATCAGATTGTTTAGTGTCATATATCCAGGACACTCGTTGTGTTTGGTGCAGTTGGTGTATTCTAGCTGGGCAATAATTTAGAAGGAAATTAACTTTTTTATATTTACTTATTTATTGGTGATACTATATATATATATATATATATATATATATATATACTGGGTGGGTCAGTTTGTTTGTTCTTTTTTTTTGTCATTTGTAAGAATCAAGAAGAAGACTCATAGGTCTCATAGAAGAAATTCTTTATTTGAAAACTAATTTATACAAATCATCCTGAGAATCCTTTTGTCACAATTATCAAATGAATTCACCATTAGTATCAGAGGCTGCTTCAATACAAGGTTAGAAGTATTGATATGTCTGAATTAGATGATCTTTATCAATTTTGGCCATTGTGCTAGTTATGGCAAACTTGAGAGATTGTATTGTTTTATGAGGGTGTTGTTTGACCTCTCTTAACTATGCCCCATATGTAATAGTTCAGTGAATTGAGGTCTGTTGAACTAGGAAGTCATGTTTGCGGGAGAATCAGGGAGATTAGTATGCATCCATGCTTGGTTTCTTCTAGCCTTATAAGACATTGCAGAGTTTTGTTGAAAGACATACATTTTTGTATTGCGTACTCTGCTAATCCACAATTTTTCAACTTTCTCCATGGCCCAGTTGGCTGGAGCTGCAGAATACACTGACTGCATCTCCACCAACGAGTGTCCTGGATATGACACATTACAATCTGGTGGTGAGGCTCCAGTAATGCTGGAGCTTTGGGGAATGCATCATATCCCTTTGTTACCATCACTTCCTGGTCCACTCTGGTCCAGAGTGGTAGCACCTGATTGGCTCCTATCTATGGGTCAAATAGAGCTAAACTGTGTACTTATGCTAAACTGAATTGTTTGAAATAGAACAGTTTTGACATTTAACTGAACTGTTTTGATGTTTAACTGTTTGTAAACCAAAACTCTACTTATACTAAACTGAAATAGAACATTTTTTAACATTGAAACTGTGTACTAATGCTAAAAGGAATTGTTTGAAATAGAACAGTTTTAACATTTAACTGTTTGTAAACCAAAACTCTACTTATACTAAACTGAATTGTTTGAAATTTGATTCAGCATAAAACCCAAAAAGGTTTGATATGCCGTAAAATAAAACAACCAAAACAACCAACTTTCTCCAACACTTCTGTATAGACAGCAGAATTAACTCTTAACCCCTGTGAAAAAAAGTGTGGAGACATATAATCTTCCTCATTGATGATGAATCCCAGAACCATCACAGTTGCTGAAAATTCAACAAGAACCTCATCCAAGTTAGAACCTCATCCAAGTTTCTGCTTAATCATCTGTCATTCCTTCAGTTTACCTTTTGGTCCTGATTGAGGTTTTTCTTATAGGAGAAAAGCCAAACCATTCTAGCCTCTTTGTTTTTTAACTTGTATAAAAAAGCACTTTTCACGGATCAAACAATTCTGTCTTCTTGTTATATCCAACATACTGGGCTATTGGCCTTATGTGTAGAATGTTTGCCAATGGTTCAGAAGACTGGGGTTCAGTCCATACCAAAGACACAAAAAAAATGGTACTTGATGCCACCTTGCTTAACTCTCAGCATTATAAGGTAAGGATCAAGGGTAAAGTGGAGCAATCAAGAGAATGGAGTAGCATCCTCTCCTACACCTTGGCGTAGTAGCTATTGAAAAGGGAGCCTTTGGATCACCCAACTTACTTACTTACTTACAACTTATATACTATCAACTTAAACTGACCCCTCTGCATCACATACGACTTGTACCAGATGACCTTATGTACAATTCTTCTGATGTTGCCTTCTGAAACCTTTAGGTTCTTTAAAACAATTCTGATTGATTTTCCAAGGTTTTTATCAATTATTTCCTAAATTTTCCAACCAGTTTGTGTTCTGATGGTATTAGGAATCTGCGCATGCATTTTGATTTTTACATTTAGCTGATGATGTTGGATTACCATCAGCAGCTTTCAGTTCCTTTCAAATTTTCACAACAAAAGATCAGGCAACTATCAGGAAGTTAACTATCTCTATATTATTATGCTACACTTTTAAGGCAACAATTACTGCATACCTTTTCATTTGCTGAGTCAAACTGATGTCTGACATTATCTATCTGAAAAGTTAGGAAAAAAAATGTTAGAAGAAATTTAGAGCACTTGAAAGAGTTGTCCTCAAAAAAATGATACACCTTGAATATATATATATATAAATATACATATGAAATAAAAATTCCACAATTTGTATTTTAAGTATTCATAAAAGTTGACGACTGTAGTTGAGGGTGACCTGAAACTTCCCTTTCCAATAGCTTCTACACCGAGTTGTAAGAGAGAGTGCTACTACATTCCCTGGATTGCTCCACTTTACCCTTGATACGAACCTTATAATGCTGAGTGTTAAGCAAGGTGGCATCAAGTACCATTTTGGGGGATTGAAACCTGCTCTCCCGGACCATTGGCCAAACAGAGTCATATAGTTTCAGATATTTTTCTCCAATTCTAATGATTTTCAAACAGATCAATTTCAGTCATAAATGGGACTCACACAAGTATTACCACTTCAAATAAGAGTGGACCTGGGAGTAATGGCAATAAAGGAGTGACTCCACTCTTCCCAGAGTTCCAGAACTGTAGTTTCACAATCAGATGCAGTTTAGTGTCATGGACGTTCTGTTGGGAGATAGAGTGCCTTACCCTTCCGCTGGGAATACAGCCCTGCCAACAGGACTGGATATATATAAATAGTTATTATTTATTACCTGACTCTACCACAGGGAAGCTCTGGAACCCAAAATAAAACAACATAAATATATATATAAAAGGTGTACTTACTTTTAGACTGTAACACATTCATATTTTTAGTTGCAGTTTCAATGCTGTAAAGTTTAATAATAATAAGAAGAAGAATAATATCTAATGATATTGGTTTTCATTGTATAATGTTCCACTAAAAATAATAAAATCCTAGTATCTTTGGTTTTGAAGAAAATTAACTTTTTATTTTAAAAAATTGGTAGTTATTTACTTATTTAAGTGTGATACTGTAGAACATGAAACCTTTTCTGCACCTCATATTATCTTACTAACTGATTTCCCTCCCATTGTGATGATTCTTTTAAAAGGAAGATGGCTGCTAGTGTTAGTTGAAACTGTAAAAGCCATGGGTCAGCTTCTACAAAGAAAAACAAAAAATGAAGTCAAGAAGTCAGTTTATAAGGATTAAATTGCATAGCTATTAGTTGGTGTGTACAATACTTTGCTTTTTTGGGGTACTTACTAGTTAAGCAGACCCAAGTTTAGCAATATCAACCTATGGAATGACAAATGGAAGTCCTAACTCAAATACAAGATAGTTCACTGCAGATTTATCTCTCTTATTAGCCCAGCCCTCACTCTTTTCCTGCCAGAAAACACTGCTTAATATGTTGGTCAACATTTTTCTTTTTTAAATAGAGGTATTATATTGTGAATTGAATTACCGTGACCATAAAATCTGGCGAACACCTATACACGACATCCGGAAACACTAAACAGCTGTTTCGACCTTCTTAGGTCTCATCAGCAGTGTATACCGTAATCTCCACCACTGGAGATTGAACCACAGATTGTAGAGCCGAAACTCTACAACTGAACCATCTGTCTATATAGCACACAAGTGACGCCAGATTAACTAGTCATGGTAATTGCACGGCCAATTGACCTGAACTTTTTTGAATATGTTGGCTTCAAAGTGAATGTCCAAATTTCCAGCAAAGGAGGGATTTTTCCTCTTCAATTGCCAAAGCACCAAAACATTCAAAAGATAAGATTCTTGTCATTTACTTGTATTGCTGCCTACAGCCTCTGGCAGTTAAAAAATAATCCTTCCCTTTCTTTGTTAATATCAATATTGGATTATTTTCTAGGTCTAAGACTTAAACAATTTCTTGTCAAATAAAAAATAACTATCAACATTGCATACTGGGAAAAATTAATTACAATAAAATACTTAACTCATTTAAGCTATTAATACATGTCTTCTGCAGAGAAAAGGACATCTTGCTGATGTTGGATTTGCTATATTGATTTGCCTCTTTGGAACTTTGCCCTTCCTGGATTTAATGCTGAATTGTATTTTGTAATCTTTATTGACATGGAACTTGATACTAATTATTTGGGAGTTAATTGTAACTAAACCCTTTTTTGCAAGTTTATATTTTGTATTACCATTTGATATGTTACACCTTCCAATAATCAGAAATACTTTTCTTTCTATTTTATTATCTATCTTTTAAAAGCTAATCTCTTGCATGCTGGTAATTGAAGCATTTAAATGAATTCATTCTTTCAGTTCTCAAAGTTCTAGCCATATGTTCCCATGACTTCAGATCAACAGCCCAGTTGGCTGGGGCTGTAGAATACACTGTCTGCATTTCTGCAGAAGGGTAAGACTCCTTGCTGAGTGTCTGGAATGTCCGAGATATGACTGCAAACCATCTGATGGCGAGGCTCCAGTCTTGGAGATTTGGGGAATGTGGAGTACCCCTTTATTGCCATTGCTTCCAGGTTCACTCTGACTCAGAGTGTCAGCACTTGATAGAGTCCTGTCTATGAGTCAAATAGAAAAAACTGTGTGCAAGCAAATGACCAATGTTAACTTGTGACAGTTATATGGAAATACTTGGAACCATTTAACTGCATGCAAAAAAGACCACAAGCTCATTTAAAAATGTCATCTACAAAATGTGTTTACAAATCATATATATATATATATATATATATATATATATATAAACAGGATTTAGCATTAAATAATCTACAGCGGATGATATGCCATAAAACCCAACTAAACCAAACCTCAGATCAAATAAAAGCATTTTACCTCACTTTTATTTAAACACTTACAACTGAAAGGATCCAACAACAACAAAAAAATCCTTCCCTTTTAAACCTCTTAAACCAGACCCCTCCAGATAAACACATTTACTAACTACTTAATACATTTATAGACATACAACTTAATACTATACATGCATCTATGTATATGCAGATACATATATGCACACTTATATATACTCCTATATATACACTTGTACCGACATGCATATTCATATCTAGAGTAGAAAGAGCTTAGTCTTACAGCAGTACTACATTTTTCTCTAAAAACGAAGGATAAAAAGAAAATCCCTGGATATTTCAAGAATGGTTTTTATTTCTGACAGAAAATGAAGTTTGTATAAAGAATATCATTTCTAGTGTTGGCCTTGTGTCAGAAGGTGGAGAAATTAATGAGCTCAGTTCTAGAAAGCTTCTCTTGCAGACAGCACCTGCCTCCTCTGATCTTAAGAGGTAAGATATATCCACATCCATATATACAAGGTTCGTTCAAACATTTCTCTGCTTTATCCAGAAAAAAAGAGTATAGTTGTTTATGCCAACACCCTATCGCTTTTTATAAAACTAGAAATTTTAAATTAGTTTTTTTTTAAAATTTCATAAGAAGTGCCACAACAAAAAATTCCCAGCTATGCTCTTCTTTCTGGGTGAGACTTGGAACTTCTGTCATTGAATAACTCTAGGAATTCTCTTATTTATTTTCTTGTAAATTGTATCTGATTAATAAAACTAGAAAAATCTGAAATAGTTTTTCTAATATTATTAGAAGTGGTAGTGTTACGCCACAAGAAAAATATTCAGTTTGCTCTTCTTTCTGGATGAAGCTCAGAACTTTTTTGAATAAATAGTTTCCTCAAAAATCCAGAATCCATTATCATCAATTCTATCTGCATCCAGTGTCCTGGGTATAAATTTATCTGACTTCCCACCAAGTCAGATTTGATGTGAAGTGTCCTGGGTAGGGTATTAATCTACCTTTGGTGGAAAGAGCTCTAGTTTTGAACCTCTGGGGAATGCATAGTCACTCCCATAACTTCCAAGACCATTCCGACTCTTTGTTAGGGTCCCATCTATGAGTCAAATAGATTGGTTTGAAAATTAATAGTATTTGATGGGAATACTTGTAACTAAATAATTGTGCCAATTATTTGTATTAAGAATAATTATGTGAAGTTAAAATTGTTCACAAATGATATTAAAAAATAAGAATATAAATTCAACAATCAAATATGATATTTCCAAACATATTTATGAATGTACTTAAAGGTTCTCATGGTGTAACAGTTATCATTGTAGGAAATGAACATGGCATCCCAAATTCAAATCTTGGACAAGATTGTTTGCATTTCATTTCATGCTAATACCCTTGGGGAAGGTATGAGTCTAACTATTCTCTCTTTGGCTATGAGTGAATAGCAGGGCAGACTGGGCTCTTTAATCTGGGTATAGCAACTGGTCTAGAATGAAAAACTGAATTCAAATTCATTAAACTTTGCTTAAAAACTGACTTTGCTCATGGTAGAGGGGTTGAGTAAATACCTACTTATAAGTATACTTACTGTATTTCTACCTTGTAAATACTATAATCAAACCAGAATTAGTTTTAGCATTAAATAACCCACAAAGGGTTAAAATGCCACTAAACAGAAACATCATACCAAATCCTCCCACCTCATCAAATTTTAAAGATGAAATTTATCCAGAATAAGTACTTGTTAAAAGACAAGTTATTTGGGAATAACACCAAATTCTTCACTCTTTGTTAGATTTTCTTTCTTTTCATTTTTGTTCTCTGGGTATTTTCACTTCCTTAATATTTTGGCAAAGTGTTGCATTGTTGCTGACCAATGTCGACATTTCACCTTCTCTTCCTTCTCCAACCCACCTCTTCAGTTAAGTCTTTGATGCATCTAATGTCAAGACAATATCCCATCAGTTTGACCCAAGACAACTGGTCGTGTGAAATTTGCTAATCAAATCAGTTACTGTAGTCTCAGGTAACTCGGGGGCCTGAAAATGGCCAGAGAATAGTGGGCCACTTGGTATTTCACACTAGCCTTCAGAGGTTGGTATTATTGTTTCAACAGAACAACAGGATAAGACCTAGAGAAGACAGCTTCAAGTTGTTTATGTCAAACTTGAATGCCATTTGATATATCACTGTATATAGACACCATCCAAAATATTGGAGGAAGTGACTTTGGCTTCTCACCAGGATAATTCGACTTAGATAGTAGCATCAATAGAACATTGGCTTCACTTAGAATACAGTCTCCCGTAAACAGTCTTGTATTCTTTAGTACCTACCATGCTGCAGTGATTAGTGGTCAAAGCCTGCAGTTTACTGTTTATGAGTTTGCTTGATACTAGATACCCCATTATTGTGACCATGAGCCAAATTAAACTATATTTATCATCCATAACTAAAGGCATATACCCAAACAATTTTTTAAAAAATGTTAATTTTCTTTTAAACCAAAACATCTAAGATTTTATTATTTCTAGTGAAACATTATACAATCAAAACAGATAATATTAGGTATTATTTATCACCAAACTCTACAGTATTGAAACTCTATAGCCAAAAATATAAATATGTAGCACTCAAAAACAAGTACATTTTATATATATATATTCATGCAATTCTATTTTTGGTTACAGTTTTAATGCTGTAGAATTTGGTAATAAATAATACCTAATAATATCCATTTTGACTGTATAATGTTAACTTTATATGAAAAGTTTCTGGGAAATGTGTTTATTTATGTTTATATTTATATCTATTGAATATATTTATGCAATTTTATTTTTGATTGCAGAGAAGTTGTAATTTTATCTTGAGTCATTTCTTTCTTGCTATTACTCTCACTCAAACTCGGAGTGGTAGTACCCATTGGGTCCCATCTCTAGGTCATGTACATCTGTGTGAAAATTATTAGTATTTGATAGAAATACTTAAAACCATAAAATTGTATGCCACTTAGTTTTATAAAGAATAGTTACTGGAAGATGTAACTGTTTACAAATAATATAAAAGATATAGAAATATAAATTCAACTATCAAACCTTTATTTTAAAATATTATATTCACAAGCATATTTATAAATGTACAAACTCTAATTCTAATCTATAAATGCTATAGTTAAACTGAAATTGGTTTTGACATTAGATAACTCACTAAGGTTAGAATTTATTTTTTATTATTGTTTTTAATACACACTGCTCCTGGTAGAAATGAAAACCTGAGTGTATTCTTCAAAAAGAAATAAAAGACTATTTAAAATTAAAAGAAAAGAAAAAATACTAGTAAAAAATAATGATTGTATAAAGATCTATCTTCTAGATAGCACTTTCTCATAGAACTAAGGAGAACATAAGCTGATGTCTAAAGAAAAGACTGAGGTGCATAATGAAAAATGAACAAGGTAATAACTTGACTTGAAGCTTTATTGAAATATAACACAACAGCAATCTGTCAGGGTGGGGCTTTTTTAAATATATAGGTAGCTGATCCATGAGGAGATTACTATGGTTGACTTCACCTCGAGAAGTTTGAGGATTTTTTCTTAAACCTGTTTGGTTTGGTTTGGTTTCTTTGTGTCATGGTAAGGAAGAGATACACCGTGAAATAAAGAGTTAATTATTTATTAACTGAAGTGGCTCAGGCCAACAAATATTATAAGTCTCGTGCTGTGGGTGTTACGTCCAGAGTTGGTCTTACTACTGACCGAGATCTTGCAGAACACTCGTGCTTAAAAAACACCACGTCTTTTATACCTCCGTGATACCAGATGTCACATGGTACGAGCCACAATACAGCATTTTGTTTAATTGCATATCAACCCTTGAGAGTTATTTAATGCCAAAGCCATCATTGAAGAAGAACAGTAGTGGAACTCTTTAAGCCTTAGATGGGGGAGAGATAAGAGAGTTCATGCCTTTCCCAAGTTTATTAGTCTGAAACTGAACATAAAAGCAAGATTGGTAAATACAGCTTGAATCTCGATACTTTTTGAACACAGTTTGAATCTCTCTGTCTCTGTCTCTCCACCTCAATCTAACCAAAAAAGGTTCCATAAATGTGGTTCCACTGTCCATCAGCCATAAATGGACAATTCCAAACTGACCTTTCTTCTTCTAATTTTACCTGTCCATCTACAAAGGTCAGTTGATAGAGATACTTAGCTGGTGTCAAATAAAGGACAGAAATTACTTTTACCAACTTGAGACCCGGTATTTTCACCCTAAATCCAACTATCGGAGATTAGCAACATTTTATAAATAATAACTTGTATATAACTGACCTCCGTCATTTATTTAGATAAATTTCACCTGATGTAACAGAAAGCCAAATTAGCAGAAGCAAGATCAACAAATAAAGATTTAAAAACAAAACAACCCCCCAAAAAAAGATGAAAGGTAGAAAGATTTACTTTCCTAGCCCGTGTTGATACTACTTAACAGTTTGAATATCAGAGTGTCTGGGAGGCTGGTGGGTCTGGCACTTGGTTGATGACATGACCCAGGCTCCTTCATTAAAAGCAATCAATACTTGACCTCTGATTGCTGCTTGAAGACTAAGTGCTGAGTAAGGGACACACTTAGGAGAAGAGGAAACATCACAATAATAATAAGAAGAAGAAGGAGAAGAAGAAGAAGAAATAATAATAATAATAATAATAATAATAATAATAATAACTAGAGCTTGTAGTTGCAGTTGTAGTAGTGATAATAATAACTAGTTGATGTAGTCGTAGTTATAGTAATAATAAGTAAGATAATAAGTTGATGTAGTAGTTGTAATGGTGGTGATAATAATAATAATAATAATAATAATAATAATAAGAAGAAGAAGAAGAAGAAGAAGAAGAATTAATGATAATGATAATAATGATAAGTAGTTGTAGTAGTAGTAGTAGTAGTAATTGCAAAAACCTATTAAAATAAGAAGGGAAAAATATGATTCTCTTTTTTATTTTCTAAAAATAGTTGTGGGGGTAGTCCCAATAGCAACTAATGTGCTGGACTGTAACATAATAAGCAAGTTCAAACTCTAGTCTGTGCCATTACATTCACTATTGAACTAATGCTCTTTGAAAAGGTATGAACCCCCTTATACTCCCAGCTATGGTTTAGGTAGTATCGCTACTGTTCTTCTACAAAGATGGGTTTGACATTAAATAACACATGAAAGTCAATATGCCATTAAAAAAAGAGGAAAACCAAAGAAAATCGCATTTAAGATAGAAAGATTTACTGAAATTTGGATATTTTTTAACTTAGAAGATGTACAGTCTGTATTCCTCTCTCTCTCAATCAATCTATCAACATATCTATCCAACTGCTCCAACCAGGATTTAACTCAATTTCAGTTTTTTAAAGAGTATAAATAGTTTTCCTTGTCCTAGACTGGTCGTCTAATCAAGGCTAAAGAGCCCTGTCTTCCCTATTATTTATCCATAGCTATAGGAAGAACAGATGAATTCATCCCTTTCCAAAGAGCAATACCAATTGAAATACCAATTGACTAGTCCAGGATTTTAACATGGGTCACTGCATCTATTTCCTTTGATAATAACTGTTAGGCCATATGTCTCCCATGTGTGTGCCTATGTATCTGCCTGTGTAATTCACCTTTAAACAAATACCTCTCACCAATCTTGTGAAATTTGTAGTTGAGTTGGATGATTTTATTCACTTTACTCAAAACTGTACAACTTAGGGTTGCGTGGTTTTATTTGTTTTGCTTTTCAATTATATATATGCACGTATATACAAACTATTATCTCAGTGAGCAAATCATAAAATGTAATATATATATATATATATATGTATACACACACACATATACACATATTCTTACCTTGATAGACAACTTATAAAATGTAGTATATATATATATATGTATATATATATATATGCCCTATTGCCAGAATGATATACTTACAAAATGTAATCCTATATATATATATATGTGTATGTATGTGTGTGTGTGTGTGTGTGTGTGTCTGTCTGTCCATGTACACATAAACTTAGCCCCATAACTGTTGTTGCATTTGCATATAAACTTCATACACTAAATCCAGTAGTGAATATATAAAAGATATTGCATATAAGTGTGTGCATATTTGTGTACTTTTATGTATATCCATGCTAATATATATCCATATTAGACAAACACACACACACACACACACACACACACATACATATATATGTATATATAGATATAAATATTAATATTATACATATGTATGTATAATTCAGTTCACAAACAGACACATGTTTGTGGGCTTATATGTAAGTCCCTGCTAATATGTATCCATCTGTGATAAACACCCGAACATACATATTTGTGTCACTGTACACTTGATACATATTACAGACACACAGACACACACACTGTAAACACTGACATGTTACTCATATATATACATATATATATATATATATATATATATAATTTCACACACAGACATTAATATATTTACATATATATATATATATATATATATATATATATATATATATATATATGTACACATTTGTATTTGCATTCACACACACACACACACACACATATATATATATATATATATATATGTTTATAATGAGTTACTGAATGACTCATACCTGAGGATACATCATGTGATCAAATACTAAAAATCACATGACTAAGCTAACCTTTCAACAGAGGAGGACCTTATCAAATAAAAATCTCTCCATGTTTAAATACGAATTGTGACAAGTGTACACACTTGAAGTGACATTCAGAAATAGAAACCCCTTAGTTACACATATTTACAACTAACCAAGCTCACTTCTCTGATTAATTTTGCCACCATTTTTTTTTTCTGAGAACTCTCCACTTATTATAAATGAGTGGGCTGACAGTGACTCTTCACATTAACCATGTAATGTTCAAATTCACATTGAATTTATACACCACAATCATCTTGGGTGTCTTAAAATCAGAAATAGACATAGTACCATTATTCTCAGTTGTTTATTTTGCTGTGATAAACTGAATCTTTCAGCAGTTCTATATTGCTTGCTTTCTTGGAGATTACCTCCTGCTAACCAAATATTGTATGTTTAAAATGTTGGTTGGTTGGTGTTTTTATAGCATATCAATCCTTGAATGTTAGTTAATGCCAAATCATATATATATATATATATATATATATACACATATATATATATATATGATTTGTAAGTTAATAGTTTATTTTTATACAAATTGTTAGAGCTCATTTGTTTGCACATAACTGAATAGTTTCAAGTATTTCAATTAAACGCTAATAATTCTATTAAATATTAATCCTTTGCCTATATGCAGTTAAATGGTTATAAGTATTCCTGTCAAATACAAATAATTTTATTCAATATCAATCATTTGTTTGCACACAGTTAAATGGTTTCAAGTATTGCTATCTAACTTTAGTAATTATATTTATCAAGTATTCCAATGAAATATAAATAACTTGCACACAGCTATATGGTTTCAAATAACAAGTAATAATAATCCTTTGTAAATGATTGAAAAGTTCTATTTAACCCATTGATGGGACCCTAACAGGTACTACCACTCCAGGCCAAAGTTGACTTGGGAATAATGGCAATGAAGAAGTAATCCACATTTCCTAAAGCTCCAGTACTCAAACTTCATAATAGGATGCAGTTCAGAGTCATACTCAGGACACACATTGGGATGGTCTTACCTCTTTGCATTGATGCAGTTGGCATATATTTTACAGCCACAGCTGACAGGGCAAAAGTTCAAAAGAGAGAATGAAGCATTTATGATTCAATATCTATCTATCTATCTATCTACCTGTAATAAATTATATGCTAGAACTTGCAATTAATTGAAGAAGTCAGTCAGATAAGCTTGAAGAAAAGCTTTATTCAACTAAGAAATGGTCTTGGAGGTAGTCACAGCTAAAATGGCTACCCACCAGTAAAATAAACAAAAGGGGAACAAATAGTTTCCAGAAAGTAAGGGAGATTATATAATTCCTTCCTTTATCACCACAATATCTATGTTAGTATACAGCGCTTGGTGACTCTCAGTTTTTTTCCTATGCAATCATTGGACCAAGAGTTTGTCTGATGATCGCGTTAGGTTGGAAATTGACAGTTATCAATTATATAAAGTACTCTTTATTTATAAATATTGCAAACTACTCTATTAATATATATATATATATATATATATATATAAATCCAACATTTTCACATATCATTCTACATACCAAACATGAACTTAATACTTTTAAATTAAGAACGCTATGTGCACGTTTGTATCTTTTTGTTGTATACATTTTATTTGCTTCTGTTATCTCAGCACGCATCCATCACAGTGTGAACAATTCTCATGATATCAAAGTCCTGATGAAGGTTATTGAAACTGAAACATTTAACATTGACTTTACATCACAATAAATTCACCTATTTGGATTATTCTGTTTTTCTGCTTTATTCGTACTGTTGGATTTAGATCCATAATTACTTTCATATATATATATATATATATATATATATATATATATATATATATATATATATATATATATATATATGTGTGTGTGTGTGTGTGTGTCTACCCACACTGAAGAGTTGTCATATAATGAAACAGTCTGTCTGTAGATGACAATATATATATATATATATATATATATATATATATATATATATAAAGAGGTAAGACCATATATATATATATACATATATAAAATTACATGGTAGTGTTAGTGGCCTTGGGTTTCATGCTTTCTGCATTTGTCAGAGAGAGTGAATGTTTTCAATTAATATGGTTTATTTTTTTCAAAAAGATGTGGGCTTATTTGTGTGTATGTGTGCCTAAGTTTGTATGCATTTGAATGTCAGTATATTTGTGCATGTGCTGTTGCTCAAGCATACATACATACATACAACCATATTAATCAGTCTTTTTTTGAAAACCTTCACTCTGTCTGACGAATGCGGAAAGCATTAAACCTAGGGTGATCGACACTACCATGTAATATTATATATATATATATATATATATATATATACAACTCATTATAATTCAATTTTTTATTTTTCTGATTTATAATTAGATTATTATTATGTAATACATAAAAATGGATTGTAAACACTCTGAAACATCCATTTAACCTTTATTACTGTTAATATAACTATAAATCTTTTAATGCAAAGTAAATATTAAATTAATTAAAAGCTAAGTAATTAATGAGATTTTCATATTTATTTTAACTGTCACCAAATGAGTACATGGATCATAATTGGTTAATATTATATACATATACAGCTGCCAAAAAAAAACCAGCAAGGAGAGCCTCCATAGCATAGTGCCTAGCATGCTGGACTGCAACTCTGTAGTAATTTTTTTGTTTTGTTGTTTGATGGCATATCAACATACATGAGTTATTTAATGCTAAATCCTTCTTGAATAACATTAGAGGTACTAGCTAACCCATAGCTGTGAGGATAAGGGGGTTCACTCCTTTCCCATGGGTATTTGTCTGAAAGTAAATGTAATAGCATGACTGGAATTCAAACTTGTTTATTACATTTCCACAGTCCAGCACTTTAACCATTACACTACGAGGACACCCTGTCTGTAGTAATTAAGTTCAAACTTCACTCCAGCCATTTATCATATTTTCTTTCAGATTAATATCCTTGGGAAAGGTATGAACCCTTTTATTCTCGTAGCAATGGGCTTAATACTATCACTGCTGATCTTCAACAAGAATGGCTTTGGCATTAGATAACCCATTAACGTTGATATGCCAGTAAAGCAAGTAAAAAAAAAAACAACTGCTTTTCCACCAACCAAACCTTCATCAGGTGATGCTGCTTGGGTCAGTCGTAGTATCCAATGCAAAACTTATACCATTAATTCAAAGTATCTCTTTTGTATCTTATGATGCCACCAGACTTTCTTGATTTCCATCACATTGTGGGAATGTTACATCAAGATACATCTTCATCAGATAATATGTTGTTATATTCACAAATCTCAGCCAAAGATAGAAGATGCCACAAACGAACATTTATTCAATAATGTAATTTTTGATTTTTCAGACTTGGTAACAAAACAGCAAAATATGAAATAAGTGTGTGTGTGGGGGGAGGGGTGTATGTGTGTGTGTGTGTATATTTATGGTACCTGACAGTCTTAGAACCTTGTGGATCTGTGCTTGGATCTCATTTAGAAAGGGTTGTATGGATGATGGACAGCTGCTCATTGAGCTGTCTCCCCCATTCTTAAAAGCAATGTTTTGTTAGAGAAAAGCAAGTTGTAATACAATTTGGCATCAGTATCTTCACTAGAATTATGAGAACTAGGTTAAAAACAGTACATCCCCCACTTTTAAAACACTCCTTAGAGTGAATGGAGTTAACATCTTGCTTTATCAAGTCTGGTTCATTTGTCAAGAAGTTTGCAGGTAGACTTGTACTCGAACAAGGGGAGCACTACTGTTGAATACAGTTTTATTTGCTTTTGGGACAAATTAGATGTTTCTGATTAGTTTTAAGCTAGAATGATACAAACACTTTTAGGAGCTGTTAGGAGTGGTGTTACCATACTCCCTATTTTCTTCACTAACAAATACAATTAAGTTTGTATGCCGAGATTAATCAAGAATAGCCGATTAGACTTGTGTAACAATGAAAGGAATTGTGTCTAATATATATATATATATTTATATATATATGCACTAGCAAATCATTTTCAAGCCTCTTTAGCATTAAATTTTAATGATAATTATATATATTTTTATATAATGATTATATATATTATCATATATATGTATATGTGTATTTCTATGTATTTCATTTCTTTTGTACATCCAACATCAAGATTCATTCTAAAGCTTTTTTAAATTCAGAAACAACTTTTTTAAATCACATTATTTATCTATCTGTCAATCTCTCTCTCTCTATATATATATATATATACCATCAAAAAGTACGGACATCATAGATTCCCTTGATTCTCTCTTGCCATCAGACCCTATCAGCCATTACTCTTGGCATGTCTTTGAGATGGCATTCATTGTCCATGCAGAACTGATCTGTATAAGTTTTTGCTAATTGGTCAATGTGTCCATTAGTAGAAGTCCCTATTAGAAGTTCACTTATGAATTCTTCCTTACTTCACCAGTAGTGCCAAAGATGTCTTCTTTGTCTTATTTACATGGTTTGTGTGATGGGAAGCAAGTGGTCATATATCAGCTGTTTTATGGGTTGTTCCTTTCGGGATTTGTTCAAAACAGCATCTAGCATTCTTGTGTAGTTCCCCTTTAACTTTTTCTCAAAGCATTTCATTTGTTCTGATGTTGCAACCATACAGTAGTATCAACACAACCACAACTTGAAAGAAATCCCAATTTGTTTTTTGGGAGAGATAAGATTTCCATATGAATGACAACTAGTTAATAGCAGAACATTGATATATATATATATATATATATATATATATATATATATATATATATACATACATACATACATACATACATACATATATATATATATATACACACACACACACTCACACACACACACACATATATATATATATATATATTCAGCTTTTTGTACATGCTGCAGTACATTCAGGTTTCTGAATTTTCTTAATCTGTCACAACTGCATCTTATATTCAGCTTTTCTTTCTTGCTTTTTTTAATCCCATCAATATGTAATTACGTGATTCTTGAATTTGAAGTTAGATCTTAAATTTCAATTTTACATTTTTTGTTCTTTAGCTTTTAGTCAGTTTTTAACTAATTTTTGAAAATTCTTAATTTTATTATCACCATAATTTCATTTCTATGAGGTGTATGCAGAATGAGCCTGAAGTCTAAGCAATATAAGCAGTTGCTTAAGGCCCCATGACTGCCTGGAGAGCCCCTTAATGTGCTTGATTGTTTTTGTCTTTTTTGTGGGGAGGGTTGTGATTTATTATGTCAGGCTAGTATACCTGTGCTGGGAAAAATATCATAAAAGCTTTAAATTTTTTTACATGAAGTGATTAGGCATTGACAGTAAAGTAAAAGTAAAGTTGGCAGCCATGGTCAGTGGCAACCGGTAGGCTCCCTTTTCAATAGCTACTACGCTGAGGTGTAGGGCAGGTTGCTACTCCTTTCCCTAGATTTTTCCATTTTACCTTTGATACCTTATAATGCTGAGTGTTAAGCAAGATGGTATCAAGTACCATTTTTTGAATCTTTTGTATGACTCGACCAGGGATCAAACTCCAGTCTCCTGGGTCATTAGCAAACACTCTACCGGTATTGACAATAGTTAGTATTATTTGTCGCAATAAGGGCTCCATAAAGGCTAAAGTTGGCCCCGACAATAATCCTCTCATTTGTCTTCAAATCATGAACAGAAACTATTACCATTTCCTCTAGTGTTGAATATTTTACAGTAATAAGTCTGGTCTTCCAGTAGTTCTATCTTGGTTGCTTTGTAAAAAGACTTTGAAGAAGAGTTTAAAGAGAGAATTTCTGGAAGGAGTTTAAAAAGAGCATTTCAAGAAAGTGTTTAAAGAAAAAAATTCTCAGTGTTTAATAAGAGAATTATTGGAAGAAGTTTGAAGAGAGAATTCTAAATTTCCACTATTCATATTTGAAACATGTGGTACTTGTAAACCAAATACTACATACTTTAAACTGACGAGAGAATTTAGCTCTTCTTATTCATTTTTTGATAATTTTCTACCAATGTTTATTTTTATATCTTCAGTAGATGCAATAATTCAAAGAAAATCTGATCTTAAATTTGAGGGATTATCATTGAGATAATGGCCTAGAGCTCTGGTAAGAGCAAAATACCCTTTCATTGCCATTACAAGGTCTTCTCTAACTTGTTAGGGTTCCATCTAAAGATTAAATAGATATGTATTTAATAGGAATACTTGATACCATATAACTGTGAGTAAATTATTTGTATTAAGAATAGTTACTAGAAGCTATGATTGTTTTCTAAGGACTATCATTATTAGTTACTTGAAACCATTTAGGCTCAGCTTTTTAATTTTTTTATCACATCATCATATGAATTTTATCATGTAATACTTGAATTTGGAGTTAGATTAATTTTTTTTTTTAGAATTTTTATACATTTATTAAAAATAAGCAATCATTTTCCATTGCTGTTAGTTCCACAGAATAAATGGCAATTGTGTTGCTGCAGATAATGGCCAGTGAGTTGTGTTGTATCAGTCATTTCATTTTTTGAAGTTCATTTCTTAGGTGGGAAGCCTTTCTACCTATGTTCTGAAGTAGATTGAATATGTGTGGGTTGATAACACCTGAAGTTTTCATGACATTCAATGTCACGATGAACGTCTCTGCCAGATGCATAATAGACCAGATTTTAAATTCAAATTTTATATTTTCTTTACTTTAGTTTTAATATAATTCTGGAATAATTTTAAGAAATTTTTAATTGATCATTAATATAATTTAGTTTTCTCCTAGTGTATGCAAAGATTACCTTTGCTCTCTTTTTCAAAACCAAGACATATGTTGTATACTCACAACCATACAACTGCACGTTAACATATACAAATATATGCAGAAACAATCAACCGGTAATGAACAACTTCAATAACGAACGACTACACTTCTTTATAAAAATATATCTCTCATGCTTTATTTTTGAAAGGGTGATGTTTGTTGTGTGTGAGAGATGAGCTGGAGACAGGGACAGACTGCTATATTGACCCAAGTTCTTCTCGCGACCAAAGCAGCACTTCTTCATTTTGGCTGGGGTTGCTGAACCATGGGTCCCTGAGGACCCAAAGCCCTTTGTCTGCTGCTAGCTCTCACTTCGGCATCTTGTCTCCAACTGACTCGAACAGTCTGGGCACCTGGTTATATTATTCTCTAACGCCCACCTGCTTCCGCTGTTCTTCCGCTTATTTACACAGGTGCATTTCTTGATTGATGGCTTGGTCGAGGGTCAATATATAACACATACAGGAGAAAAACTTTTGTGCATGCAATTGATATTTTAATTTAGAAACTAAACACCCAGTAAACTTATTTTAATAGTGTTCCTCAATGATATTGATGCTTCTATTAAGTAAGAAGTGAGGGAATCTAATTAGCTTAGTTATCTCTTATTTGTTGGATAGCCCTTTTTTTTGCACGAGGTTCCAATTCTTCTTCCTGTTCCTTCTTTTTTTTTTTGTTGCTTGCTCTGTCTTCTTCACTGAGACTAAAAAAATATTATATACCATCTTGTCCTCCTGTTCTTCTCTCTTGTCTCTTCTTGGCCAATGGTCATCTTCTCTCAGTGCCCTTTTGTGTTCTATTTCTTCACAGTGGGAATGAATGATAAAGATATATTTTCTGTGTGCACATGTCTTTGTTTTCATAAGGGTCTTTTTGACACATTACATGTTACCAACCATGCATGCTAGGAGTGCCTGGACCATAGATGGATAAGATGGACCACTCTCTTCAACAGATCTGAGTTAACTTATTCTTAGCCAAAATCTATCTTTTAACTTCTCAAACCCTTTACTCACCTAAGTGAGATCATTTAATCACAGATGAGTTCTCAAACTGATCTCACCTATCAATTGAATTTATTAGACACGATAATGTGTTATTTTTGTTTGGAAATGGTTGCATACATACACATTCACTCATATAATACTAATAGAAAATATCTATTACCCTACAAGTACAATTTTCATAATTCCAGCAACTTATTACAAATAAAACGTCTGTGTTTATTAACAGTACTGTCATTTTTTGGATGTATATATTTACCTACTCCTCCACACAAACATGATGCAACACAATGTCAATTTTAATCAGGTTCAAATTTAGATGTTTCTTCTCTGAGACTGGTTTCCATACCAAGGCTGAAGAGTTCAGTCTGCCCTACTATTTGCTCATAGCTGGAGGGAGAATAATGGGATTCATACCTTTCCTAAGAGTATTAACACTAAGAGAAATGTAAACAACCTCATCCAAGATTTGAACTCTGGTCGCAGTGTCCATTTCCAATGTCTGTATCCATTACATCACGAATGAATGGATGTACAAAAGTAGAGATCTGATGCCACCATCAAGTCAGGTTGTAATTGTAAATGTTTACCTCGATGATGACGTTTGGATACTAATTTGGATTAGCACTAATACCCTTGGGAAAAGTATGAATCCAATAATTCTCCCTCCAGCTATGGGTAAATAGTAGGGCAGACTAGGTTCTTCAGCCTTGGTGAGGCAACTAGTCTAGGAGAAGGAAAACTCTGAATTCAAACCTGTTAAACTCTGCTTAAAAAAATTGACCTTGTGTCATATCCTGCCCAAGCAGAGGGGTTGGGTAAATATGGATACTAATTTGGATTTCTTTACTTATAAGTATATTTTGATTCATCATCATTATTATTATCAAGATGAGCTGATTTCACAGATTTTCTTGACTTTCTCTCAATATCCATTCCTATTAGCTATTGCTCTTGGCAAGTCTTTGAGAGCTGATGTATATAAGTTTTTGCTTGTCAGTCAACACTGATGAGTTCTCCCTACTTGCCCTCCATGTCTTTTTTGTTTTACTTGATGGTTTGTGAGATGGGAAGTAAGTGCCCCTACAGCTGCTTCTTTGTGAAGTGCTCCTTCCATGGTTTGTTCAAAACAGCAAATAGTATCCTTGTGTAGTTCCTATCTCGTATTTCCGCCTGGCATTTTCTTAAAATCCAAGTGGTGCAGCAATACAGTAATGCTGACACTGCTATAGCTTGAAAAAATTCCTGTTTTATTTTATCAGATATCAGATTTTTATATGAACATCAACCTGTCAATAGTAGTCCATGCTTTACCTTTGGATATGTTGTCATCACTTTCAGTTGATGAGATATGGCTACTAAGGTATATGAACTGGTCTACTAATTTCAGAACCTTGCCATTTAAAGAGGAGATGGCACCATTTCTTCTCATCATGTTCTATTACATTTAGACCCTCTCTCATCATGGTCTTACATTTAGACCCCTCTTTGCAAGCATAGGCTTTCTCTAATACTGACCATTCCATTTTAGGTTCTGTACCATTTTTATCTTTACACTGTTATATGTCTTTCAACAACATTGTTTTATTGGCAAGCTGCCTATTTTTAAATGATATATGTAATTATTGAATCTTTCTTTCTAAGTTCATTTTGTTGCTCCTATGTAAACTATGACTAGCCCATTTACAGTTTTTACAATATATTTGTATACCACATCATTAGTTAAGAATTAGGCTTCTTTCAGACAATTGTCCTTCAAAAATTACAGGTAGGTGTGTCGGTGTATTTGCATCACTCCTGTAGTTAATTATCCTGTGGTTTTCATATTATATATTGAACGTTATCCATACTGCTGTAACTGTATATATGTATATGTATTTACCAACACCTGTGCATGTGCAGGATGTGACTGACACAAAGTAACTATATATATATATATATAACTGAAAAAGGTTGTCTTGGATATGACACTAAACTGCATCAAATGGTAAGGTTCCTATTCTGGATCTCTGAACGACAGAGAACCAATTTATAGCTATAACTCCCTATTCCCCTCTGCCTGGGTGTAATAGTACTTGTTAGGGTCCCATCTATGTGTCAAATAAATCTGTTTGAAAATTATTTGTATTAGATAGGAATACTTTATTCCACATAAATGGGTGCAAATTATTTGCATTAAGAATAGTTACTTTAAGCAATAATTATTTACTAAGGATTATTATAATTAGTTACTTAAAACCATATAACTGTGCACAAGTATGATATTTATTAAATAGGAATAGTTACTTGAAACTATATAATTGTTTATAGAAATATTGACATTATAGTTTTGATTACCATAAAGCATTTATAAAAGAATAAAAGTTTAGCATTATATAATCTATAAGGAGTTGATATGCATTTAACCAAACCAAACTAAAAGTAAGTAAGTAAAGTTGACGACCGTAGTCGACGGTGACCCGAAGGCTCCTTTTTCAATAGCTACAACACCAAGGTGTAGGGGAGGGCGCTACTCCTTTCCTTGGATTGCTCCACTTTACCCTTGATACGTACCTAAGCAAGGAGGCATCAAGTACCATTTTTTTGGTCTTTGATATGACTCGACCTGGGATTGAACTCCGGTCTCCCAGGCCATTGGCGAACACTCTAACTGCTAGGCCAATGTCCGGTTAACCAAACTAAACCATCAAAACTCTGAGTTTCACAAAGCTGATCACCAGGAGAGTTACTTTTGACTATTTTCAAAGGCTACCAATTTTTCTTTTTTAACTATAGTACTCCTTGTGGTGTAATGGTTAAAGCACTGGACTGTAGAGTCATAGTAAGCGAGTTCAAACTCCAGTTGCAATATTAAGTTCACTTTTGGACAAATACCCTTGGGAAAGGTATGAACCTCCTTATCCTCCCAGCTAAGGGTTAAATAGTACCACACCTGTTCTTGTAAAAGGATGGATTTGGGATTAAATAACCCAAGAAGGTTGATATGCCAGTAAAACAATAAACCCAACTCTATTACTTTTTATATTACTCTTTTTTATATACTAATTACATTCTATTTTTATATATAGCACTCCTACTATGGTTGCATGCACACACATAAACACATGTATATCAGCTTTTATATTACTCTTTTTTTATATAGTACTCTTATTATAGTACTCTTTTTTTAAATTAATCTTCTTATATATAGTTCTCTAAATATATTACTCTTTTTATATATAGCACTCTGACTAAAGCACTCTTTTTTATATTGTACTCTAACTATATTACTTTTGTTTTTATATTAGTCTTTTCTTTATCTAGTACTCTTACTATAGTACTCTTTTTTTCTCTCTTATCTTTTTTTTTGTCATGTGATTAAATTTGGTGACAAATTACAAAGCTTCATGTAGACATCTTGACACTAACTTCAATCTCTTATTCAAAAGATTCTTAAGGTTAGGAAAATTTATGATGTTAAATTTTTCTTCCAAGCACAATTTACCTGATAAAACCATTACAGACAGAATTTTAAAAAATATATTGGATAACATCTTAATGTTACTAGAAACGCACAAGCCTAAATGGAGATAATGTCTTAATTCTCTGTTCATAAATGAGCTTAACAGCAAAGTAAATCATCCATAGACTGGAAAACAAGGAGATATACACAGTGAGTAAAAAAAAAATATCTATGTATAGTACATTTTTGAATATCTTCACACTACAGTACTGTATTTATTCTCAGTGTGTCTCATTTGCCACATGCATAATGTGTTATTTTACCTAGGTACCATAAAACTGACATTAAAAAACTTGAATATATTAAAAAAAAAAATTTAACACATTTGTATGCCACTGTTGTAGGATGTTGATAAATGTGTTGATCCTGAAAACATTTATATACAGGGTGAAACGATAAAATTGTTGTCCTAAAAAAAACAACACTACAGCTTTATCTTAAAAGTTCAGGTAACTTGATTATGTTCTAGAGCTGACATCTATTCAATGTAGCTGCCTTCAGCCTCAATCACCGCCTTGATACGGACCCGGAACTGGAAGCATGCCTTTTCCACAAGTGCCGGCGGGAGCTTGGTGAATACTTGGCAGATGGCGGTGATCAGGCTGGCTTTGGTGTTGTAGGAGGTCATGTTGGTGATGTTCTCGACGTATGACCAAACGAAGTAGTCCAGCGGGTTCAGGTCGGGGGAGGATGGGGGCCAGTGAGAGAAGGGTACAAAGTCGTAGCACTCCTTCTGAAGCCAAGCCTGGGTCACTTTGGACTTGTGGGCCGGCGCCGAGTCCTGCTGCCACACCCAAGGTCTGCCACCGGCCACCTGATTGCACCAGGGGATCACCACTCTCTTCAGCACATCCAGGTACACTTTGGTGTTGACTTTCAGGCCAACTTCGAAGATGTGAGGTGGCATGATGTGGCCCTCACTTGAAACCACACCAAAGAACATAACCGTAGCAGGAAACTTTGTTTTTATCACCCTGGGCATGTTGAACCACCCGGATTTGCATTTTGAGGGTGCTGGCAATGGTCCTGTTGTCATAACTTGGATCGGTAGAGAGCATGAGTTGTACAGTGGCGCATCTCCGATCTCACTCATTGAACATTGTGTCACTTTCAGACATGATTGCTCTTGGGATTTGTACACAACTGGCCAACTAGTAGATGGGCTGCAACAAAAAAGAAAACTGGTTTTCATTAAACGGAAATGGAATCATGTCGTCTTTTCTAGGACAACAATTTTATCATTCCACTCTGTATTAAGTGTGATTGACAGAGGACTAGACAAGTGATAAGGACACGTGGGTAAGCTTTAAATGTCAGGTTTTTATTAAGCAGATCATACATGAAAGATGTGCATGGGTGTAAAATTGCTGTTGCTGTATAATGTCTGTGTCATCTCTGTGGTATTGAAAGTCATTGCTGTAGAAAGTAATACACTCGCCAGTCTATAAGTTGTTGGTGACAGCGTGTCTAGAAGATCACAATGTTCTTAGTGCTTGATGCAGATCATAAGGGTTGCTGTATGGTCAGGGTGTAGACATAGCTGGAGACAGTCAAAGATGTGGATGCATCAGTTGCAAAACCTGGATGATCAATATCCCAGTTTATTCTGTCCATGGTTAACTGGGAGTGTGTCGACATGTCCTAGAGGTGCTCATGACAGTCTGAGCAGAGTTGTCACTAGTTTGCTGCAATGGAAAATGCAGGTGCTGGTCAGCAGGTGTCTGCTGCTTGGTGATGCCAGAACAGGTGCAGAAGAGTTGCAACAAGTCAGGCTGGCTGCTACATCGTCATCTTATGGTATTTGCAAGGGGGAGACTAGAGGTGATCCTCAGAAGACTTTCTGAAAATAGCTCTCAAAAGAGCTATTAATGTCTTTTGGAAATTAGCTCTGATAGATTGGTGATTGGTTGGGAGCTGGCATTGGCTGAGCTGAGTCTGCAGCTGTGATTGGTTGGGTTCCCTCTGAGGATCCCATGTCAGCTACTAACTGTGGGAAGATGATTCCACATCGGCTGGTGGTTGCTGGGAAAGGCACAAATCCTTTACCTCTAGGCATGTATGCTTGGTACCACTTATCTGGTGGTCACTGACTACTGTGTTTATATAGAAGTAACAGGCTGCATGTTTTATTGTTTGCATGGAGGGAATTCTGTGTTACCAAAAAGCAAAATGTCTTTCTTTTAAATATAAGTAATCATGGGATATCTCATTATACTAATGAGAGGAGCTTTTAAATACCACATATTTTATCCTGTGATCGGAAACTATCTCTGAGTCAGTTCACAGAATTGACTTATCTTTAAAAATAGTATTTGGTGACAAAATTCCACTTGATAAGTAGTCTTGACATTGTTGTTAGCTGATGTCACAAATGACTTTGCATTTTTTCTTTCACCAAGGATTTTATGCTTGAGTAGCCTGTAGGCTACAATACCACTTTGTTGGGTTCTTTGTACACATATATGTGTGTGTGTATGTGTGTTTACTCAATTCCTCTCTCACAAGCAGAATGTGAGACAAGATCAATTTTTTTCAATTAGAATAAAACTGGTTTGAATTCAGTTTTCCTTATCCACAGATTTGCATTGTATATCTTGTTCACACATCCTGACAGCATTTCAGTTCATAACATATCTCGGGGCCTGACTGTTTAACCAAGTCCAAAGAACCCCATCTACCCTACTATTTACCCATCACAGAGGAAATAACAGGTGGATTCCTGCTTTTCTCAAGGGCATTAGCACAAAATAAAATGCATACAGCCTAATTCAAGATTTGAACCTCGGTCACCGATTCTATTTTTTACAAAGATAACTATTCATGCTAATATATTGTTCATTTGGATAGCAGTCCTTTTTTTATGCGTGTTTCATTAAAGATCAATTACTCAAAAGGTTATTCATGCAATTGTGTTTTTCACATAGAAGAAAATAGAATTAAAAGCTAATGATTGTTCTTGAAAATAGTTTTGATTGAAAATATAACCAAGCTAAAAATGAAATTGTGCAAATTCAATTATTCTTTTTAATTCTACCCTACACAGAACTCCTCTAACTTACAATTCTAAATTCCTTCCCACTTCCATCATTTTGTCTTTCTTTAATTTTTCCATGTTCTCCAGGATTGTTCTCTTTGGCCAACATTTTGTTTCTTAGTAGAGATATCAAGGAAATCCATGACTTAACAAACGCTTTTGTGGGCTGAAATTTTTTTAACTCAGGCTTACCCCTGATACATGCACAAAAGAAATTGTCAAAAAACTTTTAGAATGAAGGTCCCCAAATATGTTATGAACTGAAATGCTGTCAGGATGTGTGAACAAAATTTACAATGCAAATTCGTGGATAAGTCCGCAATATCAAGATTCTGGAATCTAAATTCTTTCCAAAATGAGTTTCCGGATATTCTTTACAACCAGAACATAAAAATTTAGTTTCCAGATGAGGGCCCCAAATAGATCTTTGAACAAGCTATGAAATATGTATATGATATTTAATCCCAGACCAAACCCACAATTAGAAATATTGTTCAAATGAATTTACAAATATATATTAATTCATTCACATGAATATTCTTTCAACAAACAGCAGAATCATTCGATACACATTAAAAATAAAAATGAGGCAAGAAATCCTCAAAGAAGACAAGCAAAAAACAATGCCCACATAAAGAGGATCAAACATGAATACACAAGCAGTTCAAATATTTGTTTGAATGCAATGGTGCATGCAAAATAAATATCCGCTTCAATGTGTATGAGTTGATAATATTAGAGCAGAGAAGTTATTCATAATCTTTACATATCTTAAAACGAGGCTTCTATTTGAGTTCATCATCTCATCGGAGAATTCATAAATGTCTTTCTTTTCTCTTCTCTTTCACTTTCTTCAGTCACTAGAAAGTTTTATAAATTATCTCTTTCCAAAGTTCTTTTGTTCTTTGAATATCATCAGTATGATAATTGATTGGTTCAGGATGAATCTAAGATTTTCTCTCTTTATCTCTTTCTCCTGATTTCTTCAATCTAGAAATATAGATTGTTTATTTTTGAATGAGTTGGTGATATTATTTCTCGTCACCAGGGCAGTTTAGGTGCCAATTTCATTCGGAGTTTGTCAACCAACTGACTTATTTTTATTTCACCTTTTTGAATTTGCCAGGTGATGACCTTCATCCAACCATCAGCTTCTGATTTTGAATCATAATTTCAGTTACTGCTATTCAAGAAACCGATCCAGGTTAATGGGAAGTCGAGTTTCGTCAAGACACTCTGACCTACTTTCAATGAAGGTCAGTCCACTGATTGATCTATACAAGAAATCTGTTGCTACCCTAGAGCAGGGGTGGGTATTAATGCCATGTAACAGTGTGTGTGTGTGTGTGTGTGTGTGTGTGTGTGCCTACTCATGGAGGAATACAGGTAGGTCTTTACGCATCTACAAGTAAATCTAGGATTATAAACACTTCTTTTATTAATTCATTTTTTTTTAATTATCTATTCTGTTCTGTATTGTCATAGATTGACAGCTGAAGAGATTTTCAATTGCAATCAAAATCAACTACAAATTAAGTTGAGAGAAAATACTGTAACATTACTTTGGTTTCTTGCTGGTGTTTGCTTTGGGACACAGCTCAAAAGCCTTTTACATTCACATCCAAGTGAGAAACATGCAATTATAGTTTTCTTCCTATTTTTATCATTTTATGTTTTACTTTGAATGGGCCAAACTTTTCTCTGCGGAGAAAATTCTTTGCATCATTATTTCTTTTTCAGCCCTTTTGGGGAGCTTTTAATTTTAAGACCTTCAAAACATATTCACAGAGAAATCCCTTTTAGGTTGTAGTTAACATGCTGGACTGCAATATTCTCATGAGTTCAAATTCCAGTAAGTGAATTCAAATTCAAGTCTGCCTTTTAAGTTCACTTTCAGACAAATACCCCCCAAAAAGCTATGAACCTCTTATCCCTCACAACTATAGTTTAAATAGTATCACTACTGTTCTTCTACAAGGATGGCTTTAGCATTAAATAAACCTCAAAGGTTGATATACCATTAAATGAGAAAACCAAATCAAAGCATATCCAACTGATTCTATGGTTCTCAAAAACCACATCTCACTAAAAAAATGTTTTTTACCTTTTCCTCTTTTTGGGCATGTGTCTTCTTTTCATCAGTCAATCAGCATTCATCTATGATTCCAAATTGTGATTTTCCCTATTTCATTCAGTTCACACACTGACTCAAAACCTTTCATCTCTCAGCTGTCAGTTACCAATAAAACAGGTGTTACTTGATGATGCATTACATTACAATGCAAGTCAAAATTAATAGCATCTAAAAATAGAAAGAAACAAAAAAAATCTTACACCGAGCCAGAATTAGCAGTGAGAATGTGAATCAAAACAAGTGATATAAAAGGATAGGTATGGAATTTTTGTGGGGGGGGGTAAATTGGTGATAAACTGATAAATTGTACAAACAAATCTTGTATATAAAATGTTCATATCGTGCATGTGAAGAAACAAACAAGGAAATTTGCATCAGAGAGAAAATACTTAAAAGAGAAGTCTCAGGGGATTGAGGCCAGTTGCCAAAATATCTGAGAATTTGGCAGGCGTTAGTGCTGGTCAGATGGAACCAAGAAATACAATTAGCAGATCATTGATCATTGCTGGTCTTATAATGTTTGTCATTTGACTTCATGTATTGAACATTTTGCTGCTTAGATGTTGGCACCATTGCATGTGTCAAGTGACTCCAAGGGAGATAATCAAAGCTGCAAAACTTGAAGAAGACATTTTAGAGTCAAACAACATTTTCAAAAGATGCTCACTCACTGTTGAGTAATAACACTATGTGAAATAATTGTTACTTTTTTTTTTCTTCCTGGACAATTATGTATACCTAAAATAAATTGAAAAGACTTATCAATCAACCAATCAATCAATCAATCAATCAAATAAAGGTTTCGATGCAGAATTGTACTTATATTGTTAATAACTCTTTACTAGAAATTTTTAAACTTTTGCAATTTTCAAAAACTAAAATGCTAAAAAACCTTCTCCAGGGTCCCATTTGTAATTACAAAATACTTAATGGCCAAAGCTCAAACCATCTCTAAGTTATGCAATGATTGATAATAAAAAGGCTTTTGGGGGAATTAAAGTAAGTTTGGTAGTTGTATTATTGTGATAACATTACGAGTTAAAATTTCTACTATTTCTTCTTCTTTGGGGAGAAAGTATTATTTTCCAATTGCTTACACCTAAAGTAAATGGAAAAGACTTATTTTTTCTCTTCAAACTTTACTTTTGAGACCTGGGCAATCAAATTTTTAATCCAAGGTGGATGGCTATATTTGAGGGCTGATATATAAAAGTAATTTATGTTTCAGTCACAAATCCCAAAAACTTACTTATAAACATTTTGGTCAATTTTTGTATAACTTTAGTAGAAATACATATACATTTTAATTCATATGCTGTTTTATTTAGTGTAAAAGAAAATGGTATGACTTTGCTTTTATGCCCTGGAGTAATGAAATTTAAAAATAAACTCATTTTCTATGTAAAAATTGGCAAAGTTTGAAGGGAATAATGGTGATTTTATATACTTAAAAACAAAAAAATCAATAAAGAAAAATCACTATCCAGGAACAAAATGCCCGTTACAATGTGTAATTAGCTATCTTGTTGTAATTTGGAGCTCCATACATGTGGTTTTGCTCCAGATTAAGTTTTGTAATTACCTTGAAAAGATTTACCTGGAATTGTACTTATTTGTACTTTTGTTTATAATGATTCTTTAGCCGTCAACTATATGATGATATGGAATTTTTATTGTAGAGTATAATGATAGTTGACCATTGTTAGTGAGTTCAATTCTCACAGAGTGCTCTATATTTATTGCTTTATGCTAAACTAAGCTTATTTGGCATTAGGCTTGGTTTCCTTGTTTAATAGCATATCAACTATTGTGGATTATCTAATGCCAAAGCCATTCTTGTGGAAGAACCATAGTGTTACTATTTAACTCATAGCTGGGGAATAAGGGGGCTCATACTTTTTCCCCTGGTGGTAAGTCTGAAAGTGAATATAATAAAGTGACTCAAATTTGAACTCGCTTACTTCAATTCATTAACCACTATGCCATAGAGACTAGGCCTCTAAGTTAAGCTCAGTAAATTTCAACAATGTGATGATCTTCTAAGCTTAAATTAGTTTGGCCCACACCAAGAAATGAGGAACATCCAGGGAGAATTAAACTCACTAGCAATGGTCTGCCAGATAAGCTTGCTAACAATTACACTATGGAAAGTAATATTATCTGTCAGCAATATGACCGGACATTGGCCTAGCGGTTAGAGTGTTCGCCAATGGCCCGGGAGACCTGGGGTTCAATCTCCAGGTCGAGTCATACCAAAGACTCAAAAAATGGTACTTGATGCCTCCTTGCTTAACACTCAGCATTATAAGGTACGGATCAAGGGTAAAGTGAAGCAATCGAGGGAAGGAGTAGCGCCCTCCCCTACACCTTGGTGTAGTAGCTATCGAAAAGGGAGCCTTCGGGTCACCCTCGACTATGGTCGCCAACTTTATTACTTATATATATATGAGTGTTCCAAAAAATGTTAATATTTCTGTGAGAGTTCCTTAATGATATTATGATTTTAAAGTCTTCATCTGTTCATAATCCCAGTCAACACATTCTAGAAATCTTTCTCTGGTGGTTTCCATAATGTCAGTTCTGCTTTTCTCATTAAAATACTCCCATAGAAATATTAAGATTCTTTTAATCACTTGTTGGAGATTCTAAGAATATGTTGACAGGAATGGTGAACATGTGTAGATTATTTTAAATTGCATCAAAAGTGTACTCCCATAAGGGCCTTAATTTTTTAAAAATCAACCTGTATACATGTCACACACACACACACACACACACACACACATTTATATATATATATATATATATATATATATATATATATATATGGTTAGGTTATTTGGTTTAATGACATATCAATGCTTGATAGTTATTTAATGCAAAATCCTGTATATATATATATATATATATATATATATATATATATATATATATATATATATATATATATATATGATTTGTAAGTTGATTTGACATAATTTGTTGGTGAAATTATATTGAAACAAACCAGAGCTCATTTGTTTGCACACAGTAATATGGTTTCAAGTATTGTTATTCAACACTAATAATTCTATTTATTAGTAATCATTTATTTACTCACAGATGAATGAAAATGATTGAATTGTACAATTTTACCAATAAATGGGACCCTATCAAGTAGTACTACTCCAAATCAGAATGGATTTGAGAGTAATGGCATGAAGAGGTAGTCCACATTCCTCAAAGCTCTAGGACTGTAGCCTTACCATCAGATGTAATTTAGTGTCACATCTAGGACACTTGTTCAAAGGAAGTCTTACCCTTCTGCAGAGGTTCAATCTTTATATTAAACAGCCCCAACTGACAGGTCAGATATATATATATATATATATATATATATATATATATATATATATATATACTCATGAAGCCACCCGTGATATAATGGTTTTCATCATAGGAAATAGCACAGTGATCCAAGTTCAAATCCAAGATAAGGCTGTTTGCATTTAACTTTGCACTAATATCCTTGGGAAAGGTATACATCCAACTACTCTCCCATCAGCTATAAGCTAATAGGCAGACTGGGCTTAACTGGTGAAGGAGAAGGAAAAATCTGAAGTCAAATCTATAAAAATCCACTGAAAAAATTAACTTTGTGTCAAATCCTCCTTGTTCAGAGTGGTTGATATATATATATATATATATATATATATATATATATATATATATATATATATGCACCAGAGAAACTTTTTAAATTATTTGAAAACCTGTCTTACAGTTAGGTATTTTAGTTAATAACACTTATCAGTTTTCTAAGGGTTTTTAATTGATGAGCATGGTCTCAAAGTCAACATTTATGGCTCCCAGGTAGCCAGTGGTTGATTTTTTAAAGTCTTGATTTTCTGGTGACTGGAAAAAATCTCAGATAAAAAGTCATATAATAGAAAAAAGAAAAAAGAGATGTAATTTTAATTTCTGGTTTGAAAATTTTCAGTATTCATTTTGCTTACTAAAACCATTTTGAAGATATTCCATATTTGATATAATTCCAAATTCTTCTTTCCTGGCTATATCTTTTTCTTTTCATTTACAACATGGCTGATTACTGTTCTAAGGTAATTTTTTAATGGATCTTTTTGTTTTGAAGGTTTTATGATAATTTCAAGAATATTTTCCATTATTGATTTTAACTTTCTATTTAATTATTTCCACATTTCATTAACAAGTGTATTAGAAATACAATTCCAATCAATATTTTCTCTCTTTTCTGATGCTAACTCTTCTGAAAGTTTAGACTAATTTCCCTGTTTTCTGTTTATATATTCAAAATCTGGTTTTACTTTTACTTCTGTTTCAACACATGCATGATCAGATTTGCCTAATGGTGCTCTAAAACTTGCATATCCTATTAAACATGAATTATTTGATAAAACCTGATCCAATATAACTTTTTCTTATTTGTTTCCAACTGGTTTACCTCTGGAATCTCATATAAATTAACACAATCCTTTTGTTGTAAACAAATCTAAATATTCGTTGTGTATTCTAAAATGTTGACTAATTGAATTTACAAGAGATACAACTAAAACATTTGCCCAATCTACATTTTATAAATTGAAATCTCCAACCATTATAATATTTTCAGATTTTTCTGACATATAAAACATATCCCAAGTAATTGTTCTAGCAGTTTATAATTGTCTTCCTTACTTGAATTTGGAGATCTGTATATATATATATATATATATATATATATATATATACACATATATCATAAACTTAGTTATTAGAATCAGTTATCCTTAAAACCAAAGATTTAGTTTTTTCAAAGCAATTCACTTTAGATATTTTTAAAGTGTTATGTACATAAATAGTAGTTCCCCCTGCCAAATTTTATATTATTTCTCCTATCTCCCAGTATTAATTTAAAATTTGATATTGCTATTTTCGTTGCTTTTACATTCTATGCATACAAAAGTATTTCTATAAAAATTTATTTTATTTTATATTTGTAAGCAATTAGTTTTGTTTCTGTTTTGTTTTTCAACAATTTAGCATTCATATACAATATTTTCAAATTTTCTGTTTTTCTTTAATCGTTTAAATTTTTATTTACATTGATAACTTTTCCATTGTCATTATTTTGATTTTCCATTATTTTATTTTTAGCATTTTCTTTTTGTTTTTCTTTCTGTTATCTTATTGCTTTTCTTTTTTTTTTTATAAATGCTACTGTTCTAGTCATGTATGGATTAATTCTTGTATTTTCTTTACCTATATTTTTATCTTTCTTTCTAAATTTATAATTGTGAAGGAATTTAGTATCATCTTCATGCCTTAGTCTGAGTATGAGTCTGTTTCTAGATATACTGTTCTTATAATATCCTTTTTTGATATTTCCTTTTCTTTATTAATTAAAAAAATACTTTCATTCTGATTTTCTTTTTTTTTTATTCTTTCAAATTGGATATTATGATATTGCTAAAAGGATTTTTTGATCTCTCATATTTGTCTCTCTACTGTTGATACTTTTTTTAACATTTATTTCTAAGCCTCAATGTCTAAAAAAGATAAAGAATATTGGGCTTATGGTATATAGCAAAATAGCACTCAGCTCAAGCTTGAGCTATCCTTAAGTTATGTGATGACAGATGGATTGTCATCATCATCATCATGTCGTGCCACCAGCATGGATATCCCTGACCATCTCTCGCCACTTCTCCCTATCATTCATCACCTCCGGCAGGTCTTCAGGGTTACATCCTGTGTCTTCACATAGTTGCTGTATGTAGGTTCGAGCTGGTCATCCTGCTTTTGCTTGGCCATATCCATAGGAGTATTGGTGAAGTTAGCGTTTATAAGGTAACTTCTTACAGTGGGCTCCATACTTTTGGCCTTGTACTTAACTAAATTAATTGTAGTAAACAATACTGTTAAAATTCAAATGTCAAAGTTTCAACTTCCTATGACTTCTATTTTGAATCAGAGTATAGTGTCAGTAATACAAGGAAACTTAATTAGATTTATTGCAAAAAAACATGTATTTATACATCTGTTTTATCTTATTGTGCACTTATTTTTTATGAGAGCTAAACTCACTTACAATGGTCCACTAAACTTGCTGGCTAACCATTATACCACATAAGATACCACATGGTATACAAATAGAGAATAATTATAAGCAAATCGTTTTGATTTAGTTACAAAACTAAACTTAGCCTGGAAGAAGGCCACCAGATAAGTTTATAAAATAATTGTATTTGATCTTAATCCTATCTCGGTTAAAAAATACAGAATTAGCAAAATTAGAAAATGTCCACCTTTGGTTTTCTTTTTTTTTTTTCAGTAAATAAATTAATAAAAGATAAGATGTAAAACATATTTTATTTAATGGCTGATCATTCTGGCTTTATAAAATATATCTTAAACAAGCTAGATTAAATTATTTAAATTATGGTATAATCTTATTCCAAGCCCTGCAGAGGAAAATATTATGGAATAATCCAATATTGAAGAAAAAAATTATGGAATTCATTGACAAAAAATTAGAATCAATATTTAGTTGACCCAACTCAAGATTTTATGATGGCCTTATTTCTTTCAGGCATTGCTTCCACTAATTTAAAGCAATATTTGTTAAAGTGGTTCCAACTTTTCCAAATGAGGTTTGCAAGAATCATTGTTTAACTGTATACCAATTTGCATATCTAGGTTTGTTTTATGAATGCAAATTACAAGATCATTCCATTATTTCTTCTGCTAGGATGTGAGTGTAGTATCTGTGCACTCTACCTCAGATCTAAGCGTCCCTTCAAATGATTTTGCCTTTGGATCAGAGTGTAGTATCTGTACTTCAGGAAACAGATATATTGTTTGGTTTGATTTGGTTTCTTTGTTTTATGGTATATCAACTTTTGGGACTTATCTAATGTCAAAGCTATTGTTGTGGAAGAATAGGAGTGATACTGTGTAACCCATAACAGGGAGGATAAGAGGGTTCATAACTTTCCCAAAGGGCATTAGTCCAAAAGTGAATGTAATAATACTTACTTCAAAGCCACTGTCCAGTGCATTAGTCACTACACTACAGAAACTTCCCCCAGATATATTGGCAAAAAATAAATGATTAAAATTATTTATGTATTTATATGTCTGACTTTTTCTTAACCTTGAAGTTATTCTTGAAGAAGTTTAAAATTCTAGTGTCTTTGAAATATTAACCATCTTCATCTATATATTTCATATCTTATACTTTTTAAATGACCATGAGATTTTCATAGGTACAGATATAACACTCTGATTCTAGGCAGAAGTGACCGCGAGGGACACCCCTTGAATCCTTGACTGAGCGTACAGATACTACACTGATCCTTGGAAAAAGTGCCCGACCATAAGTTAATAATACCATCCTATCTGACAGGAACTATACCTGTATCTGTATATTTATCTTATATATATATATATATATATATATATATATATATATATATATGCGTGTGTGTGTGTGTGTGTGTGTGTTAATTTAAAACTAACCAAGAATAAGTTATGTTGACACCAGAAGGTGAAAGCTCTATGTTAAGTGTTTATAACTGAGTGATTTGGTAACTGATCAAAGGATATACAATTCTTAGCATTCCAGGATTAATTTGGGGTTTTTGCCAGGTATGTTAATCACCTGGTCCCACAGGAGCCTTCCTACCAAGCAGTACTTGCTTGATGCCTGAGGTACTTCTAAGAGGAGACACTGACAGGACCAAACATTTTTTTTATAAATGGTCTCTCATGAGTTTTTCCCTGTTTTATTTTATAGTTGAAATATTGTGATATTGACATTTTTGTGTATAGTGTACAGCATTTTATAGATTTAAAATATTTTTATCAGTAAATTTCATTTATATGAGAGAGAAGACAGTTTAGAAAATCATCATGATACTAGAAAACAAGCAACATCTGTCAATCTAGTTTTCCAGACTTATTTTCTTCTTTCTCATTCTATATTTCATTCTAAAACTTACTCATATATATTCATGTTTGTTGGTATGGGTTACCAGTTTTAAGAAAAAAAAATTCTTTTCAACTAGAATTATCTTGAATGTTATCTTAACCTTCCTGTCCAATTTGATTTGGTGATTGAATTAGTTAATTCAGAATTAACATTGAATTTGTGCTTCATCATGAACTTCACTGATGAATTTAATGGAAGTTTTACTTCAAATTCCACATTCAGTGTCTTAACATCATCATTTCATCAGTTAATTCAAATCATATATCATTGTCATTGAAAAGGTTGTCATTGCAAAAAAGAGGTCTTCACTTGATCTATAGCAGAAAGAAAACTTGAATTTTTGTTTGGCGCATAATTCAATTTGACCGTTAAAGTTGCCGAACATTTTCACCCAATCAGGATGGCCTGTCCTATTCAGCCCGAACCATATTTCCTAGCAGCACCAAAAATTGAAGAGAACCCACGAATTTCTCCCTCGCTCTGAAATCCCCAACGAGAACAGACGTCTATTCGTCTGTTCCTGAATAGAGTAGCAGCATCATATACTATGAGGAGACGCATCTAGTTTATGGATCCCCTCGGTCTATTCTTCTAGATCAAGGGATTCTAGTTAAAAAACAAATTAGATGATACACTCTAACAACTTCCTACCTTCTTTCCTTACTACGAAGCTCACAGCATACCAGCGTAAAACCCTTTACTTCATGCTGCCATTAAACCTTCCTTTAAAACCGAACGACGTCTTCATTCTTCTCCACTACCTTTATTTTCCATCAACATTTAGCGAGGGGATAACTACCAACGAAATACCAACGTAATACCAACACAACCAACTTAAACCTTAAAACAAAACACCAATAATAATAATAATAATAATGTTATCCTCATTGCTATAAATGATGACCTTCCAACTTATGAGAACACACAACTACATATAAAAAACAAATTAAGTATACCACTACAAAATGGAAATTAAATATCAAAACACAATATAACCTCCGACAAATTAATGCTGTGTTACCGAGCTTATTTGTATTGGTTTGAAAATTGTGAATGCAACTTAGGGTTACAAGATGGGGTTATGTTATCATCTGGTATTCCTAAATTGTAATTGGAAACCAATAAAGTCTGGTAGTCTTGTAAGACACAATTGGTGGGCTCCGGATTTGTGGTACTGATACTTTGGCTCTGAAATTATGCCAGACCCCCAAAGTCATCATTTGATGAAAGTTTTGTTGGCAGCACAGCCACTGTGTGTGTGTGTGTGAGGGTTTGCACTATATACATATATATAACCTTGACTAAGACAAGCCAAAAAACAAATAGACATTGCATATATATATATATATATATATATGCTGTGTCTGTCTGTTTTTTTACTTGTCTTGGTCAAGGTTCTATATAAAAAGTGTGTCACTAAAACAACCATTTTCTCCCACCTTGAATTAGTTCCTGAGTAGCCTACTATATGACTTGGCAAAAGTAGAGATTTTTTCTTTCAAGTTTGACTTTTTGCTTAAAAAATTGCTTATTAGAAATAAAGAAAACAGATCATGAGAAAAAATAAGATTGAAAATTTATAACTTTATAATTTATTTTCTATCTTATCATTTTATTTCATTTTATTTTTTAACAAAGTTATTGTTTTGTTGATTGCTTTTTGAATTATTCTTTACTGCATGAGTGTGGTTATATAACTTGACCTTGTAAATTGGCAATAATAGCCTTATCGTAAATCAGATCACTCATCTAAAATGATAAAAACAAATAAGATAAATGTATTTACCGGCAAAAGTGAATGACTTACTTATAAAACTTGAATTTTCAGTTTTTTCATTGAAGTTTATTTTTTATTAATGTAAATTTATCTGTATTCTATATTGATTTTAATTTATATCTCTTTTATTCAATATCTATTTCATATCAATTCTAAATCATATCAGTTTTATATCTGTTTCCATTTATATCTATTTTATATCTATTTTAATTCTTATTTATTTCATATCTATTTTATATGTATTTCAGTTTGTATTTATTTTATATCTATTTTATATCTTTTTAAAATACATCTATTTCAAATCTGCTTTGATTCATATCTATTTTATATCTATTTTTTTACGTATATGTGTTCTCATTAATTCACCAAATTTTATGGCAGAAACAAAAATAAACAAAAATTTACTTGTGAATTTTATTTGTAGTTTAAATTCATGCAGTTATTATGTATGTATTGGATAGAATTTTAAAAAGAAATGCTAGTGTATATATATATATACATATATATATATATATATATATAAGTAAGTTGGCCAACCATAGTCAAGGGTGATCTGAAGGTTCATTTTTCAATAGCTACTACAATGAGGTGTATGGGAGGGCACTACTTCTTTCCCTGGATTGCTTCACTTACCTTTGATCCATACTTCATAATGCTGAGAGTTAAGCAAGGAGGAATCAAATGCCATTTTTTGTGTTTTTGGTATGACTCGACCATTGATGAACACTCTAACCATTATGCTAATGGGCACCGGGTGAATATATATACATATATATATATACTAGCGGTTCCTTTTACTATATATATATATATATATATATACATATATATATAAAACCGATCATTAAAAAATTTAAGCCTCACCCAGAAAGAAGGGCTTAGGTTAATAATTTTGTTGAGGTAACACATTTCTACTTTTATAAAACTTTTCTAGTTTAATAAGAAGTTGCAATATGTTGTCACAACAAAAATGTTCTGCTTTGCATTTCTTTCTAGGTGAGGCTAAAAAAATTTTCAACAATTTTCTTATATATATATAATGGACGGTGGGAATTTTTTTGTTTTTGTTTATTTGCTTATGTACAGATGTACAGATACTAAATTTTCATATATATATATATATATATATATATATATATATATATATATATATATGATTATTATATATATAAAACAAAAAAATTCCCACTGTCCATTATATATATATATAATGGACAGTGGGAATTTTTTTGTTTTTGTTTATTTGCTTGTAACTGGGCCAGATTCACAGATACTACATTCTGATCATGGACAAATGGAACTTATCTCTAAGTAAATAATCTCATAATTTTAATTAGGAACTAAAATAAATATAATTTTCTTATTCATAATTATAACATACATATATATATATATATATATATATATATATATATATGAGGAGAAAATATTGAAAAACAAAATAATCTAAAATGAAGAATTTAATAATAAAGAAAGTTGACATTATAACATTTCGGTTTCAAAAAGCCATCATCAGGACTCAGAAAAGATGTTATGAAGTGTTGTTAGATCACTGATGGATGATTAATGAAAAACAATGGATGATTTATGAATTTTTCAATATTTTCTCTACATTATTGTATTATATTCCATCATTTACTACCTACATAAATGTATATGTATACATATACAAGACATGGTTAACATACAGTTATCATCATGGGAAATAGAATTAGCAATCCAAGTTCAAGTCACTGATGGAGTTGATTGTTTCATTTTTATATTAATGTCCTTAGAAAAAAACTTTAATCTATCTCCTCTCCCCCAGTTATAAGGAAATAGCTGGGCACACTGAGTTCTTTAGCTTGGGTAAGTTTCCACTCTTAGAGGAAGGAAAGTCAGAATTCAAACCAGCTGTACTCCACTTGAAAATTGACCTTACATTTTTGTCCTGCACTTGGTGGAGAGGTTGGATTAGTATATACACAGGAATTTAAAATGAACTGAAAATAATGTCTAGACCAGTAGGCGAGGGTTTTCTGCTAATTCATGAGTAAATAATTCTTTTTTTTATTTTTTACAGGGCCTGTAGTTATTACTGTTGTGTTTTTGGTTTAATATAAAAGTTTTTTTTAATAAATTTAAATAAATTTCCTTTGTAAAATTTCAAAAGTATAAAATCCACTTTCTTGGTTGACTTGAATCTTGTTCAGTGGTGCTGGTCGTCTGAACAACTTTGCTTCTTCAGACAGCCTTTTGTCATCTCAAATGTAGTTGTTATATCAAATTAGGTTTTAAGTGATTGATATTGTTTATTCAAATCATCTAGGTAAAATATCTTATAATATCTAATAGTTTGTTTATGTAGAGTTTACATAGAGAGGGATATGGTCATCAAAGTGTGTTGCTTATATCTATCTATCTATCTATATCTATATATATATATATATATATATATATATATATATATATATATATATATATATACTTGACATTTTCTGAGTCTTTTAACAAGGTTAATAATAAATACTTACATGGCTTGCTTTTCTCTGTCACACACTCTCTCTCTCTCTCTCTCTCTCTCTCTCTCTATATATATATATATATATATATATATATATATATATATATATAAGTGCATGTGTGTAAATATAGACTTATCATATTATAGATAAAGTATATGAAAGTGTAATTTACTTGATGTTGAAAACTTATACATAAAGTGTTACTTCCTTGTGTTTGCATTTCAAAGTAGGCCCAAAATTATTCTATACTTAATGAATGATACATCATTCTTTGATGATAAGTGCTTTTTCTTCAGCTCTGTCATTAGGGAAGTATGACAAATTTCTCTTTTGGGTGATTTTTATTGTTCATTAAGTTGTCCTGTCATCACACACACACACACACACACACACACACACACATATATATATATATATATATATATATATATATATATATATTTATATTTATTTCCTGGTTTCTGTGTAAGTGTGCCACTGCCAGTGCATATATACTTTTTTGGGGTTTTGTTAATTAGCTTATAGGTGGAAGGCAACCAAAATTTAATGCCGCTTCATAATCCATGATTAATATCAATCTATCTCAGTCTGTTCATATCTATCTATCTATCTATCTCAGTCTGCTCTCATCTCTTTATCTATCTCAGTTTACTCTAGTCTATCTGTCAATCTATTTTTTCAGTTAATTCTTATCTATCTATCTATCGAGCTATCTATCTTGGAGGTGCTTATGGTGCAATATTTACCATCGTAGGAAATGGAAAATGGCAAACCAAGTCCAAATCCTGAACAAGGCTGTTTATATTTCATATAGGGCTAATTGTGACAGAGAGAACTCCCCCCCCCAGATGGATTAATTAATTAACAATTCTGAGGGATTAGAATGAATTTATTAATTAAATGGATAAAAGGATAGAGTTAGAAATAAGTTTGTTTTTTTATAATATGGAGAATAAGTAAAGAAAATTCCTATTATTTTTTTTATTTATCATTTTTTTTTCTATCTCATTTTATTTATTTATTTTTTTGACTGAAAATCCTGGAGTTGAGTCTTTAGTAAGTAAGGTGATGTTTGTGGGGAGTGGAGAGATGGATTCGTTGGTTGAATCCTGTGATAAAAGAGTTAATGAAATCTTGTGTGGCCTAAAGGATGGAATCCAGGCATACAAGGAGACAGCATAAGTGGATTTTTTCGATTTAATAATAATTGTCTGGACAGAAAACAGCGGGTGTCCTGAATTCGTTTTTAGTACCTGTCAATATAGCCATCTGGAATTTCTTTAAAAAAAATATACAGAATATTAGTGGTCCAGGCAATTTACATATCATTATTCATGGGTGTAACCAAAAATTATCGAGCCCCCCCTCACCTCAGTTTATATAAGCAGTATGCAGAAGCCAGTAAGTAGTTGAGGGAAAAGTCGGATGTTGAGTCGGAGTTAAGTTCAGAGTTGAGAGTTCGTAGCGAGAGTTCGAGAAGACAGAATGACTGTGAATTGTGCTGGCCCGATTAGAATTAATCGTTGACATAGGAACTTTGTGAACCCCGATCGTTATGTCAACAAAAGCCGAGATGAACAAACTTTTAAAAGTAACCAAGAATCAATAATTGCCTCCCTTACACCGTCTCTGGATCTTTTCGTCACTTTTTAAACGAGAGGATAAATTTCATGTGACCTTTTTTTTGTACCCTACGCAATGATGTAAATTCTTCTACGGAGAAATAAAGACAATAGCTTTAAGAAAGTTGTATTATACAAAAATCGAAAGCGTTGCTTTTCTTTTCTTCATGTTCTTGTGAATCGTGACAGGAACTGTTTTCTCTAAAAACAGCGATTTTTCTTTGGCATAGATTCCAGCCAAAATTAGATCGACTTCAACAGTTGAAACAATCTGAGGTAGCTAAAACACCGCTATTCTGATAAAAAATTCACAATGTGGCAAATAGTGGTAGTTATCTCAATTCAACAAGGAAAGCTGAGGGATTTGATTTCAGTGAAAATTCCCGGGCTAAGCTAGACATATCAGCCAGCGCTGGATCTTACATCAAATAATACACCTGGGAAAGTTATGAATAGTTGGACAGACTTGTTCTTTAACCTTGGTATGGCAACCAGTCTAGGAGAAGGAAAATTCTACTTTCAAACCTATTGAGCTCTGCTTAAAGACTGACCTTGTGTCCCATCTACTACATATCAATTTTTCCTTTCATATAATTAGTCTTTATGGAATCATTTTGTAATGATATTAATAGCAATTCAGTTTCTCTTTTTAAGTTTCCCCTTTCCAGCCAGGTCCATGTCATCACATGAACAATTTCTTTAGTTTGACATTTATTATTATTATTATTATTCACATCAGTCTTAACTGGTGGTTTTTCACTGGAGTCTGAATGACAGCAACTCTCCTAAGATCTAAGTATTCAAGCTTTTCAAGAGTGAATAGTCTTAATTCTTCCTTTGATTGCCAGTTATTCTAGTTTCTTTTCCAGACTTTTGTGGACCATTCCAAGAACTCAAACGAAAATTGATATCACCACTATCTTCATCTTCCACGGCTTTTTCAGCTTTCTGGCAAGATCAAAATATTTGTCTATCCTTTCATTTGCCTTTACTATTACTTTATGACCTGCTGACACAGCAAAATCCCTTAGTTGACAAGTTCTTTTCTTCTTGTTAAATTAACACTTGGTCTGGTCCACTGGCTAGGATGATGGTGGTGATTCTTCTTCTTCTTTACAGAAATGTTTTTGGTTGTTCATTCTCAAGCCTTCTTTAGGTAGCTTTTTTCTAGTGCTGAGTCTGTTGCTGGTCATATATACATTGCACAATTCAGAACATCTTGTCAGCAATTGATAAATTTGACACCAGATAATATAAAGCTATAAATTTGTTTGAAGATCTAAATCTTGACTTCAAGAGAGAATTCAAAGATATTTATTACCCTAAACATGTAAGTATTATACAATAACTGATGTTTTTACAACAGCATTGCTTCTAACAAAGCCTTCATCAGATAATGACTCTGGGTTCAGGCATGGTTTCGGGGCCGAAGCATCATTACCACTAGCCCAGAGCACCCCAGCAGTATCTCACGACACCACCAGACTTCGTCAGATTGTTGTCGCTCTGTGGGTTTGCCAGATCCATGCTGATGCCGTTAGAGCCTTATCTTGGATCTTTTCCTTGTATTTTCTCTTGTCCAATGGAGGAAGTCCGAGATTAGTTAAGAAAACGGCGGTTGAGTTGGCAATAAAACCTCTACATCCAACTTCGATAGGAAATACATTCGTTATCCAGCCATTTCTGACACATTGTTCTCGCAGATCTTCATATTTTTCCAACTTACGCTGATGTGATCAGTCGAAATTTTCTTCATAAGGGACCGTTAACTCAATAACGAAAACTTTTTTGCTTTAACAGACCAAATGACAATATCTGGACACTTTGTTGTTAACGCTATTTCAGTTGGAAATATTAAGTTATGTTTTAAATCGGTTGCGACGTGCCAGTCCGTGCATCCCTCAAGTAATGATGGTTTACGCATATTTTCACGTGCAATTTTCGAAATATTTCCTTCTTTAACGAACTGAATTGCTCTGTTGTTGATGATATTAAGAGCTTTATTGGCAGTCTCACAACATGTTTTTGAAACCTCAGAAAATATCTCCAGGACTTCATTGTGTCTCCAAGTATAGCGTCTTAGAGCATACTCACATCCAGTGAGAATATGTTTGAGGCTCGCAGTTTTCCCACATGCGCTGCATCGGTCGGATGTAATTAACCCCCAAGCATGAAGGTTGACTGGTGTTGGTAAGATGTCGTAGACTACTTTTATAAGGAAACTTAATTTCTTTGGTTCCATGTGCTTGAAGTCTCTCCATGTGACAGCTCTGTCCTTTGCATTCTCCCACTTAGTCCATGCGCCCTGTTTCCTTTGTCCTACAGCTGTAGCAAAACGCCTAACTTCCTCAAGATGATAGATTTCTTCCGACACCATTTTTCTTCTGTTTGCCGTGGATTCTTTTGACCACCAATGCTGTGGATGTAGGTAGGCCTAGACCTGCTTTTCCATTTGCCACAGAGCCAATTATTTCTTTCATTCTGAGGGCCGCTTCAGCATTCTCAACAGAAGGCTGGGCATTCTTCACCAGTGGGTCGCGAGAGTCACGCAGCATTTGGAAGAGTCGCGCTTTTCCTAATTTATATTCCTCAACAAGTGACAACATTGGAAGTTTTAGTTTTGTTGATGAACTATATAGTGCTACGTTTGTTAAGGAGTTAGGTACTCCCAACCATTTTTTTATAGATTTACTGATTAACCACTCCATTGTTTCAATTTTGTAAGTGATACCTCATATATTTGCAATGGCTATGCTAATTTAGGAATTAATCCAAAATAAATACACCATATTTTATCTTTGTTCATGAGGTCACATTTATCAATGGAGCGTCATCCATTTTGTAGCTGTTTCCTCAGGTCCTGCCAGCGATGTCGATCAGTAAGTGGTAGGGAGTAGCAGCGACCGAGACTCTTAACGCTTTTTTCACAGATCGTAGAGATTTCGTTTCCACTGATAGAAAACTTTGTTTTTTTTTTTTGCAGTTTCCTTTCAGCAACAATAAACTTTGGCCCTTTGAAGGCTTTATTTTCATATCAGCCCATTTGAAGAGCTCTTGGAGGCGTATCACCAGTTGTTCCATAAAATATTCATTTATCTCAATTCATCATGATATCTTAGACATTCTCATTTCAACAATATGGAAGGTAGGATAAAAAGATATTGAGATTGAAGCTTAATATTTTTTTCATTTAGAAATTTGATATTTAAAATGAAGACATGCACAACTGAGAAACTTATATAATAAAGTGATGATGTCAAGATATGGGGACAACTGAGCAATTTAGATAATATAGAGATAATGTCTAGATATGTGGATAACTGAGCAACTTTGATAATATAGTGATAATGTCTAGATGTTTAGATAACTGAGCAACTTTGATAATATAGTGATAATGTCTAGATATCTAGATAACTGAGCAACTTTGATAATATAGTGATAATGTCTAGATGTCTAGATAACTGAGCAACTTTGATAATATAGTGATAATGTCTAGATGTCTAGATATGAGGATAACTGAGCAACTTTGATAATATAGTGATAATGTCTAGATGTCTAGATATGAGGATAACTGAGCAACTTTGATAATATAGTGATAATGTCTAGATGTCTAGATATGAAGATAACTGAGCAACTTTGATAATATAGTGATAATGTCATCTACGTTTTTAGACAGAAGCTTACATGTTTACACTCATCAATGCCAATTCGAAAAATATTAAGCTAGTTTTGATACTTTTTGAACAAAATATTTTTGGCAAAGCACAGAATTATGCAAGTGCAGTAATCCCTATTCTCACTAGACTTGTCTATATGCAACTTTTTCTGGTTTCCTAAACTGGAAATTCATTTCAAGTGTAAAATTTGATGACATGGGGAATATTAAAAAAAAATTGATGGTATATCTTCATACCATATCAAAAGAGAAGTTCCAGAATTGCTTTGACTGATGGGAAAGTGTGTTAAGTGCCAAGACGAGTATTCTATAAAAAAAATTAATGTGTCAGTCAATGTTTTCTTTCTTGGCAAATTCAGCTTTAGCTTTCATACTTTTTAAACATACCTTGTATGCTTATCTTTTTCTTTGTTTCATATTAATGCTTTGACTTTCTTTTAAAGTAAATCAATGATACCCACTCTATAAATTTAAAAGAATGTGAATTTTTATTCATATGGTAACCTGAAGCATTTTAGCCATGGTTTAATGTTAAATGTTAATTGATACCTACTAAATTAATGTTAAATGTTAATTGATACCTACTTAATTAATGTTTAATGTCAATTAATACCTACTTAATGTTTAATGTGAATTGATACCTTCTTAATCAATGTTAAATGTTAATTGATACCTACTTAATTAATGTTTAATGTTAATTGATACCTACTTAATCAATGTTTAATGTTAATTAATACCTACTAAATTAATGTTTAATGTTAATTGATACATAATTAATCAATGTTTAATGTTAATTGATACCTACTAAATTAATCCTTAATGTTAATTGATACCTACTTAATTAATGTTAAATGTTAATTGATACCTACTTAATTAATGTTTAATGTCAATTAATACCTACTTAATTAATGTTTAATGTTAATTAATCCCTACTAAATTAATGTTTAATGTTAATTGATACATAATTAATCAATGTTTAATGTTAATTGATACCTACTAAAATAATCCTTAATGTTAATTGATACCTACTTAATCAATGTTTAATGTCAATTAATACCTACTTTATTAATGTTTAATGTTAATTGATACCTACTAAATTAATTCTTAATGTTAATTGATACCCATTTAATTAATCTTTAATGTTAATTGATACTTAATTGATTCAGCAAGTTTCTGTGATGTAACAGTATTTTGTATAAACTCATTTCAAGCATTCTATTTGTTTATTTTTTTGAAGACTTTGAAATTTTTTTGGACTAAAGATAATCAGTTACTAAGAAAGAAAGAAAAGAAAAATTAAATTCCCAAATTTGTTATATATTACCAGGGTGAGTCAAAGGTTTTGCAATATTTGTATATATTATAATTTTCAGAATAAGCTTCAGGAACTTGAGGGAAATAAACTGATGCCACATCTAGTATATAATCCAGACTTAGCACCCTCAGATCATTACTTGTTCTGATATATGGCTCACTTCCTGCCCTTATGATACTTCAACAACCAAGAAGAGGTGGAAGTTTCTATGGAGGAGATCTTCACCTCAAAGGACAAGAATTGGTATCAATATGGTATCAAAGAACTGGCAGAAAGGCAGCTTTAAATAATGCAACACAATAGATCCTACTTTGAATGTTAGGTTACTTTTGTTGCAACTTGAAGAATAAAGTGAATAAGTTATGAAAATATTTCAAAACTTTTGACTCACCCTAGTATCATCTACTGCAAACATTCACACCAAAATATTGAACTACTTATAAAGTACTGAATTGGCTTTGACTCAGAGAATCAGTTCCAAACCCTCCTGGTATTATTTAACAAGAAAATAAATCACTTGTTTAATGCTTGAACTAAATCTGCCTAAATTCTTAACACTTAAATGTTATTGTGGCAGTATGTAATTTTTACAAATGAAAATGAATTACAGAAAATACAACAAAAACAAAGAAGAAAAAAAGAAGAAAATTGTTGGACGGAATTAATTTTAATAGCCCTTCAGGAGATGATAGTTCCACAATGATTTGCTAATGACTATGGTCAATTTCTCATTATTCCAAGTGTACAATTGAGCCTGTAGCAATTTGTAAAGATATTCCCAATTATCATTAATCATTAGTGGCATTATTATTTAAATAGCAGAAAAAAATAAAACAAAAGAAATGTGTAAGAAAACATCAACAACATTTAGAAAATTCTGAGCACTTTCTTCATAAATATTAATCAGGGCCTACTTTAAATTTTTCATCTTGTATTTTTAACAGTTCAGTCATAAATTCTTTTATATTTCTTCTCATAAAAAAGCTGTAAGGTTTTGTGTTTGTCAACTTGTACTTTATTATGCAAAAATGATCCACATTTCATGTCAAAAACAATTAATAAGTAATTTAATTTACTTAGCCATGAAAAATTTTAACACATTTCCATATGAGCATTAATTATTATCAAATCACTATGATATAAATATCTAAATATATAATAGAATATATAATGAACATATTATAGAATAAATATCTAAACATATAATCACTCTTATATAAATATCTAACCAGACAAAGAGTTCCCATCAACTGACTGAAAGCATCATTTATTTTATTTGATGACTATATATTCATATATCCATGATAGATACGAACAGATTGTGGTAGATAACTTGATATAGATAGGCTTAGATAGATAGATAGATAGATAGATAGATAGATAGATAGATAGATAGATTTATTGATAGCTAGCTAGCTAGCTAGCTAGCTAGATAGATAGATAGATAGATAGATAATAGAGAGAAATGGATAGAAAATTCTATTTATGATCAGTGTAGTATCTGTGTAGTCAACATAGAGCAGATAGATAAGATTTAAAGAAAAGCTATTATAACAAAGAAACAGTCACACTGCTCAGTATATACCAGAATCATTCAATAAGTTCAAAGCCTCACATCTAAAAAAAAGAGCTGATGCTGAACATCTTTTACTGAGATCTTGGGTATGAGCAGGCTGTCTGCAAGATGGGCCCCAAGAACACTGATGCAAGAGCTCAAACTGAAAAGGGTTGGCATTTACAGGACACTTATAACTCTCTAAACCTTTCTGGGTTAGATCTTTTTGAAGGACCTTATATATATATATACTTGCAAAGCCCAGCAGATCACTCAAATTTGAAACTTAAAAAACAGGCAACATAGATCCCATTCAAAATTTTATTTTACAATAAGAAAGAACAATATTTGCCATTTTGTTTTTCATATTGTCATTAATTTCTTTTAAAGATTTTATGGTCTACATGCTTACCTAGATGAGTTTTACATTCTTGAAACCTCACCCTGAGGTTCTGCACCACTTGTCTAGTCATTGCTTCTGGTATAGCTGCAATTTCAGTACATCATTTGTCTGTGGCTTACATTTAAAGACTTGAGCCTCCAAAAATCCCTGGAGGAAGTAATCATAAGGGGATAGATATGGTGAGTGAGCAAGCTATGGGATGTCACTATGTAGCAAAATGAGTTTCAATCACAAATGCATGATATTCAGCATCTAACACCATGATTACAACTGAAAATGGTATGGCCAATGCTCAAAAACATACCTGACTCCTGTGAACAGCTGCTTGTACCTGTATGGTGCAATTTTAAGTCCAGGCAAGAATTCTGTCAGACTCAACACACACACACATCTAAAATCTAGGTGAGGCTTAGAACTTTTTTTTGTATATATATATATATATATATATATATATATATGTATATATATTATGAGAGTGTTGGTTGTCAGTAAATCACTATGTGGTTATGTGTCAAACCAAGTGCAATATAATATGGAGAGTGCTCAATATCTATGATAGAGCTATTATAATAATGATGATAATAAATAAATATATATTATATATATATTCAATCCATGGAAAATATTGTTCTGCAACCTAAGGTTTCATGAAGTTTATAACAACATTCATCAGGTAGTTAAGAAGATGGAATATATATATATATATATATATATATATAGAAGATAATAGAAAAATAAAGTAATAAAAAAGTGATGAATCCTTTATAATGGAAAGTTAACATTAAAACGTTTCGGTTTTAGTAAAACTTCATCAGGACTTTAAAATGATGAAAAAAGGTGTGGCTAGAACAATGATGGATGTTTTGATAAAACAAAATCCTTGTAAGAAATGAACAGGGCAACTCAAGTTCAAAACCTGAACAAAGCTGTTTGCATTTCACATAGGGCTAATACTCTTAGGATAAGGTACTGAGTTTTACATTAAAATCTTTTAATAGTCACTTTGATGAAAAAGGAATATTTTTTTTTTAAATTCTTGTTTTTCATTTTCAATGTTATCAACTTTAAAATCTGTACAAGCTCAGAAAGTTGATTATTCTCTACTGTAGAAGAGAAGGTTGTCCCTGTTTGCGGATACAAACACGCAAATTATCTTTTTCTGTTTTACTGGTTTATCAACCATGAAAACATGTTGGTTACTGCCACATCAGAAGTGACAAATCTTCTCTTATTTCTTTTCTTCTCCTTTTCTTCCTTTAAATCTTACCAAAAAGAGTTCCCAACTGAAAGGGGAACAACTTAAAACAAAGAGAAACTGCTTCAATTATTTAAGCTGTTACAGAAAGAATATTCATTTATTTAAAGATATTTTCCCCTTGATAGTTAGAGATATAGATCCAGTCAAATGTGTTTTCATTATCACCTGCTCTTTCATGGTATCCCAAGAAACATTCTCTGAAAACCTGAAGAAAGAAAAATGTTTTTGATATTTTACAGAAATGTTTCTTTTGACCCAACTTGATAATATTCCAACTTATTTTGGACAAGTTTATCGAAAACCAAATTTGGAAGATCTATTTCCATAGACATATCACAAGGTTTGCGCCATCTTGGAATCAAACCTTCAATGCTCATAATATTTTCTATTATAATAAACATGGAAGCTTTTCATAAGATGTTCTGTAGATTTATACACCTCCTAGTAAATGTACTGCAATTCCAGTTTCTGGTTTATTATATGTTTTCCTTACAGATCATTAAGTTCACAGTGAATTTCTGTTGGATTTTTGCACTTAGCATGTAAAAATCTTATCATACCAAACACATCTATAATTTTTTACTGTTTTATATGAAATCTCATCAGTATAGGCTCAATATTAAGGCTGGTTTGACTGTTAAAGCTTCTAGCTTTCCTTATGTTTTTGGTTTGTTTTGATTTCTTTGTTTAATGACCTATCAACCTTCATGGGTTATTAAATGCCTAAGCCATTATTTCAGAAGAACAGTAGTGGTACTTGGCCCAGTTGGATGAGGCTGTATAAGACACCAACTGCTTCTATGCAAATGACTTAGACACCCCTCTCCCAATGAGTTTTCTTGATATGACAGTAAATAATTTGATGGTGAGGTTCCAGCAATGCTGGAGCTTTGGGGAATGTGGAGTACCCTTTCATTGCCATTGATAGGATCCTATCTATGGGTCAAATAGAACTAAACTGTGTACTTATGCTAAACTGAATTGTTTGAAATAGAACTGTTTTGACATTTAACTGTTTGCAAACAAAAACTATACTTATATTAAACTGAATTGTTTAAAATTTAATTCAGCATTAAATAACCTGAAAAGGGTCAATACGCTGTAAAACAAAGCAAGCAACCAACCAACCAAGTATTGGTACTATCTAACACATAGCTTGGGGGATAAGATGGTTCATGCCTTTCCCAAGATATCAGTCTTAAGGTGAAAATAGTAATGTAACTGGAGTTCAGACTCACTTATTTTGAGGCCACAATCCAGCCATTATGATATGGAGATTCATCATACCAGTGTTTTAATACCATTCAACTTATGCCTTTCTGTATCTTTCCTACATCAACTCATGTCCTGGAAGTTATGTTTTTCAGTCAATTGGAACCCAACAAGGTGTCTTTCTCTAAAATCCTGACTTCTTGGGGATGATTTCAGGGATTACCAACCTCAGAAGATCAAGTTCCACAGCCATATCACAAAGAATATTCAAAATTTCAATGTATGCTATATTATCTTTTATTGTGATAAACATGTATACCCCACAAATCATTCATCCAGTAGATTCATACACCCTTCTGCAAATATTCTGCACTAGACTGATACCATGTTTCTCAAAAACAGCAACAAGTCCACACTGAATTTCTGCTGAAATTTTGCTCTTGATATGAAATATTTGTCCGCTGTTTTATACAGCAGCTATCTTTTATAGTAGCAACCATCCAATGCATATCAAGGCTGTCCTGGCTTTTACCAAAAGTCTTTCATACCCCTTTTGTTTTGTTTTTTATCTTTTGTCATTGACAGTATTGTACTCATTGATAATAGACCCTCTGAAAATTTGGGACATGGCCATGGAACTTGGTGTTCCAAAATCAATCACCCATGAAAATGTCTTTGAGAAATTGGGCTTTTATCTTGTTGGATCCTAAAGCAACTAAATGAAGAACAATTGACTTGACACCATATTCTTAAAGGAAGGTATTTATGGGCTTGTTTTATTGCTGAATAAGGAATTAGTCTTGATGTTGACTATGAGAAAGTAGCATTGTAGTGCTGGTAACATATGAACAATATCTTCATTGTATAGTCATAAACAGCAATAGTAATTGTTTGTGCCTTACTTCTTAGACATTCCTTGTATTAATCTTCCACTCATTTATCTTATCATATCCTCCAAATTTATTCTTCATGGTCTTCAAATATCTAAGCAAAACAATGAAATTATACAATCTAATTTTATGTTCCCTCCAAGCAATAGAAACTGGTTGCAATTATCCAGACTAGCCGAAAACTTGCCCTACAGGTGAAATTTTAATCCATTAACTCCAAACTATATTTGTGTGAGGACTTATGAGTTATTAAATGTCACTGAGAGATTAACTTTTATAGTGACCATAAATGTGAACATGTTGACATGATTTTTTTTTTATGCTTGGAAAAGAGTAATCAGAAAAAAAAATTCATGACTTTGGTTTCTGTTAATGAAATTTTCTGCTAGATGTCTACTTTATGCTGGTACACAAAAAAATACAATTAAAAATTTGGTTTAGCTAACCTGATGAATATATAGTAAGGATTCAGTTTAACATTATACTTATATTATATATCAATCTCTTTGCTAAAAGGATTTATAATATCGAAGTTTTGAAACCAAACATATTTAACCCTTTGAACCTGTTCCACCAGTATATCAGTGGTACTTTTATCCTAACAACATGGCACTGGTTTACTGGTGTGGAGATCATGCTCAAACAGCAGAGGGTAAATTTAGGCTCAGGAGCTCAGAGCTTCAAGTGTCAAAACATTCTCCAGGGTTCCATTAGTAACCACAGACAGTTTCATGACTATATATCAAGCCATTCTTGAGATGACAGATAGACAACAAAAAAGACATTTGATGAATTGTTATAAGATTATTGAGTGATGTGGGTTTTTTTCTTTCTACTAACAAGACTGTTCTTAAGTTCTTATGTAAAAAAGAACTCTGAGTGTTCTCAGAGAGTCTTCATCTCAGAAATGATAAAGGAAAGAGCTGAAGATTTATTTGCAGACAAGATAAAGAATGAAGAATAAGTCAGAGAACAATATGGCTTCCGATAAATAACAGTTCACTATTTACAAGGGTGACAAGATTTGGAAAGTCATGGCTAATGGATAGAACTTTAAGGAAGTGTAGAAATAAAACAAGGAGTCATCAGAGCATAGGTCATTGCAGTCAAGGGATACAGAGGAAATAAATACTTGTCTATTGATAGATTGCTGAACAAATAGGTATTAAACTTAGTGGGATTATCTTTGTTGTTTCTATTTCAGCTCATTCAGAGTTTTAATTTTGGGTGTACGGCAGAAGAATGGAATTACAGAAATGGATATTAATGCAGCTTTTCAAGATCTTTAAAATCCAGACCAAAGTCTCCTATGTCTGGAGTTATTTTTATTTCAAAGCAAATAATGGATTCTGCAAGATATTAACCATTTGACTGACAAATGGGTGAGATGTTTACTGGGTCACTAGTTCAAGATTCAAATTTGTTCTTGTTAGAACATGACAAGAGATTGCTTTGATTGTAGAGTTAACTGTTCATCATAAGGTTTCATCTGCAAGTTCTTTTTTATATATTGTTTATTTCTGGTCATTTTAAGTTCAAGGTTCAAATCTGGTATAATTTCTTATCTCAAGGCATGACAAGGGATTGGTTTGATGGTTGAGTTAACTGTTCATCATGAGGTTAATTTGTTTTGTGTTTTTTATGTGTATACAACACTTAATTTATACTAATAGCTATAAAAGTTATTTACTAGGAAAGACTGAGTTCTTTAGCCTAGGAAAAGTAATCAAACAAGAAGAAAAACCTCAAAATTCAAAACCCATGGGTATGGGGCTAGCAACTCTACCCTATTTAAAAACAAACTTTATAATTGATTAAGAAAACAGATTGCCAACTTCATCTCATTGTGACACTTTCTCAATAGAAGTGGTTCAAAGAAAAACATAAACAAACATTTACAATCCTTGAAATTGATTTAATTTCTAAGTTTTTTGTTTTCTTTCAGCATGTTTTTCTGTTTTGGAACTAACTGAGGCTAACTTGAGAAATGGGAAAAACAGCCAATCGTTAAAAAGATACTGCAGAGTAATTTTTAATCTAACATAAATTCTCAATTTTAATCTTGATGTCAAGTCATATCCTATATATAGGATTTACATTATTAGCTACCCTACCAACAGAGTTTTAAGTTGGATAAATTAACAATATATTTATCTTCAACGCTTTTTATAGCTATAATAAACACTGGCATATGTAATGTTGTGGCCACCTCCCAACAACAAAGATTCTGGTTCTCTGCTTTGAGACCAACAAGAAAAGGTCAGTCATGAAAACTCTCATTGTAAATGCAAGGAACAATCAGACATGAGACTTTGGGGTTTTTAGAGGGTCAGTTAGTCAGTTAAAATTTGGCTCTTTTGCATACAGTTCCAGTTTTTAACAAAGAATGTTTGTTCAAATACTTTTGAGCAGTATTGTTACACAGGATTCTTGTTGTCTACCTATATATATATATATATATATATACCTGAAAAGTGACAGGGTAAAATAAAATGGCACTTATTGAATCCAGAAAAGCCAACTATGATATTTGACCCAGAAGACTGAGGATGGGTGCAGAGAGGGTTTAAGAGAAAGAAAGGTTTCAAGTGGAGGAGTAGTTGGAATTTTTCAGGCTCCTTAGCTAGAAAAATTGGAAAGAAGTCTTTGAGCAGATCTCAAAATAAGTTAATATTGATTGTAATGCAGGACCAACTGGATAAAACAAATATGCCCACTTCCCCACAGTAAATTTGCCTTTTTTCTTGAGGTATGATGAACTGAACATTTTTTCATAAGTTAGTAATCAACTCTGTTGTTCGTTGTTTTTAAAGGTTCCAGTATTTCTTTCATTGATTATTATTTTTGTTCTAGTTTTCCTCTCAGTGTTTCATTCTCGGTCTTCTTCATTCCCAGCTTTTAAAAAGCCTTATATGTCTTTTTCTCCCTAAATTGAAAATAAGGCAGTACACCTTGGCTACAATCATTCAACATCTCAAGTGGTTTAAGAGAGTGTTAGAACAGCAGGCGTATTGCTCCTGGTACAAAGAGGCTTTAACAATATCTGTGTGTGTGTGTGTGTGTGTGTGTGTGTGTGTGTGTGTGTGTGTGTGTGTGTGTGTGTGTGTGTGTCTGTGTTTAATATCCTTATGAACTTTAATGACTGCATGAATAATTTTTGGTCAATATATGCACAAGTGTTTAAGGAACGCAAAACAAAAATTAAATTTACAAAACAATTTATTCATAACAGACAAAATAGAAAAACAAAACAATTAAATGACTTCAAATTATTGGCACTTCTACAATAATCTGCAATTAATAATCAATAGTTTTCTTTTCGACTAAATATTCAAGAGTAGTTTTCAATGAGCTTCAGCTACAAATCAGAAAGCATTTTAGTGCATTCTTCAATTGCATATTTTTCTAAATGCTTAAAATCAAGTGGTCTTCTTACCTGGCATATTTGTGCAGTGGAAGCAATTAAAAAAAACAGCTCAATCCCACAGAAACTTTCCCACCAGGTAGCATCTAAAGGCACAAAGGCTAGGTTTATTGTCCAGTTCCTGAAGTACCCCTAAAAACGCTAAAGAACTGAGCTATTTTGGGCACTCACCCTACTAAGGTACTTGTTTCCTTTGGGGACACCAACCTCATGTTACATTCCAGCAACATGGTGGGTGGGGGGGTGGATAAAAGTTTTCTTGTTGCCCAGTCGGCTGGGGCTGTAGAATACACTGACTGCACCTCTGCAGAGGGGTAAGACCTCCCCCCCACAACGAGTGTCCTGGATATGAAACTAAACAATCTGATGGTGAGATCCTAGTAATGCTGCGGCGTTGGGGAATACGGAGCACCCCTTCAATGTCATTGCTCCCAGGTCCACTCTGGCCCGGAGTGGTAGTACCTGATAGGGCCCTATCTATGGGTTAAATAGAACTAACAGCATTCTTATGCTAAAATGAATTGTTTGAGTAAGCTGAATAGCTTGAAATAGAAATGTTTTTGACTATTAAAACATACTTACATTTAAACTGCGTGCTTATGCTTAACTGAATTATTTCAAATAGAACTGTTTTTCGACATTAAAACTGTATTTACACTAAACTGAATTGTTACATATAACTGCTTGAATTGTTTGAAATAGATATGTTTTTGACCATTAAACTGAGTACTTAAGCTAAACTGAATTGTTTTAAAAAGAACAGATTATTTACATAAAAATGGATTTGGTGTTAAATAACCTACAAAGGTTGATATGCCATAAAACCCAACAAACCAACCAATAAACCCACTTTTTCTTGCTATCTCTCATTTCAATAAATTTCAAGTCATTTCATTGAACTTTTCAGGCACCTTAGCAAAAAAAAAAATCAGAAAGAAGTCTTTGAGCTGATCCCAAAATAAGTGAATATTGGAGATAATGCAGGACCAACAGGATAAAACAAACATGCCTACTTCCCCATAGTAAGGGAGAATGATCTTGTCACCCACCGACAAATATGTTCTTGGATTCATTGTCCTGCATAAAGGTCCAACACTATCCTAATCTCAGTTGCCTTATGGGTAATTTCAAGTTTGCATTCAAAATATTAAAATAATTCTCTTCTTTTTATCATTGTCCCTTCAGTTCAATCCAATTGTTCTAGTGACTTCAGCTGAAAAAAATTTATAACTTCACAGCATTGTAAAAAAAATTACCAGAATAAAATGTCAGAGGAAAAAAAATCATAACTTTTGTTTGCGTCTAAAAAATATTCAGTTTGATATCTATTTTATACAGTTAAACAAAAAAAAAATGATTTGGTTTAGTTAACCTAACAAATACAAAATAAAACCCCTCTGAGTGAATGCCTTGTGAACATCTGATATTCCACTTCTATTGATTCATATAAGACCAACTAACTTTATATTTTCCACTTCTCCACCAAGTCCCGGGATTTGTTGAGTTTCTTCACATAAGATTCCTTCAGATGCTCCTCCTATGGCATTCTTAAGTCTCTATGATATTTCCCTTGGAATTTGCCTGCAATGGGAAATTTCTAGTATTTGAAGCATTTCACTTAAGTTACTATCTCTCAAAGAAATATGTATTTTCATGGATGTAGGATTTGTGGAAGAAATGTTTAATCCCTTCTCTTTTTTAATTTCTTTACTCTATCAAATTCACTTGTTTGTTATTCCTCCTTGGGGATCTACCTTTTTTACTAGTTTCTCACATTAACCTTGAAAAAAAATCTTTGCATAGAGCATATACACTATTAATGCTATATTTATTTACAAATCAAATTCTGATAAGAAATTTATCTGATAGTTCCTAAAAAGGCCCTCTTAGAAATTTTTTCTTATTATCATTTCTGAAATCAACCTATTCAATCTTAACTTTTTTATATTATTGCTGTTTTCAATCTGAATTGGTAATTTTTTCCAAAAATATATTACTCTGTTAGCAAAAAAATCCAATGGGCTAATAGATTTTGCTTTTGAAATCTGTCTTAACAATAAATTTCAAGTTTGAGGAGAAATATAGTAAAAATGTCTACAATAATTAGAAATTCAATTATTTTGAAAGTTTCAATTGGATCACACCTCATTCTTCTTTCTAGTAAAATAGTTAATCCTAATTCTTAATCTCTTCCTGCAACTGTAATCTTTTACTCTTTTTACTAGTTTTGTCACTTTCTTTGTTTTCCCTTAAATCTCTGTATTACACTTCAATTTCCATGTTTAAACACTGGAGCCCAGACTTAATTACAACATTCTATATGAGATTTCATCTGGGTTTTATAAGTTTTTAAAACAACATTCGCTTCCTTTGAAATAGATCTAATCTATACACTAATCATCAAATTTCCTTTCTTTCTTTATTTGTCAGCAATTCTCTTCAGTTAAAGTAGTTCCCATCAGGAACTCTCTTTCGCTATTTTCAAATCTCATTCTATTTCTAGCTTTAAGAATAGTAGTTTCTCCCGATAACTCCAAATTCTTTAAAGTTGATGGCATTATACTGTTAATTGATTTGGCTGTTCCTTGTCCAGTGTCAAATTTCAAGCTGAAATCATCAAAGTTTTTTTTTTAATTTGTATCATTGATATATAATAACAATAAAATTATAATTTCCACAATGATTGAAGCTATTTACATATTTTTAAAATGATTTTTCTTAAATACATATTTCTTTTAATGGGAAGAAAAAATGTTAACGTAGCATCCCTAGATGTAATGTTAAGTGTTTTCATATAAAATATTTCAGGTTTTTTTGTTTCTTTTTATACTCAAAGTCATCTTGTCCTCTTGTTGAAGCTTACTAAAAGCTGACGGTATCCCTTGCTGAGGAGTAAGGATCTCTCCTTACCAAAAGGGATATCCTGGGATCTTGAGTTTGAAACTAAACTACATCTGATGGTGAGGCTCCAGTTCTGGTGCTCTGGTGAGTGTGAAGTCACTCCTTTATTACCATTACTTCCAGGTCCACTCTGACTTGGTGTGGTCGTACCTGTTCAGGTTCCATCTATGAGTCAAATAGATCAGTTCAATAATTAATTGCATTCAATTAGACTGAATACAAAATTTTAAAAAATCTTGGGAAACAACTATGTAAAAAAAATGTAATTATGGAGGTACAATGAATATGATTCCTTAACCTCTAGACCTAAAATAAACCCAGATGGGTTGACATGCCATTAAAATCAATCAATCAAACTCACCCTAAGCATAGCTTATTGGCCACTATAAGCAAAGAGTTACAAAATGACAAATGAATAGTAACATTTTACTAAAAGAATATTACAAAAGAAGAACAAAGCGGAAATTTAAACTTAAATTAAGTGAAAGACTTATTAACCCTGGACTTGAAAAAAATCTAAGTTTGCGGCTGGAAGGAAAATATTCAGGAGGGAGTTTATGTTTCCTATGTTTGATGATAGGAATGGTATTTTGGGATTGTAAGCCTTCTATTTTATCACATGTTTGCCCTTGCATATGACTATATATCTCAAATTTTTGTCTGAGGCAGGTCACAAAAAATATTCCAAAGTGAGCAAACAACACTGTTATGATCTTGAGGGTGGAATTGAAGATAATTAACAGTAATTAAAGATTAAATAAAATGCATCCCATTACCTAAAAAATATTTACTGAATTTTTTGCATGTTTAGATTTACGATTAACCTCTGGGTGTAACTTGGATTAAACAAATTTTCATATCATTGAATTATAATAATTTCTCTTTGCATTATTAAATTAGTTATGTTAATTAGTTGATTGATTTTTTAATGTCACCCCCCAACCCCTGTCTGGGGTGACACAGGCAGAGAGGTTAGGCATACATTGTGTGTTTATATCCACATTTTTTTATGTAGTTTCTAAGGTTTTTACACATGGTTATCAATCAAGTTTTCCTCTTTAATACAAATAATTTGCAAACAGATCTATTTGAGCTATAGATGGGACCCTAACAAGTACTACCACCCCAGGTCAGTGTGGACCTGGGAGTAATGGCAATGATGGGGTACTCCACACTTCAAGAGCTCCAGTACTGGATCCTTACCATCAGATGCAGTTTAGTGTCATACACAAGACAAACTTTTTTTTACAGGGAGTGCCTTACTCCTCTGTAGAGGTATTTATGTTAGTATTTTTCAAGAAGTATGATAATAAATACTGATAATAAATAATGATAATAAGTAATGATAATGAATAATGATAATAAGTATTTTATTTATTTATGATTATAAGTATTTTATTCTTTTCAAGAAGCATGATAATAAATAATGATAATAAATAATGATAACAAATAAGGATAATAAGTATTTTATTTATTTATGATGATAAGTATTTTATTCTTTTCACAAAGTAATGAATTCAAACAGTTCTATTTCAAACAATTCAGTTTAGCATAAGTACTGTTTTTGTTTACACACAGTTAAATGAGAAAACAATTCTATTTCAAACAATTTAGTTTAGCATAAGTACACTGTTTAGTAAATTTTAACCCATAGATAGGACCCTATCAGGTACTACCACTCCAGGTCAGAGTGGACCTAGGAGCGATGGCATTAAAGGGATACTCCACATTCCCCAAATTCCAGTATTACTGGTGCCTCACTATCAGATTGTATAGTGTCATATCCAGGACACTAGTTAGGGGAGTCTTACCCCTCTGTAGAGATGCAGGCAATGTATTCTGTGGCCCCAGCTGACTGGACCAAACAAATTTAGTTAATATTTCATTAGGAAGTCTCATTTTATTACTACAAATTAAATTTTGCATAACAGAATTTTTAAGGTCTGTGTCTGCTCATAATTTTTGACTATTCATTACTATTGGGATAAATTCCCTGAATCTCACTAAAATGCTGTACAATACAACCACAAAAAAAAAAATAATATGAACTTAATAGATAAAGATATTTAAAATTTTGTATTGAATAATTTTTATTTGGTAAGTAATGTGTACCTAGCTTCTTAAGAATACATACTACAAAATAGAATGATAAAAACATTCAGGTTTATTTGGAAAGTTACTTTCAAGCTTCAAACAAATACTGAAGTGTTCCTTCTTCATCAGACACTTTTCCATTGCCAGAATATTGCCAGTTTTTCCTCTTCTATCACTACTTCTATGAAAGCTATTTAGAGGAGCAGCAATCATTAGTTCCACCTATTTGGGAGTTTCCAATAAAAATTTATTTTACTATTTGTAGTGAGCAGCATCCATTTATTCAAATTCTTACCCACACCAGACATATATTCTATTCTAAAAATGTCTTTCCTAGAACAATATCTCATCAAAATAGAAATTATGTGTCTGTCTGTCTGTCTGTAACTAAAACTACATCACTAACAAAATTTCTTTATTTATTTATTTTAAATTCTCAATGATTATTAAAGAAGCATCTTAATTAGCATCTTATTCATTAAGAATGTATCTATTTAGAAGTCTAGTAAAGTTAGATGTCTCAAAACAACTTATGTTATTAATGTGTTTAAAATTCTACAATGAACATTATATACTACAAAGAAAAAGATTTACATCATATTTCATCATCATCATCATCATCATCAAGCCACACTAGTAGTACAGATTTCCCTGACTCTCTTCTTCCACCCATCCCTTTCATCCATCACCCACAGCAGGTCTTCTAAACTGTTTTAGCGAAAAAATATATGTTGTTACTTCCTTGCTAAATGTTGTTGGAAAATAAAGGAGAGAGAAGACGAAGATGCCATAAAGCTTTTATGTTAGTTTTTAATGGCAGCATGGAATAAAGAGTTTACATTTATGCTGCAAGTCTCATAAGAAGAGTTACCAACCCAAGGGAAACAACTTAAACCAAAAAGAAACTGATTCAATTATTCAAGCAGTTACAGTGATTTTGAATAGTTAAAAAAATGTTATCTTTAGAGGATGGGACACCTTCCAACTACTGACAGCCTACCCTGTTAGAATACACTGATTGCACCTCTGCAGACAGGTAAACCCACTACCAACACCAACGATTTGATTATGATACTAAACTGAATCTGATGGTGAGGCTTTAGTCCTGGAGTTTTGGAAATATACAGTATTTTTTTTACTACCATTAATCTCACGTCAACTCTGATCCGGAGTAGTGGTACCTGTTAGATTCCCATCTATGGGTCAAATAGAACTGTTCAATCATTTACTCAGGATTATCATAATTAGTTATTAAAAACCATACCACTGTGTACAATTTATTCATGTTAGGTAGGAATACTTGATGAATAGAATTACTAATGTTTAATAATACTTGAGACCATTTAACTGTGTGCAAACAAATGATTGATATTAGATAGAATTATTTGTGTTAGATAGGAATACTTATAACTTTTTAACTGGGTGCAAAAAGATGAACTCCCACAACTCATTTAAAGATAAAGTTACCTACAACTTGTACATCTAAAAGAATAAATTGGCATTAAATGACCAATAACCAACCAATCAACCAACCAACCATCTACATAGAGCTTGTATAATATTTTATTAGGAAACATAAACTATGTTCTTGTTCCTGTTCTTTTTCTGGTTTTCATAAAAAATGTTTTGGGGTGTATTTACTTATGGGTGATTTGATATACCAAATTAAGATGTTGCTTCAATTTGCTTTTTATAAATTTTTTGCAGGAGATTTTTATTTTCAAATATGTGATTGGGCAGAAAAGTTCACGGACTAAAAAGTTCAGATGAATGATGACATTATATTTGCTATTGATAACTTTTTTGACCAATGTGATGCAGGCACTACAGCTCTGATGAAAGGTGTGTATAGACTGCAAAGGTGACTATATTGAAAAATGAACCTCCTTTGGTCACATTCTTTGAGAGTATCTTGGTCGGTCAGTGAACTTTTCAGCCAATCTTCATAATGAACAATACATTCTGGGTTGAGTGTACTGTTATGAAGATCAAAATTTATTGTGATGCATCATATTTTGTGCATAGTGACAAATGTTGCTCTCTCTTCAAACTTTACTCATGTTGCAAGAATCCTTTACTTAAAATTAAATAACTTTTCCCTCGAGAATAATTTGTCTACAGATTTTTTCATCTTAAGATAAGAATTTCAAAATGGGGGAAAAGTATACTCAGCCTCTAGCATTATTAGAACTTACTCTGCTTCAGGGTTTTTAAAGTTTTTAAGAGCTTTTTGATAAAAGATAATTGAAAAACTTGTGATAATATATTTTAATGAAAGAAAATTAGTTTAAATGGAAAAAAGGGAAAAGAGAGTTAAAGTAACAAGAAAGAAAGAAAGAAAGAAAGAAAGAAAGAAAGAAAGAAAGAAAGAAAGAATAGAAATTTTTCAAAAAGAAAGGAAAGAAAATAGAATTAAAAGATATGAAGAGAAAAAGAAGAAAAAAATGAATAAAAACTAAAGGAAGGAAAACTATTAGAAAAAAAATAGAGAAGGAAGGACAGAAAGAACTAATAGAAATGAAAAGAAAGAAGAAAAACTAATAGAAATGAAAAAAGAAAGAAAGGAAAGAAAGAAAGAAAGAAAGAAAGAAATAACAGAAATAAAAAAGAAAATGGAAGGGAAGAAAGAACTAATATAAATAAAAAGAAAAAGCAAAGAAAGAGCTTTAAGAAAGAAAGAACGAAAGAACAATCAAACAGACAAACGAACGAATGAACGAACAAATAGAAATAAAAAGACAAACAAAGAGCTCATGAAAATAAAGAGTGAAGAAGAAGGAAAGAGAGAAACAATATAAGCAGTGAGTAAAAGAAAAATAAAGAAAAATGGGAATAAAAAGGAAAGAATGAACTAAGAAAGATAAAGAGAAAGAAAGAAGGAAAGAAAGTATTATTTGAAATGATAAGAAAGAAAGAAAAGTGAAAGAATAAAAGAAAGAAGGAATGAAAAAAAGGACTAATGGAAATAAAGAGAGACAGAGAAAGAACTTATAGAAATAAAAAGAGAGAAAGAAAAAGAAATAAAAAGAGAGAAAAAAATAGAGAGAAAGAAGGAAAGAAAGAATTTATAGAAATAATAGGAAAGAAAGAAAGAAAGAAAGAAAGAAAACATATAGAAATAAAAGGAGAGAAGTTATGAAAGAAAAGAATAATCAAAATGAAGAGAGAGAAAAAAAGAAAAAACTCAGAAAGAGAAATTGGAATAAAAGGGAGAGAATGAAGGAAAGAAAGAATGAATAGATGTAGAGAGAAAGAAAGTAAGAATTTACAGAAATTATAAAAGAGAAGGAAAGGAAAAAGTACAAATAGAAATAAATAGAGAGAAAAAAGAAAGAAAAAAACTTATATAAAAAAGAGAGAAAAATAAATTAAGAGGAATAGGAGTAAAGAGGAGAGGAAGGAAAGAAAGAAAGAACTAATAAAAATTAGGAGAAAGAAAGGAAAAATTTGCAGAAATTAAAAAAGAGAAGGAAGGAAAAAGTACTGATAGAAAAAAAGAAAGAAAACAAATGAAAGAAAGAGCATATAAAAAATGAGAGAGAAATAAATTAAGAGCAACAGGAATAAAAAAGAGAGGATGAAGGAAAAAAAGAACTAATAGAAATAAAGAAAAAGAAAGGAAAAATTTACAGAAATTCAAAAGGAGAAGGAAGGAAAAAGTACTGATAGAAAAAAGATAGCAGAAGAAGGAAAGAGAGAACTAATATATAAAAAAAGAGAGAGATATAAATTAAAAGCAACAGGAATAAAAAAAGAGAGGATGAAAGAAAGAAAGAACTAATAGAAATAAAGAAAAAAAAGAATTTATAGAAATAAAAAGAGAGAAGGAAATAAAAAAGAAGAAATATAGATAAAGAGAGCAAAAAGAGGAAAGAAAAAAGTTATAGAAATAAAAAATAAAGAAAGATGGAAAGTTAAAAGAAGAAAGATAGAAAAAAAGAATTTTTTTAAAAGAGAAAAAAAGCAAGTAATGAAAAAAAACAGAAGAAGCAATATGTGATACTGGCAGAAAAAAAACAACTGATTATGCAAAGAGTTATAAAATAAGAAGTTATCAGGGTACATAAATGAGAAAAGGGTACTTATGAAGACCAATATGTAACGACAGACTTTTAGCTTTTTTTTTTTTTTTTGAGCAACACATTTTAAAATCTCTTACCCCCCAAAATCTCACCCCACCTTCATCTAGCTCTTCACCCACAAACTCTCAACTTAACACTAAAAAGATTCCATTTTCCTCTCAGTGTCAAATGACTTCTCAATTTCTTTTGTCTCTTTTCTTCAAATAAATAACAGCTGGCAGGAAGAGAAAATCTAACATTGTAGTCAAGTTTATGCCACTAAACAGAACTTGTCCAAGTAGAGCCGACATTATTAGTGTGGAAAGATTTTTAAAAAGTCAAAGAAAAAAAAACAAACAAACACAAACTTAACTTTTTAATGTCTGTAGTCATTACACACCAGGTGCAGATCATCAAGCTTAATAAGTTTGGACTAATTAATACCAAAAGCATCCAGGTCAAGTTGTTCTGACCTTCTGGATTTCTTTGCTGGTATGACTATTCTGTGTCCCAGTCCCTTGTTAACCACTTAAAACATCTTTCTGCATAACAATTTAATTGACAATATGAGTGAGGGGATTTATTACTCGTTTGCTTGTATACATTTCAGCAGTTTGAGGAGGAATTGTAACCAGCATTGGCAACAACAGATGCATATAAGGGGCAACTTGAGTGGTGTAACATGTAGCTAAGTATGCTAGCAGGTCATTGTAAGTGAGTTCAATTCTCACTGGGTGTTTCATACTTCTGGTTTTATGTTAAACTGAGCTAGGCTTGGTAAATGACAACAGATGTATTAAAACTAATTCAAAAAAGAAGAAAAATTGAGATGATTAAAAAACATTTAAAAAATCAGGGTTACCTTTCCTTTTTTAAAAACAGCCAAAATATTATCATTTACTCAGCTTTGCTTAGTTTGATAATGGCCAGAAGTATAGGGATCCTTGTGAATAGCCGAGCATGCTTGAAAAAACTAGTTTATGAATATGTTTATCCTGGAATTAAAGATTATTTTCATGACTTTGGCCATGAGAGTACATCAATAAGAAAAGAAACTCAAATAACAAAAATATCATGGTAATATTAATCATATTCTTCTTGAATTCTACACTGCATTAATATTACTCTTTGCAATATATATATATATATATATGTGTGTGTGTGTGTGTGTGTGTGTAGATAGATAGATAGAGAGACAGGGAGTGTGTGTGTGTGTGTGTGTGTGTGTGTGTGTGTGTGTGTGGATAGATAGATAGATAGATAGATAGAGGGAGAGAGAGAGAGAGAGAGAGAGAGAGTGTGTGTGTGTGTATAGATAGATAGATAGATAGATAGAGAGACAGGGAGTGTGTGTGTGTGTGTGTGTGTGTGTGTGTGTGTGTGTGTGTGTGGATAGATAGATAGATAGATAGATAGAGGGAGAGAGAGAGAGAGTGTGTGTGTGTGTGTGTATAGATAGATAGATAGAGAGACAGGGAGTGTGTGTGTGTGTGTGTGTGTGTGTGTGTGTGTGTGTGTGTGTGTGTGTGGATAAATAGATAAATAGAGAGATAGAGAGAGGGAGGGTGTGTGTGTGTGTGTGTGTGTGTGTGTGTGTGTGTGTGTGTGTGTGAACTGTTGTCTAAATTACACAAAAAGGAAAATAACAATGTCATCTCACTTTATCAGATGTATTGACCAAAATTACATGAAAATATTTTGAAATACTAGAGATTATATTTATTCAAAGAAATCACCATTGGCTTCAACCACGGCCTCCAGATGACTTTGGAATCTCCTCCAAGCCTTTCCTATGGTCTCTTTCTTTAAATTGGTAAAAGCTACCATTATCCTTACCTTTAGTTCATCTTTGGTGTTGTACAAAGTTTTGTTAGTTGCCTGCTCAACCAAACCCACATATAATAAATTACAGGATTGCAATCTGGAAAATTAGCATGATGCAGAGCTTTCTTTCTAGTTGTAGGACCTTCCAGCAGCCACCCTCTCGATCCTGGGTAGTACTACTGCTGCTGGACACTTCATGTAAGCCTCTGTGTTGAGTCTGAGGCCATGTGGGAAGATGAACGGAAATATAATGTCACAATTGCTAAGAACACCCTAACCCCAAGATGTGCACTGGGCATTCAGTTTTTATCAATATGAATATGAATCTGTCCTCAGACTGATGCCCAAATACCCTGAAATCTTTATATTGGTGTTTCCAGCATGAATGCCAAACAGTACAGTATGCTGTTTCAAAATTTCTGGAGGAGTGAATTGTGTCATGGTACTACTTTCCTCTAGTTTGTTGCACAGTAGACAAAACCTAAAAGAAATAAAGCAGATACACAAAACTAATGACTTAAAAAAGTGATAAATTACTCATCATATCCTTTGTATACATATTCATATTCTCATATATAATTCAAGATAGATGAATATATATATATATATATTTATCCATAATCCAAGATATCCAGCTCTTAGTAATGAATACATATATATATATATACACACACACACACACACACATAAACACAGATATATATATATTTGATATATATATATATATTGTCATCCACAGACAGACTGTTTCGTTATATCACAACTCTTCAGTATGGCTAGACCCATAGGATGTTTGAAGCTGGGATCGAAACCCGCCCAATTTATGTTAGACTTAGTATCAGACCACACGGCCAACAAGCGTACCACATCAGCTAGGGAATTATAAGGTATTAAGTAGTGTAGCAGCAGCAGCGTTCGTTTGTTTACATTTTATACATTACTGGATACCAGAGTGCTCAATTCGTTCGAAGAGCATTGCATTATGCGAGCAGCAGCCGTAAATTCCTTCGCCAGAGTGCTACATACACACATAGACACAGATTATATATATTGAATTAAATTAAAATGTCAACTATTTAGTAAAAACTAAAGTGGCTGTAAATTCAATAAAAAAATGGAAGTTGTCAATTCACGAAAAGTTTAGAGTAAATATTGTATTAAAAAAATAAAAAGAAAGATTGATAACTTACAACTCTGAGTTTCATGTCTCCAATAATCAGGGGATATGTATATATAGTTGTGATACAACAAAGCAGTCTGTGGATGACAATATATATATATATATATATATATATATATATAATGGTGTTTGATGACAGTGGCTTAAACACCAAATTAGATTTTGACTAACAATCTTGAATTCATATGAAATTTTAACATTTGGAGTTTGTATCAGTTCTATGCTTTGATATATTTTTAGTTTGGAGGCATAGACCACTTTTTTATTTTTTAACTCTTTGTTTGTTTTTAACCACCATTATATATATATATATATATATATATATATATATATTGTACTCAAGCATAAGAGCACTGCATGAAAAACTAGCTACAGTGTTTTTCTCAACTTATTCTCCTTGTAAGTTCATTTTTAATTCTCTTATGAATGTAATGTATAAATATTTTCATTCAACCTGCCAAGTTTTAATAAAATCTAATCATTAATTCCATGATTTTTCCAGCAAAAAATAGCCATAAATGATTGATTACACCTTTGGACAAAGTTGATACATTCATTTATTTAAATATAAAAATTAAGTGCTGATCAGTTATATTTATTTCATTTCATAATTGCATTTCGTCCACTTGAGAATGCAAAATGCTTAATGGGAAGGATTCAAGAAAACTGGGCTTGTCAAAATCTTTCTGGGTATGAGTTGTTAGAATACATTTAGCTCTAAAGAAAAGTAGTCCTGAACCAAAAGAATAGTATGAATATATCTAAAAAGCACTCATATTCCAAGAACCATTCTTGAAATTTCTGTAAGGTACTGACACTTGTAAGATTGTTTGGTTTAGTTTGGTTTGGTTTGGTTTCTTTGTTTAATGGCATATCAGCATTTGTGAGTTATTTTGTGACGAAGTCATCCTTGTAGAAGAACAACATTGGAACTATTGAACACCTATTAGGAGGTTCATACTTTTCTCAAGGATATTAATTTAAAAGTGAACATAATAGCATGATTGGACTTTGAACTTACCATGAAGTTGCAGCCCAGTATGTTTGCCATTATGATATAGGAACTTGCTCCACAATATTTATAAGCTGGTCATACCTAGGACAGAATGTATAACCATGAAAGGTAAGCTTTAAATTATGTGATTGAAAGTAGCAATTTGCAAAGTTCCTAAACCATTATTGGCCATTAAGTTTTGGGTGCAGCTGATACCAATTTCTGAGGAAGGGTTGAAAAAGCAAAAACTTTTAAATGGAATGATTCTAATGATATCTGATCATCGGGCCAAACAAAATATTTGGAATGAGTAGGACAAAGTAACTAAAGAATTTGACTGAAGTGGTTTAAGATAAATTTTTTAAATAAAAACACTTGGGTGCATCAAAAGTTTTACAATATTTTGGTACTTCCTAGTTTGTGATGCATATATCACATGACCAAAGCAGTTCCAGCCATGGAAGGTAACCACTGTGATTGGTAGTTCTGAGGTAGTTGATGCTCTAATTGTGTGATTTGAAAGCCACACAAATTAAGTACAACTTATTCAAGAACATGTTTTATAAGTTCAAACTGGGCTATAAAGCTGCAGAAATGCTCAAAAACATTTGTTGTGTTAAATGTGAATATTAAGCAGATGATTCAAGAAATTTCACTCTGGTTGCAAAGACCTTAATGATCGAGCGAGGTCAAGTGAGCCTAAAAGTGTGGATTCAAGAGATTTGTTCCAAGCCATAGAGGCAAATACAGTGAGAGTATCAGGTGACCTCAGTATCTTCATACTTCCCTTGCTTCAACAGGGCCACCTGGCATATATACCGGGTGGAGAATCAAGATCAGTGATAGATTCAAGGCCAAATAGCCTCCAGCTCCAACCAGGCCACCTTCAGGTGGGTGAAGAATCAATGACAAGCATCACATTAGATCTTCGGATCTGGTTGAAGCTATGACCAGCAAGGTCATCTGGCATGCATGCTGGAAGACTTAGCAAAGGCTAGCATAATTCACATTGCACCTAGTGACTAGCAGGGTACAAGCAAAGACTCATACCTGATCTTCCTCTCCCCTAAATTGCCATTATAAAAAAGACCTTGGGTCAAATCCTGCTTGGTAGGAGGGTGGGATAAATCCCTCATATTTCAGTATGGTTCATCATCTTCAAAACCTCAACAAAAGCAACCAGAGCAGCTAAGTTGTGCAGGAAATAAGTTCTAAAATTAAACTACAATGCAAGTTCATCTGTATAGCTTTCAAATCCTACATTAAGTTAAACAATGTAGAACATATCAGAACACCAACTACCACAATACTACCAAACATAGCAGGTACCCTAGACAGCTTGAACTTTGTCTGTCATGCAATATATGAGCTGCAAACTAACATATACCTAAATGTTGCAAAACTCTTGATTCGCCCAAGAATTTTGAAATGTTAAGCTGCACTCTGAAGAATTTAACCCTGTTTTTATCATAGGCATGTCATGGTTTAAGGTTTAAAGAGCTACTCAAGGAGCTCATTGCTACTAAATAGTCAGGTCAATTCTCTCTAGGTGCCTATTTTAACCTATATATATATATATATATATATATATATATATATATATATATATATATATATTGAGCAGGACACATGATGCAATAGATAAAGGCATTTGGTTGAAAAATGCTTTTGAGTGAAATCATCTGGAAGTTGCAGGTTCAATCCCAACTACTGGTAAATAACAAAGAATATTTACCATAGCTTATCATTTGTACCTGGTCAGGGTTAATGGAATTAAATAAAGGGTTCATTCATAGGTTCTGGGAAGGCTCCTGAGTGCAGTATGAAACACCTGAAGAAGGCTGAAGGACATATCAGCCGAAACATTATGAAGATGAAGACAATAGTCCAAATATTCTAAGTGATAAAAATCATTAAAATTTAGATAATACATACATGCATACATACATATATATATATATGTATATATATATATATATATATATATATATATATATATATATATATATATATATACTTATAATGTTCTTGATATATACAAACAATGAAATCATGTTGCTTTTTTGTTAAAAGTGAGCAGAGGTGCCTAAATTTTTTATATTGATAACACTACCATCATGTCAAAAACTTATCAATAATGTGTGTTTCAGACATATCAAGTTGTACTTACCAGACAGAAAAGAACAATGAATGAAACATTAATTTTTTTTCAAAATAATCCCCTTGGCATTCATTTTCCACTAATTCCAGTAAGTTTTCCATTTGCTGAAACACCTCTTGAATAAGACTAGAGCAGGATGTAATCATGTCAACTGCTAAATATGTTTATTGCTTGGTTCAGTATTACCATATAACTAATATTGCAACATAAAGTTTACATGCATGTAAATTCTACTCTCATGTCCTTGGGGGTTGCATACTTTATGATGCCCCATATATATAATAAGTTCTGTCTTTGTTATAAAACTCATCATCAAGTTGTGCCAATAACATGAGTTCCCTTGACTCTTTCTCACCATCTGTCCCTCTCATCTATTGCTCTTGGCAAATTCAGTATCCACTATCTCCACAGAGCTGATGAATATAAGTCTTTGCTGGTCTGCCAACACTGGAGTGTCCATGAATGGGAGCAGATGGGAGAACTTTATGAGTTTTTTCCTGCTTCTCCAGGAGTGCCCATTATGTCTTGCTTGTCTTTCTTGTATTATTTGTGAGATGATGGGAGGTAAATAGCCATAAAAATGTTGTTTTGTAGGGTGCTGCTTCAAAGGTGTTTTTAGAAAAGCATACAGCATTCTTATATAGTTCCCATATACCTTTTTCTCTAAGCACTTTTTAAGGGTCCTGATGGGACAGCCATATAATACTATAGACACAGCTACAGCTTGAAAAAATCTTATCCTATTTAATCAGTGAGATTAGATTTCAATATGATTCATAGCCTGTTGATAGCAGTCTATGTTTTGCCTTTCCATATATTGACATTGCCATTATTCCCAGATCAACTATGACCTGGAGTGTTAGTACCTGCTAGGGTTTCATTTATGTGTCCAATAGATCAATTTAAAAATGATTTGTATTAGATAGGAATATTTGATACCATATAAATCTATGCAAATTGTTTGTATTATAAATAAAACTATGATTGTTTACTAAGGATTATCATTATCATTATCCTATGTCACTTAGAAACATAATTGCTAGCAAATTTTCCGATTAGATAAAAATATTTGAAACTATATAATGGTGAACAAACAAATGATTATTATCAAATAGTTATAGCAACTTTAAACAGTATAAGTTGGTGACCATAGCCGAGGACAACCCACAGGCTCCCTTTTCAACAGCTACTACACCGAGGTGTAGAGGAGGGCACTAATCCTTTCCCTGAATTGCTCCACTTTACCCTCGATACATACCTTATATTGATGGGTGTTAAGCAAGGAGGCATCAAGTACCAATTTTTAAGTCTTTGGTATGACTCGCCCTGGGATTGAACCCCGGTCTCCCAAGCCATTAGAGAACACTCTACCCATGGGTCTAAAACAGTATGATTATGTATAAACTATTAGTATTAGGAGTACTTGAAAATCATACAACTGTGTGCTAATAAATAAGAAAGTGAAATTTACAAAAAGGCACCAAAACATTAAAAATAATATTATGATTACAATCAAACATTTATGAATAAATCAAATTTCGGCATTAAATAACCCACAAGGAGTTGGTAAATTGTTAAACAAATAAACCAAACTGAATGATCCTCATACATTGGAATTAATTAAATATAAATGAACAAACATTAGGAAAAGTGTCAAAAGATGTAATGAAATTAGTTAACAACATAAACCAATTTTTAAGGAAATCACAATTCAACATCTTTTGTAAAGTTAATAAACATGTTTAGTAAGCATCTGTGCTGTAACTTTCATCTTTAAAATTAGTATTTTTTTTTTAGATTTCAAATAGTCTACACACAAGTTATCAGAAAGACAGTTGCATCTTTTTTGAAGCACCGTATATAAACAGCCATTCTCTTTAGTCAAACACTGATTGGTTGGAGATTGAATCTGTATATCAGATAGAGTGACAGACAGTGTTCTAGATAGGTATATCCTATAAGCAATTCCATGAAAGAAGAGAAAAGAACTGAATTTCTAATTTAAGAGAACCAAACCAGTTATCCCACTTGAGAATCTCTATTATTTGCTTTTCTTTTAAGACGAAAACTTCACCCCCTAACCATGTCTTGATATTCTTGATATTGCTAGCTTTCTCTTTCTCTGTCATGGCCAACATGTTTAGACAAAGCAAGTCTGACTCTCTTCAGGAATGCTGACATGAATTTAAATAGGCAAAGAAAACATATTGCTTGGTGTGAAAACGTTTGCTGTTTAAGAATTGTGTTCATTGCATAGACATTTAAAAGGTTTCAAAATGGATTCAACTTTTACTGTGAATGATGAGCACATGTTTCAGATTTTAATCTTTTCTCAAAATAAATGACATTTTAATATCAACTCTCAAATGATTCAAATTTAAATATATTTCCTCAAGACAGATTTAAATGTTGAAGCAAAGATTTTGTGAGAAGTTTAGTTAAAGAATCTGTATATTAAAATAACAAAAAAAAAGAATGTGTTAGGATCTCTAGCCAAATTGCCTGGAGCTTCAAGATGCTCTAAATGATAAACTAGTCATTCCCCTTAAACCTTTGGGAAAACGGAAGAGAATATATTGTCTTATCATGATTCCAAGCTAAAAAGATTTGGCACAGCAATTAAAAATTAATTTTTGAAAACTTACACATCTTTTCTTCTCCAAAGTGTCTATCCTCCCTTAAAGAATAACTGATGGATTTAATATTTCTTAAGTCAAATATATATGCACTTATATACATGCATATCTATCTATCTATCAATCTCTCTGTCTCTGTCTGTCTGTCTCTCTCTCTCTCTATATATATATATATGCCCATTGGCATAATGGTTAGAGTGTTCACTAATGGTCCAGGGGACAAGGATTAAGTCCCAGGTCAAGTCATGAAAAAATTCAAAAAATGGTACTAGCTGCCTCCTTGCTTTAAACTCAGCATTATAAGGTATGGATCAAGGGTAAGTGAAGCAATTCAGTGAAAGGAGGAGCACCCTCCTCAACACATTGGTATAGTAGCTATTGAAAAAGGAGCCCTTAGGTCACCCTCAACTATGGTCAGCCGTATATGCAGGGCATAATAATTCCCACTTCATACCTTTAGTTCTGACAAGATTTGGGTAATATCTAATGTTTGTTTATATATATATATATATATATATATATATATATATATATATATATATATATATATATATATATATATATAAAATAACCATTCAATATCAGACATGCAGATTACTAGCTCACCTGACAGTTTTAGCTGTGAAATTTAATGTTGGGTGTTTGGGTTTTATGGCATATCAACCTTTATAGTTTATTTAATGCCAAATCCACTTTTATATAAATAAACAGTTCCATTTCAAACAATTCAGTTTAGCATGAGTACACAGTTTAATTCTCAAAAATATTTCTATCTAAGGCTATTCAGTTCAGTCAAAAAGTTCTAATTCAAACAGTTCAGTTTAGCATAAGTATAAATTTTGTTTACACAAAATGTCAAAACAGTTCTATATTAAACAATTCAGTTTATTGTAAGTACAGTTTCAATATCAAAAACACTTCCATTTCAAACAATTCAGTTTAGCAAACAAAAACAGTTCCATTTCAAACAATTCATTTTAGCATAAGCATGCAATTTAGATGTAAGTACACAGTTCAATTATCAAAAATATTTCTATTTCAAGTTATTCAGTTTAGTCAAACAGTTCCAATTCAAACAATTCAGTTTAGCATAAGTACACAATTTAGTTCTATTTAACCCATAGATTGGATCATATCAAGTGCTACCACTCTGGGCCAGAGTGGACCCGGGAGCAAAGGCAATGAAGGGGTGCTCCACTTCCCCAAAGCTCTAACATTACTGGTGCCTCACCATCAGATTGTTTAGTGTCATATCCAGGACACTAATTCGGGAGGTTTTACCCCTCTGCAGAGGTGCAATTGGTGTATTCTACAGCCCCAGCTGACTGGACAATACACAGAGTTAAATGTCAAAACAGTTTTATTTCAAATAATTCAGTTTAGCATAAATACACAGTTTAGATGTCAAAACAGTTCTATTTTGATTGTTTAGTGTCATATATCCAGGATACTCGTTGTGGGGATTAGGTTTACCCCTCTGCAAAGATGCAGTTGATGTATTCTTCAGCCCCAGCCAACTGGGCAACCGTGAAATTTAGAAATTTACCATACCTTTCCTATTTTCATGGTTCTAATTCTGGTTTCTTTTTTTAATGGCATATCAACCTTTATAGGTTATTTACTGTCAAAGCCATCCTTGTAGAAGACCAGTAGTGGTAATATCTAATCAATGGTTGGGGGGGGGATAAGGGGTTTATACCTTTACCAAGGATATCAATTTGAAAGTGAACATAATTGCCAGACTGGAATTTGAATTAACTTACAACTATTATGCAGTGATTTTTTATAATTAGCTATACACACACACACACACACATTCTCTACAGAAACATCAAAGTGAAAGTAGGTTCACCAGATGGAGACACAGAACACTTTGACATTGTTGCAGGAGAACTACAAGGAGACATGCTAGCCCCATACCTCTTTATCATCTGTCTAGACTACGTGCTTAGAACTTCGATTGACAAAATCAGAGAAAATGGCTTCGAGCTGACAAAGAAAAGAAGCAGAAGGTACCCCACAAAAACAATTACTGACGCCGACTACGCCGACGACATAGTGTTACTGGTGAATACACCTAACCAAGCCAAGACACTACTGCATAGTTTGGAACGAGCCACCGCTGGCATTGGCCTCCATGTCAATGCACACAAAACTGAATATATGTGTTACAACCAAACAGGCGACATTACCACACTAGACGGAGCCTCGCTGAAACTAGTAGACAAATTCACCTACCTAGGAAGTAGCGTCTCATCAACCGAAAAAGACATCGACACATGACTAACAAAAGCATGGACAGCTATCGATAGGCTCTCGATCATATGGAAATCAGACCTGACCGATAAAATGAAACGCAGTTTCTTCCAGGCAGCGGTTGTATTGATACTACTATATGGATGCACTACTTGGACGCTAACTAAACGGCTGAAGAAGAAACTAGACGGCAATTACACAAGAATGTTGAGAGCAATATTGAACAAGTCCTGGTGTCAACACCCCACAAGACACCAACTATACGGCCACTTGCCTCCCATCACGAAAACTATACAAGTTAGATGAACTAGACATGTAGGACATTGCTGGAGAAGCAAGGACGAACTCATCAGTGATGTACTCCTATGGACCCCCGCATATGGCCAAGCAAAAGCAGGACGACCAGCTTGAACATACATACAGCAGCTATGTGAGGATACGGGATGTAACCCTGAAGACCTGCCAAAAGCGATGAATGCCGCGAGTACGGATATCCCTGACCCTCTCTCGCCACTTCTCCCTATCATTCATCGCCTCTGGCAGGTCTTCAGGGCTACATCCCATATCCTCATATAGCTGCTGAATGAATGTTCGAGCTGGTCGTCCTGCTTTTGCCCAGCCATATGTGGGGGTCCATAGGAGTACATCCATTATGAGCTCGTCCCTGCTTTTCCAGCAGTGTCTTGCATGTCTGGTTCATCTAACTTGGATAGTTTTCGTGATGTGAGGCAGGTGGCCGTATAGTTGGTGTCTTGTGGGGTGTTGCTGCCAAGACTTATTCAATATTTTTTACTTGCAGCATTCTTGTGTAATTGCCGTCTAGCTTCTTCTCCAGCCGTTTTGTAAGCATCCATGTAGTGCATCCATACAGCAGTATTGATACCTCATGATTACACCCCCCAACAGTTTTTTATAAAAAGATAATTTTTTTCTTAACTAAAGATACCAGAATTTTGTTATTGCAAATATGTTCAACTTGAAATAATAGAATCTCAATATCTTTGTTTAGAAGAAAGTTAACATTTTATGAAAAATTGTTGAAGGTTTTCTTATCAACAGATGATATTGATAATAATATACATTTTGATTATATGAGGGTCATTTAAAAAATAATGAGAATCTTTTTGACTGAAGACGGATCCATTATTTATTTGAGGGTCATTCAATAAATAAGGGAAATCTAAAAAAAAATTTAAAAAAGCAAAATAAATTTCTTCTAGAATTTTTTTCCGGAAATATAAACTCAGCTTTCTTTGGAATTGGTTTATTGCTAAAATCATTTTAATCTTACAAAAATACTTGCTTTGAGTCTATTCAAAATGGTGGCAAATCAAACAAGATGCCCCAGGCTTAAACAAATGTCAGTCATCAAATTTTTGGTGGCTGAGAAGTGAAAACCATGCAAAAAAGTCCCTGGTGCAGCAGTCAGTAAAGAAGGTCATGCTGACAGTCTTGTGAGATTTGGAAGGATCCATCACTATTGATTTCCAAGGAAAAGACACAACTGTAAACAGAGCTTTTTATTGCCAACTGATTTGGAAAATTCACCTTATTTATTGAATGACTATCATATAATGTTCCACTAGAAATAATCATAGTATCTTTGGTTTAAAAAAATCAACTTTTTATAAAAAATTTTGAGTGGTTAGTATTTATCGATCACCTTCCCCACATGAGTCAAAATTGTTAGTGTATTTATTTATTCATGGGCAATACTGTACACACAATGTTTTATTCATAGAGTCATAAATATGTTGGATTAGTAATTGTTTGTAACTTACTTTTCAGTCATCCCTCATGATACAATTCTGTGAACATGGACCTGTCCCTAAAGAAACAAATGAATGCAAGGTACATGGCTATAGCCAATTTGTTTTTCATTCAAAGTAAAACAGTTTCTTTTTGCCCAAATCTACTTTTCTTGCACAGAGATATGATAGAATATATTCTTTCTTACATCCCCAAAGATCTGAGGTGGATGATTGGTTTATAGTTTACAGCAGCAACCAATCATAATACAAGTCCACTTAACCCCTTATGAACTTAAAGTAAATTAATGAAAATATGGCTGACGAATAATAATTTTATGGCTGGCAGACTTCCTTTATTGTGTTTTTATAAACTTGTTACTAAGTCCTTGTGGAGAGTTATACTTTTCCACTATACAATATCAATAAGATTTAGTTATTTCTAATAACTAGATAGTCCACAAATTGACTAGTTTCTCAGTGTAACAGTGGTCCATAATGATATTGATGCTACTATCTTAGGAATGAATGATTTTAATGAACATTTTGTGATTATCTCTGTTATATTGAGAATTTGGATAATTCAAAAATGATATTTAGAACAATATACATCCAGAAAAATTTTCATTCATTTCCAGATTGAACTGGAAATTGCTTTATTCTCTAGGTTCACGCATTTTAAGCGTATTGTTCTAATGACAATATCACTATGATATGTCAATTTTGCTAGGTTATGACCCCCCCCCACACACACACATAGTGGGAAGAATTCCTGTGGGGTAGTGGTTACCATGCCAGACAGCAACATCAAAGTAAGTGAATTTGAACTTCAGTTATGCTATTACATTTACTTTCAGATAAATACCCTTGGGAAAAGCATGAATCCCCTTATCCTCACACCTATAGGTTAAACAGTACCACAACTGTTTTCTACAAGGATGCATGTGGCATTAAATAACCTATGAGAGTTAATATGCCATTAAAGAAAGTAACAAACACTCATATATATAGCATTAAATACCAAAATTGAGTCTAAAACTGATTTTAAAAAATGAATTTTTATCAACTAGTTTTTGAAAAATCTGTTTTTGTAAATGGGCTTTTAGCTTGGTTTTAATATCTGATACTGTGTAGATGGCTATATTCTTGGATAGTGAGCACTGTAAAATAAAAACACTTTAAGCTATCTTTACATTTTATATTAAACATATATACATATATATGTGTGTGTGTGTGTGTGTGTGTGTGTGTGTGTGTGTGTGTGTGTGTGTGTGTGTGTGTGTGTGTGTGTGTGTTGGCATATTCAATTGAAAATGACAAGGATTTTGTGTTTAGCTTTTTCTCAGATTTTCTCATTGGCAAACGAAATGTCACAACACTGTGGTTTTCAATAGTTTAGAAACTGTCCAAAGTTTCTATTAGTGTAGTCCAAGTATGAATACGTTCAACCATGTTTGGTCATTGTCAAGGATATTGATGATGATCAAAAGTACTTGAACTTAGACAACATCAACAGAAATTTTGGACTGATTTTAAACTACCTACAAGCATAGTTGCAACATCTGAAAAGCTGAATAAAAAGCTAAACCCTAAATCCTTGTCTTACATATGGGTAGAGCATTCACCAATGGCCCGGGAGACTGGGGTTCAGTCCCAGGTCAAGTCATACCAAAGACTCAAAAAATGGTACTTGTTACCTTCTTGCTTGACACTAAGGTATATATCAAGGGTATAGTGGATAAATCAAGAGAAAGGAATAACACTCGACCCTTCGCCTCAGTGTAGTGGCTATTAAAAGGGAACCTTCAAGTCACCCTTGACTACTGTTGTCAACTTTACTTTTTTACTTATATATATATATATATATATATATATATATATATATATATATATATAATGGGAATTTCTGTAATTTATAGAATAATGTCTGTAGCTTAAATTTACTAGATAAATTTGAAGCATTTAGTCTGTTTCTTTACCCAGCAAAATTCTAAAAAACAACTACACAAAAAATATAAATATAAATGTGTAGTGAATGTGATTCCCTAACTTCAAGGCATTAAAAGTTAAACATTTTGAATCCATGAACTTGATATTTTGAGTTGAGTGATATTTTACTCTTTAACCATAACCGGCTCATTGTCTTATCAGTAGAGTGTTCACCAAGGGTCCGGGAGACCTGGGTTCAGTCCCAGATCATATCATACCAAAGACTTTAAAAATGGTACTTGATACCTCCTTGCTTAACAATCAGCAATATAAGGTACATATCAAGGGTAAAGTGGATCAATCCAGGGAAAGGAGTAGCACTCTCCCCTACATCTCACTGTAGTAGCTATTGAAAAGGGAGCCTTCTGTTCACCCTCGACTACAGTCGCAAACTTTACTTACTATTTTACAATGAGTATTGGCTGAAAAGTTCATATCCTGACGTAGATGCTTTCATGGAATGTGACCATATGAGATTTATTTTTTTTAGTATAGTCCCCTTTGAGTTTCACTCACTTCTTCCATTGGTTTTGCAGTGCTTGGATCCCATTGGTCAAAAAGTCATCAGCAGTATATATGACAATATCATATGGATTTTTCAGCACACCCAGATCAATGCTGTCATACTAAAACTTTGTGCTCAGGAAGATCATGTTTAATACTAATGATAAAATGCTTAATACAGCAGCCATTACAGGCTTTCTTTTTATGGAATGAGGGGTTAGCTTTAAACAAAGATGTCTGAACTCTGGGGTGAATTTTGAATGTGTTTTGTGCTTGAGTTTTTGTGAGATCAGTTACAGGGCATCTGAGGGCCAAGGAGCTAAAAGTTCAAAGGGTTAATCTGACATAAGTTTTGTTCACCCAATGACATTTAAGCTTTGTAAGCATAGTATCAAATACACGGACTGTATCCCAGCAGTAAGGCTTTCCGGCAAAAATAGTAACCTGGGTATGACACGAAACTGCAGCTGATGGTGAGGCTCCTGCTCTGGAGATATGGGGAGCGTGGATTACCCTTTTATTACCATTACTCCCAAGTCAACTCAGACCTAGAGTGATAATTACTGTAAGGGTTCCATCTATGTGCCAAATAGATCTATTTAAAAATGATTCATATTTGATAGGATTGAATGTAAAAAGAAAAAAATCTTAAGAAAAAACTATGAAAAAAATGTGAATATGAACATGCAATAAATACAATTCCCTAACCTCAAGGCATAAAATTTGATAGGACTGAATGTAAAAACAAAAAATCTTAAGAAAAAACTATGAATATGAACATGCAATAAATACAATTCCCTAACCTCAAGGCATAAAATTTGATAGGACTGAATGTAAAAACAAAAAATCTTAAGAAAAAACTATGAAAAAAATGTGAATATGAACATGCAATAAATACAATTCCCTAACCTCAAGGCATAAAATTTGATAGGACTGAATGTAAAAAGAAAAAAATCTTAAGAAAAAACTCCAAAAAAAAGGTGAACATGATCATACAATAGATACAATTCCCTAATCTGAAGATAAAAAGCAACCCGAGACTTGTTGACATTCTGTGAAAATCAAGCAAATACTCAATGGTGAAGTGTATCAAGGAATGATCTAATTAAGGTTATTCTGTCAAAAATTCAGAAAATAATCATTGTCATCATTTCATGTATTATTTAAATAGTATCCTCATCTTTGCTGTTTTTACAAAAGCATTTCTGCCATTGCTTTCTACTGCCTGCCTCTTGAGCCTGTTTTATTAGGCAAATCTTGAGTTTTGCTTTTTTTTTCAACTTCTGTACATCTGCTCAATTTTTCCTTTTCTCATTCTTACCCCAACCACTTACCCCTTTTCCGTTTATTTTTTGCATTCAATCTCACATCCTCTTTTTCACCTTCCTTTCATTTCTTGTTCTATTTTAGCTCCTCCTACTCTTCAGTTTTTCTCTCTCAAACTTACCACCTCTTCCTCCTTCTCCTCTTTCAAATCCTCCTCTTTTCTCTTTTTTCAGTCTTACCTTCTCTCTTTCCATCTCCACTTCCTCCACCAGTTTTTTTTTTCTTTTACAATTTTTCTCTATCACCTCCTCATTATTTTTTCTTTTTTAATATTACCTAATTTTCTACCTGGTCCTTCTTAGTTTTTATTTCATTAAAGATTACCTCTTCTTCATCCTCCTTCACCTCCTTCAAATTTATTACTAATTCTTCTATTTTTCTTTTACCAATCTTATCTCCTCTTCAGTCTTTCTTTTCTCAATCTTCCCTCCTCCTGTTCATGACTGGACACTGCTCAAGAATTCTATAATCCAACACAAAAGTCTGAAGAATACATTTTCAACATTTTTCTGGTAAAAACAACAAAGATAGGGACAGTAGTTTAAATAGTAAATGAAACAAATGGGTTACTTTGTTTTTATCGATGGTAGACTTCTCAAAATACCAATCAACCTCAGTGTGGCTAAAATCAGGTCATTAAAGATGACCTAAGACCTATAAAACATGATTCCATCAAAACCAGATTAAACCCAATAATCTTTTCATCTAAATTAGGAAATCACCTGCAACACTGGTGCCAACTATATGAATTAGTCTGGTTGTCAGGAGAATTACTAGTGTCTTCATTTTGTCTGCACCAAAATCATTGTTTAGTCAAGTCTAAATAATTTCAAGGGACATAACTTTTTATTTTATCGTAAAGTAAAACTTTATATAAAATCATAAGACAAGATAATAAATGTCAACCATTTAAATAAAAAAAAGAAGATTGCTTTTAAAGAAAGTACTTGATAGACTAAAAGAAGTTTATATTACCTTTTGTAATTCTGATACAAGTAATTATCTTTCCTTAAGTTATTTATTCTTTTTTGTAGCTTTTGTTGTTAACACATCTTTTGGGCTAAACAATTCTCTGACCCTCTGTAGAAGTACACTCTCTTTTTCTTTTGTGAGCAGCTATTTTCTGGAAAAAGAGACCTAGAGCCCTGTTTCCTGATGGATTGTAGACTTAAAGAAGGAAGTAGAGTGTATTTGTTGAAACAAAAAAGCAACAACAAAAAACAAGATCTGTTATCTTAGCATCTCTTAAAAAGCTCTTTTTGAATATCATTAGAGTTATTAAATAAAATAAAGTTTACACTTTTTAAAGTTCCTGAAAATATTGAAACATTGTTTCTGAATAAATCAATTAACTGAGTTAATGGTAGGTAGATTTAGTGGTATGCTGAATAGATTTGGTTGTAGTCTGGATAAACTTTGAAGTATTTCAGTTACTTACTAGTAGACTTGGTGGTACCATTCAGGCCATTTTTTAAAACACAATGCTTTGGTGTTATTGAGCAATAAATATAGCTTTGATGAGTACAATAGACTATAGTTTTATTTTCATATATAAAAGAAAGATTTCAACAAGATCTATTTCACTATATAATGGGTTCAAACTAGCAGTAAAAACTTACTGAGTAAAACACAAAATAGGCCTCAATGGTGTTGTGGGCTGTTAATATACTTGGTGGACTTCATGGTTTGCTAGATAGACCTGGGTATATACTGTTCAGTTTTGAGGGTATGTTGTAGACATCATTTTGTTTGCAGGTAGACTTATTAGTGTGCTGGAAAAACTTAGTTGTAAGCTGGATAGACTTTGTCGTATACTAAATATACTCGGAGGTATGCTTGGTAGACTTGATGGTATTCAGTGATCATTGAATCTTAAATGTGGTCAAACTTGTAAATAAGAATATTTCTTAAATTCTTGAACATCTTAGGAATAGTAACAATGTGTCAGCAGTTTGAACAAACTGCTTATACCATGAAATGACCATAGAAAAATAGTGGTAAAAAATTGGTCTTACTGAGTTCAAATGTTTGGACATCATTTCCCACCAGCAAATAGTCACTTATCTTTATTGCACTTGCTTTGTGTGTATGGATGCACATGAATAGCAAAAAAAATCCCCCAAAAAACCAATATTTTATACACTGTTCAAACACTACATGTATGCCCATTTATAAGTGAACTGAGGATGTAAACAAACACAAATCATTCAGTAGGTTTGGTTTAGTTTTAGGCATATCAACCAATGTAGGTTAGTTAATACCAAATTCGGTTTATACATATATATTACATATATATGATTTATAATTATAAGTTAATGAAGTTAGGTAGTTCCAAGTATTGCTGTGTATCACGAACAATCCAATTAAACATCAGTCATTTTTTACACACAGTCAAACGTAAAAACAGTTTTTTTTCAAATAGTTCAATTTAGCATAAGTCAATTTTTAACCCTCTATTTAAATGTCAAACAGTTCTATTTGACCCATAGATAAGACTTGGTATCAATGGCAATGAAGGGGAACTTCACATTCCCTAAAGATCCAGCAGTACTGGAGCCTCATCATCAGATTGCTTGGTGTCATATTCAGGACACTCATTGGGAGAGGTTTTACCCCTCTGCAGAGATACAGTCGGTGTATTCTACAGCCAACTGGGCTGAAACAGTGAAGTAGTCAGTTGCAGAATTCAAGATCACAACCAAAGATCAGTCATTGTTCATGTTTAACTGATTTCACTTTTTAGTCCTATTTTGTGGGAAATTCCAGAATTTATCAATACATTGTGAATTAAAAGGCATAACAAAATATCTTTGGATTTTTAAGTTTTTTCCTTAATGCTATCAAGAAAACTCACAGTAACTTTTTGTTTTCAACTTAATGTTATATAGAATAAATTTGGGAGGAGAATGCTTTCAAACATTAAAAAAATCAATGAATTGTTATAAAATTATAGATGATAATAATAGGTAACTGTTACTTTTGATATTGAAGATATAGATTTTCCTATTTAGTTGCACCCTCCTGGTGGGGCTTTGAAAATGCTGACTGCACTCCTTTCGATTGTCATGGGTATAACACTAAATTGTGGTGAGGTTCAAGTTCTGGAGCTCTGGGGAGTGTGATATCACTCTTTCAATGGCATTACTCTCAGGTCCACTCTACTTGAAACCATCTAATATCTTGAAATACTTGAAACAATATTCTTGTATGTAAATTATTAGTATTAGATATCATATAATTGTGTGCAAATCATTACTATTTGGTAATCTACCTCCCACAAAGTCCAGATCTTGCTCCGTGCAGTTTCTTTTGTTTTTTTAGGGGGTTTTTTTTTCTTTTTTTCATTAACGCCATTGAAATAAGTGAAAATTCAGACCGTAGAAGAGATTAAGGAGAAAGTGACAATGCGACTAATAACAATTTTAAAAGAGAACTTTTCAGACAATTTCAATCTATAGGAAAGTATTTGGAAGAAGGATATGTCCTCGGGAGTCATTTAGTAAACTAAGCTTAGTTTAGTCCAAAAACAGAAGTGTGGGTCATTCAGTGAGAATTGAACTCACTGACAATAGTATGAGTTTGATGACTATTATAATATGTGAGGTACCTTGCATTGCTTAAGGTAGAAGGGGTTTTTTTTGTCATTAATATTAAGTATCTGGACTCTTTCTCGACATATCGAAACACACACACACACACACACACACACATATTGAGAGAGAGAGAGAGAGAGAGAGAGAGAGAGAGAGAGAGAGAGAGAGAGAGAGAAAGATGCAGGCAAACAGACAAAGACAAATGTATCTTATAATAATAATAATAATAATAATAATAATAATAATAATAATAATATAATACAAAATTAGGAGTGAAAATCATTCCCAGATGATAATTAGATTCATTTCCTTATGTATTTGGCTGTAACTTTTAACACTAGTGAAATATAATAACATCAAACACATCTAATCTGTTGCGTAAAGAAATTACCACATTTTTGTCTCCTCTAAAAAAAAGGTTTTCCACTTCAAACCAAGTCCACACCCCTTCCCGTCAATCCACCAACCCACCAACCCCAAGGCTGGCAGCAAAATGCATGGATTATTATTCTCCTCATGGTTGTTTTTTGTTGTTACTGTTGTTGTTGTTGTTGTTAAGAGAGCAAGCTGCAACTGCAAAATATCCCTTCCCACCTCCCATGATTAAGGGTTGTGCGGGGACATATAGGACCATGCATTCCAGGGATTGGCTGGTACTTTTGCAGGCAGTAGAAAGTATCCCATACCAGAACAAATGCCAAGTAAAGAAGCTTAGGGATATTTCCTGCAGCTGCTGGGGAGGTGGGGGGAGTAAAGTTTTTTAGGAGTTGTTGATGGGGAGAGGTTCTCATTCTGAACCTGGGTAAAAAAAATGAAAAATAAAAATGTAAAAAAAAAGAGAAAAAGTCAACAGCTAAAGAGATGGTAAATAAAACCATTTAACTTTTTTTAAGTATTAAAAAAAGAGAGAGAGAAAAAAAGTCATTTAGTGAGACTGGTTAAGTCCTAACAGAATCCTTTCTAGTAGTTCATAAAGTAAAGTTACAGACACCGTAGGCGCATCAGTAATGCAGCCTGGGAAAATGTCAGTTTATTTTATTTATTTATTTATTTTCATTTATTTATTTTTATTTATTGTACTTTCCAGAAAAGTGTTGCAGGTTATGGAGGAGAAAGCAAAGAGGCATCATGGGAAAAAATATTGTCAGACTGTTTTTGTTTGCTTGTTATTTTATTTTTTATTTTTGTCATTTTTTATTTAGCTTCCTCCATTTCAAGTCTTGAATACTAAAGAGATTCTATTTCATCTTAACTTTCTTGGTGATATTTCATGTTTTCTTTTTTTCTTTTAACATCATTTTAACATATTTTATTTTTATTATTGACTCTCAAAACATTAAAGAGTTTTCTCATCTGTTTTAATTATCTCTTCTCTTATGTTAGTTGACTCTGTGCATTGTTGTCTTAACCAGGAAGGGTCATTATCAAAGATGGAACCCAGTAGTAGTTAAACATTCCTTCAAAATCTATCATGAATACATAGATAGGTCGATAGAAATACACACACACACACACACACACACACACACACACACACAAACACACACACAAGTTTCATATATTATATACAGAATAGAATAGTAGACAAAATTTTCAGATAAAACTTTATTAGCTAATAAAAATTTCATCAGAAGATTTGGTGATAGCAAGATAAGATTTTTATTACTTTTACTTTTTATACTGCTCTTCTAGCCAGCATTTGAGCACTTTTTGATTTATCCAGTGCTTGTTTATTTCCATCAGGCATACATCTGACATCCTACCGTGTCAGAATATGGCACAAGACCGTTTTATGGTGGAGGCTGCACACAAATCGAGACTCATGCTGGGTAGGTGTAAGAATTCTTAACCTCGTCAACATTCCCCTTTTGAGACACCTCAGGATCCAAGCAATAAACTTAGTCCAGCAAACAAGCAAAGACCTGGGGGTCATAGCCCCCTCTGGCCAAGTTTTAGTTGGAAAGCTAGAACCACCTGGCATTCATGCCAGGTGGCTTGCCTGAAGGCCTATGGCCAACTATATATATATATATATATGCATATGTCTATATATACACATGAAGGTGGGTTTAAAGTTCATTGACTGAAGTCATATCTGTTGTTGACTTTTTAACTAGTGGGATCCAAAATCAACTTTATAGCTGCTTTTGAATTTTTCCTTTTTTTAGTGTGCTATGTATGGCACTGACCTGCATCTCATGGTGTGAGGGTCAAGTTATGAAGCTCTAGAGAGAGTGAAGCATCTTTTCATTGCCATTACTCATAAGGTCTAATCTGACCAGAAGGGATAGTAGCTAATAGTATCCCATCAATCAAATTGACCAGTTTCAAAATTGTTAATATTATATAGGAATACTTGAAGCAATACAACTGTGTGTAAATTAAGAATAGTTACTTGAAACTATAATTGATTATCATGTAAATTAAGAATAGTTACATGAAACTATAATTGATTATTTTTATTAGTTACTTGAAACCATATAACTGTGCAAACGAATTGAATAGAAATCATTGTTAAACCATATAATTATGTATAAGTTATTAGCTTTTGATGGGAATACTTGAAACTATATAACTGGGAATAATTTTTCTTAATATCATATGACTGTGTAAACAAATGATTATAGAAAAATAAACAAGTGCAATTAAAAAAATGTTATTAAACACTGAAAATATAATTATGATTGTAATTAAAAAGAAGTAAGTAAAGTTGGTGACTTTAGTCGAGGATGACCTGAAGGCTCCCTTTTTGATAGCTTCTACACCAAGGTGTAGGGGAGGGTGCTACTCCTTCCCTGGATTGCTCCACTTTACCCTTGATGCTTATGTTATAATGCTGAGTATTAAGCAATGTGGCATCAAGTACCATTTTTTGAGTCTTTGGCATGACTCAACTTAGGACTGAACCCCGGTCTCCCAGACCATAAGTGAACTCTACTCATTAGGCCACTGTAATTAAACATTGACGAAATTATCAGATTTCCGCATTGAAATGTTAAGATATTATTTCTTAATTAAAAAAATGTTATTTTTTTATTACTATACATACTCGAGTGTAAGGTGAATTTTGAAGACCTAATTTTTATGCGAAAAATTGACATTGATCCCTATCTGAGTAATATTTTTTTCAAACATTACATGGACAAGGAGGATGACTTGGCATCAAAAATTAATTCGATAAATCAATAATTTTATGATTATGAATAAAGAGTCAACCTATGCAGAGGCCAGTTGATTGGGGCTGTAGAATATACTGACTACATCTCTACAAAGGAGTAAGACCTCCTCCTCCAATGAGTGTCCTGGATATGACAGTAAGCCATCAGATGGAAAGGCTCCAGCTTTCAAGATTTGGGGAATGTGGAGTACCTCTTCATTGCCATTGCTTCCAGATCTACTCTGACCTGGAGTGGTAGAACCTAAAGACTGGTGTTAAGTTGTGACAGTTTATATTGCAATATTTGAAACTATTTGTGTGCAAAAAAAGAGCTCAGGCTCTTTTAAGAATGTTATCAACAAAATGTGTTTATAAATCATTTATTTATTCAACACGTTTGTATAAACAAAATTTGGCATTGAATAACCTACAATGGTTAATATGCCATAAAACTAAACCATTAACTTTTTCAACCAAAGCAAAATATATACAAGTTTTGATGGAAAAGTTCATAGGCTGACCAATGTACTCTCATGGAATCTGACCAAAAGAGTTTTATTTTTCAACACAGTTCATCTTCCATCGGTTTTATTGTGCTTGGATCCCATTGGCCAAAAATCATTAACAGTAGATATGACATCATTACATGAACTTTTCGAACTACCCTTGTGATATATATATACATATATATATATATATATATATATATATATATATATATATATATATATATATATAAATTCAAAGTAGTTAAATGGTTATTGGCAGAGAACAAACATACTTCAGCTGCTTGTTTTCTTATCAATTCACACAAATAAGCTTGGAAATAGTAAGAATCCACAACTGTACACTGTATCTAACAGCCCATTATCTTGGCAAAAATTTTAACACTGACATGCCACAATGGTTGACAGAGACGGAGCAAATGAATGTCAGTTCTAAAACATTCTTCTATAACCACTGTATTCTCCGGTCAGCAATAAGAGAAAAAAAAAAACTCCCACACTCCATGTCAACCTTGACATAATCTAATTTTGCTTCAATTTTATATAAAAATTACTACGAATCTCTCCACCATGGATAGAAAGTATCTTAAATATATTAAAAAAATACAATAGAAAATCCCTTTTTTTACACTTCGATTACCTAGGAACAATATGGCTAATTAGGCTATTAACAGATTAAAATATTACACATTTTCATTGAATTTTCAGTCAGGAGCCTAGGGAAGTAGATAATAATGTAGGAGCTCAGGCTCCTAAAAGCTAAAGCAAAAATATCTTTATTATTGTCTTGAAAATGACCAATGATGGTGGAAACAACCAGTGATAAAATTTTGGATAAGATTTATATAGGATTAAAGCTAGCCCTTTCTCCCCACTAAATGGTGACACTCTGAAACAGCGTCTCATCAATTGAAAATAACATCAATTTGCTACTAGTAAAAGCATGAACAGGTGTCAATAGGCTATCGGTCACATGGAAGTCAAACCTATCCAATAAAATAAAACACAATTTTTTCCAAGCAGCGGTTGTATCCATACTAATGTATGGATGCACCACTTGGATGCTGACTCAGTGTTCTGAGAAAAAGATTGATGGCAATTGCACAAGAATACTACGAGCTATATTAAACAAATTCTGGAAGCAACATTCCTCAAAATAGCAGCTGTACAGCCACCTATCTCCCATCTTGAAGACTATACAAATTAGACAAACAAGACATGCCGGACACTGCTGGAGGAGCAATGATGAACTCATAAGCAACCTTCTGTTATGGACCCATTTACATGTATGTGCAAGTATAGGATGACCAGCAAGAACCTATCGACAACAGTTCTGTATGGACACAGAATGTTGTCTAGAAGACCTGCCAGAAGTGATAGGCGATAGAGACAAACTGTGAGAGAAAGTAAGGGAAATCCGTGTGAGCAGCTCAACATACTGATGATCATAAAAGCTTGCTTTATAAATCTTGCAAGACATAAGAAAAAAATCAATGAAAAATTGATAAAAACAAACCTTGTCAGTAGTTTTTAATGAAACTGGCTTTAAAGAAAGACTGCAGCTTGAATATACCTTTTTCAAGATAGATAGATAGATAGATAAATAAAAACAGAGACAGACAGACAGACAGAAAGACAGAGTGAAATATGTGTACATATTCATATACACTCATCCATTTTTTATAAATCTTGAAAATGAAAAGGATTTTACTCTTTTTAGATTATATATAAATATATACATTATCTAAAAAGGTTTTCTTTGGGTTCTTTGTTTAATGGTATATCAACTTTCTATCTAAAAAGAATAAAATTATATATATATATATATATATATATATATATATATATATATATATATATATATATATAATATTCTGTCATTAATGTCTAAACTTCTTTTTTGCTTAAAGCTATCATTTATTATATTTGGTTACATCTATCTTCCAATAGCTGAATAGAAAACATGCCTGTAAGTAAAAATCTTTAACATGAGACATCTCAATAAAATATTCACACAAAATTTTAAGCAATACCTTATATTGCATGATACTGCAAACATTTTTCACTAAATCTTTAAACTTGCTTAATCATATTGGATCCGTTTTCCATTTCCTTCAACTTCATCATGATCATCATAATCTTTATTATATATATATATATATATATAGATGGTTATATATATATATATATATATATATATTATATATATATATATATATATATATAATTCAAATTATCATCATTGAATTAATCATTCACTATTTGGGCCTTTTGCATTGACTTTGCATTTCATGGAAATTCTATTCTCATTTACATTTAGTGTAATAACTTGTCATATCATGAGTTAATTTAAACCTTACATTATTGAATCAGTACTGGAAAGTTGTGAATACAACAAAGGAATATACAGAGAGAGACTGAATTTTGACAAAGCATTCTCACAATGGGACAGAAAAAAAATTTACAACTTACACAAAATCTGATGGTTTTGTAAGATACTGCTGGTGGACTCTGAATCAGTGGTAATGATCCTATTTACCCAACCCCTCCGCTCGGGCAGGATATGACACAAGGTCAATTTTTTTTTAAGCGGAGTTAAACAGGTTTGAATTCAGAGTTTTCCTTCTCCTAGACTAGTCGCCTCACCAAGGCTGAAGAACCTAGTCTGCCCTACTATTTACCCATAGCTAGAGGGAGAATAATTGGATTCATACCTTTCCAAAGGGTATTAGTGCTATGTGAAATGCAATCAGTCTCGTCCAGGGTTTGAACTTGTGTCGCCATGTCCATTTCCTACGACAATAACCATTACACCACGGGCGCCTCCAGCGGTAAAGATATTTTGGTGCTGAAACCCTGCCTGACCCAAGGGACATCATCCAACAAAGGCTTTGTTGGCTGTATAGGTCTTTTTTTGCATCAATATATATATATATATATATATATATATATATCCAAGAGTCATTGAAAAAGTTGTAAACCAGTCTCCAATTTTTTATTTGTTTTAAACCTCTCACATTTGTATGGGCCTTGTCTACACAGAAATCGAGACAGATATCGGTGTTAATTTTTCTAATTTTCTAAGAAGTGGTAGTGAGTTGCCACAATAATAATGTTCAGTTATTACTCTATCTTCTGGATGAGGCTTACAACTTTTTGAGTGACCATTATATATATATGTATATATATATATGTGCATGTGAGTGTGTATATATATATATATATATATATATATATGTATATGTATATAGCACCCCCACTAATATTAGGAAAATTTTAGTAGATAACGAAGATCCAATACAGAACAAATTGTAAATTAAATACTTGAAGCTATTCTTATAAAAAAACAGACACCTGACACTAAGCAAAATCTCTTTTAATTTAGGTGCTACAATGCTTAAATGCATCTGACATAGGTGCATAGTTATACAACCTTGGTGATTTATAGTTATGTGATCTTGATCAGTGAATTCTACATATTCAGTTGGAGTCCCAGTGGTCTAATGGCTAAAGTACTGGACTGCGGCCTCAAAGTAAGTGATTTCAAACTCATGTCAGGCTATTATGTTCACTTTTGAACTAATAGTTTTGGGAAGGTATGAACCACCTTATACACCCAGTTACAGTTCTTCTACAAGGATAGCTTTGACATTAAATAACCCTTGGAGTTTGATATGTCATTATGCAAGGAAACCAAACCAAAGCAAACATACATTAAAGACAGTATCAAAAGACTTCCCATTCTCACTTTGATTCCCATACATCAACTGCAAATGATGAATGTTCTTATTTGAAATATTCATTAAACATCTAATCTTTAGCAAGTTTGCACTCAGACCCTCAAAAATAACCAACGAAGGTTGAAAGTAAATGGACTTGAGCCATAACACCAGAGATTTCAGACAATTTTTAAATGGCATTTATCTTTTTTTGAGATATCTCTCTTGTTAACTGGAAAAGGATTATAAAAAAATCAAATCCAAATCATTGATTATCTTCTTGTTATGTAAGAAGAATGTGCTGATACTGACCCACGTGGACAAACACAGATCCCCAGGCAACAAACACAACTGTTGAATGGATTGTGCTACTGGGATCACATGACTAGGAATAGTAAATAAATAAAGCATTCAAGTCTGAAGTGTAATATTGTATCCTAATGGATTGCATCAGCAGTCAACTCAGTACTCAGCATTATACAAGAATAAAGAGATTATAAAGAGTTGGTGAAGCTTACCCCTTACGAACATTATAAAACTTCTTTAATAGAATATACCTAAAAGAATATCTGCTACCTAAGTACACACCCACTATATATATATATATATATATATATATATATATGTGTGTGTGTGTGTGTGTGTGTGTGTGTGTGTGTGTGTGTGTGTGTGTGCGTGTAGTTAGGCAGTAGTCCTTCCTTTGATCATGTTTGATTAAATAGTAAATTTTGTTTATATAATTTTATTAGGATTCATTCAAGTTTCTCAACAAGTGTTTTGGTTTTAGGTTGCAGTTGTTCGAGGAATTTACTGAAATTATCCCAAACCTTTTGAACCTTTCATAGGCCATCATCAGGGGTTGTTTACAAGTGTAAAGATTGTTTTTTTTTAACTTTTTAGGCTTTTTATAACATTAACCAGCTTATTGGTCAAGCAGGTAGAGTGTTCACCAATGGTCCGGGAGACCTGGGTTCAATCCCTGGTCACGTCATATCAATGACTTTAAAAATGGTACTTGATACCTCCTTGCTTAACACTCAGCAATATCAGTAAAGTAGAGCAATCCAGCAATATCAGTAAAGTAGAGCAATCAAGGAGTAGCACCCTCCCCTACACCTTGGTGTAGTAGCTATTGAAAAGGGAGTCTTCTGATCGCCCTCTTTACTTTTACTTATAACATTGCAAAAATTACATAAATGTATTGATGGATTAAATGAAAATGTTGATAACATCAAATGAATTTAAAACAGAATGCTATCACTGAAAATAGAATATTATTAAGAGAAATAGAATATTTTTTAAAAAAAAGGACTAAAGACATTTTAAAACATTGTCACTAGTTTCAAAGTTAATTCTATTATTTCTAGGTTTTTTGTTTTCATATATAGGGCTTCTTGGATTTGCAGTTGTAACTTGTTAATTTCATGTGTTATTAAAGTGGTGTTTTTAACAAGAATTTTTCAAGATTTTAATTTGGGAATAGAGTTGCTTTTTAGATGTAGTTTGGTTGTTTGGGTTTTATGGCATATCAACCTTTGTAGGCTATTTAATGCCAAATCCATTTTTATCAAAATAGTTCTATTTCAAACAATTCAGTTTAGCATAAGTACACAGTTTAAATGTGAAAAACATTTCTATTTCAAGCTACTCAGTTTAGTCAAGCAGTTCTAATTCAGCTAAGTATAAGTATATATTTTGTTTACACACAGTTAAATGTCAAAATAGTTCTATATTAAACAAATCAGTTTAGTGTAAGTACAATTTCAATGTCAAAAAACAGTTCCATTTTGAATAATTCAATTTAGCATGAGCACGCAGCTTAAATGTAAGTACAGTTTAATCGTCAAAAACATTTATTTTAAGCTTTTCAGTTTAGTCAAACAATTCAATTTAGCATAAGTATGCCATTAGTTCTATTTAACCCATAGATAGGGCCCTTATCAGGTGCTACCACACCGGGCCAGAGTGGACCTGAGAGCAATGGCAATGAAGTAGTGTTCTGCATTTTCCAACGCTCCAGCATCACAGGAACCTCACCATCAGATTGTTTAGTGTCATATCCAGAACACTCATTGGGGAGGTTTTACCCCTCTGCAGAGGTGCAGTCGGTTTATTCTACAGCCTCAGCCAACTAGGCAATACACAGAGTTAAATGTCAAAACAGTTTTATTTCAGATAATTCAGTTTAGCATAAGTACACAGTTTAGATGTCAAAACAGTTCTATTTTAAACAATTCAGTTTAGCATGAATACACAGTTTAAATGCAAAAATCAGTATAGTGAAAGAAGCATGGTTTAGTTCTATTTAACCTATAGATAGGACCCTTATCAGGTGCTACCACTCCGAGCCAGAGTGGATTTGGGAGTGATGGCAATAAAGGGGTACTCCGCATTCCCAAAAGCTAAGCTCCAGAATTACTGGAACCTCTCCATCAGATTGTTTAGTGTCATATCCAGGACACTCATTGGGGAGGTCTTACCCCTTTGCAGAGGTGCAGTAAGTGTATTCTACAGCCCCAGCCGACGGGGCAATTAAGATGTAGGGCTATGGAGCTAGAATGATTAAGGTGTATGGTAAGACATCTTGAAAGATTCGAAGTGGTAAGACCAATGTATGTATAATTTTCATTGGAGAAACAGTCTCCCCTATATGAATGATGTTTGTCCTATCAAAAAGTTCATATATATATATATATATATATATATATATATATTAGTCTTCTAAATTCCAAGTAAGTCAGACAAGACAGGGTGTTATTTCATAGTTAGGACCCATATACAGATCAGAACTCAAAAAATGCTTAACTTCATTGCCATTCACATTCAGAGGTGCCTCAGGTGCTGTGCAATAAACCTAGCCCTTGCCTCTTTTAGACAAGGGGGTGGATGGTTCTCTGGAACCAAGCAAATAATATTTCTTACCAACATTGTAAGGAGAAAACTCCTATGCAAAGTAAGTATCAGTGTTATTTTGGCCACACATACACACACATATATATATGTATATACATATACAGTATCACTGATAAATGCATAGGCATAACATAACAACATCTCTGTAACCAAAAATAAAATTGCATTCATATATAAGGGGTATACTTATTTTTTGACTTTTCCTGAATCTCATAAATAAAGAACATCATATTTTCATCAGTGTTTTTTTTTCTTTGGGTAAGTCAATTTGCACTTTAGTTTCTTCAAATTCTTTTGTAAAACCCTCTCTCTTTCTCATTATATATATATATATATATATATATATATATATATATATATATATATATATATAAAATGGCATGACCACTGTCTGTTTAAAAACTGAAATGGGTAAAAACTAATAAGTGAGTTTAAGAACTAACATGGCACTAAACCGTGGAATACATACATACATATATATATATAAGTAAGTTGGTGACCGTAGTCATGGGTGACCCGGGCGCTCCCTTTTCAATAGCTACTACACTGAGGTGCAGGGGAGGGCACTACTCCTTTCCCTGGATTACTCAACTTTACCCTTGATATGTACCTTATAATGCTGAGTGTTAAGCAAGTTGGTATCAAGAACCAGTTTTAAAGTCTTTGGTATGACCCGACCTGGGGTATCCTGGACCATTGGCGAACACTCTACTCACTGGGCCAATGAGCAGGTACATATATATATGTATATATATATATACTGTCGTCCACAGACAGACTGTTTAATTCTCTCAGAACTCTTCAGTGTGGCTAGAAGCCGGGATCGAAGCCTGTCCAACTTTACATTAGTCTTAGTATCAGACCCCTCGGCCAACAAGCATACCACGTTGGCTAAGGGAATTATAAGGTATTATGTAGCAACAGCAGCAGCAACATCCGTTTGTTTACATTTTTATACCCTATCAGCTACCAGAGTGCTCAATTCTTTCGAAGAGCTTTGCATTATGCGAGTGCTCAAACCCCATTAAAATTAAAGATTGTTTGCCTTAAAACAACTTGCTGTTTCATGTAATTGTTGTTATAATCTTCAGGAGCTGTATGAGTGATTTGCTTTGGTATCTTTATTTAATGGTAATTCAGCCTTTGTGGGTTATTTAATGCTAAAGCCATCCTTGTAGAAGGATAGTAGAAAGACCTGTCTGATGATTGTAATATACTACAGGAAACTTTAAGAAATAACTAGTAGTTTTTAAAGTAAATATTTTTATTTCAGCTTTAATTTTGGGTGTAGTAAATCTAGCAAGGTCACCTGGCTTTGAGCCACGAGATTTAGCAAAGGCTAGCATAGTTCACTTTACAGGGAATGAATTTTGACTTGTGCCCTTACCTTCCTTTACCTTAAATCCCTACTATAAAAAAGACCTAAAGTCAAATCCTGCCTGGTGAGAGGCACATTTTTATACCTTATCGGCTACCAGAGTGCTCAATTCTTTCGAAGAGCTTTGCATTATGCGAGCGGCGGCAGAAAATTCCTTTGCCAGAGTGCTCAAACCCCATTAAAATTAAAAATTGTTTGCTTAAAAACAACTTGCATGTAATTGTTGTTACAATCATCAAATCCTGCCTGGTGAGAGGCACGGATAAATAAATTATACTATATAGTTATATATTTGGTTTAGTATAGCCTTGTAATCATCAAAATATGCAACTATTAGCAGCAAAAACTAGTTTATTCTAACAATATATATATATATATATATATATATATTGAGAGAGAGAGAGAGGGAGAGACAAAGAGATAGAGACAAAGAGATACATCCCATAATCTGGTTTGGTCATGGCGGCACTATACATGTCTTGGGCACGTACAGCCAAGGGAAACCCATCTTTCTGCCAATCTACAACTGGTCTTTTATTCAGCGTTTTCCTTCTCCTTGACTGGTGGTCATACTAAGATTAAAGTGCCTTGTCTGCCCTATTGTTTAACAATAGCCAGAAGGGGAATAGTTGGATTAATACCTTTCTCAAAGGTATTAGGGCTATGTGAAATTCAAACAACCTTGTCCAGGACTTGAACTCTGATAACTGAGTCCACTTCCAACTCTGATAATCATTATGCAACAAGCGCCTCCTCACAAACACACATATATATATACACACACCTGGACACACTTATGTTAAAAATGGTTCAACATAGAAATGATTTAAATTCGATTAATAGAATATTTGGAAACTGAGTACAAATCATTTCACCGATACAGTGTTTTATCCATATTTTTTTATATTTAAGCAATGAGGATTTGTAAGTATTATCAATATTATAAATATTTTACTGATTGCTAGAAGCAATGAATAACCCATTCTTATCAGACATTATGGTTTTCCTTCTTTTTAAGTTTGTAATCAAAAGCTTTCCAAACTTGATGTGGAACTACTTTATTTCTATTTCCTATTCTATACCGACAACTGTCTCTCTAGCCATTGGATATTGTTATGCATACTTTTCTCACACACCACTACTGAAGAGTTTGATCCTCACAGGGTACTCCACAATTTTAGCTATATGTCAGACCAAGCTAATCTCTCGCTGGATAACAGCTTTAAACTGTTTATTTGAAGAGGTACTCTTGGCATAAAAGTTATCATCAAAGGAAGAGGATTCTACTACCTGAGTTCAAACCTCAATGAGGCTGTCTGCATTGTAGAAATATCCCGCAGAAAGTTGTAAATCCAACTATTCTTCCTTCAACTATGAGTAAATAGTAGGGTAGACCAGGCTCTTTAATATTGGTGTAGCAACCAGGCAAGAGGAAGAAAAACCGAAATCAAACTTGCCCCGGAAAAGGATTAGCTTAGTCAGACAATTTCTGACCAAGACACTCAACATAGTTATTCCCTCAAGACTAAACTAAGCATTTTCTTCTTACTGGATGCTCTTTTAGTTATGGCCAAGTGCCAGACTATGCTAATTTTAACTAGTGAAAGTGTTTGTTTGATCTTCTCTAGGCAAACCAGGAATGAGGCCTGAAGTTGAATAAAGAATTTTGGCTTTTGTTGTTCATGTGAGAGTTTCAGGATTGTACAGGAAGAACTGGCTGTGAAGTGTGACAGCTAGATTTTTTTTTAAATCTATTCCCAGCATCCCCAGTTATCATTAATCACTTCCCTGTATTGGAATGCGCCACGACTAATTGAGCAAAATCATGCAGGCTTGAATCAAGGGAAATAATTAGAAGAGATTGGTCAATCCGGAATTGCAAACTGATAACTGACCTACTTTTTTCACACAATAGAAAAATTGTCAATTGTAAAATGTTTAAATCAAAGATTTGTATTTTACTTTTACTAAATTTGTCAAAATTCACAGCAGGAATGAAAAAATAATATAATTACGTAAAACTATCGCCTTAACATTTTATAATTGGTCAATAGAGATTTTAGAAGTATTTGGAATAGCACAGGCTATTAAAAGTTGAATGAGCTGACAGCTTCATGATTAAAGAAATGAAAAATAGAATAAAAGAACCAAGTTCAGATTGTGGTTGAGACATTTGATATTCATTTGAGAAAGGCATGAATCCACTTCTCCTTTGATTATAATATGTACTACTTGAAAGAAATATATTAAGAATTACAAACCTTTTAATGCCCATTGGTTTTTTACTAGAAAGTATGGGGATATCAGATTAAATTTGGTTGGTTGGTAAAAATTTTGTGGCATATCAACCCTGGTAAGTTATTTAATGCCAAATCTTGTTTATACATATAAACTAAAGATATATGATTTGTAAATGAATAGTTTAATGGTAAGATTTTTAAATGAATGAGAGCACATTTGTTTGCACACAGTTAAATGATTTCAAGTATAGTAAAAGATTAAAGATTTCTATTTAACTGAGAGATGGGTCCCTAACAAGTATTACCACTCTGGATCAGAGTAAACCAGGTAATGACAAAGAAAGGGTACTTCATATTCCTTAAGCTCCCAAACTGGAGGCTTACCATCAGATGGTTTTGTGTCATATCCAGAACACTTTTTGGGGAAGAGGGTCTTATCCCTCTGCAGAGGTGGAGTCTGTGTATTCTACAGCCCCCACTCTCACCCCATCAGACTGGGGTAATATCGGATTCAAAACCGAAAGTAAGCAATTTTAACTGTTCTTTTAAAAAGTCTGTAGAAGACCATGCTTGATGGTATCATAAGACTGAATGTGGTCTTAAAGCAACAGATTCTTTACTTTTGCTAAAGGTAAATAATAGGAAAAGCTTCTGCCAGCTTTCGGTAAATAATTGAGTAGACTAGGTTCTTTTGCCTTGATCAGCTACCAGTCTAGGAGATGGACATCTCTTATTTCAAACTGGGAATGAAACTTCTTTGAGGTTAGTTTATTCCTTGTTGCTACTGGTGTGTAAACAAGTGCAACATCATACATGTTACTTGAAGAGTCAATAGGAGGCATACTTATCATTATCTCTGTGGCATATATATAAGAAATGGCATCAGTGACTTAAGTTCAAATCCTGAATGAGGCTGTTTGCATTTCACTTAACACCAATGCCCCTCGTAAAAGCATGAATCCATCAGTTCTCAACTCCAGCTATGGGTAAATAGTAGGACAGACTGAGTTCTTTAACCTTGGTTAGATAACCAGAAAGAAAACTCTTAAAACCAACTTTGCCCCACTTAAAAATTTATCCTGTATCACATCCTGCCTGTAGCAGAAGGGTTGAATAAATATGTATTAGAAGAGGTGATGGGTGCTGATAGTTAGCTCTCATTTTGCTGATAAATGTCATATGGGGGAATTATTAATCATGTTGAATAATTACCAATAGATGATGGTTTGAACAGGCATTGGGTTTTGTAAAAAATGTCAAAAAATCTGTATACCTATAAGACAAATTACTGACAAGTTCTGGATCCAACCAAGAATCTAGATCCATGAAACATTAATGCTATTTCACATACTGATTTTACTGATCAATACACTTAGCATATCATTTCACAAGTTTATTTAATCCTTCAAAAAAAAAAAAAATTTCTTTTCTTGGTAAGGCTGAGAACTTTTCAAAGCTAAATTTGAAATTCAAACATAATGGAAACATTAGGAGCAGCCTTTGAGTCTAAAACTTGAATCTGTAAATTTCATAAATTAGTGATTTTGTTAACATAAATCAAGGATCGGCCAATACACAAGTATATACAGAATTAATGATATTCATGTTATATATCAAAGCCGTGATATTCCTGTGGGAAGCTACATTAACACCATTAAAGAATTAGTGGACATAATTAAAAGTTGGTCAATACAAAACTTGTGTATCATATATAGAAAGTATGTATTTCCCCAACTCCTCCACGCAAGCAGATGCAACACAAGGTCAATTTGTAAAGCAGAGTGTTAACAGGTTTGAACTCAGTTTTTCTTTCTCCTAGACTGGTTGCCATACTATTATGATGCTGACCAAAGAAAGACAAGGGGAACATAAAAGGTTTGATGGAAGAACATATATATTCAAGTAACAGAAACAAGATGCAAGTGAACCTGGTTAAACAGTACTTAGTAAGTAGAAAGCTGAGAGTCCAGTATGGTAGTGACTATCCGTACACAATGCAAATGGTATCACACGTGATTGTGTCACCCTGATTGGTACACTCCCGCTGAAACTCTTGTTGACATGTATTTATGGAGGAGGGTGAGTCCATTATGTAGGGAGTACAACACATACCAAGGTTAAAGAGTTCAGTCTTCCCTACCCATTACAGGAGAGAGAATAGTTGGATTCATACCTTTACCAAGGATATTAGAGCTGTGTTAAATGCTAGCAGTCTTGTTCAGGATTTCAACTCAGTTAACCTGTCCACTTCCTTTGATAAAATCAGTTATGCTGCAGTCACCTCCATTGATATGCAGGAAGTATGATGAAAAAGAAATATTGAAACTAAAGCTGAATTTACCATGTCAGAAAGGAACAATGAATGAAACATTACTCTTCTTTGAAATAGTCCCCTTGGTATTCAACACATTTATTCCAATGACTTTTATTTAGGTCAAAGTACTTCAGACCCAGTCCACCATCATTTTGATGATCTATGAAGCTTTAGCATAATGGTTACAGCATTTGCCAATGGTCTGGGAGACTGGCGTTCAATTCCAGGTCAAGTCATTCCAAAAACTCAAATAATTGTACTTGATGCCTACTCAGTATTGTAAGATGTTGATCAAGGGCAAGTGGAGCAATCCAGGGAAAGAAGTATCACCCTCTTCTACATCTTGGTGTTGTAGCTATTGAAAAGGGAGCCTTCGGTTGGTCCTTGGCCAACTTACTTAGAATTCTCAAATCATACCCTTGATATGATTTTGAAAATAAGAAAAAAATGAAGGGTGGTAGGTGTGGTGAGGATGAAGAGTGCTGCACTTGCACAATCCTGTGTCTTACCAGAAAATGCTGTTCAAAAAGTGTTGAGACTATTTTTTCAATTCAGCACAGATTTTAGGCGTAAAAGTCTGAACATCTAGACAGCAGTCTATATATCTAGAAATCATCATTTTATTAGATGAGCAACTCAGCTATGCACACATCCTTTTTCAAATTTAGGATTTAGAATTTTTTTAATTAAGATAAAGAAATAGAAATACTAAAATCAAAAAGACTTTAAAACTTTAACCTTGATACTTTTTGATCACTCTATCTCTTATCATTACATTTTCTTTGAGATATTTAGTCACTGTTTATCATAAATTTTACAAACCAACACTGAGTCTAAGTAAATCAAAATAAATTAGATATTTAATCAATTTCAGTTCTTTAGTATTCAGAGCACAGCCTATGAATTGTCAAATATGGAGAAATTAGCAAAGATATTTCCAGTTAGCAGAGTTTTGCATTCATTTTCAGGTTGGATTAAATTATTCCATTAATTATTTGAACTAGTAGCCTTATCTTCATTGTTTAAGTTGCTTCTATGATTAAATCATTAGTGCTGAATAAATTCTCAATAAAGAGGAGATATATCATGGATCCAAGCCACAAAATCAACGTGATGAAAAAATATTCAGACTGAAAATTTGAATTTAAAGAAAAATCAAATATGAAATTTAAATGACGATGTGCACAGCTGAGCAACTGATATAATAATGATGATAATGTTTAGATATCAAGATTTCTTCTCAAGATCCTCAGATTTTCTCTTGAGGAGTGAGGGCTAATATGAAGAAAATTATGACACCAGACTCAGAAATACAGGATTGTGCAGCATCCTTTATAATATAATATAATGTATTATATAGTTTGTTTTGTATATCCTCAAATCTTATCTTTGAGGCGAATTTTCAGATTAGAAAACAAGCATAGATATCTCTGTGCTTGTTTTCTAATCTGAAAATTCACCACCAAGATAAGATATGTGGATATAGAATACAAACTGTATTATATCATATTATATTATCAAAGTATGGTGACAGCACAGATTCCTTTGACTCCCACTTGCCATCCATCCCTTTCAGCCATCAATCTTTGTAAGTCCTCTTGATGGCATTGAGTGTCTGCACAGACCTGATGAATGTAAACCCTTGTTGGTCAGCCAACACAGGCAGATCAATGTGTAGGAGTCTATAAAAAGAAAACCTTGCTTATGACTTTGTCCCTGCTTCTCCAGCAAAGTCTGGCTCATCTTAATTGAATAGTTTATGAAATGAGATGTAAGTGGCTGTACAGCCACTGTTTTGTTAAGTACTGATTCCAGGGTTTCTTCAAAACAATACATAGCATCCTTGTATAGTTTCCATCTAGGTTTTTCTTCAGACGTTTCCTTGATTTCAAGTGGTGCAACCATACAGTAGTATTGAGATGGCTTCAGCTTGGAAGAATTCCTGTTTTATTTCATTTTTATTTAGAGGTGTTGCAATTCTATTTGGTTTAGAAGAAAATTGACTTTCTATAGAAAATTTCTAAATGTACCTGTTATTTTTATATAAATAGTGACAGTAAAAATAAAACACAGTATCAAAAAGAATTTTCTTTTTTTTTTTTCTGTAATTGCTCTCAGATCATTTTAGAAAATTCCTTTGTTTTCATAGAATAATAGAAGCTACAATGAGTTGGCTTCCCTGCTGGTCTGGTTTACAGGGGAAATTCTTGTAGCATAGAGGTTAATATGCTGGACAATAATGACATCATAGTAAGCAGTTGAACGATTACATTCCCTTTTGAACTTGAGAAAAGTATGAACTCCCTTATCACCCCAGCAATGGGTTAAATTAAACTTTATTCTATATATGTATTTACTCCTGCATATGAAAAATCAGTGGCCAACGCATATTGGAAGAGTCTCTGTGGCATAGTGGCTAACGTCCTGGATTATGACATTATAGTAACTGAGTTCAAACTCAAGTCATGTTCACTTTTGTACTAATACTCTTAGAAAAGGTATAAGCCCTCTTGTCCTTCCAAGTTATGGGTTAAATAGTACCACTTTTGTCCATCTACAGGGTGGAACGATAAAATTGTTGCCCTAAAAAAGACGACATGATTCCATTTCCATTTAATGAAAACCAGTTTTCTTTTCTTGTTGCAGACTATCTACTAGTTGGCCAGTTGTGTATAAATCCCAAGAGTGATAGGAGCCTTCTATCATGTCTGAAAGTGACACAATGTTCAACGAGCGAGATCGGAGTTGCGCCACTGTACAAGTCATGCTCTCTACCGATCCAAGTTATGACATTGCCAGCACCCTCAAAATGCAAATCTGGATTGCCATAAATAACAGAGACGTGCCCAGGGTGATGAAAACAAAGTTTCTGGCTACAGTTATGGTCTTTGGTGTAGTTTCAAATGAGGACCACATCATGCCACCTCACATCTTCGAAGTTGGCTTGAAAGTCAACACCAAAGTGTACATGGATGTACTGAAGAGTGTGGTGATCCCCTGGTGCAATCAGGTGGCCGGTGGCAAACCCTGGGTGTGGCAGCAGGAATTGGCGCTGGCCCACAAGTCCAAAGAGACCCAGGCTTGGCTTCAGAAAGAGTGCTACGACTTTGTACCCTTCTCTCACTGCCCCCCCCTCTCTCGACCTGAACCTGCTGGACTACTTCGTTTGGTCATATGTCGAGAACATCACCAACATGACCTCCCACAACACCAAAGCCAGCCTGATCGCTGCCATCCGCCAAGTATTTGCTGAGCTCCCGCTGGCTGAAGGCGGCTACATTGAATAGATGTCAGCTCTACTACATAATCAAGTTACCTGAATTGATTTTTTCAATAAACATTTCAAAATATAACTGTAGTGTTGTTTTCTTTAGGACGACAATTTAATCATTCTACTCTGTACAAGAATAGCTTTGGCATAAAATAACCCATGAAGGGTGATATGCCATGAAACAAAGAAACCGAACTAAACAAATGCATATTAAGTGTTTTAATCATAAAGTCCCAATATTGAGAAAGGTATGAGCTCTCTTGTCCCTCTTAGCTACAGATCAAATTCAACCACTTTTGTCCATCTACAAGGATGGCTTTGGCATTTAATAACCCATGAAGGTTGATTATGCTATTGAACAAAAAAACCTAAACCTAAATCTGGTCTGGTTTACTGTTTTTGTTTTGTGTTAACAATGAGAGCAATCTGAACAAGACACTCTTTCCTTCTGAAGGTCTATGTTACACAGGAAGTAGGCAGAAGACAGTACAGTACAAAAGCATCATCTGGGAACAACAAAAACAAGAGGGAGATTAATTTTCTGAATCATGCCAGACATTAAAATTCACAATGAAATATTGTTGTACATTATATTGTACATTGAAATGCTCAAGTGCAGGACCCTTTATAATTCTTAGGGTCAAAGCCTATGTATTTGATTTGAGGCCTTATAATACATTATATATTCCATGAATCTTAAATCAAATTTTTATATATATATATATATATATATATATATATATATATATATTTACATGATAAAAATGTTTGAAAAATCATGTTTGTTTGTTTGTAAGTTAATGACATATCAACCTTCTTGGGTTATTTAATGCCAAATCCATCCTTTTAGAAGGACAGTAGATGGGAGGACAAGGAGGCTCATACCTTTCCCAAGGGTATTTGTCTGAAAGTGAACGTAATAGCATGACTGGAGTTTGAACTCACTTACTACGATTCTGCAGTCCAGCACTTCAATCATTACACCCCTGAATAATCATGTTTATCATTGCTTAAGATCATATGCATACATATATATATGTTTATATATATATATATATATATATGGAAGTAAATAATGGAAATGAATCCGACAGCACGAAGAAAAACAGAAAAACAAAGTAATCCAAAAGGGATGAATCTATTATAAATGAAAGTCAATGTTAAAATGTTTCAGGTTTAGTAAACCTTTATCAGGGCTTTAAGATGGTGAAACAGGTGATGATAGAACAATGATGAATATTTTAATAAAATACAATAACAGAGGAAAGAAAAATATATTTACAAAGAAAGATCATATCACCATTCAATCAGTATTTCTTTCAAATTATTTTATTAAAACATACATCATTAATCTATCATTTTAACATTGACTTTCCTTTATAATAAATTCGTCACTTTTGGATTACCTTGTTTTTCTATTTTCTTCATATATATATATATATATATTGGTCCATTGGCCAAATGGTTAGAGTGTTTGCTAATGGCCTGGGAGCCTAGAGTTCAATCCCAGTTAATCAAGTCATATCAAAGACTCAAAAATGGTACTTGATACCTCCTTGCTTAATAGTCAGCATTATAAGGTTGGGATCAAGGGTAAAGTGGAACAATCTAGGGATAGGAGTTGCGCCTTCTCATACACCTTGGTATAGTCGCTATTGAAAAAGAAGCCTTTGGGCTGCCCTTGACCATGGTCTGCAACTTTACTTATATATATATATTCCCCAAACTATAGATGCTATGGTTAAAAAAACTTTTGTTAAAACCACTCAAATTGCCGTCAGATTTTTTATTGAATACTAAATTGATAATAATTGAATATCATTAGTGAACAGTAAAAATCATTATTTTGAAAAGTGTGATGTAGTTTGGAAAAACTAGATTTGGGAAAAAATAAAATAAATAAAATTAGTCAAGTTCTGGTAGTAATATATTCCAAGTTCCAAAATATTTGAAAACTATGATTTTATTTCTTGCCAGTCATTTGACTGAATAGATTCTAGAAGCCCAGTTGACTGGGGCTGTAGAATATACTGACTGCATATCTTCAGAGGAGTAAGACCCCCTTCCCTGCCAACAAGTGTCCTGGATATGACTCTAAACCATCTGAAGGTAAAACTTCAGTTCTTGGGCTTTGGGGATTGTGGAGTACCAATTCATTGCTATTACTCCCAGGTCAACTCTGACCTGGAGTGGGAGTACCAGTTAGGGTGCATATATGTGTCAAATAGCAATATTCAATCATTTTCTATAACTGAAACTATTTAACTGAGTGTTGAATTGAATTATTAATATTACATAACAATACTTGGAACTATTTAACTGTGTGCAAACAAATGAATAATGTTGAATAGAATCATTAGTGTCAAATAGCAGTGCTTGAAACTATTTTCTAGTGTGCAAATAAAACTATTAACGTTCGGTAGCAATACTTGAAACCATTTAACTGTGTGTGATCAAATAAGCTATGAAGGGTTTAATAATGTTACCAACAAACTATTCATTCACACATCATATATATTTTAATATATGTACGTATGTATAAACAGGATTTGGCATTAAATAACTTACCAGAGTTGATATGCTATAAAACACAACCAACTAACCTAAGTTCTAGAATCTGAAGTGTGTATATTTACCAAAATAAAACACAGCTTCAATTTTCTCATCCATTGTGATTACTGACAAGCAAAGCTAAATAGAAAGACCATATGAATGCAAAAATTGAGTTCTGTCTTCATTGAAATGTTGTGATTAGAAAACTAATGATTTTACAAAGATGAGAAGGTCAACCAAAATAAACATTCAGGATTCTTTAAAAAAGATCTAATCATAACCTTTCCTTACATCCATAAATCAAAATGTTTACTAATACAGGTACAAATACAATCATCTGACCTTTTGATTTGACCAAAATTTGACCAGAAAATTCTATCCATATTTACTGTTTGTTTGTGTTTTGATAAATGCATAGTAATTAAAAGACATGGTAAGCATATAATGGATGAGTCAGGAGTATTTTTTAAATTATTACTCAATAATTAGATCAATTAATTACATGACTTTTAACTTCTGGGCAAATGGCTCTTCCAACTAAACTCTTGAAACTGGCAGGTTGAACAGTAGGACTTAAACTTTCATTTTAATTTGACTTTTAATATGTCTATAAAAATTGAAAGTTAAAAAAAGATAATGTAAGCAAATATATATCCATATTTATATACTGTGTGCATATACATATATATATATGTATACATACTGTATACATATATGTACATGTGTGTTTTTTTGTGTGCATGCATGTGTATGGTAAAACCTATAAATATCTATATATAAAGTACAATCTATAAATAATTAGATATCCAACAACTTTTTATAGAAAGTTAATTATCTTCTGAATCAAAGATAGAAAATTAATTTTTATAAAAATTGATATATACAATCATATATATATATATATATATATATATATATATATATATATATATATATGAATGTACATAGCAATTTTTATGTATATATCAATTTTTATGTATATATATATCAATTTATATATATATATATATATATATATATATATATATATATATATATATATACATACATATATTGTATACATAATGTATATATATTTAATATATATATGCAGTAAATTAATTTACACAGTACTATGGCATTATTTTTGGCTGTTAAAAATAATAATTCTGTTTCTCTTTTTAGGTTTCCTCTACTCAACTGTGTCCATGTCATCTTGTGCACAATATCCTTAATTTGTGGTGGTAGCAATATTCTTTCACTCTGCGTGTTTTTCACACCAGTTTTAACTAATTGTTTTATTATTTTACTTACTTGAAAGTTCTTCACACTACTGTTAGCTGGTTGTCTTTCACATGGACCCTGCATAACAGTAAGTCTCTACAGGTCTCCAGGACTCCTCTAACCATTCTAGCTGATCTTAACAATGCTGTGGTCTTGATGGTCAGGATTTTTGCTCTGATTTCTAATTCCTTCAGTGTTTTTTCCAAGCCTTGGGGACTGTTCCAAGTACACCAACTACAATTGATATCACTGTCACCCTCACAGTCCTCAGTTTTTTTTTAGTTCTCTAGCAAGGTCTGAGTATTTGTCTGTCTTTTTATCTTGCTTTTAATTTCACTCCATTGTTCACTGGAACAGGATAATCCATTATACAGCAAGTTCTTTTTTTCTTGTGAATTAACACTAGGTCGGGTCACCTTGTCAGGATTAGATGATCTGTTTGTATCTCAAAATCCAAGAGAATTTTTGACATCTCATTCTAGTTTGTGCATATACTACTTGGTAGAATGATCATACTTTAATCTCTTACACAATTCCCAATTGATTGCTTTTCCTCCTCAGTCATTGCAAGTCTTGTACTAATTATTATTATTTACTCCTTTTTGAGTTTTCCACACCAGTGTTAACCGATAGTTTCTCACTGGAGTTTGAGTGACAGAAAGTCTCCACGAATCTTCTCAGTATTCTGGCCACTCTTAATAATACTTTTGTGACTGTATCAAGAACACTGATTATTATGGTATCACCATCACTTTCATGTTCCTCTGTTTTTTTCAATTCTCTGGCAAGGTCTAGGTACTTATCTCTCTTTTTGTTTTCTTTTAATTTTACTCTGTAGTCAGTTGCAACAGCTAAGTCCACAATTTGGTAAGTTCTCTTTTTCTTGTTGATTATTACTAGGTCTGGTCATCTGTCCGAGATTAGGTGATCCATTTGTATCTCAAAATCACAGAGGAGTTTGTGTCTCATTCTCCAGGACAGACTCTGGGTTGTGCATATACCATTTGTTCATATCGTCAAATTTCAATTTCTTGCATAATTTCCAGTGAACCCCCTTAAACACAAGGAGTAGCACCCTCCCCTACACCTTGGTGCAGTAGCTATTGAAAAGGAAACCTTCGGGTCACCCTTGACTATGGTCGCCAACTTTACTTACTTTATTATTATTTTACTTCAAGAAAAATACAAATGAATATGAAAATAGATCTTTTTCTAGTTTTGTACTAATATTAACAAGCTGTGTCAGTCAAAATTCAATTGAATACTTGAATAATTTATAAATATCTCAGAAAAATGATAAAATATAACCTTACGATAATCTTAATGGGATTTCTTCTAAGCAGTAGTTGTTTCTTGTGTTGGTACTACTGTGTGGATGCACCATCCAGATACTAATAAAATACATGTAGAAAAAATTAAAGGGAAATGAAACAAGAATGCTACATGCTGTTTTGAAAAAATCCTGAAAGTAACACTCAACAAAACAACAGCTGTACAGCCACTTACTTCCCATCTCATAAACTTTCCAAGTAAGATGAACAAGACATATGGGACAATGCTGAAGAAGTTAAGATGAACTCATTCATAAGAAATATTATTTTACGGACTTCTACATATGAACACACCAGTTTTGGTTGACCAGTAAAAACTTACATAGATCACTTCTGTGTAGACACTGGACACAGTCTAGACGACCTGCCAAAAGTGATGGATGATCGAGACAGATGGTGTGAGAGATTCAGGAAACTCTGTGCTATCAGAATGGATGAAGATGATAATCATGTTGTATTTATAATCTGTCGAAAATAATTCATAAAATAATAACATTTAATTGTTATTACTCAGAATAGAACATTGGCATAATGGTTAGAGTATTCGCCAATGGCCCTGGAGACCTGGGTTCAATCCCAGGTCAAGTCGTATTAAAGACTCATAAAATGGTACTTAATGCCTCCTTGCTTAACACTCAGCATTATAAGGTATGTGTTGTACAGGAATCAAACATGAAATTCAATGAATGAATGAAACACACTTCTTTATAGGAATATATCTCTCATTTTATTCTTGAAATGGGCACACAGTTTGTTGTGAGTTTGAGAGATAGATGGAGAGACATATACTCAGAGAAGAGACTTCTTCTTGCCCCATATCTTCTTCCTGGAGTCAGGGGGTGCCAACGTTGGCACTACTTTGCAAGCTGTATCATCAGAGATGACCTCATGCTTCTGATTGGCTGCGTATCCCTGGTTTGACTCAATTCTGACTGGACTGTCTAAATCTGACAGCATGGTTCTAATATCCAGTGGTCTCCTTCCAGTTACACACCTGCTCGACCGGCCTGCCCCAACGCACTGCCATCCCTCTATTTACTAATCACAATGTGACAGCTTGTCAAAGCACACGGGGTCACAAGGAACGAAGCCAAAATCCATGTCAACAGTCATTATATAACATATGAATCAAGGGTAAAGTGGAGCAATCCAGGGAAAAGAGTAGTGCCCTCTCCTACACCAAGGTGTAGTAGCTATCGAAAAGGGAGCCTTTGGGTCACCCTCAACTATGGTCGCCAACTTTACTTACTTATTGTTATACTCACAACGTTTTGGTTGATATGTCCTTCAGCCATCTTCAGGTGTTTCATGTCAAACACTCAAGTCTACACAGAATCTCAAGCTCAACCCTTTATTTGAACCCCAGATGTAGACTGTTGCAATTCTATTAACCATGACCAGACACAAATGATAGATTATAGGATGTATCCCTTGTTATTCATACCAGTTGTTGTGAGTATTACAACAGAGATGAGGTCAATAGTTTGAATATTCTAAATAATGACAGTTATCAAGCTTCATCTCAAAAATTTAGACAAATAATATTTAAGTCTTCTATTTTCATACATATCAACAATTTAAACATAATCTTTCTTTACCCCTTTGTTCTTCCATCCAATTTTTCTTTCATAACCCTCCTTCTCAGGTTCTCCTTATCTATATTCTTCTTTTTTCTCCTCTATTTTCCCCTCCACTCCACTTTTTTTTTCTTTTCTCTAAATTGTCATATTTAAGATGTCTCTCACTTTCTTTTTCTTACTGTCTATTTACATATATATATGGACCTATCCTTCTAGACTTTGTTAAAGCTTTTAGTTTCACAAAACAATCAACACTGCATATAAATTTTGAATTCAAAGTGTGAATGATTGGTACATTGTAACATTGTCCATTTGGAAGCTGAAAACAAGTATTTTCACTTTTATTGGTTTGGTTTCTTCCTTTAATGGCATAACAACCTTCATGGGTTATTTAATACCAAAACCATCTTTGTAGAAGAACAGCAGAGATACTATTCAACCCATAGCTATGGAATAAGGGGATTCATACCTTTCTGAAGGGTATTTGTCCAAAAGTGAATGTAATTGTGGGACTGGAATTTGAACTATTTTTTTCTAATGAGAGAGACCCTAGGTATACATGGGGTTGACTAGCTCTTTTGGCATTTCTTATCTTTAGATATCTTAGTAACTGATTCTTACACTAGCTCTCTCAGTGAAATGAGGAGGTGATGCGTAGTAGAGAAGGTCTCTTTTTAGCTATGCAGGATAAGCATTAATCATTGTTCAGCTAGGACAGAGAGTGAGTAGGATTTGATCCATATTAATCAAAGCACAGGAACATAATCCTATGTGAGTCTTAACTTGAAATCACTTTGAGGCTGCAATCTAGCACTTTAGGCCTCACATCATGAGTACTTCTCCTCTGTTTGCTTTGAGTGGTGTTAAATTGTGCTTCATGGTACCATAATTGAACTTCTTATCACTCATTATTTGTATATGTGGTGGGAGGTATTTCATACACATTCTGCAAAAAGAAGAAAAAATGCCTTCATCAGATAATGACCTTGAAGTCAGACATGTTTTCAGGACCAAATACAGAGCAACTTAGCAGTACTTAACACCACCACAAAACTTTATTGTTTTTTTTTTCCCCATCATGTTATGAAAATGCCAAATGGAAATGCAGTCTTGTTTTGAAATCGTTTTTTTTTTTTTGTATTCACAACTTTGCAGTCAATGTAAATGAATCTAGCCACAAATGATGTAAGATCTGAAATAACTGACAAAGTGAAGATACAGAATATTGAACTGGATATAAAATTCACATAAAGAGTCAGTGTACAACAATAAGAAAGCATTAATTCAATGTTCTTAAATTTAAGTGATGAGACGACAAAGCCAATTTCATCTGAAAAGTCAAGATAATATTCAATATTGCTCAAAAGACATGAGAAAGTTATATATGATATATGGGAGGCATACAAAGAATAAGTGAATTTTTTTACAAAAAGAAAAAAACATTTTTTTCTGATATTTTTTCCATAAATGCAAACTGTATTGTTTGGAATTGGTTAATAGCAAAAATTATTTTAATCTTGCAAAAATATTTCTATTCAAAATGGTGGCAAATCAAACATAATGCTTCAGGCTTGAACAGAAGTCTGTCACCAAATCTCTGGTGACTGAGAAGTGAAAACCCAGTCAAATTTATGGACCACGAGTTCAAATCCTGGACGAGACTGATTGCATTTCACATAGTACTAATACCCTTGGGAAAGGTATGAATCCAATTATTCTCCCTCTAGCTATGGGTAAATAGTAGGGCAGACTAGGTTCTTCAGCCTTGGTGAGGCAACTAGTCTAGGAGAAGGAAAACTCTGAATTCAAACCTGTTAAACTCTGCTTAAAAAAATTGACCTTGTGTCATATCCTGTCCGAGCAGAGGGGTTGGGTAAATATGATACAATATTAATATTGTATCTATATAAAGATCAAATTCTGCTACATAATTCATCTGATAGATCTTTAAAATGTCCTCTTAAGTTCTTTTCTTACCATTTTTTCTGAAATCATTCAATTTTATCTTAAAATTATTTTTAATACTATTGCTTTTTTTGATCTGATTCTGTACTTATGACTGAAAAATATATTACTCTATTTACAAAATATCCAGTTGGTAAGTAGATTTAATTTTTACAATCTCTCTTAACAGTAAATTTTATGTCTGAGGAGAAATATTGAAAAAATGTCTACCATAATTAAAAATTCACTTAATTATTTTGAAAATTTCAATTAGATCCCCTCTCTTGGATCATCTTTTAACCCACTTCTCAAATCCACTCCAGGAAAACTCTTTCGGACACTCTATTTCTTTGGTGACTGTTCTCAATGATCTTTCAACATACTGTTTATCTTTAACACAGGTTTTACCTACTCAAAACATTTTCACTCAACTGTCAATTGAACTGTCAATTGAACTTTCTTTATCTGCTTCATATATATAGTTATGTAACATCTGTCAATTATGCAGAAACCCACTTGTCAATCCTGCAGTATTACTATAGAGAGCCCAGATGGTGTAATGGTAATCATCTTAGCAAATGGACTTTGCAGGCTGAGTTCAAATCCTGTCTGCATTTTGCTTTGCACTTATGATCTTGGGAAAAGTATGAATTGAAATCTGCTATTCCAAAACATATGTTCCCGATCATTTTAAACAGGTAAACACTTCATTCTTTCAAAGAGATCTATTTGACCCCTTGATGGAACTGTAACAATATGTGTTGGGAATGCTGGGTACTTTAGTCTTGGAATGGCCACCAGTCAAGGAGAAGGAATATTTTGAATTCAATTAATAGTTTCAGAGAAAATGATGACCAATCATTACTTTTAGATTAATTCTCGTTCTTTCAGTTTTTAATCTATTTTGTCCCCTGTTGGAAGAGCCCAGAATACACTAATAGCACCCTCTGCTGAAGGGTAAGACTCCCACCTAGAAAGGGTGTGCAGAGTAGAACTCTAAACTGCATCCAGTGATGAGGCTCCAATTCTGGTGTCCTGGCGAGTGTTGAGTTATTTCATTGCCATTACTCCCAGATCCACTCCAATCCAGATTGGCTATTACTTTCAAACTAATACCCATGGGAAAAGTATAAACCCTCTCATCATCTTCACCTATTGATTGAATAGTACCACTAGTGTTCTTTTACAAGAATGGGTTTGGCATTAAATAACCAACAAAGATTGATATGCCATTAAACAAAGAAACCGAACCAAATTATTTGTATAAAGAATAGTTTCTTGAAGCTATGATTGTTTATAAAAGATTATTATTATCAATTACTTGAAACCATATGATTACTTGCAAAAAATTAGACTGACCCAAGAAGGGTTGACATTTCAACCAACTAACCAACCAACCAACCATCTATCTTTAACACACAGGTTTGATCCTAATATTACTTCTTGCTTTATGTACATATTTCTATATAGAAAGGAGTTTTAAGGAACATGTCTTTTCTTAAGGGTAGTTAGACGTCTAATTTAAAAAATCTTGGTGGGGAGATCAAGAAAATAGTATTGTTTTAGAGCACGATTTGCTCAAAACTCTTCCTGAGTCTTTTTTACTCTCTCTGATGAAGATGTTGCAAATGAATAACTAAAACGCTATCAGGTATTTCTAATAAAAAATTTTAAGAGAGAGAGAGAGAGAGAGGGATAAGTCATCTTTTGAATGCATTTTAAATTGAATTAGATTTTATGTTAATGATTGTTGATTGAAAGTTGAAAGACTTGTCTATGGCCTGCAGGTGATGCACACAAAACACTCAACATGTGACCTGTCTCTGTAGATTAGATTCAACATAGATATTGATTTATTAATTTTTTTTAATTATGTCAGTGAGCAAAGTTAAAATCCACTCTTCATTGTTATAAATATATTTTTATTTATAGAATTATATTGCTCTCAGTAATTAACTTTTTATGTGGTTGTTGCTTTTTTCTGGTTAAGGCAACTATGATAGCTTTATCACATCAAAATCATTTATCATTGTTTGGATCAGGAGGTCATTGGCTGGTGTTGTATAGTGGTTCATACCATGTGACTTCCGGTATCATGAAGGTATAAAAGACATTGTGTTTCTTAAGCACGAGATGTGTTCTGAAAGATCTCGGTCAGTAGTAAGACCAACTTCAGACATTACACCCACAGCGCAAGACTTATAATATTTGTTGGCCTGAACCACATCAGTTAATAAATAGTTAACTCTATTTCACGGTGTATCTCTTCCTTACCACGATACAACAGCTGGTATCTGATTTTTTTCAAAATTTCTGTTTGGGTGTTGATCCTATTGAAAGTGCTGCTCAAAAGTATTTGAACTAACAAAGTCATTATTTTTTAATTCTAATTTTTTTTTTTTTTAGGAAACATCATTATTATTAATTTTGACAAGTATCTTCCTCATTTTGTTGCTTTTTACCACACCTCAGTTGGTTTGTTGTATCTTTGCAGTAAGACACCCCCTCCCAATGAGTGTCCTGGATATGACACTTAATCTGATTGTGAGGCTCTAGTTATGCTGGAGCTTTGGAGAATGCAGAGTACCTCTTTATTGTCATCACTCCCACGTCCGCTCTGGCCTGGAGAGGTAGCATCTGACAGGGTCCTATCGATGGGTCAAATAGAACTGTTTGATATTTAAACTGTGTACCTATGCTAAATTGAATTGTTTGTCATAGAACTGTTTGATTATTTAACTATGTGTAAACAAATGACTGATATTTAATTGAATTGTTAGTGATATGTAGCAATACTTGGAAAACATTAAACTGTATACAAAAAATGATTTATAGTAAATAGAATTATTCATATTCAATAGAAATAAGTGAAACCATTTAACTGTGTGAAAAAAAATAAATCCCGGCTCACTTAAAAATGTTATCTACAAAATGTGTTTAGACATCATATATATATATATATATATATATATATATATATATATATATACATACATATATATATATATATATATATATATATATATATATATAAAGCGGAAGTGCCCGTGGTGTAATGGTTATTGTCGTAGGAAATGGACACGACAACATGAGTTCAAATCCTGGAAAAGACTGATTGCATTTCACATAGCACTAATACCCTTGGGAATGGTATGAATCCAATTATTCTCCCTCTAGCTATGGGTAAATAGTAGGACAGACTAGGTTCTTCAGCCTTGGTGAGGCAACTAGTCTAGGAGAAGGAAAACTCTGAATTCAAACCAGTTAAACTCCGCTTAAAAAATTGACCTTGTGTCATATCCTACCTGAGCAGATGGGTTGGTAAATATATATATATATATATATAAAGAGAACTTGGCATTAAATAACCTGCAATAGTTGATATGCCATAAAACCAAATCAAACCAAACCATCTAAGCTACAAGTGCCTGTTGTATCACAGAAATTAAAATAACATCTATTAATCCTTCTAATACACTTGTCTCTGATCAATTGGCATTATATTGTTGCATTTTTTTAAACTAATAATGATAATATCATATTATATTTATTTATTTATTGATCTGTTTCTATTTATTTATTTATTTATTTTACATGAAGTCAATCATTATTGTAATAAATTTTGACTTGAGAAACAGGCTTCCTCGAAGCAAAAGAGAGAATGATGATTATACATACTCTGTTTTTTATTGCCAGAAATTGCAGAAGCCATTAAGTATTTTTAACACAGCTTATCTAGATTAACATAATAGTTTGGCAACTTTTCCATGAAGCAAGAGGAAGTCCCCATGGCATTGTGACTAATGTATTAGACTGTAACATTGTAGTAAATGAGTTCAAACTCCAGTCATGCTATAGGGTGTCTTAAAATAGATGCAACCCATAAATATGATAATGATTTATTACTGAGACAAGTGCAATGAAGGTCATTGGGAACAAGTCTGGTAAAAAAATGCATTGTTTGAGCTAGGGACATCGAATCAATGTTTTCTTTTAATTAATAGCTGGGGGAGGGGTTGAGAATAGATGGTTTCATGCATTTCCCTAGAGCATTAGCACAAAGGGAAATGTAAATTGCTTCAATCAGGATTTGAACTGAGATCATCAATTCCATTTTCTATGACTGTAACCGGTAACTGTTATTAGCTTCCAGGACATGCAATCTTTTCTGAGTTTCTTATCTCAGTAATAAATCATTATCATATTAATGGGTTGCATCTATTTTGAAACTGTTTGGAATGATTTTGTCTCGAAATAAGTAGTGACACAAAATATTTTTTCCTCTCTTGTCCAAGGCTTTGAGATCGAGGATTAAGTGTTCTTATAGTATACCATTTTCAAATCTGAAACAAAAAAGAACACAATATCATCATTAGAAGAGTTATTAGTATTCACATGGCTTCCATGTATATTGAGAAACCCTATATTATGTACACTTTCAGACTAATACCCTTGGGAAAGGTATGAACCTGATCATCCTCTCAGCTATGCGTTAAATAGTATCACAGCTATTCTTCTACAAGGAAAGCTTCAGTATTAAATAACTCACAAAGGTTAATATGCGATTAAAAAAAGAAACTAAATCAACCAAATAGGAAGATGAGTTTGTTTTTTCAATGCTCGTGGTCAATTTTTAACAATATTTTAGAAGTATACAAAAAAGACTTTTTTTCATTTTAACATTTAATTCTATTAAAAAAAACATTTTCCAGAAATTTCACCAATCAGAATTTCACAAAGTCAATTATCATCTGAGTTATTTTCAATCACAATTGTAAGTAACTCAGATGACATAATTCAAGAGTAGTTTTTATGAAATATTTTATTATTGTAATAAATAAAATATCATTGTAATATTGTGATATTTGGTCTGCACTTTTACAGTATTTCAAACTTTTGAAATATAATAATAATCTTTTTGGTTTTACTCCCAGTTATCAATTGGTGAGTTTAAAAATTCTAATTGTATATATTTATTTACCTGATCTCTCCACCAATGGCAGTATGTGACACAAGGTCAATTTTTAAGTAATGCTAAGGAACCTATTCTACCCTATTATTCATAAATAGCTGGGGGAAGGTAGAATAGATGGATTATGCCTCTTCTAAGGGCTTTAGCACAAAGTGAAATGTAAATTGCTTCAATCAGGATTTGAACAGCGATCATCAATTCCTTTTCGCACAATGATAGCCGCTAACTGTTACACTTAGTGAGCCTGAAACTTTTAAATATATATATATATATATATATATATATATATATATATATATATAAGCAAAATAGGGGAATATTTGCTACATAGTATCAAAAGTTTGAAGCTTTCATTCACTCATTCACTATCTCTCTTTATCAAGCTATCAATCTCTCCACTTTGCCTCTCTCTCTCTCTCTCTCTCCATATATATATATATATATATATATATAGCTCAACAGATACAAAGACATAGATATGATGGATGGATCCTAAATTTTCAAAAGATGATATATCTTCAAAGTGAATGAATTGACAGCGTCTATGTGTGTCTGTGTGTCTGGGCATGTATGTGTTTTTAGTCTTTTGAAAGTCTAAAATCTTTTTAAACAAGTTTTTTATTACTTTTTATTCTTACTGTCCAGAAAAAAAAATCATTTGCTTGAGACGCACAAACTTTGAAGGGAAAAAAAATGTAAAAAAGCTGAGAGAAAAGACAGAAAAAAAGACAGTGATTGATTAATCTATCAAGGAATTAACAAAAGAAAATTTGCATCCATTGTAGAATCTCCTGAATGTCATGTTTGCTAGTTATTGCATGGCTCAATGGAGAGAGAGAATTCATTTCTCATTGTTTGGTTGTTAGCTTTCCATTTTTCTGCAACAGAACAACAAAGATTGTTTAGCTTCAAGTGTAGCATTTTTACTGTTCATTCAAAACAACTCAGAACTCGCAGTTTAACCAACAGTACCATTTTAATTATCATGTAAGTATTATTTGATGATGATCAACCAATAGCTGAAATATAGTGTAGCTATTTGTCCGGTTTTTGTTCTAGTGGGTAGAGTGTTTGTCAATGGTCCGGGAGACCTGAGTTCAATCCCAGTTCACGTCATACCAAAGACTTTGAAAATGGTACTCGATACCTCCTTGCTTAACACTAAGCAATATAAGGTACATATAAAGGGTAAAGTGGAGCAATGAAGGGAAAGGAGTAGTGCCCTCTCCTACACCTCAGTGTTGAAAAGGGAGCCTTTGGGTCACCCTCAACTATGGTCGCCAACATTAATCATTATATTTAATAGCCTCCCACCACTGACATTTGCTTCAATGAAAGTTTAAAGGCATTTGATTGAAAAGTGGTTTAGTTTATTTCTTTAAAGGCTTATCAGTTCCTGATGGGTTATTTAATTCATATATGTATGAATATACAAATATATATATATATATATATATATATATATATATATAGAGAGAGAGAGAGAGATAGAGATAATGAATGAATGAATGACAGTTACAAAACTTTGATACCATGTAGCCAAAATTTGATGCATTTGTAAATATCTAATTGGAATCATAACTATGTTGTCAATATTCTATGGCATTTTTTTATAGATTGCAGATTTATCATTTGTTAATACAGTTATGTGATATGAAATATTTTTATCTATTCAAATAATTTGTATAGATATGAAATATTCCTATCTATTCAAATAATTTGTATAGATATGAAATATTCCTATCTATTCAAATAATTTGCATAGATATGAAATATTCCTATCTATTCAAATAATTTGCATAGATATGAAATATTCCTATCTATTCAAATAATTTGCATAGATATGAAATATTCCTATCTATTCAAATAATTTGCATATAGTTGTGCGGTTTCAATATCTCTATCTAATACTAATAATTTACATACAGTTATACAATTTAAAGTAACTATTCGTATTTAATAAAAATCATTTATTTGCATTAAGTTAAGTGGTTTCATGTATTCCAATTCAATACTAATAATTTTAAAACATATCTATTCAATCCATTGATGGGACCTTAACAGGTAATACCACTTCAGTACAGTGTGAACCTGGAGGTAATAGCAATGAAGGAGTATTCCAAACTCCCCAGAGCTCCACAACAGGAGCCTCACCATCAGATGCAGTTTAGTGTTATACTCAAATAGACAGGTGAGATTAGAGGTCATTTTCAATTGAAGCAAATTTTGTGAAAGTTTGTGTTTTAGTAGTTAAATTTCTGGAGTATTTTAAAACAGACATGCTTTTTTTTATTTAATGTTTTAGAAATCCATTTTTAGATAGTTCCGTCCTCTCTATAAAAGACAATTCGGAAACTCACGGAGATGGCTAGCCTGATTTATTAACATATTGATAAATGTGTGAATGAAACAGCAAATGTGTGTTTGTTCATTTCTTTCATCACCTGGTATCAAGTGACAATCATTTTGAGATTTGTTGGTTGGTTGTTTTTTTTACGAGGTACCAACCCTTTTTGGGTCATTTAACACCAAATTAAATTTCAAACAATTCAGTTTAGCATAAGTACGCAGTTTTAAATGTTAAAACAGTCATATTTCAAGCAATTCAGTCGAGCATGAGTATACAGTTTAGTTCTATTTAACCTATAGATAAGACCCTATCAGGTGCTACCACTCCGGGACAGAGTGGACCTGGGAGCAATAGCAATAAAGGGGTATTCCTCATTCCCCAAAGTTCTAGTATTACTGAAGCCTCACCATCAGATTATTTAGTGTCATATATCAGGACACTCGTTGCGGGAGTCTTATCTCTCTGTAGAAATGCAGTAAGTGTATTCTGCAGCCCCAGCTGACTTGGCCAGCCATTTTGAGGGAGATCCACAATGTTACATCTATTTCTAAATCATTCTAGAATTTATGAATGGGAATATTTGCTGTGAAGTAAAAAAACTGAAACTTTCATTTACTCCCTATCTCTCTCCAACTGTGTATCTTTCTGAGACTGTTCATATCTATCAGCACTAGCAGCCATAAATACATAGACTCCCCAACAATTTTTTCTGGGAAGTTAATTTTTTTAAACTACAATTTTCTTCTTTCTCATGGAATTTTATACAGTAAAAATGGATATTATTAGGTATTATTTATCAAACTCCTCAATATTGAAAAATATTAATATATAACTGTCCAAAAATAAGTACACCCTTATATATATTTATGTAATTTTATTTTTGGTTATAAAGGTGTTATAACTACATTTTCAGCTTCTATAGAGTTTAGTAATAAATAATACCTACTTTGATAGTTGACTGACCAACAAGCACTTACATACAGCAGCTCTGTGCAGACATGGGGTCTTATCAGAAGGGATGGATGATAGGGGCGGATGACAGCAAGAGAAAATCAGGGATCTTCAAGCTATAAAATTCCATTAGAAATAATAAAATCCTGATATCTTAGGTTTAGAAGAAAATTAGATTTTTATTAAAAATGTTAGGTGTGAACTTATTAATGGATAATATCTACCTATCTATCACTCTATCTATCTATTCTGTTTGTCTCAACTTATGTTTTTCTCAAAGTGCGTATGTTTAGAGTAAATAATGTTTTTGTTTTTTAATTTTTATTTTGAGACAGTAAGAATAAAATGTAATGAAAAAAATAGTTTTACGGTCAAAGACTGTGCATAGACACACACATAGATACTCACAGACATAGACAGACACACATAAACACAGACACACATACAGAGATACATTTGAATGCTGTCAGTTCATTCACTTTGAAGATGTGTGATCTTTTGAAATATTAGGATGCATCCATCATATCTATGTGTGTCTATAGGCACACTGACGTACCCACTCATCCTCAATGATATATTCATATGCCCACATCGAACTATATAGTTCCAGTGTAATTTGGTTGTATGTTGCCTGTGTGGTCTGAAGTGTATCATAACCTAAAACTTATAACAGATGTTTACTTTCATTTCTTTGTTTAATGGTATATCAAACTTTGTGGTTTATTCAATGCCAAAGCCATCCTTGTATGAGGACAGTAGTTGCACTATTTAACTCATGACTGAGGGGATAATGGGGTTCATACTATTCACAAGAGTATTAGTCTGAAATTGAATGTAATAGTGTGACTGGAGTTTGAAGTTGCTAATAATGATGTCACTCTCCTGTGTGTTAGCCACAACACAACAGAGACCCTACCTATAACAGATAAGTTATATATGAGATAAAACAAGTGAGAATCATTAAAAAAAGATGTACTAGATTTACACATGGGGAGTGTAAAAAGAAATTTAAAAAGGTAAGAGAAGGGTGTGTTCACAGTTTTAAGTCTTGTTTGGCTGTGAGACAGAGAGAGAGAGATGACAGAGACTCAGACACACATGCAGACTGACACAAAATATATATATATATATATATATATATATATATATATATATATATATATATATATATGTGTGTGTGTATATATATGATATAATAATAATGAATGAATATATATTAGATTTATATATTTTTTCCATGGATTAAATATATATATATCTAATATATATCTATTTATTATTATTATTATATAATAGCTCTATCCTGGATATTTAACACTTTCCATATTATATTGCACTTGGTTCAACTCATACCCACAAAGTGATTTAGTGATAACCAACACTCTTATTAAATATATATATATATATATATATATATATATATATATATATATATATATATATATATATATATACACTTACAGCTAGATAAAATCTAAAATATTACATAATATCTAAAATGGCTTCAAAACAGGCAAAATAATTACAGATTATTCTATTAAGTTTAATGGTATGTCAACTAGTCAAGGGTTATTTTATGCCTAGAGGTTGAGGAATCATGTTCATTGTATGTATTTTTACATTTGTGTTGTTTTTTCAAAGGACTGTTTTTACAAATGGTTCTTTCAGATCCAAATGAGTTTAAAACAGATCTATTTGACCCATAGATAGGACCCTAACAAGTACTAACACTCAAGGTCAAAGAAAACCTGGGATTAATGGTAATGAAGGGATGCTCCTCACTCCCCAGATTTATTTGACCCATAGATGAAATTATAGTGTTATGCAAATATTGTGATATCGCAATGGTAAATAATAAAGTGTTTTAAGAGATAAAAAAAGCACTCATGACTCAGAGTATCACGCAGTTGATCATCAGGTGAATATATTCAACCACATCTGAAGACAACTGAATTCTTTTTAATATATTGTACTCTGCATGGGTGAGACAATATTTAAGTCATGTGATTGTTTATTCTTATCATGAGATTTAAACTGGCTCCCCATGACAAAGTAGATCTTTTGCTTTGTGTCAATATTTTCACACTAACTACAATCTGTTATTTAAAAGATCCCTACGAATATGAAAATTTATGATATATGTAAACCCAATATATAAAATTTATATATATATATATATTTGTACTTGAGAATTTGACTATATATCCATAGTTAATCTATCCACCTTCTATAAAGTAGTCACTCAGAAAATTCTATCTCAGACTATTAGTTTGAATAATGTATTGAATCCTGACTGGGTGCCCAGTTATTGGATTAAGCTCTCTTTTCTCTGTTTCTCTCTCTCTGTATATATATATACCTCTGTGTATGTATACTATATATATATATGTGTGTGTGTGTGTGTGTGCATCTACATGTTCCCTATATATATATATATATACATATATATATGAAAATTGTTATATATATAACAATTTCCATTCCACAAATGAATATGCTACATCACCAATGCATTTTTATTGCTTCTCTCATAGCATATCAACTCCATTAAAAACATTCTAAAAAAGATTTTTTCCGCAAAAAACCTTTCTCTTGACAATGACCAAAGGTCAAAACTAGTTGGGAATAATAAAAAAATAGCATAAAAGAAATATTCTCACAGCAGTCTTTCATTTAAACATGTTTGATTAAATAATAAAGACACATTTTGTCTATTTAATTCTATTAAGATCCTTTACATACATACATATATATATATATATATATATATATATATATATATATATATATATATATATATATATATATATATATATATATATATATATATCAGGGCCATTGGTGGTGTAATGGTTAGCAAGCTAGACTAGCAAACCTACACGAGTGAGTTCGAGTCTCATTGGGTGCCCCTTTCATATGGCCTTGTGCCACATCTTAGTAAATTTCCATATATCAGGGCCATTGGCCTAATGAGTAGAGTGTTTGCTAGTGGTCCAGGAAACTGGGGTTCAATCCCAGGTGGAATCATACCAAAGACTCAAAAAATGGCACCTGATGCCTCCTTGCTTAACACTCAATATTATAAGGTAAAGATCAAGGGTAAAGTAGAACAATCGAGGGAATGGAGTAGCATCCTCCACTATTCCTCAATGTGGTAGCTATTGAAAAGAGAGCCTTTTGGTCACCCTCGACTAAGGTTGCCAACTTTTATATATATATATATATATATTGAATTGATTAAAAAGTAATTCCCAGTTTATTTCATATTCAAATATAAAATCAACAATTATTTTTAAAATGTCCTTGTGCCAGAGGAGGATGAATGGTTGGATCAGAAAATCCATAGACTGACCCATATAATGTTTTGATCCTGAAAACCAAGCATGACCCCAGAATCATTATCTGATTAATACACACACACACATATGAGGGTAGATTAGTATTTTTATAGGTTAACATAGTTATTAGTTGCTTTTTTTATCAGTAATTTTCATTGAATAATGTCTAGTAGCAGCGGCCATGTCATTTCTTCTATATGGATGCACTACATGGACACTGACAAAGCATACAGAGAAAAAGCTAGACAGGAATTGCACAAGAATACTACAGGCTATATTAAACAAATCCTGGAAGCAACATTCCACAAAACAGCAGCTGTACAGCTGCCTATCTCCCATCTCTAAAACCATCCAAATAAGATGGACTAGACATGCTGGACACTGCTGGAGAAATAAGGACAAACTCATAAGCAACATTTTCCTACGGACCCCTTCACTCAGATGTGCAAGTGTTGGATGACCCGCTAGAATTTATCTACAAAAGCTCTGTACAGACACAGGATGTTGTCTAGAAGACCTGCTGGAAGTGATGGATGATAGAGGTGAATGGTGAGAGAGAGAGTTTGGAAAATCTGCTCAAGCAGCATGACATGGTGATGGTGATGATGAGATATGATTAATATTTACCATTGAATTAAGTGCATTGTCAGCAAAGGAGATTATGTTCAAAAGTAAATATTTTTTTGTTTCATTTTGTTTTTTCATCATTAGGCTATGGACTTATTCATTTGACGTGTGTGTGAGTGTGTGTCTGTGTGTCTGACTGACTGACTTTGTATTCTGAGCAAAATTAACATTTTAAAAGAGTGAAATAATGAAAAAAAAAAACCATCAAGAACTGTGCACTGGGCTTTTCTGTATTCCATTTGTGCAGGGGGGTGGGTGAATAAAGAGTGTGTCAGGGTTGATGAATTATTTCTAACCATGATTTTGTTTCTCTTGTGCATTTTATTCGTGAGATCCTCGAATTCCCATTTTCTCTGTCATCTTGTCGCTGTCAGCTTTTCAAGGCTAATGTCACATTTATTCTTCTACCTCTCTCCACATGTCAACTTCTACTCCAAACACTGTTGCTGACCATACATAGCTTTAAATATAAACAATTATTTTTTTGATTTTTTTTGCATTTGAATACAAAGTTAATAAAATAGTTTTGAAATTCCTGTTGATTCTGTTTTGACACTGATAATTTCACAGTAAATATACCAAAAGGGTAAAATGCTGAAATATTCTTAAAAGAGAACAACCAGCACTGTATCCCCTGCAGAGGAGTACCCCCTCCACTAATAATAAGGGTGTCTTAGGTATGGGACTAAACTACATCTAGTGTTGAGTTTTTAGTTCTGGATCTCTGAAAAGTGTAGAGTACCCCTTCATTGCCATTACTCCCTGGTTCACTCTGACCCAGAGAGGTGGTAGCTGTTAGGGTTCCATCTGTGGGTCAAATACATCCACTTCAAAAGAGTATTGCATACTCTTTCTGAACCATTCATTATAAAGCTTTCTATCTTGGGTTTTGAATATATATCTATTGGGCTGAGTCATAAATAATTTTCGTTTTTAAAGTCATAACTACTCATTTCCAACTTCTTATGTTTTAAATGCAACCAAAAATTACCAGATTAAAGAATGCTTTCATTGGTCATTCTTATTTCAGTAATGAGAGAGTGCACATCATAATTCAATCTATGATCTCATACCTTTAAAATGATGGAACTGAAGGTGTATATTCAGCATGTAATGTGGGAGTATAAGAATAAAATAAATGCAACAGAAACAGCTAAGAAAATTTCTAATGTTTATGGTCAAGATGTCATTACTGACTTCCAAGTAAGAAACTAGTTTTCAAAGTTTTATCTAGGCAATACATCATTAAGAGATGAACCCAAACCAAGATAGTCATCAGACCTTAATCAAGATGCTTTGAGAGAATTGGTAGAATGCAATCTATGCAAAAGTTACCTCTTGAACTCACATCCTGATCCCCAATCTGCAGCCACTAGAAAAAGATAGGAAAGTGAGAAAACTGAATATTTGGGTTCCTCATACTCTTAATGAAAAGAATAAGGAAGATCGCATATACATATCCACAAGTCTTCTTTCAAAGCAGAGAAAAGAACTGTTTCTCAAGAATATCATTACAGCTGACAAAAAATTAGTATTTCATGACAATGTTCAATGCAAAAAGCAGAGGATTAACATGGATGATTCTCTGCAGTCTACTCGACTTGTTCATAGAAGAAAAGTTATGTTGTGTGTATGGTGGGATCACCATGGTACTGTTCATATTGAGTTTTAAACCACAATCAGACAGTCAGTACAGACTTATACTCTCAGCAACTGCAATGGGCGAGTGAAAATTTTCAATGAAAATGCCCCATAGTCAACGAGAAGAGAAACATTGTGCTTCTCTATGACAACACTAGGCTACATTTAGCAAGAATTACACAAGAAAAAATATTGGATTTAGGCTGGCCTGTTCTACCCCATCCACCATATTCAATAGACCTAGTATCAAGTGATTTCCATCTTTTTCATTCTCAACAAAATGCTCGAAATGAGAAAAAATTTTCTCAAGATTTGGTGAAAACATTCATGGAAAACTTCTTATGCTGAAAGACAGCTGCATTTTACTTAAGAGGAATCAACGAGCTACCTGATAAATAGAAGGTGGCGATTGAAAATAATAACAAATATACAATTGATTGAAATTAATTCATTGTTAGATTATTCATGAATAAATTATATTTTACTAAAATGGAAATCATTTTTGACTCAACCCAATACATATATATATGTGTGTGTGTATATATATATATATATATAGAGAGAGAGAGAGAGAGAGAGAAAGAGAGTTTTCCCTCTTACTACCATCTATTTTTTGTTTTACTTTTTTCTTACCTCCTCTCTTTATTTCTCTTCCTTTTTCATTTCCATCTCTTTTGCTTTAGCACTTACTTCTTGCAGTACCACCAATATAAATGATTGAATCACCTTTTATCTCCCACTTTTATTCCTGTCTATATGAAACTCTAGTACTGAAAAATGTTAAAAAATTTTAAGTAATTGCTTTTAGGTTATATATATATATATATATATATATAAATGGATTGGTTTATATACAGGTTGTCTACAAAAGAAACAGACCATTTCAAAAATATATTTAAAAAAGAAACATTTATTTTATATTTTAATTTATGTAACCAAATTTAAGATCGACATAATTTGTCATGTTTACTTTCAAACAGACCATTGGCCTGATGAGTTGAGTGTTCACCAATGGTCTGGGAGACCAGGGTTCATTCCCAGGTTGAGTCATACCAAAGACTCAAAAAATGGTACTAGATATCTCCTTTCTTAGCATTCAGCATTATAAGGTGAGGATCAAGGGTAAAGTGGAGCAATCTTGGGAATAGAGTAGCGCCCTCTCCAACCCCTCGGTGTTGTAGCTATTGGAAAGGGAGCCTACGGGTCACCCTCGACTAAGGTCGCCAACTTTACTACTTGCTACTTTACTTTCAAGAAAATAATTTTTTATCTAGACAATTTACTTATTTTTTCTTTATAAGTTTGAGATTTTAAATTCTACATGATTAGTTACATATTGCACCAAATGTAAAAAAATTTAGATGTACATAATCATTTCACTGTCTATATAAATAATCATTTGATAGGCTATATAATTACACATTTGACAGTCTATATAAATAATCTTTGACTCTATATATTTGATTTTTTAACTGTCTCTATAAGTAATCCTTTGTCTGTCTATATAATTAATGATTTGACAGTCTATTAAGATAATCATTGATTATCTATATAATTGATCTTTTAACAGTTTATATAATCATTTGACAGTAAATGTCATTAATTATTTGACTGTCTATAATAATCCTTTGACTGATTATATAATTAATTATTTGACTCTATATATAAATAATTGTTTGAATGTCCATATAATTAATTTAGATGTTTGTGTCATTTTTTATGCATATTAATTCATTTCATAATTTTATCTATGCTCATAACTTCTATGACAGTTTTGCTATCATTATCAAGATGTTGAATACTAAGGAGTTTTCACTGAATAAAAAACCCTTAGTAGATATTCAGTTAATAATGATACTACTACAATATTGAAGATTTTACATGTACACAAATTATTATGATTATTTATTTCTCTTTTGAGAGTTTTTCACACCACTGTTAGCTGATGGCTTTTCCTAGAGTTTGAGTAACAGCAAATCTCCTTAAGTCTCCAGGACTCTTCTCAATATTCTATCCAATCTCAACAATGATGGTCTCCACTCATTCTCCTTAATTCCCTGCACTAATCCTTTGGTGACTGTACAGAGAGCACCAATTACAATTGGTATCACCATCACTTTCATATTCCTAAGTTTTTTCAGTTCTCTAGCAAGGTCTAGGTACTTATCTCCTTTTTCACTTTCTTTTAGTTTTACCCTGTAGTCAGCCAGAATGGCTAATAATAATAATAATAATAATAATAATAATAATAATAATAATTCTTCTTCTTCTTCTTCTTCTTCTTCTTCTTCTTCTTCTTCTTCTTCTTCTTCTTCTTCTTCATTTTTTGTGAGTTTTTTGCACCAGCATTAGTGAGCAGTGTTGCACTGGAGTCTGAGTGACAACAAGTCTCTCCAGGTCTCTGTGATCTGGATAGCCTTGATTTATCCACTGATTTCCAACTTTTTCAGTTTTCTTTCCAAGCTTTTTTTAAACTATTGCTGTTTTTGATCTGATAAAGCATTTTGGTTCCAAAAGTATATTACTCAATAAGCCAAAAAAAAAAAAGTCTTGTAGACTTAGTTTTGGAAATCTACCTCAACAATAAATTTCCAGCTCAAGGAGAAATATTGGAAAAAAAATGTCAACCATAATTAAAAATTCCATCAATTATTTTGAAAGATTCAATTAGATCCCCTCTCATACTACTTTCTAGTAATTAGTGAATACTAATTTCTGCAATCTCTCCTTGTAAATGTAATCTTTTACCCATATTATTTTTGTTACTCTTCTTTGGATCAAAGACAAGAAGAGAGTTTTGTTTCTTTTATTAATTGCATATCAGCCTTCATGGCAAAGTCATTCCCGTAGAAAGACAATAATGATACTATTTGATCCATAACTGGGGGACAAGAATGTGAAAGTTTTAGAAAATAATTACATTATCAATCTTAATATACAGAGTAAAACAAAATAAATAGTTTCAAGAATTAAAAAAAAACAACACAGGATACACTGTTTTATTGAGAAACATTTGAAGTTTACTATGAAGGCTTTTGGCAATACCTGATGTTCCATTATTAATCAAGATGCCACAAACTATGGCTGTTGAAAAGGCATTTTGTGTATTTAAATTTAACAAAAGGATCTCTTATACAGTCATGCAACACCAAATCACTGGCAATGAAATAATTCACTTATGCTGTAAGAAATTTGAAATGACAAAATGTTTTGTGTAAAAGACTTGGGAAAACCATTAGTATTTAAAAGAACCATGATAGTGTGTCTGTGCTAGTTATCTAAGCAGCCACAGAAATCTGCAAAAAAGGAGTTGCCATTAGATAATGGTTAACATGTGACATTGTAGTAAGTGAGTTCAAACTCCAGTCATGCTATTACATTCACTTTCGGACTCATACCCTAGGGAAAGGTATGAACCCCCTTATATCCCCAGCTCTGGATTAGATAGCATCCCTACTGTATTTCTGCAAGGGTGGCTTTGGCCTTAAATAATCCACTAAGATGTGTTATTCAATACTCTATTAAACAAAGAAACTAAACCAAATTGATAATAATGACGTAATGTCACATTGTATGCATGTGGGGCATTGTAAAGTTGAAAATGGGTTTATGAAAATTCTAATGTTCAGTGAAAAATAACTTTTTAAGATACTGACTCTCATTATACAGTCAATTTATCAAATAAATTTTGAAACTATCTATTTCTTTTTGAGATAATCTAAATAAGTATAATACTTTGGTTTGCCTTGTGGTTGGGAGGGTTGTGTATTTCATACTCTTACTAGTTGCTGGTGTTTGTATAAATGTCAAGATATCAAATTCTGATTTCTATGGGAAACAGACATCCTGTCATGAGGGAGATTGGTGCAACACAATCTTATAACATTCATTTCCTTCCAATTAGTTCCAAGCTGAATTTATTAAATATCAACAGAGGAGGAAACTGGAGGCCTGCCTCAAAGCTAATATAGCTGAATATTTATTTTAAAAAATTTTTTCCTGTCTGTAAATATATTTTAAATCTTTGCATAAATGTAATTGTATGAATATATCTATGACTATGTGTATTTACAGAAGTTGGTGTTTGAGTCCATTTAAAGGTCATCATCAAACTTCTGAATGCAGATATATGAAGATTGGTGCTGCATGATCTTCCTACTCTTATTTAACTCTGTTGTTAGTCATGTAATAAGACAAGTTTAGTAAATATCACAAGGGACAACAGGGAATATTTTCAAATGGGTGCTTGGTTGTTAAAAGGACTTGTTGTCACTTGAAACTTTACAGGATTTGCCTGTTCGCACTGGTGTGAATAGTGATAATGATAAATATACAATTACATTTAAAAAAAAAAAAAAGGAAAACATTATTCTCACTTGTAACTCAAATCCAATTCTACTTGAAAAGAGAGTAAAAATACAAACAAAAAACAAATAAAAAAGAAAGAATAAAAAATTTTTAAAAAATGAGATATCTGTTTGGCAGAGCAAATGTCATATTTTCCTCCTGTAGTTTTTATTTACCCTAACACTCATTAACTCAATATTCCTGTTGCCACCACTGCTTTTATCTATTTATTTTTTTTTTCTCTCTTTTTAAAACATAACCCCTTCCCCACCGACAACAAACCCATGCACAACGTGAGTTTCATTTTACGAAGGCAGCAGAAAATTCATGAAAAGTGAAACCAAAAATGTAAATGCACATAAAATTGATCATCCCATTCTAAGGTGACATAAAAGAAAATTTTCATATCACTTTTTTCTCTTCCTTTTTAAAATTTTTTTCAACATATATATATATATATATATATATATATATATATATATATATATATATATATATATATATATGTGTGTGTGTGTATTTTTTTTTTTTGTTAAAGTGAAGCTTCCTTTTGCACATTGGTTGTAATAAAATTTATTGATTGATATATCCAATATATCTGCCCCTCTGGCTTATATGAGTGTGTCGGTTGTTTTTATGCATACACAGCAGCGATCAGTGTCTGTGTGCACTAGTGCTTGTTGTTGGGGGTACTTAATTTGGCTCATATACAGTTATACATACATACATACATACATATATATTTGACTTGTATCTACATATATATATATATATATATATATATATACATATATATATATATGATCATATTTGATTTGTATATACATATACATATTTTTATGCATATATATATATATATATATAAATATATATATATGCATATATATTTGACTTGTATACACTTATACATACATACATATACACACATACACACATGCGTACATCAATGTTTCCATGCAGAATGTTGCTTCTTTGCAAACATGGTTGTGCATGTATGTATGCTGGAATCTGGAGGACATAAATTTTTTTTTTCATATGTCTGTAAATATCTACAAAGTTTTTGCCTACATGTAATTGTATGAGTATATCTATGAAGTGTGTGTGTGTGTGTGTGTGTGTGTGTGTGTGTGTGTGTGAGTTAGTTAGTAGTATGTTTGCATTTGTTAGTATAAAGAGTATATAAATGTGTATGTTTTTACGTATCTGTCTGTAATCACTTATTCTTTACAAACAAAAAAACAAAACAAAATGAAAAAAGGCAAAGCAGTTTAAGCGAATAAGTCAACCCCTGCTTTTGTTTTCGTAAACTGCACATGAATTCAGGGTTATAAACAAGATTTTAGTGAGGAATGTATAATATTTATTTATTATACTCACTTTAGAGTCCTCATTTATTAAATTTAACTTAGTTTAACATAAGGCCAGAAGTACAGGGCACCTAATAAGAATCAAAGACAATAACAATGGTCTGCTAGCCTTGTTCACTGACCATTACTGCCACATGCCCTAAACTAAGTGCTGCTTGGGTTGTAAGAATAGGGTACCCAGAGAGGACTGAAGTTACTGCTCAGTGGTGATTAGGAAATGTTTAGATATGTCAGGTCCCTGATGTTGCTTTTCCTTTCAAGTATTTCAGTTCATTCTGTTATTTTCTTCATATGGAATTACTTTCTGTTTTCAAGTCAGTTAAAATTCTAAGAAAAACATTTATTTGTAAAAGAAACAGAAAGAATTTATTGAATATTCACATCACCACTTCTGAATATTTTAGAATTATATGTTATCAACATGTATACCAATAATTAGAAAGTGTTTATTTTTCTATACAATAGCAATTTATATAAATAATATACTATATAGTAATATACAATGATATATGTGGTGATGCTGGCAAAAGAAAGACATGGGGAACACAAAAAGGTAGATAGAAAAACCTATACATTCAAGCAACAGAAACAAGATACAAGTGAACAGGGTTAGACAGTAGTTAGTTAATAGGAAGCTGAGAGTCCCATTGGGTTGCGACTATTGTCCACTATGCTAGTGGTGTCTCATGTGATTGTGTCACGTGGGTTTGGATCAACTCTGATGAACTCCAGTCAATGCTTTGTTGACATGTATATTATGGAAGAGTCCATTATGTAGGGAGTACAACAATATACAATAAGGGGAATATTTTTGAAAAAAGCAAAATACATTTTTTTTTCCAAATTTTTCTATAAATGTAAACTCTGCTTTGTTTGGAAATGTTTCATCAAAAAAATTGTTTTAATCTCCCCAAAATATTTGTTTTGAGGCTATTCAAAATGGTGGAAGATCAAACAGAGTGCACCAGGCTTGAACTTTTGGTTGCTAAAAAGTGCAAACCATATGAAATTTAGAGAATGTGTGAAGTATCTTTAGAAAAATGTTTAAAAATGGGCTAAACATGGTTTTGTTATAACATACCTGAGTTAAAAAAAACAGTCCATTGAGTGGAAACGCACTGACTCTCCAGAAAAGAAAAACTTCTGGATACAGTGATCTCTAAAGAAGGTCATGTTAATAGTCTTGTAGGACATAAAAGGACCCATTACTATTAATTTTCCTGAAAATAGTGCAATTGTGAACAGTGGTTTCTATAGCCAACTCCTTTGGCAGATTTCACCTTTTATTTTTAATGACCCTTGAATGATAAAATGATGATGTCTACACCTCTAGAAAGAGTCTCAACAAACTAGCCAATTCTCAAAACACAGCAGGCAGCACTCTTGAAAATATCTTATCAACATTTTTCTATACTCTATTGCAACTTACATATCAGCAGCCTTGATACATTTTGATCAGTTAATCTTTGACAAAACACTGGATTGTACAAGTGTATCACTCTCAAAACTCATCAAACCTACCTATATATTTTTACTTGTTTTTTAAACTGAAAATTCATCTCAAGAAAATGATTTGGGGATATAGAGGAAATTAAAAGAAATATGACATATAAAAAAAGTTTCAAAGACATCTCAACCAGAGGAAAAATCAACAGAATAAGGATTGCTTTTGTTTGGCTTCTTTGTTTAATGGCATATCAATCTTTGGGGTTTATTTAAGGCCAAAGTCATTCTTGTCAAAGAACAGTAGTGGAATTAGTTAACTCATAGCTGGGTGTATAAGGGAGTTCATACCTTTCCCAAGGGTATTTGTCCAAAAGTGAATGTAATAGTGCAACTAATGGTTGAACTTAATTACAACAATGTCATAATTCGGCATGTCAGCCACTAAACCTTGGAAACTCCTTTCTGGTATAATGAAGCGCTTGAATTCAAATCATAGATGAGGCTGTTTGCATTTCACATTGGGCTAATACCAAACTGTTCTCCTTCCTGGTAAATATATGGGCAGACTTGGTTTTTTAACCTTGGTTTGACATCAAATCTAGGAAGACAACTCTGAATTCAAACCACTTCTCGTTAGTCAAAATAATTTGAGCACTCCTAATACTAAACAATAATCAATAATCAATATTTGTTGTTTATCATGACATTAAATTGTTCTTTATTATTGATTTGTTGAATATTAAGAGGACTATTTTGCAGAAAATGAATATTTCCTTATTTACTCATTTCTGTCTTAGTAAATCCAGCTTGAGTCTCCATACTTTTTTAACCTACTACATATATACAGATGTAACTGATGTTCGTTAAAGTTATGATAGTAATGTTGATTACGAGCACCCCCTCAAACCATTCAGCAGCCACACTTATCCAGTGGCATATATTTCCTTCACCTATCTGATAAAAGGGAAATAATTCTATGGAGCATGTTTATGGGACAGCTACCTGCTGATTGGCTGTGCTTGGATGGCATTGCAATAATATCAACTGCCCCAGGGTTAGTCATATGAAACAGAATCGGTCTTGTGGGATGAGGCCACATATGTATCTGGACATGTTTTTCATGATTTACTATTTACACCAATATTATACAGCACTGACTGCCCCTTAATTCTGTCACTGTTTATTTATGTGCATGTTAATACACACGTGTATACACATACATACACACACACACATATATATACTCACATATATATTCATGTATATTCATATATAATTACAGACACACAAAAAAACATATATATATAGGTATATTTATATGTATTTTTATATCTTAATATATGTATCTGTATATACATATGTGTGTGTATATTATATTTTGATATGTGTATGTATATATATATATATGTGTGTGTATATATATATATATATATATATATATATACATATATATATATATGAGACTATCTGTATATGCCATTTATTTCCCTTTTTCCAATTTTGAGTATTTCTATCTATCTCTCCCTCTCGTTCTCTCCCTCTCACACACACTCACGCACACACACTTACAACCCCTTCTCTTTCTCTTTTGGTACTGTCTTCTACACTTTTTACATTCCTTCTCTTGCTCATACATAAATCCCCTTCTCTGTCTCTTTCATACTGTCCTATATACTTTTTTATTCTCTCTCTCTCTCTCTCCTCAGTATATCTGTCTCATTCTTTGTTTTTCTCTGTGTTTGCTTCTGGCACTTTCTGTCCATTTAATTAATTTATATTTTTTTACTCTGTATCCAGTAGGCCTGTGTTATCTAGAAAAAAATGTATCTGTCTGTCAGCCTCACTTATTTGTCTATGTATTGACTGAAAAGGAATCTTTATACCAAACATTTTATAATCACTAAAGCATTTTCTGAATAATATTTCTGACTTACAGATGAGATTAATCTTTGATTCCTCATGAAAATTTAAGGACTTTTATAATAATTTGACACTTAATATGGGCACCCAGTTAGGATAAAAATCAAAACTGTTCTGTTGATAACATTAAAAATACACAGAAAGGATTCACTGATTTGAGCAATTTCTGATATAATACAAGTTTTGAAAATGTAAATCCAACAAAAAACATTACATTTAGATTATTATCGACAAATTTTCATCATCTCTTTCAATATGGTTCCCTTGAGAAGCCTTACTCCAACAAAGACATTCCCACTCTGGGAGACACTATTGGAAGTCTTCAACTGACACTACCTATAGTTTGTCACAACAGTTGCATATATTCTCAACAGTTACCAATTGACAACCATAGAACTGGGTTTTGATTTTTTTGAAAGAGGAAATAGTAACAAGAACTCAGATTAGGGAAATAAGGGAGTTGTGGTACCGAAAGAATATTCTTCATGGCAGGTATGGCATGATTCAAATGTCTTGTGTGATCTGTGTCTAGAGATTATTGAATAGGAATATAGCATAAACTTTTCCATGTTAAATAATAGCGTATTTTCATGCCAGTAACAACCATTAGCCCTTAACTAGAGATTAATTAACACCTTGCAAGCTTTTCACTCTTGCTGTAACTGTTAACCACAAATTACTTTCAATGAAGTCTGAGTGGCAGCAAGTTTCCTCAGATCTCCAGGAATCTTCTGAGTATTCTAGCTGATCTCAACAATGCTGAGGTATGGTGGGTCTTGATTCTCCCTCTGATATTTAGTTCTCATGGTCTTATTTCCAGGCCATTCCAAGCTCACCAACAACAAATAGTATCACCCTTACATATTCTACAGCTTTCTCAGCTCTCTGGCAAGGTCCAAGTGTTTATTTATCTTTTTATTTTTTTTATTTTCACTCTCTTGTCCTTTGGAATAGCAAAATTCACTAGTTAACAAGTTCTAATCTTCTTGTTAATCAAGGTTTGGTCTTCTGGCAGGTATTCGATGATCCATTTGTATCTCAAAATTCCATAGAATTTTAAACATCTCATTCCCTAGGATGGATTTTGGTTTGTGCATATACCATTTGATAGTATGGTCAAATTTTAATCCCTTGCACAGTTCCCAGTAGGTCACCTTTCTAACCCAGTCATACCTAATCTTGTACGCCTTTTGTGCTAGTTTGCTGCATTTATTTATTATGTGATTAATAGTTTCATCTCAGTCCCAACATTACCTACTCATGCTATTTAGTTGTATATTATCAATTTTCACTTTGATGTAATTGGTCCTTATGGTTTTATAATGCAACTAAAAGAAATCCAGTTTCTCTCTTAAGATTTCTTTTTCTCTACTATATCCAGGTTTTCTCATCTGCTATCTTGCCAATTTGTTCCTTTAAGTATCCATACAGTTGTTTTTCTTTCCATTTCTGTTTCCTAGTTTTTGCTGTAAAGTACTGGGCCATTTGCCTAATGAGTAGAGTGTTCGCCAATGATTTGGGCAACCGAGGTTCAGTCCCAGGTTGAGTCATACCAAAGACTCAAAAAATGGTACTTGATGCCACCTTGCTTAACACTCAGCCTTATAAGGTAAGGATGAAGGGTAAAGTGGAGCAATCCAGAGAATGGAATAGCACCCTCCCCTACACCATGGTGTAGTAGCTATTGAAAAGGGAACTTTTGGGTCACCCTTGACTATGGTCAACTGTTATGTTGCATTGTTGTTACTGGCTGCTATGATCAGTCTTTCTTAGCTCTTTTTAATGTATTCCTCAACTCCTTACGTTGATGTATCTGTGGAGTCCTCAATGCCACCGAGTACTCTTCTTCACATATATAGTCTGTCTATGTCATTTCTTGGATGTAAGACTTTATGGATAGTCATCAATTTCCTTGTCCTCTGGTCCATTTGTTTGAGTTGCTCCCATTTAAGAATGGTCTAGAGCATCTTATAAAGGAAACTGCCCAAGTCTTTATACTTTTGATGTGATTTCTCCATCAGCATTTAGTTTTGGGAACTTTTCTTGTTCTTCTGAGGTGTTCTTTCTTAATTTTTTCTTTCATCTGTGTTTGTTTGATGGTGTCTACTTCCAATATTCCCAAGTACTTGTGATTTTCCTTCTTTTAAAGCTTTCTGATACTTTCCTGATTTGGTAGTTCTATTTCTTCTCTCATTTGTCTTTTCTTACTTTTCATTATCAGTGTAGCACTCTTCTTAGTATCAAATCCTGACACTAAATCCTAACTGTACATTCTAATTGTTTGTGCCAGGATCTCTCGTTCTTTTTAATTTTTGACGAATATCTTGATATTATCCATATACATAAGGCAATTATCATCATCATTATTATTATTATTGTTATGATTATTAATATTTCACTTCTTGAGAATTTTTCACACTAATATTTGCTTATGGTCTTTCGCTGAAGTCTGAGAAACAGCAAGTTTTCTTGGGTCTCCAGGACTATTCTTAGTATTCTATGTGAGCTCAACAATGTTGTGATCTGGATGGTCTCAGTTTTCCCTCTGATTTCCAATTCCTCCAGTCTTTTTTCCAAGTCTTTGAGGACTCTTCCAAGTGCACCAACTACAGTTGGTATCATTGTTACCCTCATGTTCCACAGCTTTTTTAGTTCTCAGGCAAGGCCCAAGTATTTGTTTATTTTTTTTTGCTTTCTTCTATTTTCATTCAGTGGTCTACTGGAATGACAAAATCCACTCGACCACAAGTTCTCTTTTTTTTTATTAATTAACACTAGGTCTGGTCTTCTGGCAGGAGATCTGTTTGTCTCAAAATCCCAGAGAAGTTTATTATAATTGGTACTCCTTTGAGAGTTTTTCCCTACAGCATTAATTGATAGTCTTTCACTGGAGTTTGAGTGAAAGCAATTCTCCTCAAATCTCTAGGACTTTTCTCAGTAGCTGTAATCTGGATGATCTCTACTTGTCTTATTTCTGAGTCTTCCAGTCCCTTTACCAAACCTTTGAGGATTGTTCCAAGTACACCAATTACAATTGGTATCACTGGCACCTTCAGGTTCCATAGTTTTGTTTCTCTAGCAAGGTCTAGGTACTTACCTCTTTTTCGCTTTCAGTTCTACTCTGTGTTCTGCTGGAACAGCAAAATCCACTATTTGGCAGCTTCTCTTTTGTATTGTTGACTATTACTAGGTCTGGTCATCTGGCTGAGATTAGGTGATCTGTTTGTATATCAAAATCCCAGAGAATTGTGTGCATCTCATTCTTCCGGGAAGATTCTGTTTTACATGGTCAAATTTAAATCTCTGGCATAATTCCCTGTGGATCATCTTCCACACCCAGTTGTGTCTAGTCTTATACTCTTTTTGCATTAATTTGCTTCATTCGGTTACAATGTGATTGATAATTTGATCTCAATCTCCACATAACCCTACACTCGTTATTTGGTTGCATCTTATTTACTTTTGCTATAACATATCATTATTACTATTATTTTACTCTTTCTAGTTTTTTCACACCAGTAGTAAATGATTGCCTTCGTGAAAGAACAAGTGACAACAAATCTCCTCAAACTGAAAGGTTTCATTTCAGTATTCTTGCTGACCTCAGCAGTGCTCTAGTCCAAGTGGTTTCAATTCTTCCTTGGAGAGTTTTTTTTTTCTGTTTCTTCAGATTGTTCTGAGGATTCCAACTATAATTGGTATCATGTTTCAAAACTTATTCAGCTTTCAAGCAATTTTCAGGTATTTATTGTCCTTTGGAATGAGAGCAAAAAAGCTAACAGTAAGTGAATTAGACTTTTTGCAAATGGAAATCCAAACAATTACTTTACCAAACAGAACTTTAATAGGAGTTCTTTTTTTTCATGATATACATTATTTAACATCTTGTCTTAAAATACATGTTGTTTATATAACAAATGATAATACTTATAAGATTTGTTATATCAAAACTTTTTCACACAGTAAGGATTAAATATATAGGAAAACCACAAGTTTTAGCTGTAGTAAGAGGGCAATATGGGTTGTTTTGAATAAATCCTGGGATTAGCATCCTACAAAACCACAGCTGTAGGACCACTTACCTCCCATCTCACGAGCCAATTACGACAAACCAGACATGCTGGGCACTGCTGGTGAAGTAAGGACAAACTCATTAGTGATCTTCTTCTTTGGATTCCTACAAATGGACATACCAGTGTTAGCCAACCAGCAAAAACTGACAGTTATCAGTTCTGTGGTGATACTAGATGCCATTAAGGGGACTTATGAAAGAGCCATGGCTTATAAAGACAGAGGACTAGAGAGAATCAAGGGAATCTTTGCTATTGGTACATCTTGAGGATGATGATAAGGATAATATTAGAAAGATTATGGCTTTTTTATGCTTATTTACATGGTGATATCTTGTGCATTTCATGTAACAGTAATCATTGTAGGAAATTATATTGGGGACCCAAGTTCAAATCCTGGTCCAGGCTTTTTACATTTTATTTTCTGCTAAAGCCCTTGCACTAATTCACCAGTTCTTTCCAAGCTACAGTTTAGTAGTAGGACAGACTGGGTTCTCTCGCCTAGTTTAGGCAACCACTCTAGAAGGAAAACTCAGAATTCAAACCAGTCATGCTCCTTAAACATTGACCTTGTGTCACATCCAACTTGTGCTGGTGGGACTGGGTAAATACATACTCTTTTATATCATGAGCTGAATGTATTGAATAAAATATCTATTTATCTATTTGACTTGAAAAAGAGCTTATGGCAATAAAATGTACTTATGAAATAGGCTCTTTGTAGATCGGAAGACAAATAATAACTTTGACCAACAAAAGTAGGATATTTTTTAATATGATACAAATTATTCAATGTATTTTTAAAAACTACTTCCAAATTATGAAATGAATAATAACATTGAGAGGAGTTGTTAAAAAAAATCACATTAAAATTTTAACTCACTCTAATGAGTGGGATGTCTGAAAAGTAAGCATATTTAAACCAACTGGTATTAAAACCCAATGAAAGCTGTAAATACAAAGCAACAGGTGATATGTAATACTTCTTGTAACAGCCAGAACAGTCATATCTTTGGTATGACACTAAACTGCATACAGTGGTGAAGCTCTAGTTCTGGGAAATATAGACTAACCCTTTCATTGCCATAAGTCTTATATCTCATACTGTGGTAGTACCAGTTAGGATCTCATTCATAAAAAAAAGACATCGACACACGGCTAATGAAGGCATGGACAGCTATTGGTCATATGAAAATCAGACCTGACCGATAAAATGAAACGCAGTTTCTTCCAAGCAGCGGTCGTGTCGATACTGCTGTATGGATGCACCACCTGGACGCAAACAAAACGGCTGGAAAAGAAGCTAGACGGCAACTACACAAGGATGTTGCGAGCAATATTAAACAAGTCCTGGCGGCAACACCCCACAAAGCACCAACTATACGGCCACCTGCCTCCCATCACAAAAATTATCCAAGTTAGACGAACCAGGCACGCAGGACACTGCTGGAGGAGCAGGGACGAGCTCATAAGTGATGTACTCCTATGGACCCTCACTTATGGCTGAGCAAAAGCAGGACGACCAGCTCGGACATACATACAGCAGCTATGTGAAGATACGGGATGTAGTCCAGAAGACCTGCCGGAAGCGATGAAAAGTGGCAATAGAGGGTCATGGATATCCGTGCGGGCGGCACGACATGATGATGATGATGATGAGATAGGAGTATTTGAAGCCATATAACAGTATGCAAACAAATGATTGTTATTTGGCATCATATACCTGATTGTAAATTATTAGTTTTGATAAAAATATCCAAATTATTAGTTTTAGACAGGAATACTTAAAATCATATAACTGTATACAAATTATTAGTATCAAATACAAATACTTAAAAACATAATTGAAAACAATTCTTAATCATTTGATGGGAATACTTGTAAACATATGAGTGTAGTGGCTAATGTGCTGGACCGTGATATTGTAGTAAGCAAGTTTGAATTCCAGTTATGCTATTACATTCACTTTCAGATTAATACTCTAGGGATAGATATAGACCTCTTGATCCAGCTTCCTATGAGTTAAATAGTACCTCTTCTTTGCCATCACTCCCAGGCCCACTCTGGCTCAGAGTGGTTGTACCTGATAGGGTCCAATCTATGGGTCAGATAGAACTAAACTGTGTTCTTATGCTAAACTGAATTGTTTGAAATGGAACTGTTTTTGACAATGAAACTGTATTTACAATAAACTAAATTGTTTGAAATGTAACTGTTTCAATATTTAACTGTGTGCAAACAAAAACTATACTTATACTAAACTGAATTGTTTTAATCAGAACTCTTTGACTAAACTGAATAGCTTGAAATAGAAATGTTTTTGACAATTAAATTGAGTACTTATGCTAAACTGAATTGTTTGAAATAAAACTGTTATTTGTATAAGAATGGATTTGGCATTAAATAACCAACAAAGGTTGATATGCCATGAAACCCAAACAAACAAACAACTAACCTATCACCCAACCAGAAGAGTCTTGATATTGAAGCATGACATGAAAACAACAATGCTGTGAAAGAAATAAGATTTTTTCTTTTTTTTTTTTTTGAAGTGTGAGATAGAATAAGATGTTTGCATGCCAAGAGCAGCAGAAATTCATGGTGACCTTCTGGCTGCATATGGTGAACACGTAATTTGCAGTAAGAGTATATTGGTCTGGTGAAGCATGTTCACAGAGAGACCTATGAACTTGTTGGACAAGACACATGTCAAGAGTTCACATTTATCAACAATAGAAAACAGTTCTGTGCATGTTAAAGTTTTGATTCAAGAGGATAAACAGTACAAAATTCATGATATGGCTGTGAAATCTGATCTTCTGAACTTGGTGGTTCATGAAATCATTCACAAGAAGTTGGGATATCTGAAGAGAAAATCTTATTGAACCCTAAAGTAACAACTCCATGTTCTTTGAGAAAAGTACTTTGTGCACTAATAAGACAAGTGCTACAACTTTGATGTGAAAAGAATTCATTTACCCAACCCTCCAACATGACCAGGATGCGACACAAGGTCAATTTTTAAGCAAGCTTAACAAGTTTATATTCAGAGTTTTCTTTCTCATAGACCAGTCGCCATACCAAAGTTAAAGAACCAAATCTGCCCAACTATTTACCTGTAGCTGGAAGTAAAATAGTTGGATTCATACCTTTCCCAAGGGCATTAGCGCTATGGGAAATGCAAACAGAGAATAGTAGCTCAGAAGTGTTGGTACAATGCACAATGTTTTATTAAAACCATAGATAATATTTCTTTTTTGCTTTTTATTTATGTTTCTTTTGTTGTCTAACAAGAACTTGAGTTGAGTTTTATATAAAAACTTTTATGGGTATAGTCAAGATGCTATTTTTTCTTTAAAATCTCTTAAAACATTTTTTAATGTCTGGGATGCTTTCTCTTCAGCGTGTAGAGATTTTGAATTATTTTAGTTTTTCTATAGTTTTGGGTTTTTGTATAATTTTATTTGTAAATGTTTTTTTTGTATTGTAATAAACATGTTGGATTAAAAAATCTTGGTACCTAATCTTTGGAAATAAAAAAAATGTTCAAAATTGTGATTATGACTTATTTAAGTTATGGATTAAAGGATTTAAAAATATTACAGCTGTATTTAAAGTAAACCACTTTTTTTCAAGATTTAGATATATCTATGTTATATAAACATTTTTTTTATAATTCCTACAAGGAATAATATAAATACCTGACTCTAAAGTAGTTTTGTTATTTGGTGTATTGATTATTTCCTAATTTTTTTGGATTTGTTTGTGATGACTCAAATGCCTTATCTTTAAAAATTTTGTTAATTATGTTGTATGTAAATTTTGGGAACAGAATTATCTATGGAATTTAGTTTTGTTGTAATCTCTTCATAAACAATCCAATAACAGCCAGGATTTTATAATATGTCACCTTTTCTGATGAGATAAATATTAATACAAAACAATATTCCACTTAATTTCACATAGGTTAGAATAGCAAAAAGTCTTTTGACTCATTTTCACCATCTGTCCCTATTTGCTGTCACTCTTGGTAAGTCCTTTAGATGGCATCCAGTATCCACATAGAGCTGTATTGAAATGTAATTTTTTGCTCATCAAGTCAGAATCTAGTATGACGATATCATAAGTAATCCATAGAGACATCAGTTCTATCATAGTTCACTTGTTTCTCCATCAGTTCTAGACTAGGATAGTGCAACATCTTACTTGGCTGTTTGTGAATAGGAAATAAGTAGCCATACAGCTCTACTCCACATGTAAATGTACATTCAATCTTATAAAAGGGTCATAAATACAAACATTTTCTTCTGTTCCCACTTTAAAGTTTCATAATAATTGGCATCAAAACTATAATTATATTTTATCCATATAATTATACATTCATAATTATTATCATAATTATATCATATCCATATATTTATACCATTCATGCTTTATCCATATATCCTATCATATATTTATACCATTCATATTTATCCATATATTTATACCATTCATATTATCCTATACCTATATATTATCCATCATATTTATCCATATTTATCCATCATTTATACCTCATTATTCCATATATTTATACCATTTCATATATTTTCATATATTTATACCATCATATATTTATCCATATATTTATACCATTCATATTTTATCCATATATTTATACCATTCATATTTTATCCATATATTTATACCATTCATATTTTATCCATATATTTATACCATTCATATTTTATCCATATATTTATACCATTTATATTTTATCCATATATTTATACCATTCATATTTTATCCATATATTTATACCATCCATATTTTATCCATATATTTATACCATTCATATTTTATCCATATATTTATCCATATATTTATAACATTCATATTTTATCCATATATTTATAACATTCATTATATTTTATCCATATATTTATTTGTTACTTTGGTGGTGGTGGGGTGTCTCATATGTTGTCACTTGACCCTGATGGCATAAAGTAAAACTAAATACATTGAGTCTCAAAAATCCCACTCACATTTACTTCGATATCACATTCTTATAGACTGGTCTCATAAAAAGGAATACTTGGTGAATTTTTTTAATAGTTCGAAGAAACAATGGTTCTTTCATTTGTCAGATATTGGCACCTCCAAAGGGATTGTTTCAATTATGTCCCAAACTTGTTGACTGTTTCTCTCTGTGTTTTGAACTCAATTCAACTAACTTTTTGAATCTAACTAAAACTTTCAAATACCATGTGACTGCCAATCAATGAGAGCCTATCTGATTTCCAACTGTTTTCCCTGGCTGCCTCAGACCTTTTCTTGTCATTCATTCCTACACAAATGTCTGAACATATGTACCATATCAAGGTATCAATTATTGTGAAGAGGGGGGGCTATTACATAAGAATATTATTGTATTTTTCTAAGTTTTTTATATGCCAACAGACCCTTACTTTGTAAAATAATGACTTTTTACTATGCAATAAGAATCAAATAAAATATCTTTTACTATGCAATAAGAATCAAATAAAATATCTTTATTATCTCATCAAATAAAATAATCTGAGTTAGTTTTACAAATAATGAGATTAGTGTTTATCAAAATACTTTCACTCAAAGTAAGAGTATTATATATACATACATACATACATACATATATATATATATATATATATATACACAGATGCCCCCATATATATATTTCATCAAACAATTGTATTTTTTTCAAATACATGAAGCATCTAGTAATGAAGCCAATAGAAGGAGAGGAGAAAACAAGTTATTTTAGGTCTTATCCTGCTCTACAGGCCAGCATTTGAGCACTTTCTTGATTTCAGAAAAAACATTTTTTTAAATGATTTGATCATTCACTTCTATAAACACACACACACACACACACACACACACATATATATATATATATATATATATATATATATATATGCACACAAACACACACATACATATATACATATATTAGAAGGCACTTGTGTTGTTATAGTTACCATCATTGAAAAGGGTCACGGCAACCTGAGTTCAAAACCTGGACAAAGCTGTTTGCATTTCACAGAGTACTAATACACTTGGGAAAGGTATGAATTCAGCTATCCTCCCTCTGTCTATGAATAAATAGTAGGGCAGACAAAGCTCTTTAACCTTGGTAGGGTAACCGGTCTAGGAGAAGGAAAACTGTGAAATCAGACCTATCAAACTGCACCTAAAAACTGACCTTATGTCTAATCCTGCACATGAGGAGGGGTTGAGTGTATATAATACATACACACACATACACACACACACACACATATATATATATATATATATATATATATATATATATATATATATATATATATATATATATCTTTGTGTGTATGTGCAGTAATGGGGCCTATATTTTCCAACTGCTTTGCAAGGACCTGCAACACACAGATATTACTCTGAAAAAAAAAAACAAATATTAAAATTCAGCAACTTGATTTTTCTTCAACTAATGCTTTTCAGATGCTAGCAACACTCTCAAAACTGTAGAGTTTGATGAAAATTCATCAGACTATTTATTTTTAGATAAAATTTTTAATTGAATTATTTGATAATCAACAAAACATTTTTTTTTAATTTTTTTAAAACAACATTTTTCAATTAACTCAGAAAAATTGTACTTAAAAATTTTATAAAAATTTATTAGCTCCCTTTATTAAATTTTTTATATTATAATGTTGACCAGTAATAAAAATCTGTACCTGCATAATGTGTAAATGTAATTCTAAAAACTTTTAAAAAGACTAAATATGCTCGTATAAATTGACAAAAAATACCATGATTATTTGTGTATAACAAACACTTCTTTCCAGATTTTTAAACCTAAAATTATGGGTGCGTATGTACAAGAAGTAAATATTAATTTTTTATCCAGCTTCAGGGTTTTTTCATATTAGAGACAGTATTACCAAATTTGAGTCATCTATTATCCAAACTAACTAATCTCAAACAAATACTTATGTTTTATGTCACTACAGAGAAATAGGCTCTGGAATGTGTGTTTGTTTATAAATTTTTTTTTCTCCTAGTATGAGTTTATTTTTGCCACAATTTTGATGCCTTTTTGTGTCAACATGTCCATGTGTTTACTCTGAATACAGCATAAATATTTTGTTTCAAAACATTAGTAAACTGTATAAATTTTAATTTTTGGTCTTAACAAACCAGATAAAAAGCTAAACAAACACTAAATTTAGCTGCTACAAATTCTAAAGAAATCTGGGTGTATAATACACATTGTACTTTTTAAAATTTTTTTTCAGAATTTTGTTGCCCAAATTTAGGAGTGTGAGTTTACTTAAGTACATGTTATACACTAATAATTATGAGAGTAATGCACTATCCAAATTAAATCATCTTATTTTACAAAGCTTAGTTGCATTTTGTTTGGTTTCCGTTTCTTTCTTCAATGGCATATCAACCTTCATGGGTTATTTACTGCCAAAGCCATTTCTGAAGCAGGACAATAGTGGTACTATTTAACCTATTGGTGATAAGGGAGTTTATACTTTTCCCTGGGGTATAAGGCCAAAAGTGAAGATAATAGTACAAATGGAGTTTGAATTTGTTCACTACAATGTCACAGTCCAGGATGTTTGCCACTACGCCATTGGGACTCCTCCTTGTTGCTTTTGGATAGATGCCACTAAAAATAGCTGCTTTAGGCCATTGAAATTTTTTTTTTTTCATCTATTTAATGTAAAAAATATTCTTGATATTTATGAATGTTGTATAATTGGGGTGGGGGACAAAACAAATGAAAAAAAATCATGGCTGTTAACAAAGCATTAAAAACTGCTCTCAATTGAATTAGTACAAAGATACAGCTTGGGCAACTTGACTTGAGCCAGATAAACAGGACTGACCAAATTCTGCACTGGATTAAAAAAAAAGTTTAAATATAGTTACAAAACAATATTGAACAAAAAACTTTTTTCTTAAGTTCAGGGATAGGCTATTTTTTGGACAGAATCCAAGCTTCTATTGAGCGATCGAGTAAGCAAAGACTTGCCCCCCAAATGCTGGTAAGTACATTTGATATGTGGTCTTAGCAGAGATTAGAAGATGGCAAAGAAAAGTTAGTTAGTGGCTAAAGAATTAAGAAGCTACAGACAAAAATCCCAGCTTTCTTGGAGCAGCTTTAGTGATGTAAATCACTTGAGGTTATCAGGAAGAGTTATCCATTGCTTTAAATCCCTTGTATGCGGAATGGATACAGACTTCTTAGAGCCAAGCTGAGTGCTGTGTTTGCCTGGTGGGATGTTTGGAGGAATGCAGATGGTGGGGTGGAGCTGTTTGTTTGTACAAATCATGAAGGTTGGTAATAACTCTACTGCTATTAGAAACGGAATAAATTGAAAGCATCTTTTGTTTTTGTTCAAGAATTACAAACAGACATAGATGTTTATTTTTAAGAAACAATGATTCTGATTTTTATTACTAGTTGATATCATGTATTTTATAAACACAAAGGTACATTCTAAAAAAAACAAATACTTTATTCAAAACCATTAAAAAAAACAAATTTTAAAAGAGGATTTCATTCCCAGACACTTTCTTTGCATTACTGTCAGTTTCATGAGATATTCTCAATCATCAGACACGTAATATGATTCTTTTGCAAAAGTTGAATTCACTTCCTATTTATATCTTACGAGTGTCAATCATGTCACCCTGCTATCAAAACAGTTGGAGGCAGCTGCAGTCTATGCCAGCAAAATAGAAATGTAATTATTAATATATAAACATATAAGTAGTGCAATCTCTGATATTGAGCTATGAATAAAGGGAAAACAATTTATATCAAAAAATTTTAAATGTCTTTCTGTCTCTGTCTGTCTGTCTGTCTCTCTCTCTCTCTATATATATATATATATATATATATATATATATATCATCATCATTATTATTATTATTACTACTATTACTATTACTACTACTACTACAACAACAACAACAACAACCACCACTACCACTACCTGAATATAAAAAATAATTTAAAAAGAATAAAATCCCAAAATTTCAAAACTACAATCCTGTGCTATTCTTCCCATTACACAGAGTTCTATGCCTCTCCATGATCATCAGACAGAAGTTAAATGACATGAAAACAATATTCCCGTTAGTTAAAAACAGTGATAAATCTAATAAAAGCAGTTTTAAAAGGATATTTACATGTTATGTAAATAAGTGTGGATGAATTACTTTTATAATGCTTTGCAGTCAAGTGCAAGCTGTATTCTGATTAGTTTATAATTAAGGTCTCCTCATCAAGTCATATGTTCATTAGCATGAACATATTTTATTTAAATATGGTTAAGTTATTTGGCAGTGTCTAATCATTATATTATTCTATTCTTCTGTTGTAAGGTTTCATAATGAGTTTGAGAATATCAAGAATATTTCCAATTTGTGTGGAGCTGTGGAGATTTTCCATGTTTGTTACTCATCATTTCTTGTAACTGGTGAGAATTATTTTTTCAATATATATAAGAAAAACTTAGCTCTAATTAAAAAGAGCCTTTACTATGGCTTGGCTATATCAACTTCTACATTTGGATTACTTATATATGTTTTTTAAACCTTCAATTATTTATTTTTGAGTGTGGTTCTTTATCAACTATATTCCCAAAGAGGACTATGACTTCTTTTTTTTTTCTTTTTATTTAATCTGTATTATCCAATTTTGTGGTATTCCATTAAAGCACATGTTTATATAATTTACTAAGCTTTGCTTCATCTTGCACATAGGCCTCAAATTACTTACAATACCTGCCATTCTAAAGTGGTCACTCATCTAAGTACTGAGCAGGCTCATCTCTGCTTAAGACACAGCAGTAGTCATTATAGTATTAATTTCTTTAAACTAGTGTTTCTCAACTAGCAGGGTTTACCCCACCCCTCACTCAAGAGGGAATTGTGACTACAATTTGGCAGATTCAAGCTCTTAAAATATTGATCTTTCTCCAAAGTACAATTCTACAGTTCACCTTTCGAGTCAGACAATTTGCATGCATGTGTGTGAAGAAATGTATGGTTTATATATATATATATATAAAGCCACCTCACTTTTCAAGAACAGCCAAGTGGAAGAAAAAAGAAGCACTAAAAGACCACAGTGCTGCAGCAGAACAAATAATTTCAAAGACTTTCTTCTGCAACTGCTGTAGCAGACCCTTATCAATTACCAATGTGCTTGCACCAAACAAAGAACATTGTCATGAATCTAAACCCCTAAAATGTAAATCTAATGTATATATATATTATACTGATAATTAATAATAAACACAAATTGTTATGATAATAAAAATAATAACAATCCAAGCCAGAAAACCAAACCTAGTGTTAATTAATAAGACAAAAGAATTTGCCATGTAGTGGAACTTTCTGTTCCAAAAGACCACAAAGTGAAAATGAAACAAACCAAAAAGATAAACAAATACTTGGACCTTGCCAAAGAACTAAAAAAAGCTGTGGATCTTGAGTGTAACAGTAATACCAATTGTAGTTGCTGTACCCAGAATGACCCCCAAAGGCTTGGAAAAAAGACTGGAGGAATTGGATATCAAAGGGAGAATCAAGACTTTCTAGACCACAACATTGGTATGATTGGCTGGAATCAGAAGAGACCAGGAGATCTGAGGAAACTTGCTGTGACTGAGATTCCAGGGAAAAACCACAAGCTAATACTGGTGGGAAAAACTCACAAAGTGTGAAAATAATAATAATAAAAAGACCTGCCAAATAGTGGATTTTGCTGTCTCAGTGGACCACAGAGTAAAAATAGAAGAAAGTGAAAAGAGAGATAAGTACCTGGACCTTGCTAAAGAAATAAAAAAGCTAGGGAACATGAAGGTGATGGTGATACCTATTTTAATTGGTGCACTTAGAACAATCCTCAAAGGATTCGTAAAGGGACTGAAAGGCTTAGAAATCAAAGGATAAGTAGAGATAATCAAGACAACAGCATTATTAAGATTAGCCAGAATACTGAGAAGAGTCCTGGAGATTTGAGGAAACTTGCTGTCGCTCAAACTACAGTGAAAACCCATAAGCTAATGCTTGTGTGAAAAAGTCTAAAAGGAGTAAAATAATAGTATTATTATTATTATTATTATAATTATTATTAACAATGGTAGTAGTAGTAGTAGTAGTAGTAGTAGTAGTAGTAGTAATGATTATTATTATTATTATTATTATTATTATTATTATTATTATTTATTTATTTTTTTTTTTTCCAGCAGGCCACAAAGTGAAAATGACAGAAGGCAAAAAACTGGACAAATACTTGGATCTTACCGGAAAAATGAAAAGTTTTGGAATATAAAGTTGACACTGATAACAATCATAGTTGGATGAACTGGAGATTAAGAGAATTGAAACCATGCAGACCACAGCACTATAAAATTTCCTAGGATACTTAAAAGTTTTCTGGAGAACTGAAGAGACTTGCTGTCACTCAGACTCCAGTGAAAAACTATGTTAGAGCTTATATGAAAAACCTGCAAGAAGTAAAAATAAATAAATAAATAATAATAATAATAATAATAATAATAATAATAATAATAATAATGATAATAATAATAATAGTCATGTAAAGTCAGTAAGGAGTAAAAATAAATGAATGAACAAATAATATAGCACAGAAATAGAAAGAGTATAAGAATAGACTGGGTAAGCAAAGTGATCCACAGGTAACTGTGCAAGAAATTAAAATTTGACCATATGAACAAATAGTATATGCACAACCCAACATCTGTCCTGGAGAACGATACACACAAACTCCTCTGGTATTTTGTCATACAAACGAATCACCAAATCCCGGCCAATAATTAATGTTGGTTAATAATAAACAAAAACAAAAAAGAACTAGCAGAATTGTGGACTTTGCTGTCCTGGCTGACTACAGGATAAAACTGAAAGAAAATGAAAAGAAGGATAAATACCTCAACCTTGCTAGAGAACTGAAAAAACTCCAGAAAATGAAAGTGACAGTTATACCAATTGTAATTGGTGCTCTTGGTACTGTCACCAAAGGATTATTGAAGGGACAGGAGGAATTGGAAATAAGAGGACAAGTAGGGACCATCCAAACTGCAGCATTATTGAGATAAGCCAGAATACTGAGGAGAGTCCTGGAGACTTGAGGAGACTTGCTGTCACTGAGACAGGAATCTCAGTGATAGCAAGTAAAAGACCAACAGCAAATGCTGGTGTGAAAAATCTGCAAGGTGTTGTAGTTGTAGTAGTAGTAGTAATGGTAGTAGTCATTATCATCATTATGTCACACTGCCAGCACAGATCTCCTTGACCCTCTCTCGCCACCTGTCTCTATCGTCCATTGCTCCCAGGAAGTCTTCAAGGCTATATCCTGTATTGGCACAGAGCTGTTGTATATAGGTTCCAACTGGTCATCCTGCCTTTGCTTGTCCATGTGAGGGGGTAAAAAAAAAGAAGTAGTTGTAATAGTAATGTTTACTCCTTTTTGAGTTTTTCCCACTTGCATTAGCCGATGAATTCTCACTGGAGTTTGAGTGACAACAAGTCTCGTTAAGTGTCCAGGACTCTTCTCAGTATTCTGCCTGATCTTAACAAAACAGTAGTTTTGATGGTCTCCTTCTCTCCTCTTATTTCCAAGTCCTCCAGTTCTTGTACCAGTCCCTTCGTAACTGTACCAAGAGCACCAATTACAATTGATATCACCATCATTTTCATGTTCCACAGTTTTTTCAGTTCCCTAGCAAGGTCCAGGTACTTATCTTTCTTTCCACTTTCTTTCAGTTTTACTCCATGGTCAGCCAGAATGGCAATGTCAAAAATTCAGCAATTTCTCTTTGTTATTATTATTATCATTAATAATAATAATAATAATAATAATAATAATAATAATAATAAGAGAGGAGGAGAGGAGGGTGGAAAGATGAACTAAATTAAATCTATAAATAACCCCAAAAAGTTAATACAAAAAGGAAAATGTGTAATAAACAATATTAAGATGCATATAAATGATAACCTCATCTTGCAGTTGTGTTGATTGCCAACAATGGCTGCTAAGAGATATTGTACCATTGTATAAGTTCTACTGCACTGAACTTGCCGTAAGTGGGGGGGGTGCAAAAGAAGCCAGGTTATGGCCAATCTAGAGCCCCATTGTATCAGCGCATTCTCTTCAGCAAAGTGACCACTAGGTCAGCATTAATTGTAAACTTATGTGCAAAAAAAAAAGGAAAAGAAGTTATATACAAATACAGGCACATTTCTAAACTCACACACACACACACACACACACACACACACACACACACACACACACACACAAACAAAAGAGAGAGAGAGAGTAAGTGAGAGAAAGAGTAGGTGAGAGAGAGAAATTAAAATCCTAACAGATCTGAGAGAGAAGAAGATGAAAGAAGAGGCATTAATATTTACTTCAAAAGCTTAATAACAATTGTCTGGCAAATGTATCCATCTAAACTTGATGTATTAAAGACCACTGCCTATTGTTGAAATTTATTTTTAAAAAAAAATTTATATTAAACCAATGGTGAAAATAAATGGAGTCTGGGTGGAGGCTGGAAAGGAGTACTAAATTAAATCTATAAATAAATAAAAAAGATTTTAAAAGACTACCAAGATATGGGGGCTTTGGTGTGATATGGGCATTTTTGAATTGAGAGGAATTTAAATAGCGGTTGTTCATGCATGACTATAAATTTGAAGTGTTTGATGTTTGGGCAATCATTGGAATAAAGAAGGAACCTCCATTGAAGTGAGGTGGAATGAAAATAATGTGCCTGTTAGTTGAAAACTGAAAGGAATAGAAATAAAAGAGAGTGAATACAAGAGAGACAGTGAGAGTAAAAGAACAAGAGAGAGAGAGAGAGAGAGAGAGAGAGAGTAAGGATAGTTGCTTCAAGACTGTTTTTCCCTTTTTTTTTTTTTTTAGTATTGAAATTCTAGAATCTTGGCAAAGATCCATTTGACAGTACATGGGATAAATATATTACTTCTTGTGGTAATCATGGAAATATTGGACGAGGCTCACAAAAAAATGCCAGTGAGGTACAGGATCTGATTTTCATGAATATGTGCTTTTTGTCTGACCATTGAAACTGATGGCGTGTAAATATAAGTATAAATCTGAAGTGTAATGGATTAGCATGAATATGGGAGTGTCATGGGAGTTTTATGCCCCCTGTGGTGGATACTAGATCTGAAAGAGGAAATGTTAATAACAACAATGAAAATACAAGTTAATGATATATGTTTAACAATAATCAAGATGTTAAGGAGGCGCTTGTAGTGTAATGGTTATACACATAGGAAATGGATATGTGTTCAAATCCTGAACAAGGCAGTTTGCATTTTCACATAGTGCTAATACCCTTGGGAAAAGTATGTGTCCAACAATTTTCTCTCCAGCTACGGGAAAATAATAGGGTAGACCTTGGTTTAGTTTTGTTTGATTTTATGGCATATCAAACATTGTTAGTTATTTAATGCCAAATCCTATTTTTAAATATATATTAAATATATGATTTGTAAACACATTTTGTTGATATACACAATTAAATGATCAAATGTTTCTATTTCTAACAATTCAATTTAGCATAAGTCAACAAAGGTAAATGGTTTCAAGTATTGCTATGTATCACAAATAATTCAATTAAACATCAGTCATTTGTCTACACACAGTTAAAAGATCAAACAGTTCTATTTCAAACAATCCAATTTAGCATCAGTCATTTGTTTGCACTCAGTTTAAACGTCAAACAATTTTATTTGACCCATAGATAGAACCCTTTCAGGTGCTCCCACTCTGGGCCAGAGTGACCTGGGAGCAATTGCAATAAAGAGGTACTCCACATTCCCCAAAGTTCTAGTATTACTGAAGCCTCACTATCAGGTCGTTTAGTGTCATATTTAGGATACTCAATGGGGGAGTCTTACTCCTCTGCAGAAATGCAGTTGGTGTATTCTACAGCCCCAGACAACTGGACTATTTTTAACCTTGGTATTGCAACTGGTCTAGTTAAAGGAAAACTTTGAATTCAAACCTGTAAAACTCCACTTAAAAATTGACCTTGTGTCATATCCTACTCTTACTGACAGATTGGTAAAAAAAATTACAATAGTAGTAGTAGTAGTATTAGTAGTAACAATAAACCAGTGGTTCTCAACAGGGTGAATACCCCACCCAGCATTTGAGAGGGAATTATGACTACAGTTTGTCAGATTCAAACTTTGAAATATTGATCTTTCTCCAAACTGCAATTCTACTATTCACCTTTTGAATCAGACAACGCAAGTGTAGAAATGTATACATGTATATATATTCTTTGTTTAATGGCATATCAACCTTTGTGAGTCATTTCATGCAAAAGTCATCCTTGTCAAAGAATAGCAGTGATGCAATTTAACCTATTCCTGTAGAATAAGGGAGTTCATACCTTTCCCAAAACTATTAGTCGAAAAATGAACATAATAGCTCTACTGAAGGTAGAATTTGCTTACTTTGAAGCTGCAGTTCAGCATTATTTTAGCCATTATTTCACAAGTTCTCCCCACCCCTATATATATATATATATATATATATATATATATATATATATATATATATATATGTTTTGAAATGCCTTAAGTCTTTTTTTTAATATTCTATTCCTCTAGATAATATTCTATTTCTGTTGATAGCATTCTGTTTTGAATTTGTTTGATGCCATCAGCATCTCAGTTTAATCCAATGTCATAAAAAAACCTAAAACTTTTTTTAAAAAACAATCTTTACACTTACAAACAACCCCAGATGATGGCCTATGAAAGGTCTGAAAGTGCTCAAGACAATTTCGGTAAATTCAGCTACCAACTCCAACCTAAAACCAAAATACTTGGGAAACTTGAAAGGATCCAAATAGAATTATATAGACAAAATGTGTCTTTACTATTTAATCAAAAATAATTAAAGGAAAGACTGCTGTCCAACAACACATATACACACTCACACACACACACACACACACACATATATGCAGTTCTGGTGCACAGTTTACAGATGCAGCCATTATGGTATAGGGATGTCCTGCTACTAGAGATGCAGGAAAAGGATAGTGAAAATCAGGTTTTATCTATCTGTATCCTCACTTTAGTGCTTCAAGTAGTCAGAATATCGAAAGACCAACAGTGGTCTTGAATATCCATCTAACTTTTCCATTATTGTGTTTAGATCAATTAAAAATCTAGAGGGGATCAAATTTCACACCTCAGAAAGGGTTTTAGATCTGTAGCAGTGGTCCCTAACTAGAGGCAGAAATTCCTCTCTGGGTAGAAATTTTCCAGTTTCTGTGAAGGGTTGTTACTGCATATTGGCAAATTTAAGCTGTTAGAATATTGATCTTTCTGCAAACTAAAACTCCATGAACCTTTCAGATTAAACAATCTCTGAAGGTTGACAGAGTGGGCGTGGATGATGACATTCTGAAATATGGGAACTAAGATGGTAACAAAGATGCAATGAGAAATAAAGATTGTGAACCACTCTAAACTCTTAATATAGTGTGGAAGTTGAGTATGGATTTACTCAGCTCCTCTACTATGGGCAGATTGTGATACACGGTCAGTATTGAGGGAGAGTAAAGCTGGTTTGAATTCAGAGTTTTTTCTTCACCTAAACTAGTAACCATACCAACGCTGTAGAAACCAGTCTCTCCTAAAACTGTCCAATAGACAGTGAGTCTCATCAGTTCTCTGGGACTCTTCTCAGAATTACAATCAATTTCAGCAAACCTTCCCCCACCCCGTTTTTGTTTAAGACTCTTTGGGATTATTCCTCAGGATGTGGCTATGATTAATATCCTGGTCACTTTTATGTTCCACAGTTTTTTCAGCTTTCTGACAAGGTCTTATTATTATCATTACTTTTATTATTTACTCCTTGAAATTTTTTCAACTGCATTAGTTCATAGTCTTTCCCTGAGTCACAGTAAGTCTCCAAGTCTCTTCTCAGAATTCTGGCTGGTTTCAGCAATACTGTAGTTCGTATGGTCTCAATCTGTCCTCCAATTTCCAACTTTTCCAGTCTCTTTTCCATGTTTTTGGGGTCCATTCCAAATGTGTCGATCAAAATTGGTATCACTGTCACCCTCAAGTTTCACCGATTTCTCCATTTTCTGGCGAGGTTTATGTACTTGTATCTTTTTTTGTTTTGATGTTTTCTTTGATTTTCACTCAGTGGTTCACTAGGACAGAAAAATCCATTAGAAGGCAAGTTCTCTTTTTTCTTTTTGTTTGTTTGTTATCACTAGATCTGGTTTTCTGGCTGGGATTAGGTGATGTATTTGTATTGCACAAGAATTTTATGTGTCTCATTCTCTCAAGTGAATCCTGGTTGGTGCATATCATCATCATCATGTCGTGCTGCCAGCACGGATATCCCTGACCCTCTCTCACCACTTCTCCCTATCATTCATCGCCTCTGGCAGGTCTTCAGGGTTACATACTGTGTCTTCACATAGCTGCTGTATGTAAGTTCGAGCTGGTCGTCCTGTTTTTGCTTGGCCATATGTGGGGGTCCATAGGAGTACATCACTTATGAGCTCGTCCTTGCTTCTCCAGCAGTGTCCTGCGAGTCTGGTTCGTCTAACTTGTAAACTTTTCGTGATGGGAGGCAAGTGGCCATATAGTTGGTGTCTCATGGAGTGTTGTTGCCAGGACTTGTTCAATATTGCTCTCAACATTCTTGTGTAATTGCCATCTAGTTTCTTCTCCAGCCATTTAGTTAGCGTCCATGTAGTGCATCCATATAGCAGTATCGATACAACCGCTGCCTGGAAGAAACTGCCTGGTGCATATACCATGTTATTATTATTATTATTATTCAGAGTTTTTCTCATTAGCATTAGCTGATGGCTTCTCACTGGAGTTTAAATGACAGCAAGTCTCCTAAAATCTCCAGGATTCTTCTCGATATTCTGGCCAATCTTAACAGTGTTGTTGTTTTGATGGTCTCCTCTTGTCCTCTTATTTCCAAGTCTTCCAGTCACTTTAACAATCTTTTGGTGACTGTATCAAGCATCTCAATTACAATTGAAACCACTGTCACTTTCAGGTTCCATAATTTTTCAGTTCTTTAACAAGGTCCAGGTACTTATTTCTCTTTTCACCTTCCTACAATTTTATTCTGTGGTCTGCCAGGACAGCAAAGTCATCAATTCAGAAAATTCTCTATTTTTTGTTGACAATCACTTGGTCTGGTCATCTGAACAAGATCCATTTGTATATCAAAATCCCAGAGAATTTTGTGTCTCATTCTCTGAGATGGATTCCAGGCTGTGCATATACAACTTGTTCACATGGTCAAATTTAAATTTCTTGATAATTTCCAGTGAATCACCTTCTCCACCCAGTCATGTCTACTCTTTTACTGTCTTTGTGCTAATTTGCTTCATTTGCTTATTATGAGATTGATCATTTCATCTCTATTACCACATAACCTACATTTGCTATTTTGTTGTGTCTTATCTATTCTTGCCTTGATATAGTTGGTCCTTATGGCATTGTTCTGTGCTGCTATCTGAAGAGATTCAGTTTCTCTCTTAAGGTTCCCCTTTCTTAGCCATGTTCAAGTTTTCTCATATAAGATTTTGTTTGTTTGATGCTTGAAGTGTCCATAGAATTATTTTCCTTCCCATTTTTGTTTTCTGGTTATTTCTATTCTGTTGATACTTGTGTTGTGTGTATCATTCCTGATAGCTGTAATCAGTCTTTTTTCATGCTTGTTTATTGTAATCTTTGTGTCTTTGTATTGATGCGTCAACACTATCTTTAATGCTGATAAGTCCTCTTCCTCCTTCTTTTCTTGACACATACAGTCTGTCTGTTTCATCCTTGGGATGTAAGGTCTTATGCATTGTCATGAGTTTTATGTTCTCTTGTCCATTTGTCAAAGTTCTTCACTGGTTCACTTTAAGAATGGTCCCAAGTCTCTAATGAGGGGGACAGCCCAGGTATTTTTCCCTTTGATGAGATTCATGCAATGTAGTTTAATTTCAAGTAGTTTTCTCATTCTCTTGAAATATTCTTTTTTTTATTTTTTTCTTTCATCTCCACATGTTTGATGGTATCCACTTCCAATATTTTCAAGTATTTGTAAGTTTTCTTTTTTCTGAGTGTTCTGATTTTTTCTTGATTTAGTAGTTCTATTCCTTCCATTATTTGTCATTTTCCACTTTTCATCATTAGCATGGCACATTTTTCTATGCCAAATTCCATCCCTATATATTGACTGTATATCCTCACTGCCTGTATTAGGGTCTCCAATTCTTTTTCATTTTTTGCAAAGAATTTTATGTCATCTATGTACATGAGGTAATTGATTTTTTCCTGCAATTTATGAAGCTTGTATCTGCTTTCCTAAGTATGCAATTGAGTGGCATCATTACTATTACAAATAGTAATGATGAGAGCGTATCTCCCTCAAAGATCCCTCTCTGGATTTTCTCTTTAGTTGAGCTTTTTCCTCCTGCTATCATTGTAACTCTCCAGTTTTACATGGTATTTTTAATAAACTTTATGACTTTACCAGATATTTTGTACATTTTGAGACAGTCTATAATCCAGCTTTGCGGGACCATATCATATGCTTTTTTGATGTCAATCTATGTCAGATCAAGATTTTTCCATCTCATTTTGCGGTCCTTAAGGATGTTTTGATCAATGTATAGAAGCTCTTCTGTACTTCTGGTCCACTTGCAGTATCCTTTCTGTTCCCTGGGGAATAATCTACGGCTTATAAGTGAATCATAAATCTCTTCCCTAATTTGTGCTGTTAGTATTTTCTACATCATTGGTGAGCATGTTATCAGTCTGTTGTTATTAACAGGAGGGTTCCATTTTGCGGGTCTTTTTGGATCAGGGTAGTCTTTCCTTTTATCATTCATTCAGGAATATATGTTTCTTGTAGGCATCTGTTTATTTCAATAGCCAGTCTGTCATTGATAGGAGTGAATTTTTTAAGCCAGTATCCCTGTATTCCATCATGTCCCAGTGTTTTCCAGTTTGGTATTTTTTTTAATGTTGCTCAGAGTGAATCAAGTTGTATTTTCACCATTGGTGCTTTTTCAAGTCCTTCTAACTCATTTCCTATGTTGCTTATAAATTTGGTATTCTCTTCATTCCCATATTTTGCTCCAAAATTGTTTTGTTTCCTTATCATACAGTTGTTGGTATGTGTTGGTGCATTCATCCCCAATTTGCTGGTAGAATTTTTTTCATTGTTTTGGAATATCCTATTTTGTCTGTATTGTTTTGTCTCAATATCTTTTTAGTCTTCTTTTTTCACCATTACCTTCCGATTTATTTCCTCGAGTTGTATCTTTTATTTTAATTGTTGTGTTGCCTTTCTTTTTTCATCCCAAACTGTTCCGGCATTCTTCCTCTGTTCTATTATTTTTGCTTGGAGCAGACTTTTAATCTGTGTTTCCAGTTGAATTTCCCATCCAAGTTTTGAGTTTCTGTTTGTGTTTTTAGGAGAACACCAATTTTTTTGGCACACTACTTTCACTCCTTTATAGATTAGTTTTCTTAATTCCATGATGTTGTTTGTTGAGATATGTGTTAATAATTTGTTTATTTTTTCCATTTCTGCCTTGACTGTTTTCCAGTTTTGGTTTCTTAGAGATAGTAATGTAGTCTTCTTTTCAGACATAACTCTATTTAAATTTTCTATATTCATTTCTTCTTGTGTTAGTTTTTGTTCTGTGTGGTTTGAGTGTATAGTGTTTTAATTATTATTACTTTGCAGTTCATTTGGTTTAGATTGTTCTTATTTTTCAGTATTTAGTGTATCGTTTCTTGTAAAAGGTTCTTGTTGCATTGATTCCCTATCTATTTTTTGGTGTTTTTCTTATATTTCAAGGTCCGAAAACCAATATTTCTTTGTTATCATGCTAATTTGGTCATCAGGTATTTAGCTTGTTGTCTGAAATGTAGTGCATTCTTCCCTGTGTCAGTGCTCATACCAGTAACTGATGGCTTTAATTGGAGTCCAGTTGACAGCTAGTCTCTTCAGTCCTCCAGGACTCTTCTCAGTTTCAGCTGTGTGAAGAAAAGATGGATTCATGCTTTTTCCAAGGTCATAGTAAACCAATACTAACTGCCTTATCCAGGATTTGATCTTGGTTTACCAAGTCCATTTCCTATGATGCCTGACTATAAAATTCAATCCATAAATTAATACTTTTGCAGCAATAAATCTATGGTTGACCAATTCACAAGGTCAATTTATACATGTGTACACTCAGTAACGGTTTTTTATTCTCCAATGTTATCAGTACAGATGACCTATGTGAAAACTGCAAAGAAATGATATTTTTGGTTTTCTTAAATTTGGTCTGAAAAAAATTTACCTTTTAGCATTATCTGAATATTTGCACAAAGAATTCCTATATATGCAACAATCTAAAAGTGAAAATAACAACTTTTCCTGAACCCAGTGGTTCCCAATTGGGAGAACTCTCTCCATTTTTGTTGGTAATTTTATTTCACTGTCATTTTTACTTATCAGATACAGTAAAATCCATAAATATATGAACATGTGACAGACTACTATATATATATATATATACTTGTAGGTGTCTGAGAAGGTTCTCTAGAATAAAACCAGCAGTTTGCATAGTTACTAGTTATCTTGCTATACTTGTCACTTGTCTGTAGCTATGTAGATCCAGACAGTGGTACAAGTGCTGTAGGAAGAAAATTATGAATTAAAATCAGTTTCACCCTATTTTAAAATTGACCTTCTGTCACACCCTGCCTACAGCGGAGGGATTAGGTAAATGCTTATATATATACAGTATTAATATAAAATGCTTATATATACAAGGATCATTAAATAAGTTTCCAGAATTTTTTTCGTATGGGCACTTTTATTGATAGTACACACATGAGACTCTAGTCCCCTTCAAAGTAATCTCCTCTGGCTGCAATGCACTAGTACCATTCCAACAACTTCTTCAAGGCCCCATGGAAGTCCTCTTGTGTGAGCATGTCAATGACCTTCATCACAGCCTCTTTCATCTCCTCAATTGTCTCATAATGACAACCTCTGAGCTTAGGGTATAAGCAAAAGTCACAGGGAGCAAGGTCTGGACTATAGAGAGGCTGAGGAACTGTCTTGATGCCCATCTTGCACAAATAGTCTGTGACAAGGATGGAGTTGTGGACTGGTGCATTGTCCTGGTCGAAATGCCACTGACCCGATTTGAAGAGTGCTGGCCTCTTCCGATGGAATCTCTTCCTGAACTCCCTTAAAACCTCAACATAGTAACCCTAACCCTAACCCTTGGGCCAATCAACTCTGGTGTATTGACTTCCTTACTCCTCCCACACCTCTCACCATCCCTCACAGACTCCCTGGCTTCCTTGAATCTCTTATGCCACTCAAAAACTGATGCTTGATTCATGCAAGATGGTCCAAAAGCAGTCTGAAGCATTCCATACATTTCTGTGGCATTTATTCCAAGTTTAAAACAGAATTTTATTGCATATCAGTCTTCTAAAGTGCCCTCATGTCCAGATTTAATTTTTGAAATTCACCAGCTGTAACAATCAGGCTTTCAAAGGGTGTATTCCAATTCCTGCTATAGCTGTTGATTTGAACCCAAAATCATAAAAATTGTTCAGTCATCTCATAAGATGTATAGCTATAACACAGTGAATTTTCAAGAGTCTATGACAATTCTAAATGCCTGTACAAAAAAGTCTGGAAACTTATTGAATGCAACATGTATATACAGCATTACCCAAAAATAATACACCCCAACAAATTTTTTAAAAGATTTCTCTTCTAAACCAAAGACGCCAGGATTTTATTATTTCTTGTGCAACATTAGACAGGTAAAATGGATATTATTACATATTATTCATTACCAAACTCAACTGCATTGAATCTCTGTAATCAAGAAAAAACAGAGTTTGATTTGAAAATATTTTTACAATACTGATGTAGAAGTCGCTGCTCTAATGGGCAGAATAATAACAATAATAATAACACTTACCAGCCCAGGGTCCCAACTAGCGTCCAGTTGGCAGACAAAAATAAAACAGGCAGTAACTCAATACAGACCCCCTGCCATTACTAAAACAAGCCTGTATATATATACCCCAATATATCCATTCCTGAGCCAGCAACCAATCACTGTGTAGGGAATGGACTTAACCACATGCAACAAAATGCCACAGTGACCATAAAATCTTTCATTCCTCAGAGTTCAGGCTCATTCCAAAATTTAACTTCACTTATTATGTAACTGAGTGCTTACTTTATAGTTAACAAACTTAACAATTCAACTACTGAATTCAATGTAGGGGTTCACCTATTTTTTAAATGCTACATATTCATATATTCAGTAATGAATAAACGTAATAATATCCATTTTGCTTGTTTAATGTTCCACAAGAAATAAGAAAATCCTTGCATCTTTGGTCTTGAAGAAAATTAGCTTTCTATAAAAAATTAGGAGAGGATGTACTTATTTTGGGACAATTCTCTAACTTAACCATCTTAAATTTGCTTTCCTCAAAAGACTGTATCACTAATATCAAGTCTACAATTTTCAAAATCTTCCAAACTTTCATTGTTTGTCCACTGAAATATTCTCTTCAATTACTTTCCTATTACTGGTGCCTCTCAAGTAAAATTCATTATATCCCTTCCACAAATAACTTACATCCTCCCTCTCTTGACTTATAAGATGAGCTCACAAGTTACATTTAAAATGGTCATGAGGTCAGCTAAACAATGACACAAGATAATGCATTGAAGAATTTTATATTGAAAGGAAGAATATTATATTCACTAGCCCTATAATTATTTTTAAAGTTCTATTATGATTTATAGAGAAGTGTGGATGGCAAAATATTTATTCTTACAAAAAATGGAAATAGTGAGACAAGTTCAAATTCTGAATGCTGCTTGATGATGTAGCTGCAAATTGATGGATTTTAATGGCATGTCAATCTGTCTCAGATAATCTGATATTGAGAGGTTAGGGAATCATATTCATTGTAAGTTCAATTTTCATTTTTTGTGTATGCATTTACCCAACTCCTTTGCACCAGAAGGATGTGACACAAAGTCAATTTTTTGGCAGGGTTTAACAGGGTTTTCTTTCTCCTTAACTGGTTGCCATACCAAAGTTAAAGAGTCTTGTCTGTCCTACTATTTACTCCATTCTGGAGGGTGAATAGTTAAATTTATACTTTTCCAAAGGGTATTTATGCTATGTGAAATGCAAATAGCTTCATTCAGGATTTGAACTTGGGTCATCATGTCCATTTACCATGAAGATAAGCATTACACTAAACATGCCTCCAAACAATTTTTTTGTAATTGTTTAGGGGTTTTTTTTGTATCAAATACAAACTGTTTTCAAACAGATATATTTGACGTTTTGAACCTAACAGGCGCTACTAATGCAGGCCTAAGTAGACGTGGGCGTAATAGCAATGAAAGGGTTATCCACACTCCCAAGATCTCCATAACTGGAGCCTCACCATCAGATGCAGTTTAGTGTCATATCCAGGACACCACCTATTGGGAAGGGTTTTTATTCCTCTGCAGGAAATACAGTCAGTAAATTCTAAAACCCACAGACAAGGCATAAAATTACAGAATTTCAAATAGAAGGTATATATTTTAATTCAATTTTATCAAGTTTGTAAATTTTCTGTATTTCCAATGATCAAAATAACCTAAAATTTACTGCGTCACCCATAAAATACATACATCAATTCTTTATACAGTTAATTTTCTTCTAAACCAAAGTTACTAAGATTTATTATTTCTAGAGGGGCATTATACAATCAAAATGGATACTATTAGATATTATTTATATCCAAACTCTGCAACACAAACTCCATAACCAAAATCAAATCAAATCACAGTACCCCTGTAAGTAAAAATAAAATAGCATAAGAGATTACATCTTTTATATATATTAATTTCTGTGAAAAACCATCAGCCAAAACGGGTATCAAAAACTTGCAAGGAGTCATACATTATTTTATTTATAACATATCATTTATAGATTATTATTAGTCTATATCTATGTTATCTTTAGACAGCTACTCATTCACATTTTTACTGGTGAGTTAAGGGATCATTCCTTTCTATTGATACCATGTAACTAAGTAAAATCTGTTGTTTCTCATGAGTGTAACACCCAATGATGAGGTTACAGTTATCAAATTCTGAGGAGTGTTGAGTCACCCTTTCACTGCCATTATTCCTAAGTTCACTCAGACCTGAAGTAGTAATTCTTGTTAGGTTTTCATCTATAGGTCAAACAGATCTGTTTGAAAATTATTAGTATTTGATAGGAATACTTGAAACAAGTTACTGTGTGCAAACAATTATTATTATTATTATTATTATTATTATTATTATTATTATTATTATCTTACTCCGTCTGATTTTTTCACACAAGTTTTAACAGGAGGTTTTTCACAGAAGTCTAAGTGACTGTAATTCTTCTCCTGTTTCTAGGATTCTTCAAAGTATTCAAGCTGATTTTAACAGTGCTGTGGTCTGGATGGTCTTAATTTTTTTCTCTGATCTCCACTTTCCCCAGTCTCTTTTCTAGGTCTTTGGGAAACATTCCAAAGGCACCAACTACAAGTGGTAATGCCATCAACTTCATGTTTCATAAATTTTTAAGCTCTCAGGCAAAATCCTGGTTTTTGTCAATCCTTTTGCACTCTTTTACTTTCACTCTATAGTCCATTGAAATGATGAAATCATTTTGATGACGAGTTCTGTTTTCTTGTTAATTAACACAATGTCTCATCTTCTGGCCGGGATTGGGTATCCATTTGTAGCCCAGATAATCTAATGTGTTTCATTTTCTAGTACAGTTCTGATTTGTGCATATACCATTTGTCATTTGCCAGCATGGCCAGATTTCAATCTCCATCCCAATTCCCAATGGATCAACTTTCCCACTCAGTTATGCCTACTCTTGTACTCCTTTTGTGCCAGTTTGCTGCATTCACTTATTATGGGATTAACTGTTTCATCTCTGTCAAAACATAACCTACACTTGTTATTCTGTTGTGTATCAGCTATTTTTTCTTTGACATGATTTTTCTTGTGACATTATTTTGTGCTGTTATTGAAAAAGATTCACTTTCTCTCTTGTGGTTTCTCCTTTTTTGCCATATTCAGGTCATCTCATCTACAATTTCTTTAGTTGTCCCTTGAAGTATGCATACAGTTGTTTTTCTGCCAATTTTTGTTTTTTAGATTGATTGTTGTCTTGTTTTTGTTTGTCCTTAAGATATTTCTGTTGATGTTGATGTTACTGGCTGCTGTAATTAGTCTTTCTTTGCTCTTTTTAAAAAAAATATTCTGCTCTTTTTTAGAAATAACTACTTGAAACCAGATAACAGTAAATTATTTGTATTAAGAATAGTTACTTGAAGTTATAACTGTTAGCAAATTATTAGGAGATAAGTTATTTGAAACCATATAATTGCTTGAAAAATATCTTATTCCAGTATTAGATAAGCCAACAAAGGTTGAGATGTCATAAATCCAACCAACCAACAAACTGTTACAACTAATGTTACTTCGAGAGAAGAGGACCCTCAAGTAGCAATCATTGCTCTGAACGATACCATAGAGGGGAATGTTGGATTGTTTGGGGGAGGGTCAAGTAAATACAAGCCGTTCATAATTTGGTCAAATATACTTATAGACTTGCCGGGTTGGAAGCAGGAGGAGATCTGACAATCCGCAATGACTTGAGTATACATGAGGAGGGGCAATTATCCTCATTCTCACAATGTACTACAGTTTTCTACTGACAAGATGTACCTTTTTGTATGAGGAATTCCACAACTAGAGGACAGAATGGTTACCCGAATTTCAACTGGAGATAACGCAATATGGCACCATAGTGACCTAATAAGATATAGCCATAACCACTGTTGGTGGTATGGGACATGTCCACATCTAAATATGTGGGTCATTCAATCATCATCATCAAGTTTTGCCGAGAGTACATAGTCCCTTGACTCTTTCTCTCTCCATCCGTCCCTATCGTCCATTACTCCTGGCAACACAGAGCTGATATATGTAAATGTAAATCTTTGCTTGTAGGCCAACACTGGCATGTCCATGTGTGGAAGTCCATAAGAGAATGTCACTAATGAATTTGTCCATACTTCTCCAGTAGTGCCCAACAAGTCTTGCTTGTCTTACTTGGATGGTTTGTGAGATTGGAGACAAGAGGCTATACAGCAGCTGTTTTGTGGGGTACTGCATCTAGGATTGGTTTAAAACAGTGTGTAGCATTTTGTGTACCTCCAATGTAACTTTTTCTCGAAGCATTTCATTATATTCCAGGTGGTGCAACTATACAGTAATACCAACATGGACACAGCTTAGAAGAAATCATATTCTGTTTTGTCAGAGATCAGATTTCCATATGATTGACAACCTATCAATAGTAGACCATGCTTTCCCGTGACATCACTTTCAGTGAATGAGATATTGCTGTTGAGGTATATAAATTGGTCCACCTATTTCAGAGGCTTGCCTCTTAAGGTTAAGATGACTTCATTTTGTTTAAAACTCATGAATTCTGTTTTAATTATGCTCTCATAGAGATGAATGCCTCTTACTGCTTACTCTCACCTATGCAAAAGGCTTGAGCAGGTGAATTTTCTTGGCAAATTTTTTAAAAAATTATTTTTTTCCAATAAATGTGAACTTTACATCATCTGGAATTGTTCTATAACAAAAGTTATTTTAATCTCACAAAAATATTTGTTTTAAGACTAATTCAAAATGGCAGTGAATCAGAGAGCTCTTGGCTTGAACAGAGGTCTATCATCAAATTTTTACTGGCTGAAAAGTGCAAACCTTGTAAAATTTACAAAAGAATTTGTGATCTGTATTGAGAAGCATGTTTTATTAAAAAGATTTTTACAAATTGGCTAGACATAATGGTTTTTGTTGGTTGGTTTCATTATTCTGTAGCATGGATTATTTAATGACAAAGAAATCCTTATAGAAGAACAGTAGTGGTACTATTTAATCCATAACTGGGTGGATACACATGAGTTTGCCACTATGAGCCTAAGTCAAAAATACAATCCCTAGTGTGGAAATACATGGATTTTCCTCGAAAGAAAAAGTTTCTGGTGCAGTGATCACTAAAGAAGGACATGCTGACAGTCTTCTGGGACATCAACACAATTGATTTCTTTGAAAAAAAAAGTGCAACTGTGAACAATGCTTCTTATTGCCAACTCCTTAGGCAAAATTCACCCTATTTATTGAATGACCCTCATACTATGCACCTAAGATGAAACAAAACTGATAAATCACTAAAGTATATGTATTAATAATTATTCTGTAACAACATGATCTGATTTCAATGTGCATATACATCCAAAAGTATCAAAAAATATATATCAAATATAGAAACAAATGCCAAGGACCCTTGTATACATATGTAATAGTCAATTTCATGGACAGGTCAAATTTTGAATTTCAGCCAAAATGTCTTTATCATACTCCTTATGTTAAGGCAGAAATCAGTCTTTGAGGAAACGTTAAAAAAAGAAAGAAAAAAAGAATCAAACAAGCATTGGTAATAAAATATCTTATTTTATGGCAAATAAGTTTCCCAAATTTTGTTGGCAATGTGTAAAAATGCAATCATTTTCAGGAAAATAACATTCCTAAACTGCAAACTTATAAGCTGTCGCTTTGGTATCAGAAATGTTTATTTTCTTATCAGAGGAACACCTTTTTGTATGGGTTTATAAGATTGGACAATCATAAGCCGAAAAGTTTTAGCTGGCAAATGTTCTTTTATATCTGAAAGTACTGCTCATGAGTGGGTTTTTTTCTAACACATATGGCATTCAGTTCCAAAAAATCAACCAAAAAAAAAAAACAAACAAAAAAACAGAATCTTGGCACTAAGGGCCAAATTTTCTTCTGGTAATCTCCACCAATATTACAGAAATAAGGAATTAACTGTTTTCTTACCTCATTTTACTGGTAAAACATTTCAATTCTTAAATTAAGCACAAATAAGTAAGTTTTTTAGTAATTAAAATTGAATTAACTCGACTTAAATTATTTACTTCCTGCCTCACTTAATTGATTATTTCAGATTGGATTAGATAAAATTAATGTGATCTTTTGTTATGCTTTTTAACATTTGATTCATTTGGAAGAGGACCTTAAACATCTTGCTATTAAAAAAAAACTACTATAGTGAAGAAATACATTTGTGTACAAATTAACCTTTTAGACAAGTTCACCTTCCTAGGAAGCAGTGCCTCATCAACCAAGAAAGACATCAACACATGACTAGCAAAGGCATGGACAGCTATTGATAGGCTATCGGTCATATGGAAGTCAGACCTGACTGATAAAATGAAATGCAATTTTTTTCCAAGCGGCAGTCGTGTCGATACTACTGTATGGGTGCACTATATGGACGCTGACAAAACGTATGGAGAAAAAGCTTGATGCCAACTACACAAGAATGCTGCGAGCAATATTGAACAAGTCCTGGAGGCAGCAGCTCACAAAGCAGCTGCGGTACAGCCACTTACCACCCATCACGAAAACTATCAAAGTTAAATGAACCAGACATGCAGCACACTGCTGGAGAAGGGATGAACTCATAAGTGACATACTCCTGTGGACCCCTTCACATGGACAAGCAAAATCAGGACGACCAGTTTGAACCTACATACAACAGCTCTGTGCTGATATATGATGTAGCCTTGAAGACCTACCAGAAGCGATGGACGATAGAGAAGGGTGAAGGGAGAAGTTAAGGGATGGTATGACATGATGATGATGATTTATAAAGCAAAATACATACATACGTACATATATATATATATATATACTACTGTATGGATATATATATAATCAAGTCGTGATGATAACATAGAGTTCTCTGACACATCCACCACGCATCCACACACTCACACACACACACACACACTCTCTCTCTCTCTCTCTTTCTCTTTCTTTCCTCCTCCTCCTCCCTATTGTCCATTGCTCCTAGCAGGTCTTCTAAACTGCATCCAGTGTATAAACGCTTCTCATTCTTCCTACTTTAAAATCACTTAATAGTATAGAGAAAATTCAACCGAGAATGATGTATGCTGCATTTAATTGCAACCCCTGCACAAGAAATGTCTCTAGCTACAGTACCAACAATGCCAGTGATAAAATGAACTTCTCTACCTTCCAACTTCACTATCTCCCCTTGTCCGACACATTCCTAAATACAACATTCTGATCATCGGTGGAGACATAAACAAAGACAAATAATAAATTCTTTTTATACAACTCGCAAAACAGAAATGGTGAATATTTGGCTAGTAATTTCTTCCTTACCAAATTTTTACTCATTATGGATTAATGAAAGAATGTCAACATCAACATGAGGTCTTCGATATTCAACCTGGTCATGAGTATAAGATGCCTGAGATTAAAAAAAGAATAAGTATCATAAAGAATATAAGAGGGAAGTGATGATTTATCTATCGATGGGGTGTCCCCGTAATATAGTGGCTAACGTACTGGATTGTGACATCGTACTAAGCGGGTTCGAACTCCACTTTTGAACAAATACCCTGGGGAAAGGTATGAATATCCTAATCCCCACAGCTATTGGTTGAATAGTAACTGTTCTTCTACTAGGATATCTTTGGAATTAGACAAGTAGCCTAACTTATCGATATGAATTATCTATTTATTTGCCCGTTATATTGACTGGTATAAATTATTTATACAAAAACATATAACTTCCATAATCTTAAATTTTTGTAAAATTTGTCATTTTATTTTCCTAATTTATCCACTTAATTTAACTTTCTTTTTAATGTTTTTTTTTATATCAATATTGCATATTTACATCTGTGATTTTCCATTTAAATCGGAATGGAAATAATTTCACAATCTATGTGCCCACCTCTACAGTAAATTTAGATATGTAGTTAATTGTTATGTATGAAAATTACTTTTTAACGGATATAAACAATAAATGACTGTATATCTATTCATTTATTATAGATATTATCTGTATAAATTACTTTATTCTATACATTTTGAAGTCTGAAACCTAAAGGAAACAGACATATTTTTTAATCTATCAGAAAAACGTTTCAAATTCTAGTTAATAATTATCATTTATGGCCCATTATTTATAGTTCAAACATTTATTGTTCGTGATCATATAGAGTCTATTATTGAAAATACACATGGGTGAGACCCGTGGCATAATGGCAGAAGTTCAGGACTGAATCCTTGAAGTAATCAAGTTCAAAATTCAGTTGCATTTTTACGTCCACTCTCAAACACATCCTTTTAGGAAAGGTATGAACCCAATTTTCCTCGCGGTTTATTGGTAAAATAATACCGTTACCTTTCTTCTACACTAATGGCTTTGGTATTAAATAATCTCCCTAAGGTGATATGCCATTAAACAAAGAAGCTAAATCATAATATATATGACAAATAATGTTTTTAAAACTTGTAGTTTCCTATTTGATTATTCATCATTTTTCTCTTCGCAAATTTTTCACACCAGAAGTAACTACTAGTTTTTCCCTGATGTCCAAATGACAGCTAATCTCCCCAACTCTCCAGGACTCTTCTCAGTATTCTAGCTGATTTTAATTGTGCTGTCATCATAACAGTTGTCAATTATTTTATGGATTTCGAATTCCTCCAAACCCTTTTCCAGGTTTTTTTCAGGGTTTTTCCAAGTTCCAATTATGATTGGCATCACTGCCACTATCATGTTCCACAACTTTTTTAAAACTCTCTAGTTTAGGTCCGGATATTAATCCAGTTTTTTTTTTCATTTATTTTAACTTCATGTTCTGCTGGAATGGTAAAGTCCACTTGTAGTTTTTTTTTTATGTTGATTACATTTAGTTGTGGTCTTCTACTTCTTGATCTACTTTCATCTCAAAATCCCAAAGAATTTGAAGGTCTTATTTTCGTGGATAGATTCTAGTTTGTGCATATACTAGTTGACAAACTTCCAGCCAATTATCCGACTAAGGTTGTCCGCCGAAGAAGGCAGTTTGTCTAGTGGAAGGAAAATCATGATTCGAAACCTTCCCTGCCAAACAGAGTAGAGATCCTAAAGTAAATAGGTGTCAGTATTGACCTTCTTCCAGAAACTCCTGCAGCCAAACCAAAAAATGTCCTGCATTCTCTTGGCTGAAAGTGAAAGAACTATTTGCTGAGCAGCAGATTGCCTGGCTTACACTAGGGGCGGTAGGTGGTGAGTGTCCAGTTTGAACACAACATGTAAGACATTTTTTTTCACTGTTGTTGAACTTTGCATTCAGACTTTTAATCTTCATGTATTACTGCCCTTGGACGATCCCTGGTAGGAAGAGACAGTCTTACCTGGAAGTACAACGGTAACCAGATAGTTAATTACGATGCGATGAACGAGGTAGTCTGATAAATTCCTCCACCTGATATATTTCTTGTTGGAGTTTCGGTATTCACATTTATACAGAATTTCTGCTCAAGGTGTCCGATTAAACAGCAGAAATAATGAAAAATTGTTCAATATAGCCCAACAAAGTTCTCTTCAGAGAAATGTGTGGGGTATGAGGCAGAAGGTCACGGGCAAAGGGCAAGGCTGTGTTGCCGTTTGATATCTGACTCCATATTTTGATTATTTTATTTTACCCCCACGTTGGTTAGTCGGTGTAACGCCTGGCCCAAGAAAGTCCCAAAAAGAATTATACAAAAGAAAAGACAGCAACAGATAAGAGACGAAGACGTTTCTTTTATACCTTCGTTTATTTACTGGGTTCAACAACCATTCCATGGATGAGGGAGTTTTTCCTGAATACACTGAAATGGTTGAATCCCCCAGTTGAGGTGTCAAAAAATACGTTAATCGTTTCATGTGTAGAGAAGAGGAAAATCTCGTATTTTGGTTTGGCGCTCAATTTATTTCAACACTTAATTTCACCCAATCAGGATGACTTATCCTATTCAGCCCGGACTTTCATTTCCGGCTAGCAAAACGGGTGAGCGGCCAAACCTAGTCTCTTTGGCTTGAGACGGCGACCAGAACAGACGTTCACCTGGCCGTCCCTACTTAGCGATGCTTTTTCGCTAGACAAACCGCCCAGTGTAGATATCTCACTGTGGCTCTAACACTAGCAGCAGCAACATGGACACTCACGAGGGAACCATCTAATTTATGGATTTCGTACAAGGAATCCCAGTTGAATATGAATTGGATGCATTCAGCATGCCTTCCACAGGCACCACTTCATGTCACCCCAAAAATTGGCTATGTCGATCTGAGCGTAACTCCGCTCTCGACACTAGTTCCCTTTTCACCTCTGGTCCACACATGGAGATAACGCAGACTCTCCCCCAAATACCAGATACAAAACTACACGGTGACTCTAAACACAATCCCTCACACGTCCTGCAACACACGCTGCCATATCAACATTCCGCTACGCCATTTCGTCTCCAACACTAACAAGCCTAAATTCCACGAGTCTTGCAGCATCAAAAGCAAATCAAATATTTCATGCTGCAAATAAAAAACTTTCTTTGTTGTGTTGTTAAAGAAAAGTTTCGTCATTCATTTGTGTTGCCTAAAAAATATAGTGTTAGAGAAATTAACAATTTCCCGAAACGCTATACATGCATATGTTTGTCCTCATTTGGTATTTCGGGCTTCCATAAGGGTTAGTTTCTTTTGGAAGTTTGTCAAAGTCCGGTTGTTTTAGTTTGTAGTTCATTTGTGGGTCTTTTATATTTCTGCATCATGCTGACCGAGAGAGAGAGAGCTGCTACTGGGTGAAAGGGACTAACCAACGCCTAGTCCAAAAACGTATGGCGTGGCGCCCAGACACCCGTCAGCAACGATGTTGTCAAATCGCTGGTCACCGCCTGAAAGAGAAAGAAAGCCTGTTCCTCTTTGTCAAGAAGTTACCTTTTTTCTTTACGCATACGTCATTCCTGGGAGTTTCTGCAAATTTAAGTTTCCCCTTTTTTTTTATTCAATTTAATTTTTTTTTAATTTATTTATTCGTTCCCTACAAATGTTGCTTGCTGAAGGGTAAACCCGACCCCATACACCACGATAACAAGATATTTTTTTGAAGATTAAGGCATTGGTTAAAGTGTGTTTTGTAAATTGACTACGATGAATTCAACCTCAGGATCAAGTACAGCTAAAATGCAATATATTCTGAGTCAGTTAAAGAGATAGACAAGAAAAATTAACTTTGAAGAATTAAAAAGGGTTTAAAAAATATCCTTTAAGTGTGAGCAGTAAAATGGAAATAATATGCTTTCATGGATTAAATAAAAGGTTTGGTTAAAAATTTCCAGAAGGTTATTGACTATGACAGATACCAGAGCAAGGACAGAAGCTATATCAAACAAAAGGAATACCATAACACTATTTGATGGAGCAAGTTTCTTTTTCTATATAGTTATTATAATTTATTATGCATTTTTACAAAGGATGAACAAGAACCTGTACACTGTGCTAGTAAGAGAGTAACCGCGCATCATGTCGGTTGTATGACAGTAGAGGTTGAATTTTCTGCCAATAACCTATAATTATTTCTATCTTGGTACAGCTACGTGGCAGAATGAAATGTATACAAAATATATATGTCTCACTGCATTATGCCATGCAAAAATACTATACCCACTGACATTAATCAATGCTACCTGATCATTTACAGAGACCAAACAGTAGAAGTGAGTTCAGTTAGGTAGTGGGCAGTGCATTTCTGCAGTGATGACAGTAATGTGAGAGACAAACCCTGTTTAACAAAGCTGTCAAACAATAAGATAATGAGTGCCCTAATCAGCTCATCCATGTGTATTGAGCCAATGAAAGATGAATAAGGTAGACATTTTTTCTGAAAATGACGTTATCACCACTGCTGTGAAAAAGTTTTTCATTAGCACTGAATGCAAAGTCGTGTTCATTTTTGGCAAAAATACAAAATCAGTTTTGTGCTGAAAACTTGCTCTATCCAATGGTATTATTGTTCTTATTGTATCTTTATAATTTCCATAGAAATAAATGAGAGCTAACAAAGTGAATCAAAAGTTTTGCAATAGGTATATTTCAGTAGTTCTGAATGCTTTTGCTGAGGTCGTGAAAGTTACAAACCACACTGAACTATGAGATGCCGAGCTCACCTGATACTCTCCAAGTGCTACTCACCGGATTTGCCGCTGTGGTTTGGGACACAACCTCAGAATCCATGGTTTTAGGCTTTCCAAACCTTGCCTGATCGTCAAGGTTCTTGCAACCAAAGCAAAATTTCTTAAACCATCTGGTTAATGTACTGTGATCAACTGCACTTTCACCTTTTGCACAACAAAAATGTTTGGTTGTTTCTATATTATGGCCCATTTCAAACTCATAAAGCATAAGTTCCCAAAGTAGTCTATGTCACATGTTTATTTGTATAGCTTTCAAATCACACACAAAGTGAAGCAATGCACAACCTGTCAGCACACCAACTACCACAGTATTATCGACAACATCATCGACCTTCTATGGCTTGAACTGCTTTGTTCATGTGATATACATGCTGCAAACTAGCACATACCAAAATATTGCAAAACATTTTACTCACCCAAGTATTACTTAAAGAGCAGTGCTTCTAGCTTATTTTGAAATATAAGAAGTAGCCAGCAGTGACATTTGTAGAAAAAAGGCTATTTTTTTTCACAAGATAGATGAATGTGTCTCTTCTTGGATTTCAATTAAATAGATATTTGGCTTAGAGATATTTATTCAAATTCAACTTGAATACGTGAGGTATGTTTAAAAAAAACTTTTGGGACTGAAGCAGTATTTGCCAAGACAGAAATAAACAATGAATAACATACTGATCTTCTTTAAAATTGTTACTTGGCATTAAAAATTTATTCCAGTGAATTTTCCATTAGTTGAAGCACCTCAGCAGCTTCTTTTTAGTATAGTGTGAAACTGTATCACTGTATTTTTTAATGTCTTCTATGTTCTCAGATCTTAACCCCTGTTATTAATTTTCAGCTTCGGAAAGAAGGAGAAAACACAATATGAACTAGGTCTAGTGAGTATGGAAGATGTTGTACTTTGCCAAAAACTGCTTATAATAAAAAATAATCAAGACTAGATTTGAATTTTTTTTCAAACTAGCACTGTCTCAACTAGAAAAAGTCAAGACATCTAGACATCATCATTTTATAATATAAATTTCTCAGCTATGCATACAATTTTATTTAATTTTAAGAATTTCAAACTTAAGTCTTGATTGTTTTTGATCACTCCTCATATGAAATACGTCATTGTATCGCCAACAAAATATAGAATTGATAAAGGAACAAAGAATCACATAACATCTGGATCAGAACAGACATGAGAATTTTGGAACCTGAAATACATTTAGTATTGGAGATAACTGTATCTGAAAGGTGGCAGTATCTTCTTTAGCAGACATCTTCCATTATGGCAAACTTGATTCAGTCAAGGAAGAATGGTAAATGAAAGGTTCTGTGGAACTTCTCAATCCAGACAGACAGATAAGACCTGGAGCATAAAAAGCCAGACATTGCTGTCAGCCACAAGAAGGCGAACAAGAACTTATCCATATTCACAACTACTGTTCCAGAAAAAATAAAAAGCAGATAAAAAAGAAAAAAAAGGAAACACTTCTAATGTAGGTTAGTTTTAAACAAAGCGAAAGTTATTTTATCTAATAAACAAAATGCAGTGTTCTTCAGGATATTTTTTCTCTTATTTTCTTTTCCTTTCTTTCTTTCTTATTTATTTATTTATCTATTAGGCTTTCATGAAAAATCTTATCAGTTCCTATATAGTTAATGATAATTAAATAATGCTTGAACCGATTGAGTTCCTGTTGTAAGAGTGATGATGATATTGATGCTTCTATATAGGAAGGAGGGAAGGTTTCTAATTAGCATTTAAGAGTTAATAGCTGTCCATGATGATATTGATGCTTCTATTTAGGAAGGAGGGAAGGATTCTAATTAGCATTTAAGAGTTAATAGCTGTCCATGATGATATTGATGCTTCTATTTAGGAAGGAGGGAAGGATTCTAATTAGCATTTAAGAGTTAATAGCTGTCCATGATGATATTGATGCTTCTATTTAGGAAGGAGGGAAGGATTCTAATTAGCATTTAAGAGTTAATAGCTGTCCATGACGATATTGATGCTTCTATTTAGGAAGGAGGGAAGGATTTTAATTAGCCTTTCATCGTTATTTTCATTAGATCTATAATTTACATGATTAAAATATGACATTCAGAATGACAAACGACAAAATTCCCCCATCAAAAAACATTCAGTTGCAAATTGAACTGGAAATTGCTTTAGTCTCTCAGTGAGAACACTTTAAGTATATTGCTCTAATATAAATTTTGCCATATGCCATTATTGTTAGGTTAGGATTTTATATATATATATATATATATATATATAAACACATAAATGGATGTAATTGTAAGTTATAATGATTTAATGATTTAAAGGCAATGTATATGTTTATATGTCCTCAGGAGATTATATATATATATATATATATATATATATATATATATATTCATGGTTCGTTTTACTTTACTTTAACTTAAAACGAACCATGAATATATATATCTATATATATGTATTTATATACATACATATATATATATATATATATATATATATATATTCATGGTTCGTTTTACTTTACTTTAATGGCATATTTAACTTCATGGGTTATTTAATGCTGAATCTATCCTTTGAAGAACAATAGTGGTACTATTTAACCGATAGCTGGGGGGATAAAGAAGTTTATACCTTTTCCCAATATATATATATATATATATATATATATACTGAGCATAACATTTTTCTAAATCACCAAGATTTACAATATCAATGTTTTCCTGGTGACTGTAATGGTAACACAATGCCACTGTTTGAAGCAATCACGCCTTCTGTTTTCATATCAAAACAATTTTTTTTATAAAAAATTACAAAAGTTTTTATCAAAGATTATTAATTTTATGAACAAGAAATTGAAATATATATATCAAATGACACTACAATGTAAATACATTTTAATATTTCATTTTTTCTTTTAAATATTGTTTGAAAATCAAGATATATGAGTGAAATTTTTTTTTGGATAATAATTAGCACAATGATAAATATCAGATAAAAGAAATTCAAGTATTACATTATCAAAATTAATACAGAAACATAAATATTGTTAACAGGTTGGTTGGTTGGTTGGTTTTATGGCATATCATCCATCCATTCATTTCACAGATATAATACCAAAGGAGTATATGCAAAAAATCTTGAGATAACACTACAGTTTGTAGAGTTCTCTAAGGTATTCAATTGCATACACAGAGGAAATATGAAGCAAATACAACTTGCATATTGTCTCCCCAAAGAAACTGTTACCACTATAATCATGCTTTCCAAAAACACAAAAGTAATGGCTTGTTCACCTGATGGAAACACTGAGTTCTTTAACATTGTCACTGGAGGCTTGTAAGTAGATACATTAACACCATATTTGTTTATTCTCTGTCTAGACTACATACTTCAAACATCCATAAATGTAATAAAAGAAAATGGATTCACATTAAAAATGCAAGAAACATGACAGATACAGACTATGCAGATAATCAAGTGCTTCTCACGAATGTACCAGCCCAAGCTGAATACCAACAGTATAACCTAGAGTACGCTGCAGAAGGTATTGGCCTCTATATGAATGCAAATAAACAAATTTCATTTGTTTTAAACAATAAGGACCCATCTCCACACAAAGTGAGAAACCTCTAAAATCAGTAGACCAGTTCACATAACTTGGTAGCAAGATCTCATCTACTGAAAGTGGTGTCAGCATACACTTTGTGAAGTCATGGAATACTATTGATAGGATATTGATCATATGTAAATCTACTAGAAAGCCCGCCGAAAATAACGGATGAACCGATCACCAGAATTATCAGTGAGCAATTAGACATTAAACTAGGTCCTTTCACCAAAGAAGAACTCGACACGGTTCTTAAAAAAATTAAAAATAGGAAAGCTGCAGGGCTGGACGAAATCCCCCCAGAAGTGTGGAAGACTAGACAATTCGACGATATACTGCTCCGGCAATGCAACGCAGTCTATAGTCAAAATAGGATAGAAAGATGGATGAAGGGATGCATCCTTCCTTTCCCTAAAAAAGGAGACCTCGGATTAGCCAAGAACTACCGAGGGATAACACTTACATCCATAGCAGCCAAAATCTACAATGCCCTACTACGAAACCGCATAGAACCCAAAATAGACAACATCCTTAGGAAAAACCAAAATGGCTTCCGGAGAAATAGATCCACAACCTCACAAATATTGACCATCTGTAGAATCCTTGAAGGTGTTCGGGCAAAAAAACTTCAGGCGTCATTACTATTTGTCGACTTTACCAAGGCCTTCGATTCCATCCACAGAGGGAAAATGGAACTAATCCTACTAGCATACGGCCTACCAAAAGAAACCGTGGCAGCAATAATGATCCTCTACAGAAACACAAAAGTGAAAGTACGTTCACCAGATGGAGACACGGAATACTTCGACATTGTTGCAGGAGTACTACAGGGAGACACGCTTGCACCATACCTCTTTATCATCTGTCTAGACTACGTGTTATATTTTGACCCTCGCCCCGGCCCAAAAATGCTATTCCAAGGTGATACACCGGAAGGAAGTGACACATTCCAATGGCCAGTAATCGAAAGAGATCGCGTGGGTGGATTAAGGCTTAAGATATGGGACAAGGTGAAGGTCCCATTGTGCCACTGCAGTGATGCACCGGAAGAGAGTAACCTTTGAACATCATGACAGTTATTTCCACTTGATGACGATTAAACATTCGATTTCAAAGATCCAGTGGGCGGTTGTGTGGGCGTTGAATTATTATATAATTGAGTTGAGTTGGGTGCCAAAGCAGTTGCCAGCAGACTCCCGGGCAACTAGAGACCAGATGTGGTAGGGAAGCCACACCCGACCGAGGGGGCCCTCGGAAAGCCCCGATGGAGTAGACCCCAACATCAGGAGAACAAGAAAGACACAACGTGACGGTCATAACAGTGGGGTCAAAATATGAAGTTTATGTTCGGTCTCCAGCACCCTCTCACATGCAAACCTTGAACAACCCTTTTGAACCCTTGCAATAAAGTGAGAGGTAAATATATTTGTAAAGAAGTCTTCTTGCGTCTTTGTCCTTGCGTCTGTTTAATTATTGTGTCGTTATGATACGGCAAATGAGTATATAACATACGTGCTTAGAACTTCGATCGATAAAATCAGAGAAAATGGCTTCAAGCTGACTAAGAAAAGAAGCAGAAGGTACCCTGCTAAAACAATCACAGACGCCGACTACGCTGATGACTTGGCGTTACTGGCGAATACGCCCAATCAAGCAGAGACACTACTGCATAGTTTGGAACAAGCTGCAGCAGGCATTGGCCTCCATGTCAATGCGCACAAAACTGAATATATGTGTTACAACCAAACGGGCAACATTACCACTCTAGATGGAGCCTCTCTGAGGCTAGTGGACAAATTCACCTACCTTGGAAGTAGCGTCTCATCAACCAAAAATGACATCGACACACGACTGACAAAAGCATGGACAGCTATAGATAGGCTCTCAATCATACGGAAATCAGACCTGACCGATGAAATGAAACGCAGTTTCTTCCAGGCAGCGGTTGTATCGATACTGCTATATGGATGCACTACATGGACGCTAACTAAACGGCTGGAGAAGAAACTCGACGGCAACTACACAAGAATGTTGAGAGCAATATTGAACAAGTCCTGGCAATAACACCCCACGAGACGCCAACTGTACGGCCACCTGCCTCCCATCACGAAAACTATACAGGTTAGACGAGCCAGACACGCCGGACACTGCTGGAGAAGCAAGGACAAGCTCGTAAGTGACGTACTCCTATGGACCCCCACACATGGCCAAGCAATAGCAGGACAACCAGCACGAACTTACATACAGCAGCTATGTGAGGACACGGGATGTGACCCAGAAGACCTGCTGGAGGCGATGAATGATAGGGAGAAGTGGCGAGAGATGGTCGGGGATATCCATGCGGGCGGCACGCCATGATGATGATGATGATGAAATCTGATTTCTCTGATTGAATAAATCAGGATTTCTTCCATGCCATAACTGTGTCCATACTACTATATTGATGCACTCCAAGCTAAACACATTGAAAAAAGCTTGATGGGAACAATACCTCAGATCTGCAGTGAATCTACCCGCTTACTGTATTGAGTGACCCTATGCTGTGTTTATCACACACAGCCCTAGACGGTATCACAAAAGACAAAAAAAGAAGTTAAACTCAAAGTTTGAAGAACTGGACTAGCTCACAGATGGAGGCAGGGTGTCACCACAGACCTTACCTTGGCTCTGTCCCCCCATCATGCATCTAATTCTACCTTGCCAGATTCTTGCAGATAACTCCAGCTCGAGGTGGCTCAGTCAGCTGGGGCTGTAGAATACACTGACTGCATCTCTGCAGCGGAGTAAGACTCACCCACCGAGTGTCCTAGATATGACACTTAACAATCTGATTGAGGGGGCTTCTGTAATGCAGGAGCTTTAGGGAATGCAGAGGACCCCTTCATTGCTATCGCTCCCTGGTCTACTCTAGCCCGGAGTGGTAGAACCTGATAGGGTCCTATCTATGGGTTAAATAGAACTAAACAGTGTTCTTATGTTAAACAGAATTGTTTGAAATAGAACTGTCTTGACATTTAAACTTTGTACTTATGCTAAACTTAGTTGTTTGAAATAGAACTGTTTTGACATTTAAACTGTGTAATTATGCTAAACTGAATAGTTTGAAATATAACTTTTCATATGTATAAAAATGGATTTAGTCTTAAATAACTTACAATGGTTGATAAGCCATAGAACCAAACCAAACCAAACCAGCTCTAGGTGTGTCAGCAGATACAGAGCACATCTCCAATTCAGGCCACTTTTTCTGACTAACTCTTTTTACTCTGAGCTCCCAGTGCTTCAAGAAAACAGTAAGTGCTTGGGTATTTCTTGTATCTTTGTTTTCCTTTCCTGCATATTGTTAAGCCCTATGCTTATTCAAAGTTGTAAGGATGCTTGGTTGAAATCCACAGTTGATCAAATGGTCTGCTAGGCTGGTGGTGGGTGAGTGAACTGCTTCTTTCTTCCGTCTATATTTTACATACCATATGAATACATCTACACATACATACTTATGTATATATGTACCCACACCCACTTGTATGTCTACCATGACATGCACTTACACATGTCTAACTCAATACAACCATGACAGGGATCCATTGTGACACAGCTACACAAGAATGTACTTATTATCTTGAACAAATCCTAGAAGCTACCATCCACAAAACAGCAGTTTTACAGCCAATTATCTCCCATCTTACAAACCATTCAAGTAAGACAGACAAAACACGCAGGACATTGCTGGAGAAGTAAAAACAAATTTGTTCATATTTACCAACCCCTCCGCTCGGGCAGGATATGACACAAGGTCAATTTTTAAGCAGAGTTTAACAGGTTTGAATTAAGAGTTTTCCTTCTCCTAGACTAGTTGCCTCACCAAGGCTGAAGAACCCTGTCATCCCTAGTAAAAACAAATTTGTTAGTCACATTCTCTTACACATGGATGTGCCAGTGTTGGTCAACCAGCAAAGACTTACATACATTAGCTCTGTATGGACTCTGGATGCAACCTAGAGAACCTATCAGGGGTGATAGCTGATAGGGATGGCTGGTGGAAGAGATTCTGTACTATAAGCAAGACTTCATGACTTCATGATGATGATGATGATGATGAATGCTGAAATTTATGATATTTTTGTTTTTTTGTAAACAGTTGCATGGCTTCAAGTTACTAATACTAATGATAATTTTCAAACAATTATTGCTTCAAGTACCTATTCTTAACAGAAATAATTTATACACAGTAATATGGTTTCAAGTATTTAAATTCAATACAAATAATCTTTTATACAGTTATAAGGTTTCAAGTATCCCAGTCTAATACTAACAGTTTGCCCACAATTACAAGGTTTCAAGTATTCCTACCTAATTCATTTGTAAATGTTTGATTATAATCATAACATTATATTTTCAACATTTCATTGTAACCTTTTTTTTAAACAGCATTTTATTTGTCTATAATAATTATTTGTTTGTACCCAATTATATAATATCAAGTATTTCTATCAAATACTGATAATTTATACACAATTGTATAGTTTCAAGTAACCATTCATATTTAATGATTATCATTTGTGTGTAGACATTTATATGGTTTCAAGTATTCCTATTCAATACAGATAATTTTTCTACAGTTATATGGTTTCAAGTATCTCTGTCTAATTTTAATACGTTTATATCATTTCAGGTACTTCTATCAGATACTCATAATTTGTATGTAATTATAAGGTTTCAATTATTCCAATCCAATACTAATAATTTCCAAATAGATCTATTTGACTCATAGATGGGACCCTAAGAAATTCAACCTCTTTGTTTCAGAGTGGACTTGGAACTAATGGCAATAAAGGAGTGACTCCAAGTAACTATTCCTATTTAATGATAATAATTTGTTTGTACACAGTTATATGGTTTCAAGTATGCCTATCCAAAACAAAAAATTATTCTACAGTAAAATGATTTCAAGTATCCTTGCCTAATAATAATAATTTTCTCACAGTGATAAGGTTTCAAGCATTCTTATCTAATACTAATAATTTCTAAACAGATCTGTTTGATTCAGAGATAGGACATTTACAACAAGTCTGGGTTAGAGTGGGTCTGGAAGTAATGGCAATGAAAGGCTGATTCCACACTTCTAAGAGTTCTAGAACTGGTGCCTCACCACCAAATGGATTTTAGTATCCTACCCCAGAAACTGATGATAAGCAACTGTCATATAGGACACTTGGTTATTAACTAGAATTTTCATACGGTGACATTTAAATGGATTTGTTGCAATTAAAACTGTTTGGTTGTTTTTGAAACACAAATTCAGTCAGAGAAATCCCCATGACATTGTGGCTAACATGCAGGACAGTGACATCATTGTAAGCAAATTCAAACTCTAGTTGTGCTATTATATTCATTTTCAGACTAATACCCTTGGAAAAGTATGAACTTCCTTATCCCTCCCAGCTGTGGGTTGAATAGTACTACTACTGTTCTTCTAGAAATCATCATCATCATCATGTCATGCCGCCATCACAGATATCCCTGACCCTCTCTCGCCACTTCTCCCTATCGTTCATCACTTCTGATAGGTCCTCAGGGCTACATCCCGTATCCTCGCAGAGCTGCTGTATGTAGGTTCAAGCTGGTTGTCCTGCTTTTGCTCGGCCATATGTGGGGGTCCATTGGAGTACATCATTTATGAGCTCATCCCTGCTTCTCCAGCAGTGTCCTGCATGTCTGGTTCATCTAACTTTGATAGTTTTCGTGATGGGAGGTAGGTGGCTGCACAGTTGGTGCTTTGTGGGATGTTGCCTTCAGGACTTGTTCAAAATTGTTCGCAGCATTCTTGTGTAGTTGCTGTCTAGCTTTTTCTCCAGCCATCCATATAGTGCATCCATATCACAATATTGAGACAACCACTGCTTGGAAGAAACTGCATTTCATTTTATCAGTCAGGTCTGACTTCCATATGACCGATAGCTTATCAATAGCTGTCCATGCCTTTGTTAGCCGAGTGTCAATGTCTTTTTCAGTTGATGAGACACTGCTTCCTAGGTAGGTGAACTTGTCTACTAGTTTCAGAGAGCTACCGTCTTGTGTGGAAATGTTGCCTGTTTGATTAAAGCACATGTATTCTGTTTTGTGTGCATTGACATGGAGGCCAGTACCTGCGGCGGCTTGTTCCAGAGTATGCAGTAGTGTTTTGGCTTGGGCAGGTGTATTTGCCAGAATCGCTATATCATCGGCATAGTCAGCATACAGCTTTGGTATTAAATAACCCATGAAGACTAATATGCCATTATACAAAGAAACCAAACCAAACAAATTCTATTCTAGAAAATAATGAAGAAATTATACATATCATGGATGAAATTTGAATTTCATTTAAATTAACAGGAATGACAAGACGTGAAATTTAACAATAATTTTATGGCATTTAATGATTAGATATCAGGGAAAATAAAATAAACAAAAACAATTATGAAAATTTGTTTAAAAAATACATGATATGGCTATAATTGATAATTTGTATTAATGAAATGTATTATATTGTTGTTTATTTGGTTTACCATAGTTTGGCACAAGGCCAGAAATATGGAGCAAACAAAGATAATCAAACTCACTAAGAAAGGGCTACTGGTTGAGTTTGCAAACCATTATACTATGCAACATTAATATGTTAATGAAAAAGTTCCCCTTTTTTACCATGTTGGCAAAATCTTATCTCAGCTCTTTATTATTTGTAAGTGTACTATTGGTTCCTATCATTAGGTTTATGCAAAAGCTCTCGGCATCTTTTCTTACAATATTAAGGGAAATCTGAGAATTGCCTTTGTAGTTTACTCAGCTCTTTATATCTTATCTACAGGATGTTTGTGTCAATTAGGTTGATATAAAAGTTCCTAGCACTTTTTTTACACACTATTAACAAAATCTATTTTTAAAAATTACCGGAAGTTTTTTGTTTCTCAAAGATACCTGCATCAGAAAAATAAGGCCTAAAAAACATTTAGTTTTGGGTTCCCTTAACTGCACTTTTTAAAGAAATTCAATTCTTTAAACATAAAATGATTAATAACAGTTATCATTAATGAAAGAATCAGGCAGGAATCCTCACAGAATTAAACATTTTGTTTCAATTGATTGGAATGGTAAGGCTGGAGATTTAGTGCTAGCTCTTTTGCCTTTGACAATTCAATGATGGCTCAAAACACAAGAGAATTCAATAAGATGACAAAGAGAAACGGTCAAAAATGTTATTCATTGTTTTTTAATAGCTTCAAGAAAAAAAGTAACAGTAACTGAAATCAGAAAATCAATCTATGTGAACTGAAGAAAATATGTGATAAAATTAAAGAATGTAATCTCCAATAATTTTTCTTTCTTTGCATATGTAGCACAATGCATAGAATTATGGACAATTTGAAATGAAAGAAAGATGTATAAAGTCTGAATCAGATGCCAAATGTGAACAAAAGACAAAATATAAAAGAAAAAATTTTTAAATGAAAAATCATAATTATCCCTCTGCTAATGAATAAATTTGTATTGTCATCAGCATCAGCAAGAATTGAAGAACCTACTCATCATGCAGTGGAAACCATGACAAACTCACGAGCAATTGATAGTAACTTTTCATCATAACTGGTCATTCCAGAAACTTAGCAAATTAATCATTGAAGCTTTTTTTTTTTTAGATATATAGTAGCTGAAGTACTCATATGTGTAGGAGTTATCCCCCTTGTTCTCTATCAATATTCTGATAATGAGGCCTTGTGGGTAAATAACAAAGATGACTTCCGACTTTATTTATTGCCAAAGGGATATTGAGTCTAGTATCATCGCCGTTCAGCCTATATTTCGATATGGTGCTGCGAACAGGATCTGACGCAGATGATACAAGATTCAATATCACTTTGGTAATGAATGACAGTTGGTAGCCATCTTAATTGTTTACCCATAGAGCCTCGTTATCAACATATTTATAGAGGAAAAGGGGCATAACTGATACATCTCCAAGTAGAAATTGAATCACAGATACAGGAAGACTAACAAACAAATATGAAATTCTTTCCATTCTCTTCACTTCAAAAAGTCCCTTGGCATTCAATACACTTATAGCAAGTTTTCTATTGGTTAGAATATCTCTGAATCTTTTTTTTTATATAGCATGAAGCTATATTTATCAAAACAGTAATTAACAATGAATGAAACATTAATTCTTTTCTAAATAGTTGTCTTGCCATTCAGCACACTTATTCCAGCAAGTTTTCTAATATATCTGCATCTCCTTTTTTGATATCGTGTCAAACTGTATTTACCAATATAGTACACAATAGTGAATTAAACATTAATTCGTTTCCGAATAGTCACTTCACATTCAACACACTTATCCAGGGAATTCTCTGAAACTTCTCTTTTAATAAGGTGTAAAGCTTTATTTCTTCTAATGTCTGCTACATCTTGAAATTTTACAGTTGAGAAGCATTTTCACTTTAGAAAACAAGAAAATATATTGAAAATCGATATTGACTCATCCTTACAAAGTTTAGACATCTGAGACGGCAGATAGTGTATATAAGTAAAGTTGGCAACCATAGTCGAAGCCGAACAGAAAGCTCCTTTTTCAATAGCTACTACACCAAGGTGTAGGAGAGAGTACTACTTCTTTCCCTGGATTGCTCCACTTTACTGATATTGCTGAGTTTTTAGCAAGGAGGTATCAAGTACCATTTTTAAAGTCTTTGGCATGACACAACCTGAGGATGAACCTATATCTCCTTGACTATTGGCGAACACTCTACTCACTAGACCAATGAGCCAGTATATATATATATATATATAATTTGTAAGCAAATAGTTAGAAAGTAACTTTATTTCCAAATGGGCAAGAGCTGATGGTTTTCACACAGATAAGTAATTTCAAGTATTGCAATCAAACACAATTCTTATTTTAATCAATTGTTGTGAATCTTAGTACAATGATAATAAAGGAGTACTGGCAAAGTTCCTGAACTGGAGCCTCACCATTAGATGGTTTAGTATCCTACACTGGACAATCAGTTGGTGGGTCTTACCCCTCTGCAGAATTGCAGTCAGCATATTCTGCCGCCCGAGCTGACAGGGTGCATGAATGGTTTAACTATTATAAAATACCTAACTCATGTAAACCGTGTAATTTGACATTTCCTCTTAGGAATTGGGAAATTTTGCCAATGTTTGATTTACTATTTAGATTTGCCTCTTTGGAACTTTGCCCTTTCTGGATTTAATGCTGAACTGGATTTTGTAATCTTTATTGACACAGAACTTAATACCAATCATTTGGAAGTTAAAACCCTCATCATAAGTTTATTTTAAATATTACCATTTAATATGTCAGACCTTCTAACAGGGGAAATTCATGTCAGTGAGGGTAAAAATATTCATAAAATTGTCACTCAAATTTAAAATGATTTTATTTAAAAACAATTTTAATAGTTTTTTTTTTTTTACTTGATTTTGTAACAGAAAGACAAATGTGAAATTACATAATGATACTAAAACAGGCATTAACATTCTTTTATCTGTTATAATCTCCTGGATTATTCAATTAAAAATTTACTGTTAATCCTAGAGATTTTAGAATCAGGTGTACCGGGTGTGTTTGAAAAGTAGCAAGACTAAAACTCTATTTACCCAAACAAGATGTTTGTACTGAATGAAACATTATTTTTTCAAAGAGTCCTCTTAGCATTCCAAACATGTATTCCACTGAGTTTTCCACTGGTTGAAGCACTTCAAAAAATCCTCTTTTCATATGGTGTGAGGCTGTGCTGTCATATTCTTTTTTATGTTTTCCATATCCTCATGATGGATTTTCATTAGAGGAAGCAAGAAAAGTCACATAGAGCAAGATGCTGTGGTAATACAAAGAGTGAATACTAACACAAAAATAGTATTAACATACTTTTATTTGTTAAAAAATAATTTGCTGAGAATCATAGAAATTTTAGAATCATGTATATGAGGTGTGTTCAAAATGTATTGAGACTAAACCTATAATGATCAAAACAGATATAAACAATGAATAAAACAATAATTTTTTCAAGAATCCCATTAGAATTTTAAACCCCTATTTCACAGTTTTCCATTAGTAAAAGCACTTCTGAAACAGCTCTATTGATATGATGTAAAACTGCATTGTCATATATCTTTTGATATTTTGGTTGTAATAAAGACCTCATCTTGTTATTCTGAATTCAGAATCATCCATTTCCAAGACTAGTTTCCCACTAAAGCTAGAAATACCAGTCTTTTCTTCTATTTTACCTATAGCTGGAAGGAGAAGATATGGATTCATATCAATCATGTGGTCATTAATTCAGGCAAAACATAAACATTCAGAGCCAAAATTTGAACCAGGCTTGTTATGTAATGGCTTCCACCAACCTGATTATTGTAGATGTGTCATTGTGATTGACAGGTGATTGGTCAAAGTTTAATTGCTGCTGAAACAGATTGATTGCCAATTATAGGCAGCCACACATAAGATATGAGAGATTTAGTTAGATTCAAAAAGTTAGTTGGGACCAAGTTAGCAAAAGTGTAAAGTTGTGTCATGTAAGTAGAAGCTTAATTAAAATCGACACCCCCATCCCACTGAAGGTGGGCAACAGCTTGTAAATGAAGGGGTGACATTTTACATTCATTGTGTGGTTGAAACGTCACCACATCTTCTTTTTAGTGAAACCCATGTAAAAAAGAAATATAATACTTGAAATAATCGTGAGTGGATTCTATGACCAATATATCTGTGTCTTTTCTTTTATAAGGAACAAGTTGCCATATTTTTTTATAAGGAACAAGTTGCAATATTTCTTTTATAAGGAACAAGTTGCAATATTTTTTTTTCTTGAGAACAAGTGAAAACATTTCTTAATATACGTAAGTGACAACATTTTCCTTGAATCTTTTTCTACAAGATTTTTCTTCTTGAGAAAAGTGATATTTTTTTTGGAGAACAAGTAACAACATTTAATTCTTGAGATCTTCTACTTTTTAAAGTCCCCTGAGTATATTACAAGCTTACTGATTCCATTTTCCCCATTGACAATCATTATACTACCCAAAACATCGAACTGAACTGGCATTAATCAGTTATTTTTATATTTAGAAATTATGAATACAATTTTTACTTAGCTTGATAATTTTTTATGTAGAAGTAAAATGATTTAATGCATCTTCTGCAGGAAAAATGCATTCTTCATGCCATGGAAATGATATTTCCTTTCAAAAGAAAGACTACAGCAACCAAAAGAAATTTGTGAATATTTTTGCTGCTACTATTTTCGAATATGAAAAAGGATAACCACACGATAAATGTACAGTTGACAAGATGGCTGTGTGATTGCAAATAAAGATCTTTGGTGGCTTCAAAATGCCTTAGGAAACAAAATAATTGGTCTCTCTCTCTCTCTCTATATATATATATATATATATATACACCAATTATTTTGTGCCATAAAGCACAACTGGCCGCTTTGATAAATAGAATTATTAATGTTAAATAGCATTACTAACCCATTTAACTGTGTGCAAATAAAGGAACTCTGGCTTGTTTAAAATTGTTAGCTACAAGCAAAATTTTATATATATATAAAACTGAACCATTGGTCTAATGTGTAGAATGTTCTCCAATGGTCTGGGAGACCAGAGTTCAATCCTTGGCTGAATCATACCAAAAGCTCAAAAAATGGTACTTGATTCTGCCTTGCTTAGCACTCAGTATTATAAGATAAGGATCAAAGGTAAAGTGGAGCAATCCCTCCTTTACACCATGGTGTAATAGCTATTGAAAAGGGAGCCTTTAGGTTACCCTCGACTATGGTCACCAACTTTACTTTTATATATATATATATATATATAATTTGTTATTAAATGACCTACAAGGGTTTATATGCCAACCAACCAACAAACAACCAACCGACTCTTGTTGAATATACATCTTGCTGATATTTTTCTAAATTTTTGCTTAAAACATATTCAAAATATTTATAATATTCTAGTTAAAAATAGAGATTAATATGAGGATTAAAAATATGTATTATATACGTTATGGCTTTTACAGACCAGTGAAATAACAGGAACAGATTTTAACAAGGGGCAGATTGTCATCTAAATGTCTCTTTTCGATTTTTATCTCCAAAGCATAAAGCCTAAATAAAAGTTTTCATTATATATATATCATCTTTATGAAATGGAATGCATGTTACAATTTTGTAAGTCTTTTAATTCTTTAAATTCCAATTTATTCTGCTGGGATAACTTGGTACTAGTGTTGTCATAGTTGACATTGAATAACCGATGGGATTCAATTTCCAAGTTTGGAATTCACAGAATTCTGAGACTCGTTGTCTTCCAAGGCTAGAGATCTCAATCTGCACTGCTATTTTCCCCATAGCTTCTAGAAGATTAACAACATCAAAATTCTCAGTACTTGAATCTGCTAGGAACTCTGAAGATATTTCTCAACAAATGGTTCGTAAACTCGTCAAACATTTCATAAAAGCTAAAAGTAGATCTAATACTTCAAACAATAAGGTGATGGATCAGATATAAACTTACACTCATGTTAACATAGTCCGGAACAGTCACATGACAAGAGAAACCGCATTTTGTAACTCATAAAAATTGAGAGAAAATGTCTTAAACTTCAGTTGCGTTTGAGCCTGGCCGCTCCATACAAAAATTGCTCAGAAAACTCCACTGGCAGTGGGTCCAATGCTTGGTCAATCATTGTCATAAAAATCAAGATTCTTACTAAAACAAGTTGGTTGTTAAGTTTGTCTATTACCAAAAAGCAAAGAAGACATCATATGAATACGAAAGACTTCATTATAAGGACTCTTGCACTGATCTCTAAAATACGCGCACACACACACAAAGGACTTTACACTCAATATCAAATATATTCCTTTTTTTTTTTTTTACCTTTGTTACATTTCGTACAAATTTATGTTTGTTATTGTTGCAAATGTTTATTCCCCAATTTTATTTCCTGTCATTCGAACACCTTTGGTATTTCTTCTCTCTCTCTCTCTCTCTCTCTCTCTCTCTCTCTCTCTCCAAGCGGTCAAGAATGGGAAATTTCCCCTCTTTCAATGAATTAGTTCCAACTCAACAATCAACAAGGTATACTGTTGTCCTCTGCCGCAACAAATTCCTTGTCACTGTACTTTAAAGAACTTGTGTAACACCATTATAAGGAATATTGTTAAATATTGCGACCGAAGATGTTTTTTTTAATTACTCCAAAAATTTGCCATTCATCTGCATTAAATGCAGTTGTTGCTGTTTGCATAAATTGAACTCATTGGTATTGTGGGTAGAGTGTTCGCTAATGGTCCGGGAGATCTGGGTTCAATCCCAGGTCGCGTAATACCAAAGACTTTTAAAATGGTACTTGATACCTCGTTGCTTAATACTCAGTAATATAAGGTACGTATCAAGGGTAAAGTGGAGCAATCCAGGGAAAGGAGTAGCGCCCTCCCTTACGCCTCGGTGTTGTAGCTACTGAAAAGGAAGCCTTCTGGTCGCCCTCGACTACGGTCGCCAACTTTACTTACTACACCTCTTTCTTAACTAATGAATCCTTTATCACAGTTCACAGGAAAATGCAGGTGGGGAACAGAACCGTTAGGCAATCGGATAGTGACCGAGAGCCCAAGACACCAATGAGCTTTCATATAAAAAGTCTTATTTTTGCAGTGAACCTTAAATGAAGCAATGAGTTACAGTTAAAATGTTTCAGCATTCTGGTCTTATGCCGAACTAAGAAGACGTTTATGAACCCCGGATGTTCAATGATATAGATATATTTGTAACCCTACTCGGTAGCATTGAAAACAAACACCTCAATAGATTATTCCAAATACTAGATTTGACGACAACAATGTTAATATATCCTTGAAGTTTGTATGAGAAATCTTGAAAGATATAATTTTCCATTTGAGGTGTGGCGATTTAGGAATTACCAAAGAACTCCCAACCGGATGTTGACTCGTCGGCTGCCTGATACAAAATGTATAAATGCGTCGCCACGCATAAGGCTCCACGCATCCATCCGGTTAAAATCAGAAAAAAGAAAAATAATAAAATGTAAAGTAGCCAATGAGAAGCGGTCGCGCCAAAATTAGAAGGATTTTCGAGTAGCGAATTTGGAGCCGGTGAAGAGACATAAATTCTCAGGTTTTCTGTGAACCGACCTCTTTTCGGGTAGTGACGTCGAACCGACAACACCGTTTTTACTATCTGGTGTTTTGGGCACCACGCTATGTCTTTAGACGTAGCGTTGGTTAGTCCATTCACCAGGTAAATAAAGGAAAGTATGAAAGAAAAGTTTTTCGTCTCTTGTCTGTTTCTATCTTTCCCTTTGTATATTTCTTGTGGACCTTCTTTGGGCAAGGCATTGCACCGGCCAAGTCAACGTGGGGTAAAGCAAAATAACCAAAATATGGAGTCAGATATCTTACGGCAACACAGTCTTGCCCTTAGCCACTGACCTTCATAAAAATTTTAAACCCCACAGAGGATAGAAAGCTAAAACAACGAGATCCAAGTTCTTAACACGTACGTACGTACGTATATATATCTTATATTAAGTTAGTTAAACTCTTGAAGTCTTGATTAAGAAGTAATTGTAGTAAAAATATTATAACTAAATTTTAGAAAACAAAAAAAATATCAAGAAAATGTTTTATTTTTTAATAAAAAGATATTTATTTTTCTCATTTATATAAGATAATAAAATAAAACAACAATAATTAAACGAACTCATAAACAAACATGTTATTATAAATAAACACATTATTTTATGTAAACTCCAAAAATGCCCTGAGTAAGTTGTCGACTAGTACTCTAGTACTGAATATTTTAATTGAATTAAAGGAACCATTCTCGATTTAATCTTTGCCATTTATCGATATCACAAATTTAGGCAAGTAGTCTTGCCTAAGGCATTTGTCATTAACCTACTCTTTTATAATACATTACTATTGTAGTTTCACTAAAAAAAAACTATAAATATCATTTTTTTAAATTGGGATTGGTTTGCAGCGTTTTGTCATCGGCCATATTTGCTGGCATATTAGTTCACCCGAGTTTTTACTTTACTCGAGCAATTACAATTATACAAAATGGCGTCACAAAAAATTATTGTTTCTTGAAAAAATTGATTCGCTTGAAGATTTATTCATTTTACAGTATTTACAAATGTTAATTTATTTACTTTATGTTTATGTCCATTGAATATTTAATATTATTTTAATATTTTGTGTTACATAGAATAATAGATATCTAATATAATTCATGTGTACATATGAATTGACTACTATCTTTAAAAAAATTATTCTTATATAAAACCTAGATAACTTTATTGAAAAGAAAGATCAAGATTTTATGGTACAAAAATGAGAACAAACATATGAACGTTTAATTGGCCAAACCCAACAGTTGCACAAAGAAAAGACCACTGTTGGCCTATACTTATTGTACATGGGCCCTTATGATTTGTATATATCATATAATGAAATACCTGGTGTACACATGAAACGAGGTTATAATCTGGCATGCTGTGCGACAAATTACTTTTAGTGGGCCCCCAGATACCCGTGGGCCCTAGGCCAATGGCCTACTATGCCTATTGGTAATCCGGCCCTGCAGGGAACATTTTCTTTAGTTGCCTATGTAAGTAATGTTTTTTTCTCTCCTATGTTTGTGCCCCAAGCAGAAGGACTTTTGTGTTTCATCTGACCGGCTGTCTCTCTACTTGTGTCTCCTCATTTCTGTTGTTCAGCGATCTAATAAAGACAGGAAGTACTCAGTTTCTTCTCTGACAACTTCAATCTTCAGTTTCTTGCTATTCTATATATATTGCTCTTGCCTTTTATTTTGTGTTGCCTAACACAGCAAAAATAATAAACAAAGGATGCTGGGAAACATGCAAGAAGAAATTTTTCATTAGCAGCGTTCATAACAGTATATTTGATACAACCACCCCCTTTGGAATTTCATGCCATCGCATTATCCTTAATACAATCCTTGAGAACAATGAAGAGAAGCTATAAGGGGTATAAGAGGTTTGGGTGGACTGGAAAGATCAAGAAATTGGTCGCTTACTTTTTCTTCTTGTTCCCCTTCACTAATAATCTTTTGTTGGTTGTTCATGCTGAAAAGGAATAAATGACGGAAAAGAGACCAAGATACTTTCAAACTCAACTTTTATTCTCAGGTTTACAACTATTTCGTAGACAGGAATGTTTATCCTGAACCAGTACAAATAGCCGTACTTCCAGATCGGGAGTCTATCTGGATCTGAGAAGGAGTTTCTTTTTGATACCAGGAAGCCCATCTTTTCAGGCATGCCTAGAATGTCTTTCCTGTCAGAGGCCTCCTGGGAGATTGTTATTTTTTGCATTTATTTATTTTATTTTGTGTTTATTTTATTTTCATTTATTTATTTTTCTTTTTATGTTATTGGGTTTTTTATTTATTGTTCAATCTCCACGTACATGTCTCACACAGGACATTTACAAGCAAATATCTTGTTTCGATCCCAACAGATTCCATGAAGGGAGTGTTACTGCTGAAAAGATGAACTATAGAATAATAGCAGAAGCAATTTCTGATACAGATACAACAGCATTGCAAGAGGAAATTGTATCATTTGCAAACAGTTAGAAAGGAATTTTCAAACAGAAAATGTTAATGAAATCAAAATTTGAATTTGATTGTGAAATGGGTGATGGTAAGGAAAAGGATCAGTAAGAAATGTTTGTTATGAGCATTCAAATTGCTATGCTCAGCTGCCAATTTGTTAGCTACATGCAGATATTTGTAATTGTCTTTAACTGAAATCATTTTGAGATGAGGCTTCTTAATCTGAGAATTAATTTTTATTTATTGCGGACTTTTTTGTCCTCATCTTGTGTGTGTGTGTGTGTGTGTGTGTGTGTGTGTGTGTGTGTGTGTGTGTGTGTGTGTGTGTGTGTGTGTGTTGTTTCTTCTTTCACTACGTTTCGGCCAAATTTCACCTCTGGCCTTCTTCAGGTGATTTTTACCGCGACCTCGGATAGGAATGATGAGTCTTGTATCCTATCCGAGGTCGCGGTTAAATTACCTGAAGAAGGCCAGAGGTGAAATTTAGCCGAAACGTAGTGAAAGAAGAAACGACACAAAAAAAACTACCAAGATGAGGACAAAAAAGTCCGCAATAAATAAAAATTAATTCTCATGCAGATATTTGATAACATTAAGCATCATACTGTGTACACATGAAGAATAGTTTTCTAAATTAAGATTGTCAAAGTCAAAGCTCAGATCAGCACTCAAACAAAGTCATCTGGAATCGTTTATCTTCATTGTCGTTAAAAAGGAAATACTTTGGAAGCTGAAAAAAGACTAAGAAAGCAATAGGATTACAAACATTTCTAGTGAACAATGAGAATTCCTGTTGCTTTAAAATAACACGTTGTCAAACTAGTAGGAAAACATTTACGTAAATTTGCTTACCTGGAAAAGTGTTTCTTTGGCTTGAGTTCTTTGTTTAATGGCATATCAACCTTCATGGGTTATTTAATGCTAAAGCCATCCTTATAGAAGAATAGCAGTGATAAAATTTAACCGATTAACTGAGGGATTAAGGAAATGCATACCTTTCCCAAAAGAATTGGTTCTAAAGTGAATGTAATTGTGCAACTGGAGTTCAAATTTGCTAACTTCAAAGCCTCAGTTCAGCACATTACACATTATACCATGGGAACTTACCTGGTAAAGTGTATTGTTCTATAAGATGCAATACATTATTATTTGGTTCATCTATTCACTGTCATATCCATAAAGTTTAATTTTCTGTGTGACATCAAAGCATGGACTGCTATTGATAGGTTTACGACCATACAAAAAAATGGGAATTCTTCCAAGCTGTAGCTGTGTTAGTACAACAGTGTGGTTGCACCACAATGACTTTAACAAAGCGCTTTGAGAAAAAAAACTTGATGAGAACTATACTAGGATTCGTATATGCTGTTTTAAACCAATCCTAAAAGTAACACCTGAGAAAACAGCAACTGTACGACCACTTACCTCCTATCTCGCAAACTATCCAAAATATCCTGGTCACTGTTGGTAAAGTAAGGATGAACTCAGCAATGACGTTTTCCTGTTGTCTCCAACATATGGACATACCAGCATTGGCAAACCAGCAAAAACTTACATTCATCCACTTTGTGCAAACACTGGATACTATCTAGATGACTTACCAAGAGTAATGACCAATAGAGATGGATAGGGAAAGAGAGTCAAAGAGAATCCATGCTATCAGTTCATCTTGATAGTGATGATGATAATGACATTAATGAAACAGCATCTTCAAGACTATTATAACTATGCCTTATGAGGATAATTAATTTGCATATTCATCATTCAAAATAAAAACGAGACAAATAACCATTTTTATTATACATTTCCAATTTGGTCGTTTGTGATACTTATAAGAGATTATTTTGTTAAAATCCTCAGTTATTCAAAAGTTACCACTTTCTGCCCTGAAACTGGTAACAACCTTGACAAGTAAAGAAGTGAAAGCAATGTTAATTTTTTTTCATTAGTATATTTTGAAAATTCAATAAATCTACAATTTCACCTCTAAAATGTTATTTTTCAGTAGTGTTCAAATAAAATAATAACCTAATTTAACCAATATTTTATTTAATAAATGGATTTATTAATAAATCGAATTTGTTCTTTTGTTCCAGTCAACACCAGGAACACCTGCTGGTAATTATATAAATGCAGATAACTAATAATCATATCATTTCTTATTTTCTGGCCGATTGTCTAGTGGGTAGAGTGTTCACCAATGGCGCAGGAGACTAAGAATCAATCCCAGGTCAAGTCATACTAAAAACACAAAAAATGGTACTTGATGCCACCTTGCTTAACACTCAGTCTTACTATGTATGGATCAAGGGTGAAGTGGAGCAATTCAGGGAAAGGAGTAAGTCCCTCCCCAACACCTTGGTGTAGTAGCTATTGAAAAGAGAGTCTTCAGGTTGCCCTCAACTGTGATTGCCAACTTTACTTTACTTACCTTTAGGGTCACATAGATTAGGGAGGTAGGATATGGAATCTGCGACCCAAGTTCAAATCCAAGAAAAGACTGTTTATGTTTCACTTCGTGTTAATGCCCTTGAGAAAGGCTGGAACCAATCTGTTCTCCTCCCAGCTATGGGTAAATAATTGAGCAGACTTGATTCTTTTGCCTTTGTAAAGCACTCTTTCTAGGAGAAGGAAAACGCTGCATTAGAGCCAACTGTACTCTGCTTAAAAAATTGATCTTGTGTAACATCTTGCCTATGGTCGAGGGGTTGGGTAAACACATATATTACTTTATTTATTCTACATTATATGTTTTAGGCATATGCATTTTAGACGTCAAGTTATAATGAAGGGGCCCAACTGCAATGTACGTTGAATTTTAGACTTTTTCATTGCCTTTGAAAAAAATACGCCCTCTTTACAGACACAAACTGTAAAATCAAGAACACATTTTTTTGTGACGACAATAATGAAAACATAAACAAATGTCCACACATTAACATCCACACATATTTTAGACATGGAGTTTTAGAAACAAATGGTCCAATTGAGATTCTACATAACTGTATAGAAAAGAATGGGACACATCCCATCCCATTCGTATTCTACACAATTAAATTTTTTTATCCATTAGATTTTTTTATTTACCCCTGGACAAAAGTTTACGTTTGAGCACAGTTACATCATATTAAAAAATACCAGAAAAATCCACTAAGACAATATCTAAAATTTAGGTAGGGGTGTCTCCATGGCATAGTGACTAATGTGCTTGACTATGACATTGTAGTAAATGAGTTTGAATTTCGGTCATGCTATTACATTCACTTTCGGACTAACACCCTAGGGAAAGGTATGAGCCTCCTTCCTCCTCCCCATCCAATTCTAAGTTAAATAGGATCAATACTGTTTTTCTTCAAGGCTAGCTTTGGCATTAAATAACCCATGAAAGTTAATATGCCATTAAACAAAGAAACCAAAACAACCCAAACTATATCTAAAAATTTTCAATGCTGTCAAACTCCATCAAAAGTAATATGCACACCCCTTTCAGAGCAAAACCACCAGCTCTCAAAAATTATCTGTGTTATTCAGATACTCCTCTTAATAAAAACATTATTTTGGCAGAATATTTATTAAACCTTAATTATGATATTGTTACAAGTAATACATGAAATGTCATCTTAATCAAAGTCAGTGGAGATTATCTGCCCTTGTTTGCATGATGAGGTTTTTGAGTAGTCACTAAGAGGCAAACATAGTTCCCTTAGCTACAAGGAACTAGTTCTCTTTCTCTTAGAATGCAGTAAGAAGAATAACAAACAATTTTATTAAAGTGTGAACGTTAAGATATCTTTTAAATGCAAAATGAAGATATGTGCGCAAGAATGAAGATGTGTGTGCCTGCATTAGGAACAAAATACTTCCAGTACTTACTGGAGCAATTTCCTATGTTATGATGACATGTCAATTACAAAAAGGTTGGTTGGTTTATTTTACGGTGTATCAACCCTTTTCGGGTCATTTAATGCCGGATTAGATTTCAAACGATTCAGTTTAGTATAAGTACAGTTTTTGTTTATCAACAGTTAAATGTCAAAACAGTTCTATTTCAAACAATTCAGTTTAGTATAAGTACACAGTTTAGTTCTATTTGATCCATAGATAGGACCCTATCAGGTGTTACCACTCCAGGCCAGAGTGGACCTGGGAGCGATGGCAATAAAGGGGTCCTCCGCATTCTCTAAAGCTCCAACATTACTGGAGCCTCACCATCAGATTGTTTAATGTCATATCTTGGACATTCGTAGGGTGAGTCTTACGGTGCATTGTACAGCCCCAGCTGATTGTGCAATAACATAAAAGAAAAGTTTGTAATAAACAAAAAGTTTAAATACGTTAGTACAGTGCTCCTAAATATAATGTCCAAAGAAAGTCTGTTTAGGTAGAATATTATTTTGTGTGATATGGTGTCTTGTTGACATCAAGTTAATCACTCGTTGGTGTGTAAATTGGTCAGTTTTTATACATGCCAAGTGGATCAAAATTAGTTTTGTTGTGGGATTGACTGAAATATGTGATTTTTGGGGTCACTAAGTATTTTCACCTCTATATATATGAAAGTATGTCATGACAAAAAATGGTTTATCACTTATCTGGCATTTCTCCTCCTCTATGTTTTACTTATAGGATACGTATTTCTTCAGTTTTAGGTAAATCAACTCAGAACACGTAGATATGAATATTCCAGAAAAAAGGATCAAAATCTCAATTACATAGAATTTATACTCTTATATTTTTAAACCAATCCGCGAAGGACACATAGAATAGAATATTTTAGAAAAAGCGGATCAAAAACTTGTAAAAAAATTTGTCTCAGAAGCTAAAATAGTTAGGTTCCAAAATAAATTAGTAATTTCTGTAAATCTGATAAATTAAGACGGGTAATGGGTTGCGTTTTCGCCGACGTTCGCACATTTGAACTTTATTTGACCTGTAATAAAGTTTGAATATTTTACTTTGATCCACTCTTATTTCACCCAAAATTCTAAATAGCTAAGTTTTATAGTTCAAAGCAGAGACCAACAGATGTGCAGACAGGCACATCACGGCACGATAGATTGACGTCAGATGACCCACTAATATACACTACGGTTAGGAGAGTGACTGAAAACTCATACGTACCAAGACACACGCGTATATACACTCATACACTTGTATGTAAGTACAAGCTTATCTCCTCTCTTTAGTTCGGACATACTCACACATATACGCACATTAAATTTGACTGAAAATATTCATGTTTTAAACACACATATGAACACCTTTTGTATAATCATTGCCATTGTCGTGTTGATATAATATATAAAACTGTTTTTTTTTTTTATGTTCTTGGTTTTTGTCAAATTTCTCTTGTCTACGTTACTTGTGCAAATTTGTGTTGTATTATTGTGGAACTAACACCCGAAGTTTTACTTTTCGTGGAACCTCGGGAATAACTATTCCTCCACACGCTTATGTCAGAATTTTATTGGCATATCTTTCTTGAAAGCTTTTGCAATTGTGTATTAAGTCAACGGTACAAAGAGAGCTGCTTAAAAATGACTTCTGCATTAAATAAGCCAACAAGAATTGGCATGCCATAAATCCAACTAATCAACCAACTAATCAACGATTTTTGTACATTTTTATTTGCACTTAATGATAATAGAGAAAAATTTAAAAACAGAGTAATCCAAAAGCGATGAATTTATTACGAAGGAAAGTCGACGTTAAAACATTTCAGTTTTAATAAACCTATTGCGGAGCCGATACTTCATTGCCTGTGACAATCACGTGATAGTTTTTCGAAAGAGAACGCTCTTTGAATAATTGAACGGTTATATGATCTTTCTTTGAATATATTCTCTTTCTCCTGTTTTTGTATTTTATCAAACATCCATCGTTGTTCTATCAACACTTGTTACACTATCTTAAAGTTCTGATGAAGGCTCATTTAAACCGGAACGTTTTAACATCGACTTTCGATTTGTAATAAATTAATCACTTTTGGATTAATTTGTTTTTCATTTTTTTCTCCATATTGTCGGATTCCTTTCCATTATTTACTTCCACTTAATTATAAGATAAACAGCATCAAACTCAACATCAAGCTTAATGACAATAAAAAATGACGTTGTTTTCAAGTGGTTTTCAAATAAATAGAAGTACTGTATAATTAGCACTTAATATTTATCAACAATTAACACTTAATACCAACTTCCTTTGAGAAAATATAGTGACTGAAGTGAGCATGACCTCAGACCCCACACTATTATCATTAACCATTACAACTCTGAGAATCCCCCAACTAGACTCCTGCCAAAAAAAAAAAACAAAACATTTTAAAGGTTATAGCAATGTAGAAATGGGCATCCCCAGAACAAAATTCAGGCTACCCAGCCATATGTACTTTGTAGTAGCACAAATGCGTGGTGCCTTCAATAAGTTTCCAGACTTTTTGTACAGGTATTTAAAATTGTCGTAGACTCTTAAAAATTCAGTATGTTATTGCTATATATCTTATGAGATGACTGACCAATTTTTAAGATTTCAGATTCAAAGGCACAGCTACAGCAGCAACTGGAATACACCCTACTAAAGACTGATTGTCACAGCTGGTGAATTTCAAAAATGCAATCTGGACGTGAGGACACTTTAGAAGAACGATATGCAATAAAATTCTGTTTTAAACTTGGAAAAAATGCCACAGAAATGTATGAAAAGCTTCAGACTACTTTTGGAGCATCTTGCATGAACCAAGCATCAGTTTTTGAGTGGCATAAGAGATTCAAGGAAGGCAAGGAGTCTGTAAGGGCTGATGAGAGGTGTTGGAGGAGTAATGAAGTCAGTACACCAGAATTGATTTGCCAAAGGGTTAGGGTTACTATGTTGAGGTTTTAAGAGGGTTCAGGAAGAGATTCCGTCAGAAGAGGCCAGCACTCTTCAGATCGGGTCAGTGGCATTTCCACCAGGACAATGCACCAGTCCACAACTCCATTCTTGTCACAGACTATTTGAGAAAGATGGGCATCAAGACACTTCCTCACCCTCCCTATAGTACAGACCTTGCTCCCTGTGACTTTTGGTTATTCCCTAAGCTCAGAGGCTGTTGTTATGAGACGATTGAGGAGATGAAAGAGGCTGTGACGAAGGTCATTGACATGCTCACACAAGAGGACTTCCATGTGGCCTTTCAGAAGTTTTTGGAATGGTACAAGGGCATTGTAGCTGGAGGAGATTACTTTGAAGGAGACTAGAGTTTCATGTGTGTACTATCAATAAAAGTGCCCATACAAAAAAGTCTGGAAACTTATTTAATGATCCTCATACCAGCTATATTCACTGGTCCATGCCTCAGATGTAAGCACACATCTGATTAGCTGTATTGTTACTAGTATAGAATACACATTTTTTTAACCCTAGAATAATCAATAAAAATATACATAAGAACATTCTAGAAATTTGAGATCAAAACCGCATTAGCATTGAAGTTACATTTTTATATTTTTCAACCCATCAGCTAAAAACATAGAATAAGAACATTCTAGAAAAACAGGATCAGAAACTAATTAACAGAAAATATTTAGGCTCTAAAATAAATAAGTTAAAATACGAATCTGATTGGTCAAGAAATGTCTATGCACTTAAATGTTAGGACCTGCAATAAAACTATTTTTTGATCCACTACTAAAGTATAAATAACCAAGAATTAAATCAACCAGGTCAGTTGTCGGTCATTGAATTCCACGGCCAAAAAGTCATTCCATCTACTACCCAAAAAGATTTTTCACTAGAGGTCATGAAACCAGCAGCAGAGCCGCAATTAAGATTCAAAGGGAAGGACTCATGAACTTTCTTTCATCAATGCAAGAAAAAACACAGTACAGACTTAATGAAAGCAAAGACCCACACTCACAGTCCATCATTCATATGCACACACATATATCCACATATGTAAGTAAAGACAATTATTTTTATCCAACTTACTTCGGCCAACCATGAAACCATTTATTTGATAGACTTTATTAACATTTAAACACACACACACATGTGAACAAACTTATTTTCATTTAACTGGCCATAACTTTTTTCTACAAAGGTCACTCGCACATTATGTTTCTCATTTATTTTCATTCCTGTTTTGTGATGAATATTAAACTGTTTGTTCTTTAATGTTCATTGTTGTCATATTCCATTTACATGATTGTAAAAATTTGTGTTATATTTGTGGTGGAACTAATCATGAAGTAATACCCATAAAATACGGATGAAAACTCGCTACATACACCTACTACACTAGGCAATAACGATGTAGAAATGAGGAATCTCTTGCCAGAATTAAGGATGCTTGAGTACATGTATTTTCAGGCAGCAGCTCAAATATACATTCCTTGAGTTCTAAGGGCTACTTTGAAATTGGATTGGAAATGATTTTCTTTTCAAATTGGATAGGAAATGACTTTATTTTCTAAATTAGAGTATCTTAATGCAATTTCACAAGATAGAAACTTGTGAAATCGTATCATTTTTACTGTGTTGTGATGAAACACAAACTTACCAGATTGAAACATTGTGATACATAGATGCTAAACTATCGACTTTAATGATACTTTTTTTATTTGTCTTTGGCAGTAACCTATCCAGTAAATTCATCTTCATTGAAGATGGCGAGAAAAGATATAAATTCATAACCTCTAAGACTGGAAATATCTTATGCAATACCATAAAAGAAAATGTTGCTCAATGGTAAGCACAGCTATTTTGGAAACTTACTTATTTTAAAATATAAACAGGATGACAAATGATGGTATAATATTTACCAACCCCTCCACTCGGGCAGGATATGACACAAGGTCAGTTTTCAAGCGGAGTTTAACAGGTTTGAATTCAGAGTTTTCCTTCTCCTAGACTAGTTGCCTTACATAGGCTGAAGGACCCAGTCTGCCCTACTACTTACCCATAGCTGGAGGGAGAATAATTGGATTCCTACCTTTCCCAAGGGTATTAGTGCTATATGAAATGCAATCAGTCTCATCCAGGATTTGAACTCGTGTCGCCGTGTCCATTTCCTACGGCGATAACCATTACACCACAGGCACCTCCACAAATGATGGTATAGTGGACAAATAAGTAAAGTAAAGTTGGCGACCTTTGCCAAGAGTGACCCGAAGGCTCATTTTTCAATAGCTACTACACCGAGGTGTAGAAGAGGGTGTTACTCCTTTCCCTGGATTGCTCCACTTTACCCTTATAATGCTGAGTGTTAAACAAGGAGGTATCAAGTACTATTTTTTTAAGTCTTTGGTATGACCTGACCTGGGTTGGAACCCTGGTCTCGCGGACCATAAGCCAACAGTCTACCCACTATACCAATGAGCCGGATAGTAGACAAATGCATACTTATAAAGAGACTGACAAACATTTCTTTCTTATAATGATTCTTTTTTTACTCAAACAACTATTCAAGTTTTTTCCCAGTTACATTCCTGATACCTTCTTGCAAGATTAATAGTGGTCAGATACTAGAGAAAAACTGTTCCAATGCTATATAAAGAAGTCTTTGTATGTCATGTTAAACATGCTTGAAACAAGAATTATTACCCTACATATGAATGGGATATAGGTACAGATAGATATGCAACTGTAGAATTTATAAGTATTTTACAAGTTAGCATTGGTTTGGTTTGGTTTGGTTTTATGGCATATCAACCCTTTTGGGGCTCATTTAACACTGAATCTAGTCATTTTGATGAAAGTTTGTATGTTTCAAAGTCTTCATATCTTCAAATATTTACTCATGGTGTACATTTCTATGCAGATAATTTTATTCAGTAATTGTCATATACTGATTTGTTTTTATATACTTTGGTATTGTTTATATTTTTATTGGTCAGGTCTTTAAATTTGTCCATATAGACCCACTGCTTGTTCGGAGGATATTTTAATGTCCATATTAGTTTTTTTTTTAATAGTTCTTTCAGATAAGCATAATTATGAAATAATTTTAAACTTTTATAAGTTTTTTTCGGATCCCTTTCAACATACAACATCACCCATAGATAAATACACCAACTAATATCTTATTAAAGAGTTTTCTAAATTAAAGATAGTAATATTTTATTATTTTTGTGGAACACTATGTAATCAAAATGGATATTATAGGTACTTATTGTGACCAAACTCAACTGCATTGAAGCTCTGTAACAAAAAATAAAATTGCATCACTGTTGTATGTATTTACCCAATCCATTCACAATGAGCAGGATGTGACACAAAGTCAATTTTTAAGTGGAGTATGGCTGCTTTGAATTCAAAGTTTCTTTTCTCCAAGACAAGTTGCCACACCAAAGTCCCAGAGCTCAGTCTGCTCTACTATTCAGTCATACCTAGGAGAAGGAAAGATGCAATCATGCTTTTCCAAAGGGCATTAGCATGAAGTGAAATGCTAACAATCTTGTCCAGGACTTGAATCATTCATCCCATTTCCAATGATGATTACCCTAACTCCAAGCAACATCACTGTAACCAAAAATGACATATGAGGGCCCAACATTCCAGTTAAATCTGTGAACCTTTGGACTATTTATGCAGGTGATTTGTTTATAGTGGTGAAGGTTTGTGTTGAACTAATCACACTACTTGGATAAGCTAATAACAGAAGAGCATTGCAGCAATGTATCAAAGATTTTCCTGAAAAAACATTCCTCATGTTTTGGATTTTTCCTTCTCCAAGACCAGTTACCTTACCACAGCTAAAGAGCTCACTCTGCTCTACTATTTACCCATAGCTGGAGAGAGATGAGAAACACTCTCTGGCCCTTCCACAAAACATTTGCACAAGGTGGAATACAACAGCCTCATCCAGGAATTGAACTTGGATCACTGTGTTCATTTTCTTATGAGGATAACCGTTGCACAATGCAATCTTCCATCAAAAATACAATTAAATAGATGTGCCTATTTGGTTTATTTACTATATATAAGAAATGTACTTATACTTGAATTGTTGCATGTTCATAATTTTTACAGTTGCAAATGGAACTATAAATTAATCACAAAAACATTTGTTAAATCATAAAACTTCACGAATACTTCTAAAACAGTACTATTCAAATATACAGAGATTTTTCAGCTGTGGAACAAGATTATCTTGTAGGTTGTCTCATCCAGAATAGGCAGTAATAAGGCTCCAAAATTTATTTTATTATTTTGAGAAATTATGAATATTGTGTATTACTTTGCTTATAATTGTCTAATAGCGGCTATTATGAGGAAAGTGTTGTTTATGTTCAGAGGTGTGGGTTGCCTAACAAAGGTGTGGGTTGCCTAACAAAAATGGGGGTTGCCTAACAGCTGCACAAAGAATAGATCACCTTAGAAATTCTATGACTGTATGACTCCCTCCCTGACCAACCAAAGAAAATGTTTTAATGAAGACAGTAAACAGAATCTGATAGTGAGGCTCTAGTTTTAGAGTTCTAGAGAATGTGGAGTACCCCTTCTTTTAACATTACTCCCCAGTCCACTCTGATCTAAAGAGGTAGCACCTGTTAAGGTCCCAGCTATAAGTCAAATAGATCTGTTTAAAAATCATTTGTATTTGATGGGACCACATTTTTAAAAAATCTCTTTACTAGTAACTGCAGAAAAATGTGAATATGAATGTACAATGAATGTGAATCCCTAACCACCAATAAAAAATGAATGGAATCAGTGAACTGAATTCAAGTTCTGGTTTGAACAGTTTGTATTCAATCTTGAATAAATTAAAAACATATTCAGTTTTGCAATAAGGTTTTCAACTAGTGTATGGGGGTGGACAAAAAATTTATTGACTATTGATTACTTATTTAACCAATATATATATTATGATTAAAGCGCTGGACTGTGGAATTGTAGTAAGATTACTTATGTGACCAATATATATATATATATATATATATATATATATATATATATATACAAGCACTGCAACACTGATGGAAGAAGTGTGTGTACTGCAAAGGGTTATATATTGAAAAATAAATTTCATTTGGCCGCATTCCATGTGAGTATCTTGGTTAACCTATAAACTTTTCATCCAACCCACATATTTGTAAGATAGAAAAGTACTTATAATCAGAAGAACTATCTGCTAAAAGAGTAATTTTTAAGAATATTTTTCAATTTAATTTAAGCATAGCTGGGACAGTGTTTTAAGTTTTCTTAAAATTATCAAGGAAAAATTATCAACTAGTAAAGAAATTTTTTGAGAAACATGTCATTTTAAAATATAACAATTTTTATTTCTTGGGGAGTATGAACTAGTATCATAACCAATGAAAATGTTATCCATAAAAAACTTAATGTATAAATTTAACAAAATCTAAAAAATAATAGTTTTTGTTGGTTATCAGTTTTTAATTACTAAACAACAAAATGTATATAATTTTGATAATGTTTTAATGTTAATTCACATAATCCTGAGAAGAATATTTTTTCTTTTTTTCATAAAATATTGATAATGTTCAATTAGGATTTTTAGAGAAAGAATGAATTTTTAAAGTTAGCTAAAGCTTTAAATACTATTTCTTTGCATAACCGATGCTATGACATATACTTGTAAGTTGTCCAACTGCCATTAAGGGCTACCCAAAGGCTTCTTTTTCAATAGCTACATCACTGTGGTATAGAGGAGGGTGCTACTCTTTTCCCTGGATTGCTCCACATACCCTTGATCCATACCGTAACATGCAGAATGTTAAGGAGGCATCAAGTACCATTTTTGAGTATTTGGTATGACTCCATCTGGGATTGAACCCCAATCTCCCAGGCCATTGGTGAATGCTCAAACCATTATGCCAATAAGTAAAAAGTTGGCGACGTTAGTCAAGGGTGACCCGAAGGCTCTCTTTTCAATAGCTACTGCACTGAGATGTAGGGGAGGGTGCTACTACATTCCCTGGATTGCTCCAGTTTACCCTTGATCGTTACCTTATAATGCTGAGTGTTAAGCAAGGCAGCATCAAGTACCATTTTTTGAGTTTTTGGTATGACTCGACCTAGGATTGAACCCCGGTCTCCCGGACCATTTACGAACACTCTACTCATAATCCAATTGGATATATTAAATAAAGGCATAAAAACTTTCAGTGCCCTATCAAGTGGGCTAAGACAGTGAGCATACCCACTGACTTTACTTCTACTCCTCCATTCAACTTTAATTATTTTCTATGCAAATAACCTAAGAAATGAAAATAATGACAAAATACCAAATGTTGCTTTGAATTTGTTTTGAATATTATGTTTTAAAAATAAGTAAAAAAGGGATTGTCAGTGACCAGGAATTAACATAAATGTTATGGGAAGATTTTTTTTAATAACTGTTATTACTAAAAGAAAAAGCAAATAATGGAACACAATTGAACCTACTTTGGTGAGGGTTGGGGGATACAATCAAAATATTTATGAGGATTATTAAGTATTAATCTGATGGTTTTTAAAATGAACTTAAGTGCACAAAAACTGTAGATATAAGTTTATGGGTGACATACAGAAAAAGTCTGTGTGTGGATGGCACAGTTTAATACCTATCCCACCAATAATACAAATATTCTTAAAAGGTGGAACAGTTTCATCATTTAGTAATTAGTGTGTTAAGCATGACTGAATCATATCTTTTTTTTAAAGAAAAGTATATTCAGACATATAACTTTTTGAACACATAAGCCTGATAATTTAGGCTGAGTACTATTTTACTATATACCATAAGCCAGATATTTTTCTTTAAGTAATCACATCAAACACTAATAATAAAAGGTTTAATATATCAACTAATTATTTTTTTTGCATGAGCTAGGATGACTCAAATGTTTTGCAATGTTTTAGCAGCACCAGATGCTTTTGCTAAAGTTGTAAAGGTGATGAACTACACTGGACTGTGAGATGTTAAACTCATTTGACACTTCCTGAATACTGCTAAGGTTGCCAACTTTACAATAAGTAAAGTTGTAAAGTTGGCAACCGTAGTCGAGGGTGACCAGAAGGCTCCCTTTTCAATAGCTACTACTCCAAGGTGTACGAGAGGGTGGTATTCCTTTCTCTGGATTGCTCCACTTTACCCTTGATATGTACCTTATATTGCTGAATGTCTGATCCACTAGATCGTTTCTGATCATCAAGGCTCTTGCAACCCAAGTGAATTTCATTGAACAATCTGGTTACTGTACAGTGATCAATTATGCCTTCACCTTTCATACAACAAATGTTTTTGATTGCTTCCACAGCATTATGGCCAAGTTCAAACTTTTAAAGCATATGTTCCTGAATTAGACAACATTGTACATTTATCTGTACAGCTTTCAAATTAAATGTGAACTGAAGCAATGCGCAACATGTCAGTGCATCACCTTCCATGATACTACTAACCATAGTGGGTACCTATAACAGCTTTAACTGCTTTGGTCACATCACATATGTGCTGCAAACGAGCATGTACCAAAATATGGCAAAACTTTTGACTCATTATTGTATTATTCATGGTCATTCTGTTAATGGAATGATAGGATAAGCTTTATGCAAAGATATTTTCTCTCAAAGAAATTTTTAATGTGTTTTATGCTCAGTATTTTTGTGAATCTTCTAAATTCAAGTAGAGAATAAACAAGGAATTAAAGGTCCAGAGGATTTTTAAAATTTATTTTGTGGAGGAGTCCTCATGGTATAGTGGTTGAGATCAAATGTTTTGGACACCTAGTGAGAATAGAACTTACTAGTTATGGAAATACCCACCCCCCAAAAGACTTTTGTATCACTTAGATTTAGTACAAGGCCACAAGAAGATGATATCTAGTATGGATCAAACTCACTAATCCGTTAGCTTGTAAACCAATACACCACAGAAAGATGGGAGGCTTATGGTACACTGACAGTATATCTTCAAAACAGGTAAGATCCGCACCCTCAAAAATAGGTAGTGTTCTATGAATGACTTTAAACTGCATCTGGTAGTTTTGGAGCTATGGAAAATGTGGAGTACCGCTTCATTGCCATTCCTCCAAGGTATACTCTGACCAGGAGTGGTAGTACTTGTTAAGGTTCCATTTATAGGCCAAATGCATCTGTTTGTAAAGTCCTCATGGTATAGTGGTTAATGTGTTGGAGTTTAACATCAAAGTAAAAAAGTTCAAACTCCAGTCACACTATTACATTCACTTTCAGACTATTACTCTTGATAAAGGTATGAACTCCCTTATCCCCCAGCAATAAGTTAAATAGTACCATTACCGTTCTTCTACAATGGTGGCTTCAGCATTGATTATTTAACAAAGATTAATATGCTATTAAACAAAGAAACCAAATCAACTCAGTTCCATTTGCCCTACTAGAATGATAAACTAATGTTTATTCTCAAAAGTATCAGATTGATTTTAATGGCATATCAACTTGTCTGAAGTTTCTAACCAATATTTTCACTGTTTGCCAGCTGCATTACAGTCAGGGTTGACAGTTAAGTGTTTTGTTTATAAAGAATATTCAATTTTAAAGCTGAATAAATTGTAGTGAAAATATTAAAACCAGCAGAAATTAAGAAGTTTTAAAACTTAGTCTGACTGGACTGAATTGTGGGTGGCCATTTTAAAATGGCTTCTCATTAGAGAGTTTCTCTAAGGGGGAGATAATCTTTGATTAGGAGGAATAATTCTTGCGGCACAATACAGTAATATTCAGCAACACAAATTATCTAAAAAGTAAACCTAAAAATGCATTTTTTCTCTTTTACATTAAAAAAAAATTTTTCAAAATATGATTTAATAGTTTTTATGGATCAGTAGCAAATAAACAAAACCTGAACATTTGTCTGACAGAAAGCTAAAAATAAAGATGTAAGTATTATAATCTATCTCAGTCCACTCTCTCTCTCTCTCTCTCTCTCTCTCTCTCTCTCTCTCTCTCATTAAGAAATATGACAGAAAAATTGAATACCAAATTATCAAATAATTATTTTATTCATATAACATGTTAGGCTTCATCAGACATTTAAATTACTTTTTTTAGTGACATAAATCATAATGGAAACAAATGTTAGTTGCTTAGAAACTTTTAAAATTTGAAAATATATAAATAATCAAGATAGAACTTAGAAGAAGAAAAATCTTACAGTCACTCAGCTTACTTTTATCAAATCAAAATGCAAGTGTTTAGAGTCTGCTCTAATTTCATACTACCAAACTCTGAAACAACAATCTTTTTTCTTTTATATATCCATATTTTTAGTTAAATTAATATCAAAACAAACAAGAATATTGATATCCAAACAGAAATGAAAAAATTTGATTTGGGAAACAATTTCAGTCTGCAATTCATAGAAATCAACATTATATACATTATGTTATACAGAATCTGAATGATTAAAAAAATATTGGTTTATTCTGTTAGAGTATTTTAAGTGAATTGATTTGATAAAAACACAATGAGAAATTTAGTTATATATATATATATATATATATATATATATGATTGACTATCCCAATTTTATGGCTCGGCATATCTTAAAATGGATGGCAGATCAATTATATATATATATATATATATATATATATATATATATCATCATATTGTGCTGCCAACATAGATCTCCTTGACCCTCTCTTATCACCCATCTCTATCATCCATTGCTCCCAGGAGGTCTTCAAGGCTATATCCTGTATCAGCACAGAGCTGTTGTATATAGGTTCTAGCTGGTTGTCCTGCCTTTGCTCATCCATGTGAAGGGGTCCACAGGAGTATGTTGCTTATGAGCTCGTCCTTACTTCTCCAGCAGTGTCTCGCATGTCAGGTTCATCTAACTTGGATAGTTTTTGTAATGGTTGGTAGGTGGCTGTACAGCTGCTATTTTGTAGGGTGTTACCTCCAGGACTTGTTCATTATTACTCGCAGCATTCTTGTGTAATTGCCATCAAGCTTTTTCTCCATATGTTTAGTTAGTAGCAGTATCGACATGGCTGTTGCTTGGAAAAAACTGTGTTTTATTTTATTGGTCACGTCTGACTTCCATATGACCAATAGCCTATTGATAATTGTCCATACCTTTGCTAGTCACGTATTGATGTCTTTGTTGGTTGATGAGGCACTGCTTCCTTGCTAGGTACACTTGTCTGCTAGTTTCAGAGAACTACCATTTAGTGTGGAGATGTCGCCTCTTTGATTAAAGCACATGTATTCTGTCTCGTCTGTGTTGACATGGAGGCCTATGCCAGCAGCTACTCATTCCAGATTATGTAGCAGAAACGCTATGTCGTCGGCATAGTCTGCATCCGTAATTGTTTATGCAGGGTATCTTCTACTTCTTTCCTTGAAACAGTTATCTTTCATTATATCTACAGATATTCTTAGCACATACTCTAGGCAGATGATAAAGAGGTATGGGGCTAATGTGTCTCCTAGCAGCTAAAATGTTGAAGTAGTCTGTGTCTCTATCCAGGGAGTGGACTTTTACAATTGTGTTTTTATATAGTATCATTATGGCTGCAACAGTTTCCTAGGGTAGGCTGTAAGCGATTAGTATTTGCTCCATCTTCCCTCTGTGTATGGAGTCAAAGGCCTTGGAGAAATCGACAAATAATATTGTTGCCTTAAGGTTTTTTTGCACATACACCAAGAATTTGATGGATAGTTAAAATTTGTGATGTCGTAGATTGATTTCTCTGAAAGCCATTTTGGTTCTTCCTAAGTATCTTCCTAATTTTGGGTTCTATGAGGTTGCATAGTTGAGCATTGTAAATCTTGGCTGCTATGGATGTAAGGATTATACTTCAGTAGTTCTTGACTATTCCAAGGTCACCCTTCTTAGGGAACGAGAAGATGCATCCCTTTGTCCATCTGTATATTGTGTTTTGGTTATATACAGCATTACAGTGTCAGAGCAGTATGTCATCAAATTCCCTGGTCTTCCACACTTCTGGGGGTATTTCATCAAGCCCTGCTGCTTTCCTATTTTTAATCTTTCTTAGTACTGAGTCGGGTTATTCTTGGATAAACTGTCCTAGTTTGATGTCTATATACATATATTATGAACACTCCTATCAACCTTAATATATGAATGTCCAACAATTCTTTTAAAGTTGTGAACCAATGATTGAACAACATAAATAGGTCATTTGTTTTCAGTACTGAAAGCCTGAGTAAAACCAATCACACTTTTTGGATGAGTAGATAGCATAAGAAATGTGTACCAATGTGCAATAGATTTTACCAAATAACACAGGTTTTAAATTCAGAGATTTTCTTTCTTCCAGAAGTTAAAGAATTCAATCTAATCTAAAATATATATATGTTCTCATTAAGCCGAATTGATCTAAAATATTAAAATGTTTACAATGTTAAATACTATCATGACTGAGTTTCACATACAATGGATATCCATCTGATGATTGAATAGTCTATTGTATATGAAATTTTGAGTTTTGTGCAGTATTTAATATAAAGAACAGTTATACATATATATATATATATATATATATATATATGCATGTGGGTGTTTATGTGTTTTGTTTGTTTGTTTCATTTGTTTAATGGCATATCAATCTTTGTAGGTTATTTAATGCCAAAGCCATTCTCCTAGAAGAACAGTAGTTGTACTATTTAACCCATAGCTGGGAGGATAAGGGGGTTCATACCTTTCCCAAGGGTATTTGCCCGAAAGTGAACATAATAGCGCGACTGGAATACGAACTCGCTTACTACGATTCCGCAGTCCATCGCTTTAACCATTACACCACAAGGACACCTCCCTGTTTGGGTGTGTATATATATATATATATATATATATATATATATATATATATATATATATAACAAAGCAATCTCCATCTAAAACTAAGACTGAAAAGGAAAGATGAATCAACAGCACTCTCCTACTATTAGCCCAGATAATCAAAAACTGTTGGGATTTTCTGAGAGTAAACCTCAACTGAAAAGGTATTTTTTAAGAAGCAGATATGCTAACTTATCATCAAACAAATAACCTCAGAGAAATTATTGGTAGGAACAACATACTAAACAATGAAATAATCCATAAGAAATCCACAATAAAATCCTCTAAATTTTACCAATTATGCAATATCAAGAAAAACCTGTGCTGCAAATATCTTAATTCAACCAACTTAATCCCTTGTTTCACAACTAAAAAGACTCAAAATTTACCACAAATCAAATTGAAAAAGTAAAAATTTAATTTATTTACTGGTATGAACATGCTGCCTGAAACAATATATTGGAAAGTCAGGATGGCAGTTTTACTTTAGATTAAATAACTACAGACATTGGATCAAATCTATGAATCAGAACAATCTAATATTAGCTGAACAACACTTCTGCACAAACAATCACAATTTTAACAAAGATTCAAAATTCATACTCAAAGAAAGAACTGAAAAAGATATAAACATCAAACTAATAATTAAAAAAAAAGAATGTATATGAGTAAAAACTCTGAAAACATGTGCTATTTGGATTTAATATGAAACTTAATCATCAGGAAAGAACAAAAACTTAACAACCATATACTCTTATACAAACAAATAAACCTGACAAGTTTTTAATGATTTGAAAGGCCACCCCTTGAAAATAACACAGTAAAAAATACTCATAAACAAGCAAGCAGGTCAAGTCACAGCTAATTTGAAACACACTCCCTTCAAACCTAATAAAAACACATTGAAACAGGTGCTATCACAAGAGAGAAGCAGATATGTATATAAGACCAAATAGACCCTCTTTGATCAGACAACATTCTTTAAACAAATAGATATACTACTCTAACAGTCAATATATATATATATATATATATATATATATATATATATATATATATATATATATATATATATATATATATATATATATATGAATAAAGAGTGTTCATTATCATTGATAGCATATAAATTTATGTTGGGCTAGCATAGACCTAGTTAACAGCTCTATCCTTTTATATATATATATATATATATTTATATATGTATATATATATATATATATATATATGACAGATAGATAGATAGATGGATAGATAGGTATATCTAGAGAGAGTGGGGGAAGATTGTTATGTCTAATTATGACTTTTTGTTATCAGTGAGTGCTGTACTTTAATAAAATTTTATTGTGACCAGAATTAAGGGATTATAAATCAGACAGAAACAACTCAATTTAATAAGTTGTACAGAGAATAACAATTGATGATATTTTTTCTCGAATTTCATTCCATTTGTCACTTGACTGGTGTGTATGTCTGTGTGTCTATAATGTGTGGGGAATTGTATAATCTTTAAATCTCTTAACACAGGTAATTCTTTTTCTTAAAAATGACTAAAATATATGCAAATATTTTATCATAGATAATCTAACATTTCTAAAAATAATATCTTAATATTACTTACATAACATTTTAGTCCATTATTTAATGTGTTTTTATAGCAAAATAATTGTGGATATATATATATATATATATATATATATATATATATATATATATATATATAATTCTGTTTGTCATCTCCACTTCAATGTTTTCAAAACTGATGCTGGTTAGAAGAGTCATTTGAGAGGACAGAGTTGAAGAGAAGATGTTTATGCTGGAGGATCAAGAGACAGCAATCATATGTGACAATGGATCAATCATCATATATTTATATTATATATATGTTTATATATATATATATATATATATATATATATATATGGGGGGGGCAGTCATTACATGAAGAGAGAAGCACTGAATGCAGTTGAACATGTTTGTCCTAAGACTTGATAATTGCTAAAAAATAATTGAAAACACTTGAATCCAAATTAAAAGATTAGATACTGTTCATCCTAAAGAAATAAGGAAAGTTTAATACAAATTTTAAAATATTCTATGTCTCTCATATTTAATAAAACTTCATACATATCTAACTATCTATCTATCTATCTATCTATCTATCTTGTCATCCACAGACAATTTTGTTGCATTACAACTCTTCAGTGTGGCTAGACACATAGGACGCTTGAAGCTGGGATCAAAACCCATCCAACTTTAAGTCAGACTTAGTATCATACCATGTCAGCTTGGGAATTATAAGGCATTTTGTAGTAGCTTTCATTTTTATCATTAAGGGTTTTCGGACTATTGTCTTTATCTTTACTGCTATTTCCACAATGTTTCAGCTGATATGTCCTCCAGCCTTCTTCAGGTGTTTGTTGAACTCAGGAACCTTCACGGAACTTCGAACTACGTCCTTTATTGAATCCATGGGGGTCGCCTGTTCTGATTCCGTTAGCCATAACCAGGTACAAGTGTTAAGTATTCCTGTATTGTTACTCGTCAGCAGTCAGGATTGAACCTGCAACCTCCAGATGATTGTCTCCTTAGAAGCTTAGGGAACCAATGCCTATAACCATTACGTCATGTGACCTACTGGACAATTCAGTGTGAATTTTTGGGACTATAAATTGTCCTCAATTTTGAGGAAGGTACATAAACAGTCAACAAGACTAAAAGTCCCTTTGAACCAATGACCATTCGCTACAATTTTGGTATAGATGATTTCAAGGCAGAAAAGCCAAAGCTAAGAAGATTGGTGGAGCTCCTAAGCCATGAACCCATTAATGAAAAGGAAAATGTACACTATGTAAACCTTGTTTTGCTTGCTCTGTGGGTTTATTTAAGTACACACACATATATATATATGCATATATATATATATATATATATATATATATATATATATATATATATATATTGTAGGTTTAACAGTAAAAGTTACATCAAGCCTTTCATCTCAATTTGGTCTGTGGTTGAGGCTATCATCAATTATCCTAATCCTTTTTTGTCACTGGAATATGGTACTCGACTTGATTTGGTTTAGTTTCTTTGTTTAAAGGCATATCAACCTTTATGGGTTATTTAATTGCCAATCCTTAGAGAAGAACAGGAGTGGTACTATTCAACCCATAGATAGAAAGATAAAAGGGTTCATACCTTTCCTAAGGCTATTTGTCTGAAAGTGAACCTATTAGCATGACTGGAGTTTGAACTCATCTACTACAATTCTGTAGTCCAGTGCTTTAACCATTACATCCTGAGGACACCTCTCCATTGTACTTGATGCTTAGAAAGTGGTACTTATATCTTAAAAGCAACAATCATTATAATCTCTCTGATGCACAGGAACTTTCTTAATAAATATATATACATCCATTATCAATACATAGATAGAACTCAGAGCCAGACAAACAAAAAGACAAAGTCACTTTATATATAGAGATGAACATGTTTGTATAACGTTCTTGTGTTAAAATCAATTTTTTCAATTCTATTATTGGTTAAACTTTTGATTTTATGTGTATAAAAATACTACTTTGGAGATTCTGAATTTTTTGCATGAATCAAAATATATTCTAGTTTTTGTAGAAGAACAACTAGTTGAAAAATATGAGTCCACTTTGGTCTTATAAATATTTCACTTACTTTTTTATATTCTTTTCTGTCATACTTAATACATTCCTTACTGAAATAAACATACATCACATATATAACTGCTCAATACTGTTATATTGTTTATACTACTGGGCAACATTTGTATTGCATTATAACTTAATCCAGTTTTCATTTTTTTCTTGTTGGCAGTTGTGGGTGGTGATGTTACACCAGTCACTGATGTCCTTTTTTTTTTGGATCATCATTATTGCATTTTGATAAATTTTTTATAAATTCACAGTGACTGTAAGGACAGTATACTTATATATATATGATTAAAAAGTATACATATGTACCAACACACACACACACACACACACACGTGCATATATATATATATATATATGTATATATATTTATAAAGAGGTGCAGTGTAGTGGCTAACATGCTGGACTGCGACATTGTAGTAAGCAAGTTTGAACTCCAGTCACACAATTATATTCACTTTCAGACTAAAATCCTTGGGAAAGTCTTTTGGTGAATATCACTTATAACTTTATCCTTACTTTTTCAGCAGTGCCCTATATACCTTGTTCATCTTACTTGGATGGTTTTTGTGATGGGATATAAGTGGCTGTACAGCTGCTGTTTACTCAAGTGTTACTCCCTGGAAATGTTCAAAACAGTATACGACATTCTTGTATAATTCCCATCTAGCTTTTTTTTTCCATTCTTTTTATTAGCATCCAGGAAATACATCCATACAGTAGTACTGACACAGCCACAGCTTGGAAGAAATCCTGTTTTATTTTATCAGAGAGATCAGGTTTTTCTATGATGGTTAACCTGTTGATTATGCCTTCCCAATGAGTATGTTGACATCACTTTGAGTAGATGAGATATTGGTGCCAAAGTATGTGAACTGGTCTACTAATTTCAGAGGCTTACCATATATATTTATAAGACCAAAAAGGTTATATCCCTAGGAAGGACACCAACTTATCCAAACTAGTTGAGACTGGAGTGTTAATAACCAAAAAAAAAATGTCTTAAAAGTAACAAATACAAAGATACTAGTTTGAATTAATCATTACGACATAATGATACCACATTTCAGAATGCAAGACAATTGCAAATCTTTGAACTGCAACAACAACTGTCTCATGAATACAGAAAGACAATAGGCAATTAAAGTGTCTCTGAGTTAGTGCTTGCAAATCCTCACAAAAATAATGACATTAGCATGTCTATTGTGAGAAGGGCCAGTTCTTTTCATGAATTATCCATGTATTAGCATATGTTGTTGGAGTAATTTTTTTTTTTTTACGAGACAAAAAATTACATGTTTTGCTGAAAACTATTTTTTTCCAAAACAATTTCATGGTTGGCCATTTACACACTTTAATCTAATACGTTTCCTTTAATGTATTATGTTCAAATTAATTTTTTTTTTAATTTGATTTTGTGCCCGTCTGAACAATCTATCATCAGAATTAAGATACATTCATTATAACTGGACTTGTTTTTTGTTGTTTTTTTTCATGCTTGATTCTGTAAGGTTTAAGTATATTTTTTTAATTTACCTCCCACAAAAAAGTAAATTATTATTGATTAGATGATAATACTTTAATAAGTTGCTATTCATTAATTATAGTTTTATTTTAATATATAGTTTTATATGTATTCATGCATTTCTAGCCCAATGGTTAGACAGAAGGCCTGATTTAAGGAAAAACTTAAAAAGATGAATTGAGTGAACAAGGTTTCAATTCTGCATCTTGCATTTTTTTCTGTTTATTTTAAGAAAAGCGTTAACTCGAAAATACAATAAACTCCTTTTACGACAACACTCCAGAGATTTAAGTGTGCTGATATAATGAATTTACCATTATAAATGGTGGTATATTATTACTTTATTTCTTTATTTTTAATGGTACATAAAACTTTGTGGGTTATTTTATGCCAGTCATCCTTGTAGAAAAACAGTAGTGCTACTATTCAACCCATAGCTAGAGGGATAAAGAGGTTCACACCTTTCCCAAGGGTATTACTCCAAAAGTAGACATAATAGCATGACTAGAGTTTGAACTCACATACTACAATCTCACAGTCCAGTACTTCAGTCAATACACCATGGGACTCCATTCTTGTGAGGAATATATTGATTATTATTTCATTAATTGATTTGTAGAATTTCTTTTTAAAACAACCATTAGCATTCTATTTCAAATAAAGGATTGAGAGAGAAACATGAAGTTTAAATACCATAGATCTTTGTAATACCCTATTCCTGAGTGCTTTAAATAGTGAAATGGTTAATGAACTTGGATAACAGACCATTACTTGTGAGATTACTTCTCACTGGATGCCCCATACTTCTGGCTCTGTGCAAAAATGAAGCTCAGTTCAACTTTGTAAATAACTATAATGGTATATTCAGGTGTAATTGTTAGCAAAGAGAGGCTAGCAAACCATTGTTCTCACTGGTAGCTCCATACTTGGGTTCTTGTGCCAAACTATGCTCAGCATTGGTAATGACAAGTATAATTGCATATTTATTATCTTTATAAGATTAAATTATATACAAAATATACTAATATCTATTTCAAGTATATTGATAACGATGAGACTTTTTGGATCCAGCTTAACATATTTTTAATTGAACAGTTACATCTGATATGGTGAAAGGATTCTCCTATCAACATATAATCAAACACTGACACATGAGTGCAGATTTAATGAGATATGTGATGTATGGGAGTCTTCTTGGCCCAGTGGTTAAACTAATGGATTGATTTATTGTAAAACTTCGCCATCTATATGTCAGATCAGGACATATTGAGTGATGTGTTATATTGGGATTCACAAAACACCCCCACACCTCACTCCTGCCTTGGGTTGGTGACATTGTCCAGCCAGCCCCTGACACCATTTTGATAGCTGACTGCAGTTTTGCTAGATTTAGCATATCTTGTTACACTTAGCTCCTTGCACAAGATGTTGAACTTTGTCAACTCTTCTTTCTTTCAGGTGCTGGCTCATTTGGAAACTTATCTATTCCCACCCCAGTCCAATTTTTTTCCTATGTTACATTATTGATCAGTATGTTAGTTCTTCACTGAAGTATCCCTTTATTTGGAACCATTTTTACACAAGATAAAGCAGTTTATCATCTTGCAAAAATGGTAAAATAATTCTTTGATGTTGAAAAAATTGAATTTAGGGCATGGCCTGCCCAAAGTCCTGATATCAATCCAATTGAAAATCTTTGGAGGATCATTTGTGCCAGAAATTGCAGAAAAAAACAAAATCACACCTTAACATTGTGATAAATCAGTGAAGTCATTTCATCATATTTTTGTAGTTGTGATTAAAAGCCATAATCTATACATACATCATCACTGTTCTGTATTAATATTAATAATGTCATAAATTTTATTGACTTGTGTATGGACAACTTTTTCTGAAATTTTTTGATGCTACACATTTTTATAATAAACAGTTTTTGTTTGATTATTTTCTTAATCCATTGTTCTCTTTTATGAACATTTATCATAACGTAAAATGAACATTTATTAATATTCACAGCAATTTTTATTACAACTGAAACTATAGTATTGTAAATTCTTTCTTTCTTTATTTTATTTTCAAACCCTTATTCCCTAATATTGGAGCTACTGTACACACACACACACATACACACACTCACACACACACACACACACATATATAGTGTATGCATGTGATAGTATCATACCATAAACCAAATGTGGCAGTATAATACCATAAGGTTTTATTATTCTGGAAATTAAACTCTAGATTTATCAACTTCTTTAGTGATTGCAGAAATTGTCATTTACTGAATTTTTAATGTGATATTACAATACCTAAATAATTCTTCAATTCTGCAACATGCTGCAATTGTGATAACCTAAGAAACAATTTAACAAACAAAAATGTTTCTTTGCAAATCAGTGTTGGTATATTTTATTTTGACTTGATATATATTTTTAGTCCCCCAGAAATATAAATGACAATGTTTACTCTCTAATTTTGAGCGCTACATATTTTTGTAACAAACAGTTTTTTTCTCGACAACTTTATAAAGTTTCTTTTTTAATACAAATTTACTATAGTGTATAACAAGTTTAAAAGAATGTTTTCTGCTATTTTTATTATAATTGAATCTATAAAATTAGTCATTTAAAACAACTTTAAAAATTTTGTTGTTTGATATTATTTGATCCTAATATTTTGATTTCTTTCTTTAATGTCATATCATCCTTCATTAGTTATTGGGGTTTGAACTCGCTTACTACAATGTTGCAGTCCAGCACATTTGCCACAACACCACAGAAACTAACCTTTGATGCTTATCTATCTATCTATCTATCTGTCTATTCACACATATATATATATGTATGCAAGGGTTGTTAAAAAAGTTCTAAGCTTCACCTTTAGATTTGTTCTACACTTCTTATGTTTGCATGGGTTTCATCTGCACAGGAGTGGAAGAGCATTCCAGTGGCTACCTGTGAAGCTCTGGTAAACTCCATGCCCAGGAGAGTAAAGGCAGTTCTGGATAATGATGGTGGCCACACAAAATATTAACAGTTGACATGGTGTATGTTAATATTGACAACTTTCCCTAAGGGGTGTACTCATTTTTGCTGGTAAGGGGTTTAGATTTTAATGGTTATATTTTGAGTTATTTTGAGGGGAAAATGAATTAACTCTGTTATATAAGCTGCATACAGACTACTTTTCATTGTGTCAAAGTGTCATTTTGTCAGTGTCGTCCCATGAAGAGATATACTTAAATATCTGCAGAAATGTGAGGGTGTAGTCACTTTTGTGATACACTGTAGATATATATAGTATGAACTGCTATTAACTAGTTATCAACCACATGGAAATCTGATCTCTCTGATTAAATAAATAAGAATTCTTACAAACAATAGCCATGTCAGTACTACTGTATAGTTGCACCAATCAAACTCTGACAAAACACTTGGAGAAAAAAGCTTAATAGGAACTCCATAAGGATGCTGCATACTATTTTGAACAAAAACTGGAAGCAGCACCCAACAAAACAACAGTTTCAAAGCCATTTACCTCTTATCTCATAAACTATCCAAGATATCCTGGTCACTGCTGGTGAAGTAAGAATGAACTCATTGATAATGTTCCCTTGTAGTCTCCTACATATGTACACACCAGTGTTGACCAACCATCGAAAATTTACGACCATCAGCTTTGAGTAAATGGTGGATGTGTAATGGTCTGTAGTGACAGATTGCAAGAGAGAGTCAAAGAAATCTATGGTCTCAGTATAACTTGATGATGATGATGATTAAATAGATATGTACACATATATCATCATCATCATCATCATATTGTGCCGCTAGCATGGATATCCCTGACCCTCTCTCACCACTTCTCCCTATCATTCATCGCCTCCGGCAGGTCTTCAAGGCTACATCCCATATCCTCACATAGCTGCTGAATGTATGTTCAAGCTGGTCATCCTGCTTTTGCCCGGCCATATGTGGGGGTCCATAGGAGTACATCACTTATGAGCTCGTCCCTGTTTCTCCAGCAGTGTCCTGCATGTCTAGTTCGTCGAACTTGGATAGTTTTCATGATGGGAGGCAGGTGGCCGTATAGTTGGTGTCTTGTGGTGTGTTGCCACAAGGACTTGTTCAATATTGCTTGCAGCATTCTTGTGTAATTGCCGTCTAGCTTCTTCTCCAGCCATTTTGTTAGCATCCATGTAGTGCATCCATACAGCAGTATCGATACGACAGCTGTCACACACACACACACACATATATATATATATATATAGATATAGATTGATTGATTGATATATAGTTATTTACTAAACTTAGCATAAATATGAAGCACTCTTTGAGAATCGAACTCACAAACTGTGTTTTACAAATCTAGCTTGCTAACCATTACTTTTATATATATTTAATGATTCAGCTCCTCGTCCATATTATAAAAAAATATTGCTTCCCCAAAACTCCTGTCTGATGATTGTGTTTTTGTTTAAAAAGAACAACACATGAAGCTACTTAGAAAGGTTGCTGAGAAAAGGAATGTGAGGTAGATAATTATTTTTGTTTTTTTATACTGCTCTGCCTGCTGGCCTCTGAGAACTTGATTTTATCTTAAATTCTTAGCTGTTTGTTTTTCATTCATTTTATATATATATATATATATATGAGGTGCATACGATAAGTTTCCAAACTTTTTTTGTACAGACATTTAAAATTGTCGTAGACTCTTCAAAATGCAGTATGTTATTGCTATACATTTTATGAGATGACTGACTAATTTTTAAGATTTCAAGTTCAAATCAACAGCTACAGAAGGAATTGGAATGTACCCTACTAAAGCCTGATTGTCACTGCTGGTGAATTTCAAAAATGCAATCTGGACATGAGGACACTTTAGAAGAACGATATGCAATAAAATTCTGTTGGAATAAATGCCACAGAAATGTATGGAATGCTTCAGACTGCTTTTTGACCATCTTGCATGTATCAAGCATCAGTTTTTGAGTGGTATAAGAGATTCAAGGAAGGCAGGGAGTCTGTGGGGGATGATGAGAAGTTTGGGAGGAGTAAGAAAGTCAATACACCAGAGTTGATTGGCCAAAGGCTTAGGGTTAGGGTTACTATGTTGAGGTTTTAAGGGAGTTCAGGAAGAGATTCCATCGGAAGAGGCCAGCACTCTTCAGATCAGGTCAGTGGCATTTCCACCAGGACAATGCACCAGTCCACAACTCCATCCTTGTCACAGACTATTTGAGCAAGATGGGCATCAAGACAGTTCCTCAGCCTCCCTATAGTCCAGACTTTGCTCCCTGTGACTTTTGGTTATTCTCTAAGCTCAGAGGCTGTCATTATGAGATAATTGAGGTGATGAAAGAGGCTGTGACGAAGGTCATTGACACACTCACACAAGAGAACTTTCATGGGGCCTTCCAGAAGTTGTTAGAATGGTACAACAAGTGCATTGCAGCCAGAGGAGATTACTTCGAAGGGGACTACAGTTTCATGAGTCTACTATCAATAAAAGTGCCTATTTGAAAAAGTCTGGAAACTTATCATATGCACCTCATATATATATATATACATATATATATATATATCATTTAAGTCTGTGAATAGACTTTAAAAAAATAATCCAAATAGAGTGCTCAATGCACAGCTAATTATTATATGTAAACAGAAATAAAAATCACATAATAACCCCTTGAATACCTTACTTAACATGAAATGTAATCCCTTAATGTTAACAGTTAAAAAGAAACAAATTTCTGTTCAAACCCCATCTGAAGAGTCAGTTGATGAACTAGTGAAATAAATTTATAATGCAGTATATCTATTAATTTTCTTGCTATTAATATATATATATATATATATATATATATATATATATATATATATATATATATATATATATACTTGCTGTAGTGCACATGATTTGCTTTAGAGAATGTATGTATCCCATGGTAAAGAAGCTTAAATTCTTTCCCTTCATCAATGATTTCATTCTATAATACAATAGAGAAAAATTTTGTAAGTAAAGGTTTTGAAATAACCTTACTATAATGTATATATAGATTTCATTAATATTCACTTCTACTACAAATTCATGGAAAATTTGCAATTATGATTTGCAATTAACAAATATTAGTTAGAGAAAAAAAAAATTTACTAATGCAAAAATACACTGCTTCAACTTTCATATCTGTAGTAGCCAACACTTTATGAATAAAAAATATAAACCCAGATATTTTTTAATTCATCAGAAATTCAAAATGTAAAACAAAAATAAATAAATAGATTAGAAAAAAAAACTTTTGAAAGGTACACACACTTTATGGACATAAATTTTGGGTTTGTCTATTTTTTCTCCAAATGAATTGAACATTCATGGAGGAGTCAATCTTGATTGGAAAAAGTATAATGAATATATTAAAAGTTAACAATTACTTTTCACATTGAATAAAAAAATTTAAATTTAAAAAAACAAAGTTTATACATTTTGTAAAATTGACAATTATCTCAATTCCATTTTTTTAATTTTTTACCCAAGGTCAAGGTTGATAATATGATGGTTATAAAAGCCTTAAAAAGAATAGTCATTTTATGAAAACAAGAAAAGAGTTTATGAGAAAAAATAAGATTGGAAATGAATAATAAAATATTGTTATTTATCATGATAAAATTAAAAATGAATAATGAAACATTTAATTATCACAGTTTTATTTTTAAAACAAAATATGCAAATTAGTTAACCTCATTAGGAAAAAATCTTTACCTTTTTTAACTTACTCAGGCATTATTCAAAGATACCTTAAGAAGTGATTGTCTCATTGGGTGCCTCATTCATTCGGCCTTGTGCCACATCAAAGCAAAGAGCTTTGTAAATTACCTTAAGAAGTGATTGTTGGCACCTCTGGTGGTGTAATGGTTAGCAAGCTAGGCTATCAAACTTATGCGAGTGAGTTCAAGTCTCATTGGGTGTCCCATTCATTCGGCCTTGTGCCACATCGAAGCAAAAGTGCTTCGTAAATTACTTAAGAAGTGATTGTTTTCACTTCAAAATTTTATGCTCATGTATATATATATTTAAATTTTAATTCATATGTATATATATATATAATCTCAAAATAAATAAAATCATTCAAATAAAAACTAAAATGGCAGTACTAACAGTAGCAAATGAAACAGTGCTCAATACAATAAATATCATCAAGTCAATACAATAAAAAAAAAAACAATGCCAAACTCACAACTTGTTCATGATCAGAAGACTGTGAACCTTAAAATTATGTGTTATTTTCTCTTTTATATATATAAATATATATATATATATATATATATATATATCAGTCATTTTTATTCAGTCAATGTTTTTACATTTAAATAATAAAATCTCAATCCACGACAGAGAGAGAAAGACTTTAAACTAAATTTATGAACATGAAAAAAAGACAATTAAATTAAAATGCAAATTAACATGAATATGCTTATCTTTATACTGTCTACATCTCTAAAAATATTAGTAAACAAGTGAGACTAAAAAGTCTCTTCTCAGAGCAATATTTACTGTATTTTTTCTGCGTTTATATTTTTCCAAAACTAAGACTTCCATATGAACACTTGCAATATTTTGTTTCAAAAGAGATTTGCAAAATATGGAATATGTTGAATCGCAAGGGGATTATTTTGAAGAAAATTAACATTTGATTCATTGTTCATGTCTCTCTTTGAAAAGTCAGCCTCAGTTTCAATAATACTCTTGGAATACGCCTTGTACATATTCATTCATACACTTAAAATTTTATTAAAAATTCAGTTAACATCTGGTTTGAATTTATCTAATGATCTTTATAATAAAAATCTAAATTCCCTGTTTGTTGTCATTTACTTAGCTTAATAAGCACAAGACAGTGAGAAAATGAATTCACTTACAATGATTCGCTAGGCTAGCTTACATACCATTACACCATGCCCTAATTCTGTATATTTATTTGTTTCTATAATACATATTTTTTCCTTCTCCCTGACTGATTTCCTTACCAAGGCTAAAGAGCCCTGTTTATCCAATTACCTCTCTATAGCTTGGTAAGGAGGAGTGATTGATTCCAGCTTTACTCAAAGGCTAATTTCTTGAGCTTAAGTGAAACTCAAATAATCTTATCCAGCATTTAAACTTGGTACATCAAGTCCAATTCCAACAATGATAACCATTATACAAGGCCTTAATTGAATCTGTATTTAACCAGGCAGTTTTGTATAGTAATAGAATACTTTAAAAAAATATCTTACTTTTAATCTGACTCTCTCAACAAAGCAAAAGCTTTGTTAAATAAATCTTTCAGTTTTGTCGTCAGAATTGTAAAGGTTAATTTTTGACTTGAAAAATTTTATATATACTAGCATGGATACTGGTTGTTACCCTAGGAGAAAATGACTTCATATTTGACTACTAATGGCACAAAGAATATTTTATTAGATTAAACTTCATACAAGTTCAGGAACATGTTTTCTCATGCATCAACGACATTTTATAAGTGAGTTTTTATGCATGGTTTTATAAATAGAATAAAACATCCAATTAATTGTGGGGAGGGGGCGGTAATCATAATTAAAAACATATTTTTCTCTGAAATTTTGAATGGAAATTTCTTTATAAAAAAAAGTTTGTACAGAAAATTTTATCAAAATTTAATTAGGGGAGTCCCTGTGGCATAGGGGCTAACATACTGGAGTTCAACACTATAGTTAGCAAGTTCAAACTCCAGTCAAGCTATTATGTTCACTTTTGAACTAATATCCTGGGGAAAGGTATAAAACTCCTTATCTCCCTAACTATGGGTTAAATAGTATAGTTAAATAGTATAATCAGTTTTTCTTTGCGAATAGTTTTGGTATTAAATAACCCACAAAGTTTTTATGACATTAAACAAAAGAAACCAAAACTTAATTAGTTCACTCCAAGTACTTTTGGGTATTCTATTTTAAACTGATGAGTTTTACACATAAAAATTTTTTAAAACTATGTTTACATGGTCTAAAGAATTTTATGAAACAAAATATTTCCAATTCTATATTGTTTCCTCAAATAAACTTTATATCAGAATTTTCTCTAATCTTCCTTCTTACTAATAGCAAAAAGCATACGTTGATGAAATTAAAATTCATACAAGTTTGAGGATTTTTTTCCCAGATGTTGAAAAATTTCAAAAGTCCATGTTCTTGCTTACATTCCTTATTAATCCAATTCCAAATTAAGTTAAGATGAAAATGAAGTTTGAAATATTATAATTCATATAATGGCTTTTTAGAAGAAAGAAAGTTTTTAAAAAGCCATTTCAAACATGGTGGAAAATAAAGTTTCTAATTTGCCAAGAAGATTACGTAAAAAAGTACATTGATTAAAAATAAATTAAGTAGATATATAGACAGGAAAAGCAAAGAATTATTTCCTGTTATTTTAACTGCAAAAATTGTGAAAAGTTCCAAAATATTTAAAATTCCATGCTGCCCAACTCAGGGTTTGTTTTTAAAAAATCTTACATTGCAATGCCCTTGGGAAAGGTATCATCATCATCATCATCATGTTGTGCCGCCAGCACGGATATCCCTGACCCTCTCTCGCTACTTCTCCTAATCATTCATCGCTTTAGGCAGGTCTTCAGGGTTACATCCCGTATCCTCACTTAGCTGCTGAATGTATGTTCGTGCTGGTCGTCCTGCTTTTACTTAGCCATATGTGGGAGTCCATAGGAGTACATCACTGATGAGTTCGTCCTTGCTTCTCCAGCAGTGTCCTGCCTGTCTGGTTCGTCTAACTTGTATAGTTTTCGTGATGGGAGGCAAGTGGCCGTATAGTTGGTGTCTTGTGGGGTGTTGACACCAGGACTTGTTCAATATTGCTCTCAACATTCTTGTGTAATTGCCGTCTAGTTTCTTCTTCAGCCGTTTTGTTAGCGTCCAAGTAGTGCATCCATATAGTAGTATCAATACAACCGCTGCCTGGAAGAAACTGTGTTTCATTTAATCGGTCAGGTCTGATTTCCATATGATCGAGAGCCTATCGATAACTGTCTATGCTTTTGTTAGTCGTGTGTCGATGTCTTTTTCGGTTGATGCGACGCTACTTCCTAGGTAGGTGAATTTGTCTACTAGTTTCAGAGAGGCTCCGTCTAGTGTGGTAATGTCGCCTGTTTGGTTATAACACATATATTCAGTTTTGTGTGCATTGACATGGAGGCCAATGCCTGCAGCGACTCGTGGTAAAGTCGACAAATAGTAATGTCACCTGTAGGTTTTTTACCCGAACACCATCAAGGATTCTTCAGATGGTCAATATTTGTGAGGTTGTGGATCTATTTCTCCAGAAGCCATTTTGGTTTTTCCTAAGGATGTTGTCTATTTTGGGTTCTATGCGGTTTTGTAGTAGGGCATTATAGATTTTGGCTGCTATGGATGTAAGTATTATCCCTCGGTAGTTCTTGGCTAATCCGAGGTCGCCCTTTTTAAGAAAAGGGAGGATGCATCCCTTTGTCCATCTTTCTATCCTATTTTGATTATAGACTGCGTTGCATTGTCAGAACAGTATGTTGTCGAATTGTCTGATCTTCCATACTTCTGGGGGGATCTCGTCAAGCCCTGCAGCTTTCCTATTTTTAATTTTTCTAAGAACTGAGTTGAGTTCTTCTTTGGTGAACGGACCTAGTTTAATGTCTAATTGCTTACAGATAATTCTGGTGATCGGTTCATTCGTTACTTTTGGTGGGTTTCCTAGTAGATTTTCGAAGTGCTGTTTCCACAGTTTTACTCTTTTTTGTTGCCTTGCAGCTTTCAATTTTGCTTTGGCTGTGCTCTTCCTTCTAGGCACTTTGTTTATTGTTTGTCTTCCTTCTACTCACTTCATTTATTGTTATAAATCCATCAATTCTCCCCCAGCTTTTTGTAAATAGTAGGGCAGACTAGGTTCTTTAGCCTTGGATAGGCAACCAGTTTAGAGGAAGAACTCTGAATTTAGATTGACCTTGTGTCACATCCTGCTTGTAATGAAGGAGTTGGGTAAATATATGCTTAAAAGGCTGCAAAGATATCTGTTAAACTTAACATCAACTCACATCCTATTATTATGAATTTAGGAAATAACTAAATCTCAATGGCCATAGAATATCAACAGACTTTAAAAACCTATCATTGATGTTCTGTTGCTATTTCAATTCAGTAATTTCTCAAATAATTAAAGCATAAATTACATAGAAATGTATATAATAAATTTGGGATATAACTAAATCACAATGACCATAGAATATCAACAGACTTAAAAAAAAACAAAAAAAAACAGGTAGACTTGGTTCTTTTGCCTTGGTTAGGCAACCAGTCTATGAGAAAGAAAACTCTGAACCCAAACCAGTTTTTATTCAACTTAAAAATTGACCTTGTATCTCATTCTTCTTGTGATGAAGAAGTTGAGTAAATACACACTTAAAAGGCTGATGAATGTATCTCTTAAACTTAATGTCAACCCACATTCTATTGTTGATGTTTCATTGTTATTTCAATTCAATTATTTCTCAAATAATTATAGTATAAAATGTATTAGAATTTATATAATAAATTTGAGAAGTGACAGAATCACAATAGCCATAGAATATCAATAGACTTTTTTAAAAAATGGGTAGACTGGGTTCTTTTGCCTTGGTTAGATAACCAGTCTAGAAGGTGAACTCTGAATTGAAACCAGCTTTACTCTGCTTAAAGATTGACCTTGTGTCACATCATACTTGTGATGATGGGGTTGGGTAAATACATATATCACAAATTAAACCCCACCCCCTCTTAATAATTTATGAAATAACATTTTTATATTTTTTTCTTTCTTTTTTTTACATAACCAGAAGCTCTGTAGTTCATTATTTAATGATCTGAAGAAATTCCCGAAAAAAAAAAATGACAAAAGAATTCGAGACAGTGGATTTTATTCTGCAACTCCATTGAACATTTGAAATAAAATAGCTCAGACAGTATATTTATAGTCTGTCCTTTGGAAATGGTTTGCAATATTTAGCTGGAAAATTGTTGACTTTTTGCTTTTTTTTCCCTTCCTTTAGGGACTTCGAATGCCCACTTCGTATAGCCTGTCTGTTAAGCGGATTTGTGATGAGACTTCATGCCAAAAAATAGGCCCTGCCGTTTTAATGTTTATCATCCGTAAATATATAAACAGAACTGTCACTTATTAATATAGTTATTTTTAATATGAACTCTAAGCTTACGACATACTTAATAAATATCATGACCTATCTGTGTTTTGTCACTCCCAAAATCTCTCAAACTACCTCAATAATTTCCTGATAATATTACAAGGACAATAATGGAGAAATATTTAATAACAAACAAGAATGTGTACATTTAAGTGCATGTATGTCAGTGGACAATTTCATCAATTTTTTTTTTTTTTTGACAGTGTCTGGAAATAAAAAGTGAAGGTTAATTTAGAACAATGAACATAAAAGTAATTTTGTTACAAGCATGAGCTGTAATCTTGTTACTTGATTGGCTACAAACACACAACTCCACCATAGATATCATCACCATCTCTGTTGATTAAAAGGTGGCTGTAGGATGTTCAAAAAAATATAGTGCTGTCATAAGAAGTAAATAATGAGACAGGGTAAAGCAGAAAGATACAAAAAGAGGTTGAGAATTTACGGTCTGAATTTGTTGATTAATTTGATGATTTAACAATTCAGTGATTAAAATTCAACCTATATACAAGTAAATAAAGTATAAAAGATAGACCCACCCATTGTAGAGCAACAGAATTAATTTATTCCTGCAAAATACTTTATATGCTCATGTATAAGTTGATTCTGTGTATTGTCTACCATTTATGGTCACAAAATCATTAATTTATTTTATGGAATTTTTTTAAAACCAAGAGTTACTTCATTATGTTTGAATTTTAACCTTACAAAATAGTTACTCATATAAAAATTGAACCCCTATTTTGACTTAAGAATATTAATACCTTAACATATACAGTAATACAAAGACAGATGAATAATAAAAAAAGGAGGGTGAAAGAGAAAAAGAAAGAAAATGAACAGAAAGTATGAAAGAAAAGTTAGAAAGAAAAAAAACGAAAAGGAATGCAGTAGAGAAAGTAAAATTTAAAGAATGAAAAAGAAAAGGGAAATAAAAATTGAAAAAAAAAGAAAGAATGAGAAAAAATTTTAATATTGACCCTTAATTTCATTTTATTTTTTTAAGGGTCATTGAGTGTGTATTTTGTGAGAATCCACTATCACTTTTACAGGGTGAGGAAAAGGATATACTTGGAATATATCTTTACAAGCAGTCCTCTCACATAATAGGAATTCCACCCTTGGAGAATGTGCTGCACTTGCAGTTATTAGAAGTGTTATCAAGTACAACAACAAGAGATTGAACAATTCCTCTCATTAAGTAAAGTGGTCTGATTCAGGTAGATGTTCACAGCTTGTCAATCCAGTGGTATACGTGAGAATGATCTTTATGATGTATATATACTTCAATTTCCTTTTGTCAAAAGACAGTGTATAAAGTATTTTTCAAGCTTTTAATTGTTCTAATTTTCTCAAGTTGTATGTATACCATCAGTCTTATACTATCCTGATGGTATAAGGGTGGCAACAAGAATTATAGGATTTAGTTTAAAGGGTCTTAATTCATATCTTGCTTTTGAATTGTGGTTATGATTTTCAGGGATTTTGTCCTTGCATTGCAATCATAACAGTATTTTGACGAAGACACTTATATCTAAGCATCAGAGGGCACATGACATGAAGATTATCACCCGAAGAAATGAATTTGACAAACCAAGAGCTTTGTCAGCAGGTCTAAAATAGGATTGAGAATATCCCCTGAAGAAAAGTAAGACCTCACCACAAAAAAATTAGGGTATCCTGAGTATGGCACTAAACTACATATGATGGTGAGGCTCTTGTTTTGGATATCTAGGAAATGATTAGTATTCCTTCATTGGTATTTCTCTCAGGCTTACTTTGACCCAGAAAAGTAAAACCTGTTAGGGTCCCATCTATGGATCAAATAGATCTGTCTGAAAATTATTCATATTCAATAGTACCATGTGTAAAAAAAACTTCTGAAGAAACAACTTCACAAAAATTATAAATATGAATATACAGTGAATGCGAGTATCTTATTTCCAGGCATAAAATAACCCTAAACAAGGCCATTGAAATCAATCTATCAATTAACCAGCCAAGTTCAAATCCCAGACAAGGCTGTTTGTGTTTCACTTTCACATAAATGCCCTTTTGAAAGGCATGAATCCTTCTGTTCTACCCTAACTATGAATAAATAATAGAGCAGACTGGGTTTTCTACTCTTGGTAAGGCAATCAGTCAAAGAGAAGGAAAAACTCTCAATTCAAAACCAGGGGTTATAGAGGTATCAATTCCACCCAAGCCATGAAAATTTAGTTATTAAAAAACTGCATCAGAGATGTGTTGGAGCTGACTTTACAATATTGTGGAACATTTATATACTTATATCTCAGCAGACTTCTTGAATCTGTCTACACTTCTGAAATGAGAAATTATTTACATTATTTTTACAGTTCAGACTATTGACTTCATCTTGGTTTTTATACTCGGAGTGTTTCAATTGCTATACATTCTGACCTTTTTTAGGAGCCTTTTGTCATAGCTGGTAACCTTTAGGGAATTTTAAATCAAACTCTTTATTTAATACATTGGATTAGACTGTTCTCATTCCACTAAGCAGATGAATTAACTGATACAAGATATCACAAGGTATGTACAATAGAATGAGAACAGTCTACCCCCAGAGATTGAATAAAGAGTTTGGTTTCAAATTCCCTGAAAATTATTGACTCCAACAAAAGACAACTGAAGAAGGCTGGAGGGTATAACAGTGAAAGCATTCTGAGTATTACAACTGAGAGGCGGACAATAGTCTGAATCATGTAAATAATGTACTCTCTTGAAGGTTTGGTTTGATTTCTTTATTTAATGGCATATCAACCTTTGTGGTATATTTACAGCCAAAATCATCCTTGTAGAACAGTTTGGGAGATAGAAGAGTTCATACTTTTCCCTAGGTTATTTGTCCAAAAGTGAACACAATAATGACTGAAGTTTAAACTTGCTTACAGTGATGTCACAGTCTAAGAGATTAGCCACTACACCATGAGGACTACCTCCAAAACCTACTTGAAGTCTGTAATTTTATTGGCCCATTTGGCTAGGGCTGTAGAATACACTGTCTGTATCTCTGCAGACTGGGTAAGACTCCTTCAATGAGTGTCCTGTTTATGACACTTAGCAATCTGATGGTGAAGCTCCAGTAATGCTAGAGCTTTAGGGAATGCGGAGTACCACTTCAATGCCATCACTCCCAGATGCACTCTAGCTCGGAGTGGTAGCACCTGATAGGGTCCTATCTATGGGTCAACTAAAACTGTTTGACATTTAAACTGTGTACAAACAAATGACTTATGCTAAATTGAATTGTTAGAAATAGGGCTTTTTGATAATTTAACTGTGAGTAAAAAAAAATTACTAATGTTTAATTGAATTGTCAGTGATACATAGCAATACCTTGAACCATTTGACTTTATTGACTAAGGCTAAACTGAATTGTTTGAAATAGAATTGTTTTTACATTCAACTTTATCAACAAATGACTGATATTCAATTGAATTTTTGGTGATACATAGCAATACTTAAAACCACGTAACTTTGTTGACTTATGCTAAACTGAATTGTTTGAAATAGAACTGTTTGATCATTTAACTGTATGTAAATAAATGGCTGAAGTTTAATTGAATTTTTAGTGATACATAGCAAGACTTTGAATCATTTAACTTTGCTAACTTATGCTAAATTGAAGTTTTAGAAATAGAACTGTTTTTGCATTTAACTGTGTAAACAAATGATTGATGTTTAATTCAGTTGTTATTGTTAAATAGCAATATTGAAAAATTTTAACTGTGTGCAAACAAATGATTGATAGTAATAGAATTATTCATATTAGATAACAATAAGTGAAACTATTTAACAGTATGCAAAAAAATGAGCTCAGGCTCATTTAAAAATCTTATCTACAAAATGTGTTTAGAAATCATATATTTAATAAATATGTATAAAAAGAATTTGGCATTAAATGACCTACAATAGTTGATATCCCATAAAACCAAACCAAACTAAATCTGTTACTTTATATCAAAACAATAACTGCCTTTTTACACATTTATAAATATTTCCAGTAGACACTACCCCATTTGCCTCCCATCTCACAAGCTCTCCAATTTAGTCAAATAAGACAAGCTGGGCACTGATAGAGAAGCAGGTATGAATCCATAATTGAAGTTCTATTGTGAACTCCCACACATGGACACACCATGGTTAACTGAGAAGTAAAAACATATTCATCAGTTCTGTGTGAACTCTGGATGCTGGCTCAAAAACTTGTTAGGAGTGATGGATGTTAGGGATGGATTGTGAGAGAGGGAGTCAAGAGAATCCATGTTGGCAGCATGACCTGATGATGATGATGATTATTGGTAATAATTGGGTTTATTAGTTGGTTGGTTGGTTGTTTGGCTTTTATGGCATATCAAACTTTGTAAGTTATTTCTTGCCAAATCCATTTTCATACAAATAATCAATTTTATTTGAAACAATTCAGTTTAGCAGGCGTACACAATTCAATTGTTAAAAACATTTCTATTTTGAGCTATTTAGTTCAATAAAACAGTTCTAATTAAAACAATTCAGTTTAGTATAAGTACACAGTTTAGTTCTATTTAACCCATAGATAGGGCCCTATCAGGTGCTACCACTCCAGGCCAGAGTGGACTTGGGAGCAATGGCAATGAAGGGCTCCAGCATTATTGGAACCACACCATTAGATTGCTTAGTGTCATAAATACGACACTCGTTAGGGGGCAGAGGTGCAGTCAGTGTATTCTACAGCCCCAGCTGACTGGGCTATGGGTTTATTGATCCTATTTACTCAACCCCTCCGCTTGGGCAGGATATGACACAAGGTCAATTTTTAAGCGGCGTTTAACAGGTTTGAATTTGGAGTTTTACTTCTCCTTGACTAGTTGCCTCACCAAGGCTGAAGAACCTAGTCTGTTCTACTATTTAACCATAGCTGGAGGGAGAATAACTGGATTCATACCTTTCCCAAGGGTATTAGTGCTATGTGAAATGCAATCAGTCAGGTCCAGGATTTGAACTCGTGTCGCCGTGTCCATATCCGAGTTCAAATCCAGCGATGATAACCATTACACCACGGGTACCTCTACTTACACCACGGGCACCTCCACGCAATGGGTTTATTGATAATGATATGAATTGTACAACAAAAACTCAATTATCTACTCCCATCTTAAATGTGTTTTTTACAGGAAGTATGGTAATTCACTCAGTAATTGGGCAAGTGTCCTCATTTTGTTTATTATAGTTACAACTTTTCATAGACTGTACTCTCCAGCTTTTTTTAAGAGTTTGTTATGGGTATCGTTCTGGGAATTTTGAACCAAACTCTTTATTCCATCATCCATGCTCAGAGGATATCTTGTATAGTTAATTTGTCCTTGACATGTCATTTGCCTTTTCCAGCGAACCAGAATATATAATTCGTCATGCACTGCCAGACTGAACTCACAACTACCAAGTATCTAGATACTAGCATCATCACTAAAGCATACTGACACAGATTCCATTTGCTGACTCTTACTCACCCTCTCTATTGCTCTCTCTCCAGCCATCCCTCTCAGCCATCACTCTTAGTCGGTCCTCTAGATAACACCCAATGTCTGCACAGAGCTGGTGAATGTAAGTTTTTGCTGGTCAGCTAACACTGGTGAGTACATGAGTTGGAGTCCATAGGAGAATGTAACTTATGAGTTTGTTCTTACTTCACCAGCAGTGCCCAGCATGTCTTGTTCATCTTATTTCAATGGTTTGTGAGATGAGAAGTCATCATCATCATCATCATCATCATATCGCGCTGGTAGCACGGATATCCCTGACCCTCTCTCGCCACTCCTCCCTATCGTTCATCGCCCTAGGTAGGTCTTCAGGACAACATCCTGTATCCTCACATAGCTGCTGAATGTACGTTCGTGCTGGTCGTCCTGCTTTTGCGCGGCCATGTGTGGGGATCCATAAGAGTACATCTCTTATGAGTTCATCTCTGCTTCTCCAGCAGTATCCTGCATGTCTGGTTCGTCTAACTTGAATAGTTTTCGTGATAGGGGGTAGGTGGCCGTACAGTTGGTGTCTTGTGAGGTGTTGCTGCCAGGACTTGTTCAGGATTGCACACAGCATTCTTGTGTAATTGCCATCTAGCTTCTTCTCCAGTTGTTTTGTTAGCGTCCATGTAGTGCATCCATATAGCAGTATCGATGTGACCGCTGCCTGGAAGAAACTGCGTTTCATTTTATCGGTTAGGTCTGATTTCCATATAATCAATAGCCTATTGATAGCTGTCCATGCTTTCGTTTTGGAACGAGCAGCAGCAAGCATAGGCCTCTATGTTAATGCACACAAAACGGAATATATGTGCTATAACCAAACAGGGGACATCTCCACTCTAGAAGGAACCCCACTTAAACTAGTAGACAAATTCACGTACCTAGGAAGCAACGTCGAATCAACCGAAAAGGACATCGAAACGAGGTTAACGAAAGCATGGACAGCTATCAATAGGCTATCGATTATATGGAAATCAGATGAGAAGTACGAGGATCATTAAATAAGTTTCCAGACTTTTTTCGTATGGGCACTTATATTGATAGTACACACATGAAACTCTAGTCTCCTTCAAAGTAATCTCCTCCGGCTGGACTTGTTGTACCATTCTAACAACTTCTGGAAGGCCCCATGGAAGTCCTCTTGTGTGAGTATGTCAATGACCTTCATCACAGCCTCTTTCATCTCCTCAATTATCTCATAACGACAGCTTCTGAGCTCAGAGAATAACCAAATGTCACAGGGAGCAAGGTTTGGACTATAGGAAGGCTGAGGAAGTGTCTTGATGCCCATCTTTCTCAAATAGTCTGTGACAAGGATGGAGTTGTGGACTGGTGCAGTGCCCTGGTGGAAATGCCACTGACCTGATTTGAAGAGTGCTGGCCTCTTCCAATGGAATCTCTTCCTGAACTCCCTTAAAACCTCAACATAGTAACCCTAACCTTAATCCTAACCCTTTGGCCAATTAACTCAAGTGTATTGACTTTCTTACTCCTCCCAAACTTCTCACCATCCCCAACAGACTCCTTGGCTTCCTTGAATCTCTTATGCCACTCAAAAACTGATGCTCGATTCATGCAAGATGGTCAAAAAGTAGTCTGAAGCATTCCATACATTTCTGTGGCATTTATTCCAAGTTTAAAACAGAATTTTATTACATATCATTCTTCTAAAGTGTCCTCACGTCCAGATTGCATTTTTGAAATTCACCAGCTGTGACAATCTGGCTTTAGTAGAGTATATTCTAATTGCTGCTGTAGCTGTTCATTTGAACCTGAAATCATAAAAATTGGTCAGTCATCTCATAAAATGTATAGCAATAATATACTGAATTTTAAATGTCTATACAAAAAAAGTGTGGAAACTTATTGAATGCACTACGTAAGTGGCTATACAGTGTCTGTTTTGTTGAGTGCTGCTTCCAGGATTTGTTCAAAACAGTATGCAGCATTCTTTTTTATTCTTCATCAAGCTTTTCTCCTCATGTTTCACAAGAGTCCAAGTGGTGTAGCCACACATTAGTAATGACACAGCTACAGCTTGGAAGAATTCCTGTTTTATTTTATCGGAGAGATCAGATTTCATATAGATGATAAAATGTCTATCGCTGTCTATGCTTTACCTCTGCATATGTAGATTTTGCTTTCAGTAGTTGAAATATTGCTACCTAGGTATACAAACTTGTCTTCGAATAGGCATTGGTTTGAACATGAAATCAGATAAACAGAGTTCATGTGCTTTAATCAAGATGATGCTATCTACTCATCAAATTGTAAGCCTCTGAAATTAGTGGACCAGTTCATTTATATTGGTCCTATTTACCAACCGCTCCGCTCGGGCAGGATATGACACAAGGTCAATTTTTAAGCGGAGTTTAGCAGGTTTGAATTCAGAGTTTTCCTTCTCCTAGACTCGTTGCCTCACTAAGGCTGAAGAACCTAGTCTGTCCTACTATTTACCCATAGCTGGAGGGAGAATATTTGGATTCATACCTTTCCCAAGGGTATTAGTGCAATGTGAAATGCAATGAGTTTCGTCCAGGATTTGAACTTGTGTCACCGAGTTCATTTCCTATGACAATAACAATTACACCACGGGCACCTCCTGCATTTATATTGGTAGCAATATCTCCTCTATTGAAAGCATCTAGATCCGGCCTTATATCTACTCTGCCATTGTTCTGTAGGACAATATAATGGTAGTAAATTGGAGCCTTAAACTTGATGCCATTTTTATCTGTCTTCAATTGAACCAGAATTTTTTCTTATACTATTCAGATTATAATTAGGAGGTGGAATTTTTCTAGTCTTAAGGCTATTGTTCTTTCTTTCTTAATTAGAGGCTCCCATATGTTATTCATTTCTATGCTTGGCCAACTAAGAAGGTTATTAGAGCCTAGCATGTGGCGCCAATTCTTTCAATCTGGAATGTTACCAATAACAACTGACCTGAAGAAGGCTGTAAGGTAACACAACTGACACATTGTGACTATAATAACAACCAAGATGAAGACACAACAACAGTGAATAATAATGTAAATTCTTCGCCTCACAGAATCAGCTATAATATATTAGACACTCTTGATGATAAATTCTTAACTTTTCTCTGACTTTTAAGTTATTTTCTTATTTCTTTAAGTAGGTACAACAATTAGTCAACAGTCTAATGAGGTGAAAAGCCTTTATTTTACATAACAGATATTTATTTTTCAGTATAATCACTTTCCTTCTCAATGTACTCAACCCAGCATTATATATTAATTTTACAGAATGAACATCATACAGTAAAAAATTCCAGGTAAAAATTCTGCAAATAACAGTTTGTTGATTGGTTGGTTTTTCGACATGTCAACCCTTATTAGGTTATAACAATTCTTAAGTAACTTTCTGAAGAGCAGTTACATGGTTTCAAATAACTAATTATTGTAAGCATTTGCAAACAATTATGGCTTCAAGTAACTTTTCTTAATTGTAATAATTTGCACACAGTTATACCATTTCAATTATTCCTATCAAATACTAAAAATTTTCAAAAGGATCTATTTGATCCCTAGATCAGCAGGGATTACCTCTTTAAGTTTGAGTGGACCTGGGATTTATGGAAACAAGGAGATGACTTGACACTCTCCAGAGCTCCAAAACAAGAGCCCCATAGCCAGATGCTGTTTAATGTCATACCTAGGATACACTTAGGTAGAGTCTTACCCCACTGCTTAGGGCATATTCTAGGCTCTGCTAACAGGGCAACAAATATCCATACAACACAGTATAAATAAAGACTGATTATACTTTCACCCACCCACATATATTCATCCATTTGCATGCATCTACATACAATATCACCCATTAATATATACCACCCATGAGATCAGGATTTCAGAGCCAGATTTTCATTAATGTAGATTTATGTTAAAAAAGAACAGACCAGGTAGATCTGTATGTATTGGCACAGCCCCTTTGTCACAAGCAGAACGTGACACCTAGTCAATTTTTAAGAAAAAAGAAAGCTGGTTTGAATTAAAAGTTTTCCTTCTCTTCCTCCCTTATATATATGGTTGGATTTGGCATCTCAACCTTTGTAGGTTATTTAATATCAAAGTCATCTTTGTAGAGCAGCTGGCAGGGATATGGAGGTTCTTGCTTTCCTTAAGAGTATTAGTTTGAAAGTGAACATAACCGTGTGACTGAAGTCTAAACTCACTATGATGTCGCAGTCCAGCACATTAACCACTACACTATGGGGGCAACCAACACATGTGATCGGCCCCTGTAGATATACTGCAGCTTTGTTGGTTACTATCACAGAATAACCATATATCTTCATTAAGAATTAGAAAAAAACTAGTTAAGTTTTAGATTTTAAAAGAATTCATTTATTTTGAAACAATAAAACAGAAGCAGTGACAAAAAAGACAAATTTTTACTTATCATATTCTGATTTATGAAGCAAATAAAAATCATCAGAATTTTTTAAGGCTTCTCTGTCTACATACTGTTACAAATGATAACAGACTGAAATTATATGCTCTAGTCATTGTGTTAGTCAAAGGTTTGGAAAATAAGGAAGACGATTCTGAATCATGTTGAAGAAATTACACTAATACAAGCAAAAGTAAAACATTTATTCTAATTGTTATTATTTTTATCTGAATTTCCAAACTGAAGATTTACCATTATCTTGTACTAATATACTAAGAGTTTATCTGTATTGTTCATATAGTCACAACTTTTCGGTCCCTGTGCACTCTGACCTTCTTCAGTTATCTGTCATAATTAATAATTTGTTTAAGAAAATACACAAGGCTTAAGTTTGAAAATACAGAAAGACATATATTCAAGTTCAGGAGGCACATATGGCTAAACAAATATTGCAGTAGAAAATGGGACTTGGCAGCATGAGTTTAAATCCTCGATGAGGATGTTTGCATTTCACTTTGTGGTAATGTCTTTGGAAAAGACATAAATTCATTCCTTTCCCAACTACAGCGATGGATAGACAGTACAGCAGACTAAGCTCTTTAGTCTTGGTATGACAACCTATTGAGAAGAAGGAAAACTCTGAGTTCAAAGCAGTTGTTGTCTACTTAGAAATTGATCTTGTATTACTTACAGCTAGAAACAGAGAGATTGTGTAAATGATATAATCCAATTCAATTGAAGAAGCAATTTCATCCCTAGTTTAACTGTTGAAGAATATGAATTGAAAAAGGAATTTTACAAAGTTTTATGAATTCCAATCTGATACTTATAATTTTCAAACAGATTTTTTCCCAGTTGGCTGGGGCTGTAAAATACACCAACTCCTCTGCAGAGGGGTAAGACCCCTCCAACGAGTGTCCTGGATATGACACTAAGCAATCTGATGGTGAGGCTCTAGTTATGCTGGAACTTTGGGGAATGTGGAATACCCCTTCATTGCCATTGCTCCCAGTTCCACTCTGGCCCAGACTGGTAGCACCTGATAGAGTCCTATCTATGGGTCAAATAGAACTAAACTGTGTACTTATGCTAAACTGAATTGTTTGAAATAGAACTGTTTCGACATTTAACTGTTGATAAACAAAAACTATACTTATACTAAACTGAATTGTTTGAAATTTAATTCGGCATTAAATGACCCAAAAAGGGTTGATATGCCATAAAACCAACCAACTAACTGACCAACCAACCAAACAGATCTATTTGGTCCATAGATGGAACCCAAACAGGTACTACCACTCTATATCAAAGTGAACCAGGAAGTAAAATAGCCTCATAACCTTATACAGTTTAGTGTTCCATTCAGAACGAGATGGGGTCTTAGCCCTCTCCAAAGGATACTGTTGGTGTATGTTAAGTATAATTGATAGTGTAAAACAGTAATAGGAACTCAGTCAAGATACTGCAATTTACACATATGTCGATTTTCTTAAGCTTCCTGTGCCATTAGATCCTAGCATTGTTAGCTAAGATAGTCCTGCTGGTGGTCGAGACAGCACCTCTAGCGCTTTTAATCTCTCCACCTGTGCAGGTTACCTTATACCCTGTGGAAGAAGCAAGAACAGCGTTGTTGACATCAATGGAAATACAAATGGAAATATCTATTATTATTTATTTCTAATAATTATTTATAACATTTACTTTTAATCATTAAGATAACTATTATAAATATTATAGATAATGTTTACAAATTTTGTTTTCTCTAAGTACCTCGCTTAATTTTTTGAACACTTTCTATTCCCTGTACCTGAGCTAACAAAATTCACAAAAATAATTGAGCACAAAAAACGCATTCAAACTTCACTCCTGGGTATGGACATCAAAGAATTCCATTAAAATAAAGGCTATAAATGGTCTTTGTATTAAGTCTTTTATTAGTTTTATCTGATGTTATTTTCTTGTGTTAGAAATCTTGGGAGGGACTCTCCATAGCCTAATGGTTAAAGTGCTGTACTTTTGCCTTAAAGCAAGAAAGTTCAAACTCCAGTTGTGCTATTACATTCACTTTCAGTCAAATACCTTTAAGAAATGTATGAACCACCTTACCTCATTCCCAGCTATGAATTAAACAGTATCAGTGCTGTTCTTCTACAAGGATGGTTTTGGTATTGATTAACCCATGAAGGTTGATATCCCATTAAATCAATCAAAACAAACCAAAATATTGGGCCTATGGTATATTGTAAAATAGCACACAGCTGAAAATATTTGTCTCATGTGTAGAAAAATAGTGCTCAGCCAAGATTATTCAGCTTATAGTGCTTAGTAAAATTGCACTTAAGCCAAAAGCTTAAAGAGAAGTCCCCATAGCATAGTGGCTAATTTGCTGGACTGTGATATCATAGTAAGTGAGTTCAAACTCCAGTTACACTATTATGTCCACTTTCAGACCAATACCTTTGGAAAAGATATGAACATCCTTATTTCTCCAGCTACGGGTTAAATAGTACCACTACTGTTCTTCTAAAAGGATAACTTTGACATAGAATAACCCACAAAGGTTGATATGGCTTTAAACAAAGAAACTGAAAGTAAACCAAAATATCAGCTTTATAATATTTTGTAAAATTTTAAGCTCATAAGAGCTTAGAGTAAAAAATAGAAACAAGAACATTTATTGGTTTACAGTCTCATACACCAATTTAAATATATTTATCTATATACTTAGTCAGGGTTTGGGATGTAAAATAATGAAATGATATTAACTGGAGCAGTATAGAATATATACTTAGCATTATTAGATTTTACCTGTGAAGTGAAACAAAACTTTTATAGTCTGCTTGGGTTATCTCCCTTGCTATTCTATCTTTTTTTCTTTCTTTCTTTGTTCCTTGTTTCTTTTTTTTCTTTTTCTTTTTTTGTAATTTTCTAACTTTCCTGTATAATTGCAATTTTGCATGAGATATAAAAGTGATATTGTTAAACTCAAGAGTTTTTTTTTTTGTTAGATATCGTTAAATTCTATGAATGGTTCATTTTATTCTGTAAATACAAGGTATGATCAAAAAGTATAAGGATTGAATCTTTCAATTTTATTTTTAAAATTTAAGATTTAAATGAAAATCTGCGAACCAGAGTAACTAATATAATAAAAAAAATGATTTCAAGATGTCAAGATAAAATCTAGATGAGTCAGTGCAAAGTCTTGATACTTTTTGAACAGCAATTTTTGGTGAAAAATTCTTTCATCATCATCATCATCATATCGCGCTGGTAGCACGGATATCCCTGACCCTCTCTCGCCACTCCTCCCTATCGTTCATCGCCCTAGGTAGGTCTTCAGGACAACATCGACGTATCCTCACATAGCTGCTGAATGTACGTTCGTGCTGGTCGTCCTGCTTTTGCGCGGCCATGTGTGGGGATCCATAAGAGTAGTAATTTACAAAGCTCTTTGCTTCGATGTGGCACAAGGCCGAATGAATGGGGCACCCAATGAGACTCGAACTCACTCGTGTAGGTTTGCTAGTCTAGCTTGCTAACCGTTACACCACCAGAGGTGCCCTGGGGATCCATAAGAGTACATCTCTTATGAGTTCATCTCTGCTTCTCCAGCAGTGTCCTGCATGTCTGGTTCGTCTAACTTGAATAGTTTTCGTGATAGGGGGCAGGTGGCCGTACAGTTGGTGTCTTGTGAGGTGTTGCTGTCAGGACTTGTTCAGGATTGCACGCAGCATTCTTGTGTAATTGCCATCTAGCTTCTTCTCCAGCCATTTTGTTAGCGTCCATGTAGTGCAGCCATATAGCAGTATCGATGTGACCACTGCCTGGAAGAAACTGCGTTTCATTTTATCGGTTAGGTCTGATTTCCATATAATCGATAGCCTATTGATAGCTGTCCATGCTTTCGTTAACCTCGTTTCGATGTCCTTTTCGGTTTTTGAAGATGTTAATGTGTCACAAAAAAAAACAAATAAACCAGCTGGTCAGCCACTGCTAATTTGAAAAGCTCTCCTTCCCAACCAAATCAAAAACTCATTGGCTAAGTGCCTTCATCACAAATACACATATATAAAAGATCAATTGAAGAAATTTGAACTAGAAGATGGTTTTCATTTAAGAAATGGATATGCCACATCACCGGTAAATTTTATATCTATCTATCTATCTATCTATCTGTATATATATATATATTGAAGAAAAATGGAAATAAATACAATGGTATGTAAATATAAAAAAACAATATATTGAAAGGATGTATTTATCTAAATATGAATAATATACGTACCAATATTAAAAATAATATACAGATATTAAAATCTTTTTTAACCATCTTCAAGATGTAGGAATTATGCAATAATGTCTCATCAAAAAAATTATTTATAAGACTTTGAAAATGAGGTTTTGCATAAGGCATAACATTGAAATATTATCCATATATGAATAAATAATCCTTCGAATGAATTGTTTTATATATATATATATATATATATATATGTTTTATATATTTATATATATATATATATATATAGTACAATTTGATGGTGATTCAAACTTGGTTAAGTCGTCATAATAAATTTATTTCAGTGGGGGATATTACTATACACTCCGTCTCGTCAGATGACTATTTACATGCTTCTTTCAAAGTCGCTGAGTAGCAAATGTGGAGTTAGCCAGGTTTCGATCCTAGCTTGAAGTATCCAGCATGTATAACCACACTGAAGAGTTATGATGCAATAAAACTGTCTGTCTGAGGATGACAGTATTTATGCTCCCCTCCCACCAGGAGTTGAGCACTCAGGCAAAGGGATTAATGTCTGCTACAATGTTAATATATATATGTTAAATCCCCAAACTGACACTAGGTCGCCAAATGGCTGAGTAGTATGTCATCGGTCTAATGTAAAGTTAAGTGGGTTTTGATCCCAGTTTGAAGTGTTCAGTGTGTATAGCCACACAGAAGAGTTGTGATACAATGAAACAGTCTGTCTATGGATGATAATATATCTATCTATATATATATATATATATATATATATATCAAGAAGGAAAAATAGATCAACATTACCTTGCTTAAAGTTTTTCTTTCTCTTGAACTGGTCACTCTACCATAGCTAAAGAACCCAATCTGCCCAACTAGACAACTCAGAAGAGGGAGGGAAAAGATGGATTTATGCTTTGTTGCTAGAGGGAAGTGAAACACTGTCAAGTTTAGAATTTGAACTTGGCTCACTAAGTAAATTTTCTGTGGTGACAGCAATTACACCACACCTTCCCACACAAGTTGTTAGTAACAGATAAATTTATATCATGTGACATGACACACCTGTTCTTTTGTTGTTGCTTAATGTTTGTCTGTAGCAAGAACGTGTAAAGTTAATAATTATTTGTCAGTAATATAAGTAGGTGTTCTCTTGTTTAATGAATGCTTTATATTTATTAAATGCTGATCTGAAACCCAGTGCTAGACTGTTGGAACTGTTTTCTTTTACCTCATTAAACTATTTATCTCTACATTTTCATTTTTCTCATTGTGAAACTCAGGGTCAGCAGAAAAGTTCATTGGCTGACCAAGATACTCTTCATTTTTTTGAGATAGTCTCCCTTGCAGTCCACACACATCTTCAATTGGTGTTGCTATGCTTGGATACCATTGGTCAAAAAAGTAATCAAACACATATATGATGTCATCATATGAACTATTCAGCCTATGAACTTTTCCACCCACTCTCATAAAAAGGATATCCTGGATATGGCACATGTATTTTTTTTTACTTGTCTTTAATTGGAATCATTTTGAGATGAGGTTTCTTAATCTGAGAATTAATTTTTATTTATTGTGGACTTTTTTCCTCATCTTGGTAGTTTTTGTGTTGTTTCTTCTTTCACTACGTTTCAGCCAAATTTCACCTCTGGCCTTCTTCAGGTGATTTACCGCAACCTCGAATAGGAATGCTGAGTCTTGTAACCGTATCCCCAGTAATTACTGCCTTCCATAGTTGTTGTCTATCGCACCACGTTTTTGACCAAGTTAACCTCTGGCTGGCTTGGGTAGGATTTGAAACTGCTATCTTCTAACAATGCTCACCTGGAACTGTAGAGACTCAATGCCTCTATCCGCTGCGCCACGGGCCCCGAAGGGCGATCAAGGATGGATTTTTTGGTCTTATAAATCCTTATCTGGTCTGGTCTGGTCTTTTTTTTTTATAACAAACTTTTTTCTATTTTATTTTTCTTGTTATTTAATCATCAAATGACATAGGATTATTCTTAAATCTCACACCTAATCTTTTCTGACAATTTGAATACAATACAATCTTCAAAGATGATATTTTTAATTTCTTCAATATTTTTTAGAATAGAATTTATTCGGTTTGATTTTTTTTGTTTCATGGCATATCAACTTTTAGGGCTTATTTAGCGCCAAAACCATTTCTGTAGAAGAACAGTAGTGGTACTCATTAAACTATAATTGGAATGGTGACAAATGGGTTCATACCTTTCCCAAGAGTATTGATCTGAATGTGAATATAATAGCACACCTAGAGTTTGAACTCACTAACTATAATATTGTAGTTAAACATGTTAGCCACAACATTATGAGGACCCTTTCCTGATATAGAAATTGTGTTTCAAAAACAACCAAACTGTTTTAATTGCAATAAAACTATTTAAATTTCATCTTATGAAAATTTTAGTAAATAATCAAATGTCATATATGACAGTTACCTATCATCATTTTCTGGGGTATGATGCTAAAATACATCTGGTGGTAAAGCACCAGTTCTAGAGCTCTTGGGAGTGTGGAATCCCCACTTCATTGCCATTACTTCCAGATCCACTCTAACCCAGACTTGTTGTAAATGTCCTATCTCTAAATCAAACAGATCTGTTTAGAAATTATTAGAATTAGATAAGAATGCTTGAAACCTTATCACTGTGAGAAAATTATCATTATTAGGCAAGGATACTTGAAATCATTTTACTGTAGAATAATTTTTTGTTTTGGATAGGCATACTTGAAACCATATAACTGTGTACAAACAAAATATTATCATTAAATAGGAATAGTTACTTGGAGTCACTCCTTTATTGCCATTAGTTCCAAGTCCACTCTGAAACAAAGAGGTTGATTTCTTAGGGTCCCATCTATGAGTCAAATAGATCTATTTGGAAATTATTAGTATTGGATTGGAATAACTGAAACCTTATAATTACATACAAATTATGAGTATCTGATAGAAGTACCTGAAATGATATAAACGTATTAAAATTAGACAGAGATACTTGAAACCATATAACTGTAGAAAAATCATCTGTATTGAATAGGAATACTTGAAACCATATAAATGTCTACACACAAATGATAATCATTAAATATGAATGGTTATTTGAAACTATACAATTGTGTATAAATTATCAGTATTTGATAGAAATACTTGAAATTATATGATTGGGTATAAACAAATAATTATTATAGACAAATAAAATGCTGTTTAAAAAAAAGGTTACAATGAAATGTTGAAAATATAATGTTATGATTATAATCAAACATTTACGAATGAATTAGGTTGGAATACTTGAAACTTTATAATTGTGGGCAAACTATTAGTATTAGACAGGGATACCGGAAACCTTATAACTGTATAAGGATTATTTATATTGAATAGGAATATTTGAAACCATATTATTGTGTACAAATTATTTCTGTAAAGAATAGGTACTTGAAGCAATAATTATTTACAAATTATGATTACGAGTTATGATTATAATCAAACATTTTCATATAAATCAAATTTCTGCTTTAAATAACCCATAAGGAATTGATATGCAATTAAATAAATTAAACCAAACCAATCCTTTAAAAAGTGCATAAGTTAAGCTCCTTGGGAGCAAGAATAATTTTTAAAATATATTCCAGTTCCATATGGCTTTGAGAGAAAGAGGAAAATCCTTTTATTAGATATCAACCCCAAAAGAGAACTAAGCTTATATAGAAAGTGTGTTCCAAAAGTACTGATAAATGAACAAAGAATGAAATGCTAACTTTCTTCAAAATAGTTCCTTTAATATTCAGTACACTTAATAGCCCAGGAGACAAGGGCTCAATCCCTAGTCAAATCATACCAAAGAGTCAAAAAATGCACACTCAGTGTCATAAGGTATGGATCAAGGATAAGTCGAGCAATCCAAGGAAAGGACTGATGCTCTCCCCTACACCTTGATGTAGGAACTGTTGAAAAGTAAGCCTTCAGATCACCCTCGACTACAGTTAGCCAACTTACACTTATTTCAGTAGTTTTTCTATTGATCAAAGAACCTCTGAAACTCTATTTATCATACAGGGTGTTAAAAAAAAATTTGATATTATTGAGATACGAATATCTGAATAACTACATAATCTAGATTAATGAAACTAAACAGGCTTAATTTGAATTAGAAATTCAAAAGTTTATGGATTTCATGAATGATTTCATAAGTTTTCAATATGTGCTCAATCTGTGATAGGTACATTTTTTGTTCTTTAAGTGGTAAAGACAAGGTTTTCTTGTTTCTGTTCTTAGAAATATTAAGACATACCTTTTTATCTTCATTCATAGAACAGAATTTATCTCCCCTCAGCAATAAAATATACAGCCCACATGGTTCTGCCCATCAAAGAAGACACAATATTTTACCATTTTTGTAGCATTTTTCAAACACTGCTTGTTCATTGAACAATATGTGCATATTTCATCTGTGCAGAGAGTTTTCTATATTCTTCTGAATATTTCTTGAAAGTTTATAATGTATGTATTAAATGTTCCTATATATGTGTAAATGAGCTTATCCTAACTTTTCTTCCGTCTATTCAGTGTTAGTTTATCACTGGATATACTAATGATAATATTGAACCTTGGGGAGAGGAGACAAGACAAAATATCTTCCCTAGCACCAACTAATCCAATACTATCATTAACAAAGACATAAGTAAAAGTTGATAATTGCCAAATTTATATGGTATCCTTTATCAGATATCAATCCCTAAAGAGAATTAATCTCATATACAAGGTGTGTTCAAAAAGAGCTTACTAAAGCTGCATTGGTCCGTGAATGAAGGTGAAATATAAAAGTGGAAACTGAGGGGGAGTCCCAGTGATATAATGGCTAAAGTGCTGGACTGGAGGCTCAAAGAAAACCAGTTTAAACTCCAGTCATGCTTTATTTTTTAACTAATACCCTTTAGAAAGGTATGAACTTCTTATCCTCCCAAGCTATGAGTTAAATAGTACTACTACTGTTCTTTTATGAGGATGGCTTTGGCATTAAATAAACCACAAAAATTGATATTCCAGTAAACCAAGAAATTAAACCAAATTAAAATGAACAAATGTGGGAATTCACATTCATGAATTTTCAAAGTGAAATAATATTCAATTAACAGCAAAGTCTTTGGTATAGGAATTATGATCAGGAAGTTATGATATACATATATATATATATATATATATATATATATATATATATATATATATATATATATAAAGAATGATCTGAATGTTATGATAGATAGATAGATAGATAGATTATGATCAAGAAGTGATGATATATATATATATATATATATATATATATATATATATATATATATCATCATCATCATCATGTCGTGCCGCCAGCACGGATATCCTTGACCATCTCTTGCCACTTCCTCCTATCATTCATCACCTCTGGCAGGTCTTCTGGGTTGCCTCCTGAGTCCTCACATAGCTGCTGTATGTACGTTTGGGCCGGTCGTCCTGCTTTTGCTTGGCCATATGTGGGGGTCCAGAGGAGTACATCACTTACGAGCTCGTCCTTGCTTCTCCAGCAGTGTCTGGCGTGTCTGGCTTGTCTGACCTGTATAGTTTTTGTGATGGGAGGCAAGTGGCCGTACAGTTGGCGTCTCATGAAGAATGATCAGAAGGTATCAAAACTGAATCTTTATATTTATTTGAATTTGAAAAATTTCAACTAGAAATTTTGCTATAATCCATGATATAGTAAAAGGATTAACCAAGAGGTGTCCTCGTGGTGTAATGGTTAAAGCGATGAACTGCGGAATCGTAGTACACGAGTTCGTACTCCAGTCGCGCTATTACGTTCACTTTCGGGCAAATACCCTTGGGAAAGGTATGAACCCCCTTATTCTCCCTCCAGCTATGGGTAAATAGTAGGACGGACTAGGTTCTTCAGCCTTGGGGAGGCAACTAGTCTAGGAGAAGGAAAACTCTGAATTCAAAACCTGTTAAACTCCGCTTAAAAATTGACCTTGTGTCATATCCTGCCCGAGCGGAGGGGTTGGTAAATAGTACCAAGAGGTGAAGAACCTTTTCATATTTAAGGGACACATTTAAATTCATTGTTTACCAATAAAGCCACATTCAATGAATTTTCAATATGTTTACAATAAAGACTTTCTGGATGGCCGTGTGAAGTGAATATGGAAGTAAAAACAATCAGTGGTAAAATGAAAACAAAACTAGAAATGAAAAGAGACTTCATAAATCTATGTATTGTGGAATGTAATTTTCATATTTTCTGTATTTCAGTAAGTAATTCCTTTTTATGATGTGGCATAACTTTTTAATGTTGACATAAGAATTTGTATATTTTAATTTAGAAAATACAATATACTGAATTGAGTTAGAATATGAATAAATCCCATATATCAATCATAGAAGCATTGAATATAAATAAATAAATTCCATATATCACATATAGAAGCATTGAATATAGATAAATAAGTACCATATATCACACATAGAAGCATTAAATATAAATAAACAGTTAATATATATAACTCACTTTGTCAGCTGAAGCTGTAAAATACACCAATTGCACCTCAGCAAAAGAGTAAGACCCACCCTCAATCTACCTCAATGAGGCCACCTGTTGGATGCGGGTAACAACCCATAATTCTTGAGGACAGGATCTTGATGGCTGAGCAGTCTGTGATCTTGCAACCAAAGTGATCACATAACCTGCAACACTTCACTTTTGCCATTACAAAGCTTAACAGGCAGTCAGAGAAACCCAATGCAATTAGTTAGCTGGTCATGTCAAATCCTTGCACTAATATGATTATACAAACCATATTCTCTAAAATTGCACTTGTGGCAAGCAAGTACCAACCCCAGTTTATTTTAAAGATATCAGAAGGTAGTAGCTGAAGATCAATTGCACTGAGATAGCAATACTTGAAACCATTTAAACTATGTGCAAACAAATGATTAATCTCAAATAGAATTATTAGTATTAGATAGCAGTATTTGAAACCAAATGAAAATATTGAATAGAATTATTAGTATTAGATTACAGTACTTGAAACCATATATTTGCAAACAAATGACTGATTTAAGATGAAACTATTAGTATTAGTAGCAATACTTGAAACTATTTAACTGTGTGCAAACAAATGATTAGTATTAAACAGAACTATTTGTATGAGATAGAAATACTTAACATTTAACTGTGTGCAAACAAATAATTAATACAGAATAAAAATGTTTGTGTTAACAATACTTAAAACAATTTAACTGAGTGCAAACAAATAAACTCAAACTCATTTAAAAATAAAGTTTCTTACAAACTATTTTATTGCTAATTATATATATATATATATATATATATATATATATATATATAAATTTTTCTTTTTTCATTTTTTTGTTGGACCAAAGAAAGAGAAAAGTAAATATTCTAAGATGAATAGGTTCACAATGAGTTTTATTTTTTAAATTATTTATTTAATTCCAACATGTGTTTCTAGCTTCTTATTACTGTCGTCAGACAGTGTTGAAACACATGTAGTTGTAAAATGAATAATTCTAAAAAATAAATCTCTTTGTGAATCTTTTCCTTTTAAAACACACACACACACACACACACACACACACACACACACACACACACACACACACACACACACATATATATATATATATATATATGAACAAGATTTGGCATGTCAACCCATAAGGGTTGATATGACATTAAACCAAATTATTGATAGCATATATCACTCATAGAGTCATTTAAAATAGATAAATGAATGAATAAATAAATAAATAAATTATAGGTCCCTTTCTTCAAATTATGATAAATATAATTCACTGGAATTGAATTAATTTTTTCTGGGATCATATCAAAAACCAAAGAAAATGATATGAGCAATAACAGACATTACTTTAAATACATTCAATAAGATTTAATATAGGCATTAAATATTGATAAGTAAAGGCTACAGGTTTTCTCTCCCTGGTTTAAGGTTAAGAATTTGAGTATTACCTATCAAAGGTTTGGTTTTACTGTCATTGACAAAAAAATGAGTTCAAGTCAATAACTTATAGATTTACCTATAGTCACAGTATAAGTATGAATTATTAAAAGATAGAAGAATTACATACTGTTTTAAAAAGAAAATATATATAAGTGATATGAAGTGAATGCACTCATTGGCACCAAGTATGTAATTAGGCCATTTTTCTTTTTTTTTACCCTCCAGCTGGTTCAATAATTTTCTGTCAGAAATTCTTTTAAGCCAAACAACATTCTGATTTGAATTGTTGCAAAGTGTGAGATATAGGCCAGGCAAAAAGCACTGAAAACAAATAATCAAGAATAGTTGTTATGGCAGTGAAAGAAGAAAGAAAGAAGATCTACAAGAAAAAAAAAAGCACTATCACTGCTAACACCAGACAAATATTTGGTGCATTATAAACAAGAAGATACCATCTTCATCAACAAACACAAAATTGTACTAATCTCTGAGATTGCTTCAAATGCTTGTATATATATATATATATATATATATATATATATATATATATATATATATATATAATATTGTTCATAAATAAGTACACCTCAAACAGTTTTTTAAAAAATTCAACTTCCTTCTACACAAAATATACCAGAATTTTATAATTTCTAATGGAACATTATGCAATAAAATGGTTATCATTGTGTATTATTTATTACCAAATGCTACAGCATTGAAATTCTGTAACCAAGAATAAAATTACATTTCTGTAACTAAAAATTATGTTGCATAAGAGGTGAACATATTTTTGGACTTCTACATATTCATATTTTTGGTTATAGTTTCAATAATTAGAATTTTGTTAATAAATAATGTTTAATAATATCCATTTTGATAGTATAATGTTCTACAAGAAATAGTAAAATCCTGGTCTCTTTGGTTTTGACAGAAATAACTTTTTATAAAAAAAATTAGGGATGTACTAATTTATCAGTAACACAGAGATTATTTTCTTTATTTTTTTTATAAAAGAAATGTTCCTCTGTTTAATATCTTCATAGATATATCACCTAAATATGTTACTTTGTATAAATAAATGTTATAAAGAGATGAATTTGTTCAGTTCCTTGGCCATTGCCATTATTGAGGGAACTGAGGACATCAGAAGCTGAAATCATCCTCCATACCAATCAGTCTGTAGCCTGCTTTGAGAGTTATAGCATCTTCTTTTCTGTCACTTCTTTTATCAGATCAGCCCTTCTCTTACCATCCTCACCAATTCCCTGCCTCATTGATGTTGGTAGGATGGTCTTGTATTTGTCATATGTGCCTCATGTCAGTTCCTGATGACGAGGAGAGGTTCCTAGAGACCCACAAGACTTTCAGCCTTAGTATTTAGATAGGTAACCACTTGATAATAACAGGTGCTTGGATGAGCAAAGTTTTATTCTTTGCTCATTTCTATCTTGGCAAATAAAACTTAAGTCTTGATGCTTTCTGAATATCTATATATCAAACACAAAGAGCCTGGTAGATATTTGAATAGTTTGGATTTGGTCGGTAGGGGAGAGGTAAAGTGGCTCTTCCACTTGAGCTTCATAACTAGATGCAGTTTCTTGTCAAACTTAGGATGCCAGGCTTTTTTAGGAGGGGTTGGGTCTCACCACTCTGCTAAGGAAGTAGTCAACATATTCTAAGCTCCACCAGCAGGGCAAGAGCCCAGTTGGGTGGAGCTGTAGAATACACTGACTGCATCTCCGCAGAGGGATAAGACCCCCCCCCCATACAAGTTTCCTGGATATGATACGAAACAATCTGATGGTGAGGCTCTAGTAATGCTGGAACTTTGGGGAATGTGGAGTTCCCCTTCATTGGCATCACTCCCAGCTTGGAACCATTTAACTAAGTTGACTAATGCTAAATTGAATTGTTTGAAAAAAAACTGTTAGAGCATTTAATACTTGGAACCATTTAATTTTGTTGATTTATGTTTACAAATCATATATTTCTAATATATATGAATAAAGAGGATTTGGCATTAAATAACCTACAATGGTTGATATGCCACAAAACCAAACCAAACCAAACCAACAAGGAAGCTATTTGAAGAAGTTGATGTCAATATTTAGCTATGGTATAAAGATTAAAACTAGGACCGTTCACACAAGAAGAACTCGACTCGGTTCTCAGAAAAATTAAAAATAGGAAAGCTGCAGGGCTGGACGAAATTCCCCCGGAAGTATGGAAGACCAGACAATTCGACGACATACTGCTCCGACACTGCAATGCAGTATACAATCAAAATCCGATAGATAGATGGATGAAGGGATGCATACTCCCCTTCCCTAAAAAGGGGGACCTCGGATTAGCCAAAAACTACCGAGGCATAACACTTACATCCATAGCAGCCAAAATCTACAATGCCCTACTATGAAACCGCATAGAACCCAAAATAGACAACATACTTAGAAAAAACCAAAATGGCTTCCGAAGAAATAGATCCACGACCTCACAAATATTAACCATCCGTAGAATCCTTGAATGTGTACGGGCAAAGAACCTACAAGCGACATTAATATTTGTCGACTTTACCAAGGCTTTCGATTCCATTCATAGAGGAAAGATGGAACAAATCCTACTAGCGTACGGCATACCTAAAGAAACCGTAGCAGCAATAACGATTCTCCATAGAAACACTAAAGTAAAAGTACGATCACCGGATGGAGACACAGAATACTTTGACATTGTAGCAGGAGTACTACAAGGGGACACACTGGCTCCGTACCTCTTTATCATTTGTCTAGACTACGTACTTAGAACATCGATTGACAAAATCAAAGAGAATGGCTTCGAACTGACGAAGAAAAGAAGCAGAAGGTACCCCGCAACAACAATTACCAACGCCAACTACGCTGATGACATAGCGATACTGGCAAATACACCTGACCAAGCCGAAACACTTCTGCATAGTTTGGAATGAGCAGCAGCAAGCATAGGCCTCT
>OY757907.1:35267834-35382834 GCA_963585895.1 Sepioteuthis lessoniana | reverse complement strand
GTATATTTTAAAATAATTGAGTTAAATTTTTGTGCACTATTGTTGCAAAATAATCTCAAACAATAGTCTTCTAAGAATATAAAAAAGAAACTTGACATTGAATAGAATGAGAGTTTTCTGTGTATATTATTTCAATTTCATGACTCTACAGGTTTAGAATTTCTTTAAATCAAGGCCTGACTCAAATAGAATTTCTTTAAACCATGAGTTGATGAACATGGTGGTATTTTATTTATTTTTTTTTTTTTTTGGTAAGTGCCTAAACGATGTAGGAAAAGGGATTCTTTTGTGCTAAAGTTGAATTGAAAAGATAAATAAATTGACATTCTGCTGGTAGTTGATTGCAAGGTTTTATCAATAAATAATTTGAAGTCTTTCTAGGTGGATTGAATGATTGTTATTTTTAAACATTTGTTTATATTATGGATGATTTGTTTCACAGAAAGCTTTTTATCTTGATTAACTTATGGTTAGTAATGCCCAACAACTACATATAAAGGAGTATATTAGAAATTCAATCATATAATTATATATAAGGGTGTACTTTGGCAGTAACTTATACCTAATTTTATTTGTTTTGAATGTATTATATTCCACTAGAAATATTAAAAACCTTGTATCTTTGGTTTAGAAGAAACAGAACACTCTCAATGGAAATATAATATTATCAAGAAAAATAGAATATTAAAAATGTTCAAATGTCCCTTGGGAGACTGTGTTTCCAATGAAAATAATACATACGTGGGTCTTACCACAATGACTCTTTCAAGACATCTTACAATGCACCTTAATGATTCTAGCTTGATAGCCTTACATCTTAAAACCCACTCAATTTCCAAATCCAAATCCAAATTTCAAAAATTCTAGTTGAAAACACCACTATAATAGCTCATGAAATTAATTAGTTATGACTATAAATCCTAGAAAAACCTAGAATTAATAGAATTACTTGAAAATAGCAACAATGTTTTAAAACGCCTTTAGTCCTTTTTTTTTTTAATATTCTATTTTTCTTGATAATATTCTATTTCCATTGAGAGTGTTCTGTATTAAATTCATTTGATGTCATCGGCATTTCAGTTTTATCCAACTTTGCGTTTACGTAATTTCGTATTATAAAACATCTGAAAACTTTTTTTAAAAATTAAAAAATTTTAAAAATCAAAAAAGAACGAACACCCATTACACATGCAAACAACCCCTGATGATGGCCTATGAAAGGTCCGAAAGCGCTCAGGACAATTTTGCTAAATTCATCAAATGTGTGCAGGTTTTATTCCCACAAGTGATTAATATATGAAACCAGTTTCTAAAACCTTTCCATTTCATACTAAATCATTTGGTCAGATTCTATGAGGATATTTTTGTCAGTCTATGATTTTTTCACCCAACCATCATATATTATATATGAACACGCAGCATTGTAGCGTATATAATTTCATATAATCATGTTAATTTCATCTAAATAAAGATATATCCATGCACACAGAGTCAAAAATTAACTGTAGCAGTATTATAATATTATCCTTTATTATAATCAAAATTATCATAAAAGTTTAACTTCAATGCCTGATTCAAATCTGTTAAAACATTACACTCAGTATCCATTCTTATCTTTCTATATAAAACAACTTCTATGTTCATTTATATTCTTTTCTTTTTTTTTATTTTCTTCAGATACTCAACAACTTAAAAGGAAATATATACACATATAAACATATAAGCCTGTGGATAAAATTTTATTTATTATTATGGGAATGAAATAGTTTGAAAAACATTTGTGTTTACGCAAACATATTTTCTATTCTATTTGCAAACTAATTTAAACTGAGAGACCATGTTTTAAGTTTGGACTCAACATAATCTGTCAATAAATTTTGTCTGGAGTAGAAAGTATGACAAAGAGAAATATGATTGTGCGCCAAAATTTGGACTCTGTCTCATTTTTTTTATTCTATTTTATTTTATTTCAGATATCTATCAAATTTGGTGTTTACCAGACTTTTTTGAAATTGCATACCTAAATACATTTGTGTCTATACAGTTATTTACTAATACAAATTTATTTATATTTATATATATGAACTTCTGGAAATAGATTCTCTGTTTGTGTATGTGTGTGTGTGTGTGTGTGTGTGTGTGTGTGTGTGTGTGCACATAGGTCTTATAATGAGCAAACGGGTGCAGAGAATTTAAATACCTATAACATGATGCAGTGTGTGTATGTAGATATTGGACTTGGTGTGAGCAAATCTGTGTAGGGGATTTAAATACCTATAATATGATGCTAGATGTCTGTGTGTGTGTGTGTGTGTGTGTGTGTGTGTGTGTGTGTGTGTGTGTGTGTGTGTGTGTGTGTGTGTGTGTGTGTGTGTTGTATGTGTGTAAATAGAACTTATTGTGAGCAAATGTGTGCGGGTATTTAAATACCTATGATATGATGCTAGGTGTCTGTGTGTGTTTGTGTGTGTGTGTGTAGTGTATGTGTGTACATAGAACTTACTGTGAGCAAATGTGTATGGAGGATTTAAATACTTATAATATGATGCTGGGTATCTGTGTGTGTGTGTGAGTACACACATTGTACTTAAAAACCTTCAAAATGTTGCTGTGTGTGTATGTATGTGACTGTGTATGTACAAAGGCCTTATGGCGTGCAAATGTGCTCAGGGGATTTAAATACCTATAACATGATACTGGGTATCTGTGTGTGTGTGTGTTTGTGTGTGTGTGTGTGTGTGTGTGTGTGTGTGTGAGCATTGACTTAAATACCTTTAAAATGTTGCAGTGTGTGTATGTATGTGGCTGTGTGTGTACATAGGACTAATTAGGAGCAAATGTGCGCAGGGGATTTAAATACCTATAACATGATATTGGGTATCTGTGTTTGTGTGTGTGTGTGTGTGTGCACGCATTGAACTTAAATACCTTTAAAATGTTGCAGTGTGTGTATGTATGTGGCTGTGTGTGTACATAGGACTAATTAGGAGCAAATGTGCTCAGGGGATTTAAATACCTATAACATGATACTGGGTATCTGTGTCTGTTTGTGTGTGTGTGTGTGTGCGCATGCATTGAACTTAAATACCTTTAAAATGTTGCAGTGTGTGTATGTATGTGGCTGTGTGTGTACATAGGACTAATTAGGAGCAAATGTGCGCAGGGGATTTGAATACCTATAACATGATACTGGGTATGTGTCTGTGTGTGTGTGTGTGTGTGTGTGCGCGCATTGAACTTAAATACCTTTAAAATGTTGCAGTGTGTGTATGTATGTGGCTGTGTGTGTACATAGGATTAATTAGGAGCAAACGTGTGCAGGAGATTTAAATACCTATAGCGTGAAGCTGGGTGTGTGTGTGTGTGTGTGTGTGTGTGTGTGTGTGTGTGTGTGGTTGGTTGGAGGGGAGCTACAATAGAAAAGGGAGATGTCATCGTTTGCAGTGTTACACTGATTTATTGGATTTTAAAGGATGGAAAGTTAGAAGAGAAAACCAAAAGTAGAAAAGAAATGTAGATATTTATCTTCAGTGGAGAAGCAGAGAGTCAACAGATACAAACGAAAGTATTTTCAAAAACAAAAGAAAATAATTCCGAAAATAGCAACAAGGCTTCTTCCGTTTCCAAGATAAAAACAAACCCTCACATCATCTTGGTTTTATTCCCATGAGTGACCAATACATGAAACCAGTTTCTAAAACCTTTCCATTCTATACTAAATCTTCAGCATTTTAAAAAAAGCACTTGTCTTTATCTACCAGTTATGATCAAAAATATGGAGACTGAATTTTTAGATTTTTAGAATTTTAGAATTTTAAATTTACATGTAGATTTATGTACAGCTGAACAATTTCTATGATGAAGAGATGATCTTTAGTTGAAGATTAGACTGCTGTCTAGATTAAGTTTGAATGATCTCTAGATGAAGTTGGACTGATCTTTAGATGAAGTCTGGACTGATCTCGAGATAAAGTCTAGACTGATCACTTGAAGTTTGGATGACTAAATGAGTCAGTACCAATTTGAAACAAATTATGAAGCTTGTCTCAATACTATTTTAATTAAATGTTTTTGGTGTGGTATTCTCTATACTTACCAAACCTAGTTTTGTGGGACTTTTTCTTGTTTAAGCAATTCAAGAATTTGGAGAACATTAAAAGAAATATAATGACACAGCTTTAGATCATATCAAAAAACAAGTTTCAGAGTTGCTTTGACTAATAGAAAATTTGTCGAATGCCAAGTGGTAGATTTAAAAATTTTTTTCTTTTAATTTATTGTTCATTTCTGTCCTAGTAAATACAGTTTTGATTTATACTTTTTGAACACACTATTTTATCATTAGGGTTGTTATTGTAAAGACAATATTATTTTCTCTAACAAATCTTTTTTTTTTGCATGAATTAAAAATGATGTAAAAGTAGGAATTCAATAAACATTTTTTGTTCTCTTTTTTTTTTTTTAAATTTATCATCGGATCTAAACTAGTCAGGAGGCAAATTGAAAAGAGATATTTGGTCACATGTCTGCATTTGGATACCAACTCTGATCATTTATTTTGTAATTTGTTTTATTTAGGAACTCCTAAATAATAATTTCTCCTCTAAAGACAATCTATATGATTTTAGGCAGTGGTTGTGTCGATACTGCTATATGGATGCACCACATGGACGCTTACGAAGCGGCTGGAGAGGAGGCTGGACGGAAATTACACAAGAATGTTGAGAGCAGTATTAAACAAGTCCTGGCGACAACACCCCACGAGACTCCAACTATACGGACACTTGCCCCCCATCACGAAAACTATAAAAGTTCGACGAACCAGACACGCAGGACACTGCTGGAGAAGCAAGGACAAGCTCATAAGTGATGTACTCCTGTGGACCCCCACACATGGATGTGCAAGAGTGGGACGACCAGCACGAACTTACATACAGCAGCTATGTGAGGACACGGGATGTAACCCTGAAGACCTGCCGGAGGCGATGAATGATAGGGAGAAATGGCGAGAGACGGTCAGGGATATCCGTGCTGGCGGCGCGACATGATGATGATGATGACATGTGTGTACTCTTATTTTTTCCTTCAAAGATAAGCCACTCATATCTTTTAATTTTGGCAGCAGAGTGCTCTTTTGATAACATCTATTTTGGAAGGATAATTTGAGATAATAAAATTTTTGTTTCCAAAGCCCTTGTATTTCTCCAATATAAATCCTGTTCAATTCTTATCCATTTTTCACATTATCCAGAGGGTCATTTTTCTGGTAAGGAACATTCAGTCTTGTCAAAGGATTTTCCATTATTTACCCTCCTATTTATTATTTTCTTGTTATGTTTTTGGATAATGTTTCATTCATTATGGTAGCTGTTAGCTCAATTTCAAGAATGCCCATCTTCAGAGCTTTGAGTCAACAATGACCCATGCAGATGACTTCTCAAACTAGCAAGAATTTAGCAGCCCTTTACCCAGACCAGACATTACCAATCATTTTCCTAACTAGAACATCAAAATGATTACTGATTATCAATGGGCTGAAAATGCTTGTACATAAGTTATATATATATATATATATATATATATAAATTTCCCAGGATTACTTTGTTACTTTTTATACCTATGTTTGTAGCTTCTCAATTCCTTGGGACTCTGGTAGGCCTTGCTTGATAAAAATTAATAATTAGTTCATAGGTTGGTTGGTTTTATAGCATGTCAACCCTTGTTGGTAAAATCCAAAATTGATTTTTTGTATTTTTGCAACTAAATACATTGTTTCAAGTAAATAATGATTATAATCATTTATAAACAATTATTGCTGCAAGTAACTATTCTTAATTCAAATAATTTACACTCAGTTATACAGCTTTAAGTATTCCTATCAAATAGTAATAATTTCCACACAGTAATATGGTTTCAAGTATTCCTAAGTAATAGTAATAATTTTCAAGATCTATTTAACCCATAAGATGAGCCCATTACAGGTGCTACCACAAAAGATCAAAGTGGACATGGGAGTAATGGCGATGAAGGGGTAACATCACATTCGTCATAGCTCTATTGCTAAATCCTCACCACTGTTTAGTATCATACCAAGGACATCTGTTTTTATTTTTGGTGGGTGAGATCTTAACCTTCTGCAGAGTGAAAAAGAAGATGAGTGTGTGTGTGTGTGTGTGTGTGTGTGTGTGTGTGTGTGTGTGTGTGTGTGTGTGTGTGTGTGTACACATCTTAAATAGAAATTAAATTTTAAATATGCTCTTTCGTTTCATGTCACAACCCAGAAAACTTGTTCAGACATAGAAACATGATATAAGTTAATGAATTTCATTGTTTTTCTTAGATTTTACCAGTTTACAAAAAAACAAAATTATTTGAAAACTAATAAATAAATATCTGGATTAAAAATGTCTGACAGAATACAAAAGAAATGAAATATGAAAACCAATTTGGTGGAGTAAACACAAATATATTTAAAATGCTTCCTTTTACTAGACCTTCTCTTGCCACAAAACCAACAAAACCTCAAACAAATAACCAAGGTGGGTGTCCTCATGGTGTAATGGTTAAAGCGATGGACTGTGGAATTGTAGTATGCGAGTTCGTACTCCAGTCGCTCTATTATGTTCACTTTCGGGCAAATACCCTTGGGAAAGGTATGAACCCCCTTATCCTCCCAGCTATGGGTTAAATAGTACCACTACTGTTCTTCTAGGAGAATGGCTTTGGCATTAAACAACCTAAAAAGAGTTGATATGCCATTAAACAAAGAAACCAAACCAAACCAAATAACCAAGGTTGATGATTTGATAATAATCAATTATTTCTTATGATCTAAAAGTGGGATTTTATAAAACATAAGGGAAGCCATGTTGAATGGTGATTGTATTTATTTAGGTGGTGTTACTTATAGACTAAATTTACCTTAGATGATATATTTTCTCCAGTAACTATAACAAGTCTCATTCTTTGTACTAATCTCTCTCTATCACTCTCTCTAATCTCTAATCTCTCTCTCTATCACTCTCTCTCAATTCCTTCATATATTTTCCTCTCTCACTATAACTCTCTATACTTTAGCTTTCTCTTTTATCTGCATTATTTTGTGTTCTGTCTTGGTTTTTAATTTCTCTTTCCTTCCATCTTTTTCTGTTTGTATTTTTCTCTTCCCAAATTTCTTTCTTTCTTTATTTATTTATTCCTTTCTTTCTTTCTTCTTCCCATGCTTTCTTTTTTTTTCTTCCTATTGTTTCTTTCTCCTATGCTTTCTTTCTTTTGTTCTTTCTTTATTCTTCCTATCCTTTCTTCCTTCCTTTCTTTCTTTCTTCCTTTTCAAGAATCATCATTATAGATAATATTGCTATGGACTCCTTCAGACAAAAGTGTAAAAATCATTTTCTAAATTTTCAGTTGATGAATTGAATAGTTTTGGATGGTTTCATTTTGGAGAATCTTTATTCATTTATTTTTCCTAATAATTCATATATTTTTATTTCCTTTTTTTTTTCTCACAAAGTCTAATAATTTAGTAGGTTGTCTTATATAGTAAGACTATAATTTACTAACGCTATATTGTATACTGAAGTTTATGGCACTCATGTTAATTTGCTGGTTTCTTTTTTCTTTTTCTAATTCTTGTTTTTGTTTCTTATTGTAATTTTTGTTTCTTGAGATGTTGGGTAGAAAAGAACTTTTTAATGTAAAATCACTCTCCCCTCAAAGTGCTCAAATTTTTTATTTCATTTATGAAAGAGGGTTTTTTTTTCCTCTTCTTTTGTCTAGACATCTAGACATCATCACTTTATTATATAAATTACTTAGCTGCATACACATCTTCATTTGAATTAAAGAATTTTAAACGTAAAAGATTTAAAGATTCAGTCTCAATCACCTTGTAAATATTTACACAAATTTCCTGAAGATGATGTGAATATTTATTGAAATGTTTAAAATCTCAACCATACTTTCTTATTTAATATTGAAACATTGTCATTCTACAAGTTAATTTACAGCCATTTTAGTGGCTGTTAATCTTGAGGTAAAGGCACATCCAATTTATAGAGGGTGAGTCCCTATGTTGAAACAGCTAAAGTGTAGGACTGTAGCCTTGAAGTAAGTGAGTTTGAACTTCAGTCACAGTTACATTCACTTTCAGACTAATATCCTTGGCAAAGATATGAGCCCTCGTATACTCACATCAATGGGTTAAATGGTATCACAACTATTTTTCTACAAGGATGGCTATGAGATTGATATGTTTAAAAAAAAAACAGAAATCAAACCTGTTTAAAGAATTTGTTTTAATTGATTACAAATAAATAAGGAGAAATACTCTATAATTAGCATTTGATTTTTATCTTCCTTGAGAATTTATTTTGATCAGTGTGAGCATGAATGCAGACTGTTATTAATAAACTGCAAAGTGGATTGGAAATTTATTTATTTCCTAAGTTAGAGAATTTTAACACAATGGCATTCTTAAAAATCAAACTACATGTTATTTTTGTTTTATTATTGTAATTATAATATATAATTTATATCATCATCATCATCATCATCATCATCATCATCATCATAAAGATGTACTGACAGCATGGATTCTTTGTTTCTCTCTCACACAATATATCCATGTCAGCCATCACTCTTAGTAGTTCCTCTAAATGGTATCCAGTATCCACACTGAACTGATGAATGTAAGTTTTTGCTTATCGGCCAACACCAGTGTATGTATGCATAGAAATCCATAGGAAAATGTTGCTTATGAGTTCATCCCTGTTTCGCCCAGCATGTTTTGCTCATGTACCTTGGATGATTTGTGAGATGAGAGGTACTATTTACCAACCCCTCCACTCGGGCAGGATATGACACAAGGTCAATTTTTAAGCGGAGTTTAACAGGTTTGAATTCAGAGTTTTCCTTCTCCTAGACTAGTTGCCTCAACAAGGCTGAAGAACCTAGTCCGTCCTACTATTTACCCATAGCTGGAGGGAGAATAAGGGGGGTTCATACCTTTCCCAAGGGTATTTGCCCGAAAGTGAACATAATAGCGCGACTGGAGTACGAACTCGCGTACTACGATTCCGCAGTTCATCGCTTTAACCATTACACCACGAGGACACCCTGAGATGAGAGGTAAGTGGTCAAACAGCTGTTGTTTTGTAAGGTGAAAATTTCAGGATTTGTTTAAAACAACATACAGAATCCTTATGCAGTTCCCATATAGCTTTTTCTGCATGAATTTTTTAAAGACCAGGTGGTGCAACTATACAATAGTACAAGCATGGATACAGCTTTTAATTGCAAATAAATAAGGGGAAAATGTCTCTAATTAGCATTAGATAATTATCATTCTGGAAAAATTATAATGATCAAAGTAAACATGAATGTATACCCCAAATTATTTCAAAGCTACAAGAATTATCAATATAAATTAGGAATTGCCTAATTTGATTAGTCAGAGCATTTAACATTATTGTGTTAATAACAATCTTGCTTCAATGTGCTATTTTTGTTGGGTTACAGTCACATATGAAGGCCATTCCTGTTTATTTCCATGGAAACTAAAACAGATACAGGGAGTTGAATAACTCTTTTCCATAGCAGAGATAATGACATTGTTATTGTCAGGAAACTGTGACCCACATTGGCCATCTTGCATCAGTCTGATTCGTGTGGAGGAACTCTTCATTTTGTTGGGTGACAGTTGTGTTGAACATAGCTACCGAGAAAAATTATAATGATAGTGATAAGGCAAAAATGGATCACAAACTATCATTACATTGTAAATTGGACTGGAAATTGGTTTATTCTTTTAGAGTATTTTAATGCAATTTTTTGAACAAAACTCTTGTTATGATATACCTTTTTTATGGGTTATGATAACATTGAAAAATTAGATAATTATACTCATTATAATGTAAAAACTATTTCTTTATATAAAATATAAAAGATTTTGATAAACAATGAAAAAAGCTATGATTAATCAACAAAAATATACTTGAAAATTGTACAAACAAAAAATTAACAAAACAGTATCCATTGGCCTAATGAGTAAAGTGTTTGCCATTGGTCCGGGAGATCAGGGTTCAATCCCAAGTTGAGTCATACCAAAGACTTAAAAAATGATACTTGATGCCATCTTACTTAACACTCAGCATTATAAGGTAAGGATCAAGGGTAAAGTAGAGCAATCCAGAGAATGGAGTAGCATCCCCCCAACACCTTTGTGTAGTAGCTATTGAAAAGGGAGCTTTCAGGTCACCCTTGACTACAGTCGCCAACTTTACTTTTATTCCTGTGAAGCTCTTCTAAGATTTATTCAAGAATCAATCTCATCTCATTAAAGAATCATTTTATATATACATATAGAATAATTTTATGTACGCTTTTATAAACAAAATAAAATGATTTCTTATATACTTTTATTTACACTTTAAAATAATTTTATGAACACTTTTATATGCACTTTTATGAACATTCTAAAAAAAATTTATATACATTTTTATTCACTCTTAAAATAATTTTATATATACTTTTATATACACTTAAAGTAATTTTATATACGCTTTATTTCTAATCAAATCCAACCAGCATCTTCAGGGTTAGAAACACTGCCTTTTTCTTCAGAAGTAGTCAATAACAAAAAGAATGGCATTTTATCTGATTCCAATCAATAACTTGGAATCAATACAGAAAGTCTGGAATTGCAGTGGTAATAATTGCGTTTTGTTGTGTTGTTTTATTGCTAACATTGTTGTTATTGTTTTTGTTTTTTTGTTTTTTTAATATATTAGCAGTGATTTTTTGGTAGAAATATTTGTTCTTTATGTGTGTTAAGTCCCTTCACAATACAATGATTATTGACAAATATTTTCCAGGTGCATATCAATTTCTTTTTTCTCACAAAGAAAATATTACGATTACAAATACATTAGTTTTTTTTATACCCACAGTTATTGGAAAAATAATAACCAAAAAGCACAGAAGTTGTCATAATAATAATCTATGTCTATCGAAGATAAAATAATATATATATATATATATATGTATATATATATATATATATATAATGATTGCTACATCTTCACAAACGATTGGCATCTCTTGATTCTCCCAGCATTGTCTGGATTGACGCTTTCTCTTTGATTGTGTCCTCTGTGATGACTTTTCAGTCCAGTTGTCGTCTTTCAAACCTTGACACAAAGATGACAGACAAATGGAGTGATGACTTTAGATATTATTTGAATCAGTACTTGGAGAAGGTTTTTGAGCACTGCTATGTGCCTTAAAGCTGGACAAAGATTTTATTATGCAAGAGGTATTATATATATATATATATATATGTATATATATATTATTATTATTATTATTATTTAGAATATTTGGACTATTGACTTAATCTTTATTGTTATATTCATAATATTCTGGTCAATGTGTCCTTTGGCCTTCTCCAGGTGTTTCATGTCAAACTTGGGGACCCACACAGGATCTCGAATTGAACCATTTATTTGATCCACAAGGCTAGACTGCTCCAATTCTGTTAAACATGACAGGGTGCAAGAGTTAATTTGTAGTAAGTATTCCTAGATATTCTTACCTGTAGTTAGCAAGGACACATGGCCCAGTGAATAAGGCATTTGGCTGAAAAGTGCTTCTGAGTGAAATCATCTGGAGGCTGGAGGTTCAATCCCAACTAAGGGTAAGAATAACAAGGAATATTTACTATAACTTAAAACTTGTACCCTGTCATGGTTAATAGAATTAGAGCTGTCTAGCCCTGAGAATTAAATTAAGAGTTCAGTTCGAGATTCTGTGTGGGCTTTCAAGTTCAACATGAAACACCTGAAGAAGGCTGAAGGATATATAAGCCAAAATGTTGTAAGTGTAACAATAAAGATGAGGTAAACAGTCCAAATATTCTAAGTAATAATAATTTATCAAGCTTCTTCTCAGAAATTTAGACAAATATATATTTATTTATATATATATATGGTTGGTTGGTTGGTTTTTATGGCATATCAACCTTTGTAGGTTATTTAATGCCAAATCCATTTTTATGCAAATAGTCAGTTCTATTTCAAGCAACTCAGTTTAGTATGAGCTCACAGTTTAATTGTCAAAAACATTTCAATTTCAAGCTATTCAGTTTATTCAAACAGTTTTAATTCAGCTAATTTAATTTAGTATAAGTATAGGTTTTCTTTACACACATTCAAATGTCAGAACAGTTCTATATTAAACAATTCAGTTTAGTGTAAGTACAGTTTCAATGTCAAAAACAGTTCCATTTCAAACAATTCAGTTTAGAATAAGTACGCAGTTTAATTGTGAAAAACATTTCTATTTCAAGCTATTCAGTTTAGTCAAACAGTTCTAATTCAGACAATTCAGTTTAGCACAAGTGTGCAGTTAGTTCTATTTCACCCATAGACAGGGCCCTATCAGGTGCTACCATTCAAGGCCAAAGTAGACCTGGGAGCGATGGCAATGAAGGGGTACTCCACATTCCTCAAAGTTCCAGCATCACTGGAACCTCACCATCAGATTGTTTAGTGTCATATCAGGACACTCATTGGGGGAGTCTTACCCCTCTGCAGAGAAGCAGTCGGTGTATTCTACAGCTGCAGCCGACTGGGCAAATATACAGCTGGAAATTAAATTGTATCACCCTGAATATGTATAATGAGATTACAATGCACGACTTGAACATCTTTCTACCCTCCAATCTTCACTCATCTCCCAGTCTTCCATAATTTTTCCTATTCATTTATCATATCTTATTGTCATATCATCATAACCTTTTGCTGGGTCTTGACCAGTTTGGCCTGGCAAAGAAAAATAAAAATTGCATATAAATAGTTTTGCCCTATCAGTTAAGTTTTGTCATTTTCATAAAGTTGGTTGCATTGTAAAACTTGTGAAAATCAACCTTAAATTGCTTTCTTTTTGCTATTGTATAGCCACCTAACCTGTCTAGTTTCACAAAAGTATTTCAAAATGTAAATAAAATTGACAATTACTGTGTTGTATGTAAACGTTTGGCCTCAAATGTATAAAAGTGTTCATCTGTTGAAAAGTCATATTTATTTATTTACTCAGAGGGAAATCATAATCAAATCTACAAAATATAGTAAAGTAGAAATAAAGTAGAAATATAAGCATTTCTCCCTATAACAAACATGTGAATTCTCTCAGACTTTCAACAACCAAGAAGCAAAAATCGACAAAAATAGTATAAGAAAATACATAGACCAGGAACAAAACAGCAAACCAGAAGAAGCAAGAACAAATGAAATAAAAAAGAAAAAGACAAAATGGTAGTAGTATAATTCAACAACCAATACCAGAAAACAATCAATGGAAGATCCTCTGGGGCTGCCTAGTGCAAACAAACCAATATTTGGAACATAACAAACCCAAATATCATTACTAATCAATACATACAAACTGCAACAATGACAATAACAATAGCAAAAAGAAAGTTGCACAAACCAGAGCTATTGCAAGAGTATGCACCCACAACGAAAGCAGTAAGAGAATATATTGATATATAGATAAATAAATATAGGTAATGTGAACAGTTAAAATTCAAGAGTCCAAGAATAAAAACTCATTGAATTAGATAATCCAAATCATTATAAGAACAGGTGCAATTTTTGGTTGATTCCTGGAAGGTTTTCAAGAAGTTGAAAACAATAAGAAATACAAAATGTATTTTGAGGTATTGTGTATTTAATACAATGAAGCAAAGTTTGGTCTCTGTTGATATTTGACAATCCACTGAAAAGAATCTTTATCTCATGATAATTTTACAAATAGGAGGCACTTGTGATATAATAGTTACCATCATAGGAAATGAGCATGGTGACCTGAGTTCAAATCCTGGATTAGGTTATTTGCATGTTAAATACCCTAGGAAAAGGTATGTATCCAACTATTCTCCCTCCTACCATGGGTAAATAGTAGGGCATACTGGACTCTTTAACCTTGGTATTGCAACTGATCTAGGAATAGGAAAACTGAATTCAAACCTGTTAAAGTCTGTTTAAAAACTGAAATAGTGTCACATTTGGCTTGTGATGAAGGAGTTGGGTAAATACATCCTATGACTCATCAAATATCTTTTTTGTCCATTTGTCTACTATTATATAACTCAAGGAGGACTAAATTTTTTAATGTTTGCTGATAGGAACTAAGACCATGTTTTCAACAAATAAGTTTTTGATGATTCCAAAACTTTTGAAGTTTTTATCAAAAGGCTTCATTTTCAAACTAAGTATAATGTTAAGCTGGACGACTTTATGCCCATTGGATTAGTTTAACGGAATCTCTATCTTTGATTGGTTTAGGTTTGGTTTCTTTGTTTAATGGCATATCAACCTTCATTGTTTATTTAATGCCAAAGCCATCCATGGAGAAAAATTGCAGTGATACTATTTAACCCATAGCTGAGGAGGATGAGGGGTTTCATGCCTTTTCCAATAAAATTAGTCCAAAAGTGAAAATAACAGCATGACTGGAGTTTGAACTCACTTACTTTGAGGCTACAGTCAAGCACTTTAGCCATTATGCCACAAGGCTTCCCCACTCTTTATCTTAGAGTTCAACCATATAAAATAGACATTTAGCAAAAAAAATATTCTAGCCAAAAACCAAAGTTATGACCATTTTTTGATGATTCCTTTTCAATCATTAGAAAAAATAAGTCTTAAAAATCATATTTTGTTTACATCTATAGTACAAGCAATGACCACCAGAGAGCCTTAAATGTTAACCTCTTGATGATATTTATTAACTTATAAGTTACCACACAATTATACTTTGGTATTCCGAGTTTAAAATCCAGTATATAGAGGTTTTCAAACAGTTTAATAGATTAGAGGATTTTATAAATATACAAGGGATCAAAAGTATTAAGACTGAATTTTTTTTAAATTCTAAATTGGAAGAGCTAAGAAGCTTGTATAATAAAGTGCTGATATCTGGAAATCAAAACTGCTGTCTTGACAAATCTGTGCCAATTTGAAAAGATTACAAAGCCAGTCTCAATACTTTTGGAATTAAATATTTTTTGCAAAGTACATTCTACACTCACCAGAGCTACTTGTTTCCTAAACTGAGAATTCAAGAGTAAGATTTGAGGACATGGAGGACATTAAAAGAAATATGACAGTGCAGCTTCAGATTATATCAAAGGTTTCAGAGGTGTTTTGATCAATAAATATTTGCAAGGATAAGTGTGTTGAATGTCAGAGGGACTATTTTAAAGAAAATCAATGTTACATTTATTCTTTTTTTTTAGTCTTGTTAAATACAACTTCAGTCTTGATACTTTTTAAACATACCTTGTACATAGACATGACATATACTATTTTTTTTTTTTTTTTTTTTTTGGTTTTAGTATTACAAGTTGATTTTATTTTCCTTTTGAATTGAAAAATAACCATTATTTTTCACGCACAATTCATTCTTTGTCCATTTCTGCCTTGGTAAATATGACTTCGATCTAAATGCTTTTTGAACACATTTTGTATAATCTATAATATCTTTATCATCACCAAATCATGCTGAGAGTATAGATTCCCTTGACCCTCTCTCTCTCTCTCCATACATCCCTATCTACCATCATTTGCTGTAGGTCCTCTAGAATGCATCCAGTGTCCACACAGAGCTGATGAATGTAAGTCCTTCTAGTCAGCCAACACTGGTGTGTCCATGTGTAAGAGTCCATTGTAGGATGTCACTTATGAGTTCACCCTAGCTTATCTAGCAGTGCCCAGCATGTCTTGTTCATCTTACTTGAATGGCTTTTGGGGATGCAAAGTAAATGGTCATACAGCTGCTGTTTTGTAGGGTGCTGCTTCCAGGATTTATTTAAAACAGCTCATATCTTTGTGTAGTTCCCATCTAGCTTTTTCAACAAGTTCTTCATAAAAGTCAAGGTGTTGCAGCCATACAACAGTACTGACTTGGCAGCACCTTGAAATAATTCCCATTTTATTTTATCAGAGATCAGATTTCCATATGGTTGATAACCTAATTTGAACTACAGCTTTAGTCTCAGTTCTTTTTGAAAACACCTCATATTTCACGTGTCTCTTCTTATGACTCATTGTTTTGGTATATAGTTATTTTATTACAGCCACATTTTGTGGTCTTTGAAACAGAATTGTTCCGTTACAACTTTACAGCTTTATAAAAGAGAGCAGAAGTTTCCGGCATTGCCTAGGACAAGAGACCAGAGAGATAACATTTAACAGTAGCTCAATGATCATATGCACATAAACTAACTTGATTTTTTTCCTCATTGCCAATCAATATTCATATTATGTCTGACAGAGAATAGTGATAGTTAAATTTCTGAAACAAAGAGACTTGTAGGAATTCTCCAAATAATTTTCCTTTTCATGTAAAGAAATGGAAAGCCTGTCCTGTTAGCAGCACCTAGAATTTACCAACCATATTTCCTGTTGAGAAGTAAGACCCCAAGAAAAAAATGGAGGCCCTTCGTGTGTTGAGGCTCTAGTTCTAGAGCACAAGGGAGTGTGAAGTCACCTCTTTATTGACATTATAACCAGGTTCACTCTTATACAGAATGGTAAGGTCCTATCAATAAGTAAAATTATTATCATTTGATAAGAATACTTGAAACCATGTAACAGTAGAAATCATTTGTATTAGAAATAGCTACTTGAAGTCATAATTGTTTACTATATCATCATCATCATCATGTCATGCCACTAGCATGGATATCCCTGACCCTCTATTGCCACTTTTCCCTATCATTCATTGCCTCTGGCAGGTCTTCTGGGCTACATCCCGTATCCTCACATAGCTGCTGAATGTATGTTCTAGCTGATCATCCTGCTTTAGCTCATCCATATGTAGGAGTCCATAGGAGTACATCACTTATGAGCTCGTCCCTGCTCCTCCAGCAGTTTTCTGCATGCCTGGTTCGTCTAACTTGGATAGTTTTCATGATGGGAGGCAGGTGGCTGTATAGTTGGAGCTTTTTGGGGTGTTGCCACCAGGACTTGTTTAATATTGCTCTCAACATTCTTGTGCTGTTGCCATCTAGCTTCTTCTCCAGCCGTTTTGTTAGCATCCAAGTGGTGCATCCATACTGCAGTATCGACACGACCGCTGCTTGGAAGAAACTGCGTTTCATTTTATCAGTCAGGTCTGATTTCCATATAACCGATAGCTTATCAATAGCAGTCCATGTCTTCATTAGCCACGTGTCGATGTCGTTTTCGGTTGATGAGACACTGCTTCCTAGGTAGGTGAATTCGTCAACCAGTTTCAGAGAGGTTCCGTCTAGTATGGAGATGTCGCCTGCTTGATTAAAGCACATGTATTCAGATCTGTGTGCATTAACATGGAGGCCAATTCCTACAGCGGTTCATTCCAAACTATGCAGTAGTGTTTCAGCTTGGTTGGGTGTATTTGTTAGTAATGCTATGTCATCGGTGTAGTCGGCATCAGTAATTGTTTTTGCGGGATACCTTCTGCTTCTTTTCTTTGTCAGCTTGAAGCCGTTCTCTCTGATTTTATCGATCGATGTTCTAAGCACGTAGTCTAGACAGATGATAAAGAGGTATGGGGCTAGCGTGTCCCCTTGTAGTACTCCTGCTACAATGTCGAAGTATTCTGTGTCTCCATCTGGTGAACGTACTTTCACTTTGGTGTTTCTGTAGAGAATCATTATTGCTGCTACGGTTTCTTTTGGTTGGCCGTATGCTTGTAGGATTTGTTCCATCTTCCCTCAGTGTATGGAATTGAAGGCCTTGGTAAAATCAACAAATAGTAATGTCGCCTGTAGGTTTTTTGCCCGTACGCCTTCAAGGATTCTACAGATGTTCAATATTTGTGAGGTCGTGAATCTAAATGGATGGTCAATATTTGTGAGGTTGTGGATGAAACCATATAACTGTGTGCATATAAACATTATTGTTATATATGAATAGTTATTTTAAACCCTATAGTAAATAAGTAAAGATGGCAACCGTAGTCAAGGGCAACAAGAAGGCTCCCTTTTCAATTGCTACTATAATGAAGTGTAGGAGAGGGTGCTACTCCTTTCCTTGGATAGCTTCACTTTGCCTTTGATACATTCCTTATAATGCTGAATGTTAAGCAAGAATGCATTAAGCACCATTTTTTGAGGGTTTGGTATGACTTGACCTTGGATTGAACCACAGTTAGTATTAAGAATAAGTACTTCAATAGAGTAGTAATACCTGTTGGGGTCTCATCTATGGATCAAATGGATCTGTTAGAAAAATATTTGTATAAAATACTTGAAACCATATAACTGTATGGAAAATATTTATATTAAGAATAGTTACTTGAAGCTATTATTGTTTACAAAGGATTATTACCACTAGTTACTTGCAACCAGATAATTGCTTGAAATACTAGAAACTATGTAATTGGAGACAAATTATTAGTATTAGATAGGAATACTTGAAATCATATAACTATGTAAGCAAATAACTATTATCAAATAAGAAAAGTTACTTGATAGAAGTACTTGAAACTTTATAACTGTGTAAATTATGAGTAAAGAAAACTTTATTTATTAATTGTCTGCATGCAAATTATTTATTAGATATGAAATCTTTAAACCATATAAATGTATGCAAACAAATAATTATTGTTAAATACAAATAGTTGCTTGAAATCATATATTTTTGTATAAATTATTAGAATTAAAAATAGTTACTCAATGCCATAATTGCTTACGAGTATTATCATTAGTTTTTGAAACCATATAATTGCTTGAAAAAAAAAAGACTTTTGCATTAAATAACTCAAGAAAGATTAACATGCCATAAAACCCACCATCCAAAAAAAAAAAACAAAACAAGCTGCCATTCATTATACATTTTAGTCCAATTGATTTTGTTTATTCATTTTTTTCTTATATCTCATTCATCTAGTCCCAGAAATCAGTAACAAAAGTCTTTTGAATATATCATGATCTAAAGATGAAATAAAGAAACATAAATCTACTAAATGAATCATATCACCAGATATGTAACTGATGATAGAAAGGGATGGGTCTCTCTGAAAATACCCTATAGCGTTGCGGGAAATTATTAATTTCTCTAACACTATATTTTTTAGTCAACACAAATGAATCACGAAACTTTTCTTTAACAACACAACAAAGAAAGTTTTTTATTTGCAGCTTTTAATATTTGGTTTGCTTTTGGTGCTGCAAGACTCGTGGAGTTTAGGCTTGTTAGTGTTGTAGATGAAATGGTGTAGCGAGATGTGATGGCAGCGTGTGTTGCTGGACGTGTGAGGGATGTGTTTAAAGTCACCGTGTAGTTTTGTATCTGGTATTTGGAGGAGAGTATGCATTATCTCCATTAATGTGGGCCAGAAGTGAAATATGAGCTAGTGTGTTGAGAGCGGAGTTACGTTCGGATCGACATAGCCAATTTTTGGGGTGACACAAAGTTGGGCCTGTGCGAGGCATATTGTATATTTCTAATTTAGGTTCAACTGGGATTCCTCATAGGAAATCCATAAATTAGATGGTTCCTTCATTGAGTGTCCATGTTGCTGCTGCTCGTGTTAAAGCCACAGTGAGATGTCCACACTGGGTGGCTTGTCTAGCTAAAAAGCATCGCTAAGTAGGGACGGCCAGAGGAATGTCTGTTCTGGTCGACGTCTCACACTGAAGATACTGGGTTTTGCCACTCACCCGTTTTGTTAGCTGGAAATGAAGGTCTGGGCTGAATAGGATAAGTCATCCTGATTGGGTGAAATTAAGTGTTGAAATGAATTGAGTTCCAAACCAAAATACGAGATTTTCCTCTTCTCTACAACCCTCTCTCTGTACTCCACATGAAACTTTGGCCTTAAATAACCCAAGAAAGGTTAAGATGATGTAAAACCAACCAAGCACCCTACTAACCAAGGGAAGACATAATGTTTTCTGACAATAAGTTCAACACAAGATAAAAAAACTTGCTTTGTATTACAATGTCATAGATTGCAATGGTATCATTGCATTTATGGATGTGAAATCAATGGTAGAACAAAAATAGATGTTTTTCTTTATCTTAATTAAATGAAGGCATTTTTGGTTATCTTTTTGTGCTAAATTAAACTTAATTGACCACTAAAATATTTTTAATGTTTCTTTAAAATATTCAACAAATAAACACAAATAAATAAATAAATAAATCCATTATTAAGCAAAATCAATTTAGAAAATTTTTCTTGATTAGCCAGAGTTTTAAAAATATATCTGGTATCACCCCTTATTTAGTGAACCAGATTAAGAAGTCACTGGTAACACAAGTATGGAACTATAAGAAGACCCACTGAATAGGAAGGGAGACATTTTCCTGAGAGATGAATTGACTGAGCTAAGCTAAGTACAATTCATGAAAAGTTCATAGGCTGACCAAATACTCTCATAGAACATGATCAAATAAGTTTTATTTTTCAACATAGTCGCTCTTGCAGTCTACACACTTCTTCTATCAGTGTTGCAGAGCTTGGATTTTACTGGTAAAAAAGTCTTCAACAGCAGATATGACATCATTATATGAACTTTTCAGCCCACTCTTGTAGGCTTTTTTATTTATAAACAAACTGTGGTAAGCAGGAATACAACAAAAATAAACTTTTCTGTAATTAAATTTCAGATTGGTCACATTTTTAAAAATATACTAATAAAAATTCTCCCAATATAGTTTAAACTACTCTTTACTCACTATTTGACCCAAATAATAATATTAAAAATATAAAAAATAATATATCAAATACAAAAAACAAATATTAAAATGATAATAGTTTGAGCATTGTATTTATTGGTTTATTATTTGGCTGAAATTCAGTCAATTTTCAAGCTGGAAATGAAGCTTTTTGCAATGTATAAACAACCTAGTCTTACTACAGAATAATGAGAAATTCTATTTCTTTGGTAATACAAAGCATTATTAAAATCATTTCTAGTGATACCTTATGGCTTGGTTTGGTTTCTTTATTCAATGGCATATCAACCTTCGTGGGTTATTTAATGCCAAAGCCATCCTTCTAGAAGAACAGCAGTGATGCTTTTTAACCCATAGCCAGGAGGATAAAGGGGTTCATACCTTTCCCAAGAGCATTTATCTGAAAGTGAATGTAATAGCGCAACTGGAGTTCAAACTTGCTTACGATTCTACAATCCAGCACTTTAGCCATTACACCACGAGGAATCCCCCCCTTATACATTATGTTATAATGGAATTTCTCATTACGCTGTAGGGAGACTAATGTAGCCTAGTGAAGGTCTTGAAGAAGGCAGAAGGTCTTAAAGAAAAGGGTTGTCACTTGATCCTTATAGCAGTACAAGAAACAACAAACACATTTGTCTACAAAAACCACACAATTTTTGTCTTAAATGTTATATTTCTTCTTTTTTTTACCAATCTCATAAGAAGGAAGAGGTGACATGGTTTTAGTGAGTCGATGAAGGAAAGGAGTCACCCTTTCATTTATAAATCATAGCCCACCTCAAAGTGGGGGGGGAGTTCTTAGTCTGATGATAGCACATAGGCAAGAAACTGACAGTTGACTCTGAGTCTGTGCCATTCTAACTTAGATATATAAGTTCTATTGCAAATATTGAGTACTTTATATTTATACATATAAAAAGCTACATTTTTAATATATATATATATATATATATATATATATAATGTGTACTTTGATAGCAGACTCTCTTGTGGGCATATTTCATTAAAGATGACAAACAAGGACAGGGAGATGAATTTTTTGGCAGCCTTTACTAGTTCATGAATGAAATGTTGCAAATAAGGTTGTTAAGTCAGAGATTTCAGACAATTATTAAACAGCCTTCATCCTCATTTCGAACATCTTACTCTCAATGAAAAAAAGGTTAATAATGATTATAATAATAACAACAACAACAGCCAAAATACAGAGAAGAGTCCTGGAGACTTGAGGAGACTTGCTGTCACTCAAACTCCAGTGAAAGACCATCAAATAACACTGTTGTGAAAAACTATCAAGGAGTAAAAAAAAAAATTAATAATAATCTTGGTCTTACAAGACCATGGATTTTCACCAAACGGATGGAAAAGGTTGATATAACTTGGTTCCATTGTTGTTACAAGAATAGCCAGAAGAAGGTTATAGACTATGTTGAACTGTCTTAGATATTTAAGCCTCTAGTATTGAATTTAGAGTTATGCTAGAGAACTCAGTTTGGCTTGATATTTTACCAATAGCTGTTCCCCAGCAATGGATTAAATAGTACCACTACTGTTCTTCTACAAGGATGGCCTTGGCATTAGATAAATCACAAAGGTTGATATGCCATTAAATGAAGGAATCAAACCAATGGCTGTGCTTTAATTACACTTAATGTATTTTAGAATAAGACCTTTTTCATCAAATGTCAAAACAAGTTTTGCTACATTATTATGGGATATACAAGGGTGGCCCGAAAAATTTATAGGACGATGTCATATCTGCTGTTGATGACTTTTTTGGCCAATGGGATGCTTTCACTGTAACACCACTGGAAGAAGTGTGTGGACCGTGAGGGAGACTATGTTTGTTAGATTGTCTTTGACATAAGCTATATGCAAAATCGTCATTTCTATTTATGAACTTTCCCAACAACAGTAGGCACTTCCAGTAAAAATTGCCCAATCAGAGATGAGGACTGAAAGCATTTATCGTTTGCAATTCTCCTCAAATACCCCCCACCTCAACTGTGAGTTGAACTTTCTGCCTAGAAGATTTTTGGATTTTAACACCAAAGGAAATCGAATGACTAGGATTATCAAAACTGTGAACAAAAAATCAAAATGGTGACAAGGGTTTTAACAATGTCGAAAAATAAACCTCATTTAGTTATGTTCCATGAGAGTATCTTTATCAGCCTATGAACTTTTCAGCCAACACTTGTATATGGAAATTTTTGGATAATGGTTATAGTCAAAGAAAATGGAGTCCGTGAGCCAATTTCAAATACTGGAAGAGGCTGTTTGTATTTTGAGAAAGGCATGAATCCATCTATTTTCCCACCAACTTTGGGTAAAACACTTATATAGACTGGCCTCTCTCACCTTTGTAGGATAACTAACCAAGGAGAAGAAAAAACTGAATTCCAAACCAGTAGTTCAAATCCCTAAGGCAATCTAATGTTGTGTTTAACATTGTCCTGATAATAAACGTGGCAACACTGATATTAAGTTGTATAACATCTTATTCTTCCCTTGGATAACATCAATGTTATGAAAAGGGAAGACTAGCTACATCGGAAACAGCTTGTGACATAATGTTTATGGTTGAAGGAAATGGAATTGGTGACCCATGTTTAAATCCTAATTGAAGCTCTTCCATATAATGGAAATACCCTTGGGAAAGGTATAAATCCAACTATTCTTCTCTCCAAGCTCTTGGTAAATTGTAGGGTAGACTGAGCACTTTAATCTTGGTACAGCAACTGGTCTAGAAAAAGGAAAATACTGAATTTAAACCAGTTGTACTCTGCTTAAAAATTGACCTTATGTCATATCCTACTTGTGGCAGAGGGGTTGGATAAATACATGCATGGGCAATTGAAGGTCTTTCGTTCAACTTTGTGAAGGCCTATTCTGAGATCTGGGTCCAAATCTGTTGTATTTAGAGACTGATGAATGCTATTTTGGGATATACATATGAGCTAAAATATTTTGGTTTGGTTTGGTTTTATAGCATACAACCATTAAAGGTTATTTAATACTAAAACAGGTTTATACATATATATAAGATATATATTTGTTAGCATAAGTCAACAAAGTTATAAAGTTCCGAGTATTGCTATGTATCAGTAACAGTTCAATTAAACATCAGTCATTTATTTATACATAGTTATTTAAACATCAATCTGTTCTATTTCAAACAATTCAATTTAGCATAAGTCATTTGTTTGCTTGCAGTTTAAATGTCAGTCCTATTTGACTTATAGATACGACCCTATCCATATTTACCAACCCCTCCGCTCGGGCAGGATATGACACAAGGTCAATTTTTAAGCGGAGTTTAACAGGTTTGAATTCAGAGTTTTCCTTCTCCTAGATTAGTTGCCTCACCAAGGCTGAAGAACCTAGTCTGTCCTACTATTTACCCATAGCTGAAGGGAGAATTATTGGATTCATACCTTTCCCAAGGGTATTAGTGCAATGTGAAATGCAATCAGTTCGTCCAGGATTTGAACTCGTGTCGCCGTGTCCAATTCCTACGACGATAACCATTACACCACGGGCACCTCCTCAGATACGACCCTATCAGGTGATACCTCTCCAGGCCAGAGTGGACCGGGGAGCAGTGGAAATGAAGGGGTACTCTACATCTCCCAAAACTACAGCATTAATGGAGTCTCACCATCATATTGTTTAGTGTCATATCCAGGACACTCGTTGGTGATGGGTGGGTTTCGGGTCTTACCCTTTTGCAGAGATGCAGTTGGTGTATTCTACAGCCCCAGCCAACTGTGCTAAAAATATTTTGGGTATCAGAATATCTCGAAATAAAAAGCAAATTGATTTTTCTATACATTTACTTTCAGGTATTCTAATTTCAATCTCTTAAAACTCAATATTTGAAAAATGTTCTGGAGTCAGGGCTCCAAAATTTCCTGAAAATCCATTTCACCATTTTAAATATTTTTTACTTCTTCCATAAAGCCCCATTGCCATTTTAATATTATTATTATTCATATTAAATTTAATGTATTGCATTAAAACGAATTCTTCTAACCGACAAAAGCATTTTAAATGTACATTTGGATTTGAAATCATTTTCTTTGTTCATCTTTTTTTTTCTTTTTCCCATTTCTGACATTTCAAAAAGACTTCAAAAATGGGTTGGATATGAAATAAAATACAGGTTTTCTTTGTCCAGTATGAGAAAAGTGACTGAAGTAAATTTTTAGAGCCATTTCCAAGATATTTTAGTAATTTGAATGACTGCCAGTTAAGAGAGTATCCAAAATAGAAACCACTTTTCTAGTAATAATAGAAACAGGCAGTGTGAAATAGAGGTTTATGGGCAGGAGGATGTTATAAAATGCAAATAATGAAATGCTTTCTTTTTTCACTCTTTTTTTTTTTTATTTGTAATTTTGGCCCAATGTCCTTGAGAAGGGTTTAATATATAATAATTACTCTATCTATCCCAATATTGTTCATTTAATTGATGATACAATCCAAACAGACAATCCAAAGAAAGTATGATGGGATACACAAAGAATTAGTGTGGTAGATGCTATTGGAGATTAAAAATATCTGGCATACTTTTATTTTATTTTTTAAATAATATCATTATAGTAAGTGACAAACCTTTTCTATTTGCCCTTTAAACCCATATGCTTGATATTGCAAACTGACCATTATTTTATCATAACAGTAAATTTGATATAAAGTTTAATGTTTAGACATGAAACACTGAATTTCAAAAAAAGGGAGAGAAAACTATGAACCTACACCTACTCAAATAAAACTGAAGTGCAGTTAGGTAATATTCTCATAAATAAGAAGTGGATAAATACCACTCTGAACTCTTTTGAAGGATTATCTTCTGATCACAGAATTGTCTCAACAAAGATACACATGAATCAATAGAGTAATAAGACACAAATAGTCAAAACGACACATTATGACAAGTATTCATTCACTAAGCAATAGATATATGGTTACTTTAACAAATTTGATTCACCACAGGAGACATCTGAAACACATACTCTCAAAGACAAATTTGAAATCTTTGTTACTGCCCACATGGAAGCAGCAGCAGAGTGCATACCAATCAAACCAAAAGCCAAATGCAGAGTTTCCTGGAAATCAGTAGCAGTTATGGAAAAACAAGATTACTTAAAAAAGCATTCTTACTCAATAAAATAAACCCAACAAATGCCCACCCTTAGAAACTTAAGAAAACCCAAAGAGAACTAAACAACTCATTGCAAAAAGAACAATGAGAATACTTTTAAGGTCAAATCAATAAATTCAGAAATTTGGCAACAGATTGATAATCACAAATGGCATGGCAGACAGTAAATGAAGCGAACAGAAGAAAGAGTACCACAAGAGCAAAACTAAAAGCTGCTATCCAAGAAGAAAGACTTCACAAGCTGAAAGAACATTTCCAGAATCTGCTTGGAAACCCTCCTGAAACCACTGACAAATCTACCCAAAACATTATCTGTAGCAAACTAGACATCAAACCACAACAGTTAATGGAGAAAGAACTTAATGCAGTATTGAAAAAATACCCCTTGAAGTTTGGAAAACAACAAAATTTGATAACATACTTCTCTGATTATGAACAAAACACACAAGAGAAATGAACAAAAGGTTGCATCTTCCCCTTCCCTAAAAAAGGTAACCATAAAATCCCTAAGAACTTCAGAGGCATAACTCTAACAGATATTGCTGCTAAGGTTTATAATACCCTGTACTCTAGTACTCCAACTGAGAGGACCCAGACCCCCATCCTTGCCAAAAAAAATCTTTATTGATATTAGTTCACCGACTGACATTATACAACTACAAAATTTTCAGGAGAGCCCATCTACAAACCAAGCAACCCCACCACTTTCCCTCCAGTCCTAAAATGATGCACAATTCTGTGAATCAAATCTTTATCATCTAGAAGTATGTAGTTGAAATTTATCTTTATCTTTTTATATTTTATTGAATTTACTAAACTTTTCATAGTCTTGTCCACAGGCCACAGATTCCTTATAGTGCTTGCTGTTTCTGAGTGGTCACCCATCCAAATACTGGACAGGATCATTGTTACTTAATTTCAGTGCTGAAGTGAGAACCAATACTTTAAGCATGACTTGACCAGAAACTATTTTTTATTCTATGCTTGTGTCTATATATCTATACCTGTATATGTTTATATAAGTATAAGCATGTGTATCTGTGTGTGTGGGGGGGGGGGTTGAGGGCTAACGTGTGGGTGTTTGTATGTGTGTGTGGGGGGGTTGAGGGCTAACATGTGGGTGTTTGTATCTCTGTGGGGGGGTTGAGGGCTAACATGTGGGTGTTTGTATCTCTGTGGGGGGTTGAGGGCTAACATGTGGGTGTTTGTATCTCCGTGGGGGGGGGCTAACATGTGGGTGTTTGTATGTGGGGGGGTTGAGGGCTAATGTGTGGGAGTTTGTATCTCTGTGGGGGGGTTGAGGGCTAACATGTGGGTGTTTGTATGTGTGTGGGGGGTTGAGGGCTAACATGTGGGTGTTTGTATCTCTGTGGGGGGGGAGGGCTAACGTGTGGGTGTTTGTATGTGGGGGGGTGGGGGCTAACATGTGGGTGTTTGTATGTGTGTGGGGGGTTGAGGGCTAACATGTGGGTGTTTGTATCTGTGTGTGTGGGTGGGGGTGAGGGCTAACATGTGTGTGTGTGTATGTGTGTGTGTGCTCATTTTTGAGGGCTAAAGTGTGTCTGTGCACTTTTGAACTAATGCCCTTGGGAGAGGTATGAACTTGTTTATTCACACTGGCAAGAGGTTGCCCAGTTGGCTGGGGCTGTAGTAAACTCTGAATGCACCTCTGCAGAGGAGTAAGACCCCCCCCCAATGCATGTCTTGGATATGACACTAAACAATTTGATGGTGAGGTGCCAGTAATGCTAGAGCTCTGGGGAATGCAGCGTACCCTTTCATTGTCATCATTCTCAGGTCCACTCAGGCCCAGAGTGGTAGTACCTGATAGGGACCTATCTATGGATCAAATAGAACTAAACTGCGTACTTATGCTAAACAGAATTGTTTGAAATAGAACTGCTTTGACATTGAAACTGTGCTTACACTAAACTGAACTGTTTGAAATAGAACTGTTTAGACATTTATCTGTGAGTAAGTGAAAATAATACTTATACTAAACTGAATTGTTTTAATAAGAACTGTTTGACTGAACTAAATAGCTTAAAATAGAAATGTTTTTGACAATTAGACTGTGTACTTATGCTAAACAGAATTGTTTGAAATAGAACTGTTTATTTGTATAAAAATGGATTTGGCATTAAATAACCGACAAATGTTGATATGCTATAAAACCCAAACAACCAAACCAAACCAAACCAATCCTGCTATAGGTTAAATATTATCACTGCTGTTGTTCTACCAGGATGGCTTTGGCATTAAATAACCAACAAAGGTTAATATGCCATTAAACAAAGAAACTAAACAAATCAAATTACAACAAAAATGATTCTACATCTGTCCTATAGCAACCGCCATGTTTGCCTATAAATTTCATCAACTAAAAGAAACAAATATTTTGCAAAAGAGATATCCATGAATTACAACTTCTGTCCCATAATAATTGTTACATTTGTATTTAAATTTTATCAAGTAAATATAACAAATATTATGGAACAGAGATAGTCACGTGTATATTACTAAAATTCTCATTATATATATATATATATATATATATATATATATATATATAGTCTGTTTTTGGATGTCAATATATATATATATATATATATATAACAAAACAGACTGTTTGTGGATGACAATATATATATATATATATATATTGTCATCCACAAACAGACTGTTTTGTTTTGTTCTGTGCGGCTAGACACACAAGATGCTTCAAGCTAGTATTGAAACCCACCTAACTTTACACTACCCATGGCATCTAACCATTCATCCATTTCAGCAACATACATCAGCTCAGGAATTATAACGCATTTGTGTTAGCTTTCGTTTGTTTACGTTTTGCACTCTCAGATACCAGAGTGCTCAGTTCATTAGAAGATCTTTATATTAAGTGGGTGGGAGCTGTAAATTCCTGCGCCAGAGTGCTCAACCCCTCGGAGGGGAGCATATATATATATATATATATATATATATATATATATATATATATTTAAACAAGGTTCATTTACCCATCTGACTGCTCCATTGCTACCAGTTTCATGGAATCTTTTTGAGAGAATAAAAAATAAAATAATTGCAATTTTCAGACGTGGGCAGCCGAAGAGATGTAAGTGAACCTCATTTGTTTTATGTTTTGTCAAATTCTGTCAGCTGGTACTGAGCCCTTTCTTTTGACTTTTTTTTCAAATATGTTTTTTTAGAATACTCCTCACTTCAATATATATATATATATATATATATATATATATATATATTGTATAATGAATAGATCCGCAAGTGAATTTTATTTTTTAGAACCTAGCTCTACATGTGTTTCACACTTTATAGATTAACCTCCTGAAGATGACAATAAAGTCTGAAGCATATGTTGAGCAAGACTAGAAAAAGTAAAAATCTAAAATACCAAATTCACTTGAAGACCAATTCATTTTATGATATTTACTTTTCTCTCATCGGACCAACAAGAAGAAAAAATTTATATATATATATATATATCATATTGTGCTACTAGCATGGATTTCCCTGACTGTCTTTTTACATTCATCCCTATCATTCATTGGTCCCTGTAGATCCTTCAGTCCTGTGTCTGCACTGAGCTGTTGTAGGTAAGTTTTTGTTGGTCGGCCAACACTAACACATCTATAAGAAGGGGTCTATTGAAGAACATCACTTATGATTTCATCCTTGCTCCTATAGTAGTGTCCAACATGTCTTGTTCATCTTATTTTGATGGGTTTAGAGATAGGAGGCAAGCGGCTGTAAAGCTATTGTTTTGTGGGTTGTTACTTCTAGGATTTGTTCAATATAGCTTGTGCAGTTCTCCTCTATCTTTATACACACACACACACACACACACACATATATATATATATATATATATATATAACAGTTTAGAAAAAATGGTGAAGCAGAGCAGTATCTTTATGAAAACAATACACTTAAGATACTCTAGCTTAGAGAAATTTCCAGTTCAATTTGCAACTGAATAATAATTTTGTAGGATTTGCATTCATGTGTTGAATGACACTTTTTAATCATCCAAATTCTTCATATGATAGAAATTATCATGAAATGTTAATTCAAATATTTTGCTCCTTCCTAAATAGAAGTATTATTATCATCATGGACTGCTTTTACAACAAAATCCTAATAGGTCCTCTAGTATATTACTAAAATTGGATTTATGTTTGTATGTATCTTACTGCAACCCAGAAAAAAAAAAATTTGCAACTAAATGATAATTTTGGAAAGTCTTCATTCCTTTTGAACATAATTTTTTAATTACCCTAGTTCATAATGTAATGGAGATAAGTAAAAACAAAAAAAAAAACCCACAAAAAAGACTAATTCTTCACTCCTTTCTAGATAGAAGTACCAATATCATCATAGACCATGATAAAAAGTAACCCAATGGCTCATGGCTTATCTGGTTTTATTTTTAAAAATCTAAAGTAATTAATTTGAATAAAGCAAAAACAAATATTACCTCTTTCTCTTAATACTTGTTACATTTGTTGGACAATCTTATATACTAAATGTAACAACTATGATGCATAGTAATTTATTAATTAAAAGTCTAATGTAATAAATTAAAAAACAAACCATCACATAAAACTAATCAATAAAAAATTATTTTGGGTGATCAGTTTATTACTTAAATGCAAGCAAAATTGATGTTTTATCTTCACTGAGTACACCTGAGTAATCATTGTGCCAGACACACGTGTTAAAATAACTAACAATTGTAAAAATAATGTATTAGAAACCTTATTGACTAAACTGTGATAGTGCTGCTTTACAAAAAATACTATGATATAGATTTTGAAGAAATGTTCTTAATATTAAATTCTAATGAAAGTGATCCCCAATTCTTGGTCAGTATATCACATTGTTTATTTTTACAAGATGCTCTTGTGTATTAGCCTTGTGCTAGACTTGGATCGGAAGGAGAGGATAATCATCAGAATCCAATTCATAAATGCCAGAGTGATTTCAACCCCCTTGTAAAGAATCCCAATTTCCTTGAGGCAGACTCGATTCCTCCTCCAAAAGCAGACATGTCAGGAGAGATCAGGATATAGTGATGCCAAATGTATAGGCAGAGCTGATGGTGATGTGAGGGTGTGGGTGGGTTTGAGAGTGAGGCCATAGTGAAGCAGACACATCAGCAGTCGTGAGTGGTGCCACTTTGTTGCATTTGCTGGTCATAAAAATTGATTGGGATTTGACTTGCTTGCTGGAGACTAGGTTATTCATACTTCATAGTAGCCAGGGAAATAAAGAAAAAAGAAAGAAGGAAAGAATGAATGATTTTTTTTTAAAAAATGTATTACAGATCTATAAAAAATATTGAATTGTTGAAGAATGCACCACTCCACTGATTGTTAGAATTGGCGGTGTTGTCAATATATATATATATATATATGTATAAAGCAATACAGATATATATATATGTGTATAACGTGTGTATATATGTATATATATATATATATATATATATATATATATGCACATATATATATATATATATATATATGTATGTAAGAATATATATATTGAAATACTTGTCTGTTAACTATACACTCTCATATACATGCATATATATGTGTGTGTGCATGTGTGTGTATGTGTGTGTGTGTGTGTGTACAGACATATATCTATATGTATGCAGCAATACAGATGAATATGTATGCATATATATTGAAATACTTGTATATTATCAAGCTCACATTTATTAAGAAATACTTGCCTGTTGTTAACTACACATTCTCGAATACACAGACATGTATATATATCAAAAGATGTATTATCAAGTGCACATATATACTCACACACTTATACTTATATAAAGATATATAAATTTAACCTTATAGAAACACCTATATTTTACTTATATATATATATATATATATATATATATATATATATATATATATATATTTCTGTATTTTTAATGACATACCCACCCACATAATACTCTCATGTATATATTAGCATATATATCTATTGACAATTACACCTCTAGACACACACATACACACACATAAACATACCCATTTACCCACACATATATAGACATACAAACCTATTTGCATATAAGCATCTACATTTGCATTTGTGTGTCAGTATGTGCATTTGTGTGCGACTGTGTAGACACCTGTGTGTGTGTGTGTGTGTGTGTGTGTGTGTGTGTGTGTGTGTGTGTGTGTGTGTGTGTGTGTGTGTGTGAATTGCCAGATAACTACATTTTATCATAATGTTCTAAAATGCCAAATGGTGTGCTTTCTGGTAGATTTCACCTGACCAAATATTTCCTGATATTAACTTATTGAAGTACTGTGCAGCTAAAGCATGAAATTAAATAAAACAATTCTCTAATTTTTATTAAATAACAAAAATTTAGACAAAACTTAAGAACTATCCTCTTCAATCATCATTTGAGTTGAGATGAACTAAAGAAGTAACTTTTAGTTTTTGTAATGATTCCTAGATATTTGTGTTGTTGTCTCTGCAGGGATTTACTATCAGTCAGGGTTGCTCTGGAAGTAATGCCTCTTGTTTATTTCCATAGCAATTACAAAAAAATACTCGGAATGCAAAAACACCATTAGATAGACCAAATTTTTACCTACAAAACTATATTTGAACAGTCATTATCATTGGCTGGATATTTTCACCAGGGATAAACAAGCGCTTATATGCAGTGCTCATACAAATTTGCACCAGTGGAGGAGACCTACTTTTTACAGCAGCAATGACTTAATCATTGTCAGGAAAAGGATGTCTGCATCATCCTTCTGCACAGTTTGCCTGAATGAGTTGATGGCAGGCATTCTTCATTTCATGGGATGACACTTTGGTTTCTTAGGGGTGAATGTTATCACTGCTGAAATATATTACTCACCACTTTACTTCTGACATCTCTGTTTGGTCTCTATGAACGTTCAGCAAGAATTACTGAATGTTAACAAGGGCATTTTTTTTTCACATAGAGCACTTCAATGACACACTTCTGTTTTAATAAACAGATGCTATTTTGCTAGATTTTTGCTCAGCTTGTAACAAGACAGAATTTTTTTTAAATTATGAGTTTTTGGCAAGAAGGTTCAGATTCTACTGCCATACCACCGACACCTACCTATAACCATGGTGAAACAGTATAACCAAATAGGAAGCACTACTTTTGGAACATCTCTCTTACGAATATGGTCCATTGGGTCTTTCTTATTGTTGGTGAAAATGCATAGCCAGTGGTGATGTTTATGTGGAAAAGTAGTGTTTTGTAGCTGAAAACTTGCTCTATCTTTTGGTGTTATTGTACTTTATGCATTTGTGGTAGTTTTTGTGGAAATTAATGGGAATTATTAATTTCAGAGTGTTCTTTGTATGATCAATCCTACCTCATCTACTTATGTTAAAATCTCTTCTAATAATCATCATTAACTTTATTGGCTAATTCAATTTTTGTCTAAGCCATATTTAAGATAACAAAAAATGTAAAAGAAAGAAATAGGAAAATAGGAAAATGTAGTGAAAAATAGAGAAGCAAAGAGATTTATGAGAATTTGCTTTTTTAGTAGTTGTGTCATTTTCCTTTTCCATTGCCTTTTAGCTGTAACTACTTCAGTAAGGTGTCTTGGGTTTAACTCTAAACTGCTTCTGGTGGTGAGGCTCAAGTTCTACAGTTCCGGAAAGTGTGACATCACAACAGTGTTAATATTACTTCAAGGTCCGCTCTGATTTTACTAGGGTGAGTCAGAAGTTTTACAATATTTTGGTATGTGCTAGTGTTCTGCTTGTATATCACATGACCAAAATAGTTAAAGCTGTAAAGGCTATTCACTGTGGTTGGTAGTATTGTGCTAGTTGATGTGCTGACATGTTGTGTATTGCTTCATTCCTAGTGTGATTTGAAAGCAACACAAATGAATGTGAAGGGAAGTATAATTCAGGAATTCATGCTTTATGAGTTTGAACTGGGTCAGAATTCCTCAGAAACAATCAAAAACAGGTTGTGCCAAAAGAGAAGGTACAGTACAGTAACCAGATGGTTCAAGAAATTTTGCACTGGTTGCAAGAACCTCAATGATCAGGCAAAACCAAGTAGGCCTAAACCTTGGGATTCCAAGGCCATTCTTCCAGCCATAGAGCCAAATCCAGGGAGTAGCACATTGGGAGTATCAGGTGAGCTTTGCATCATCTATACAACCTCGGTAAAAGCATCCAGAGCTGCTGAATTGTGCCTCATATTAACAAAATATTGCAAAAATGTTGACACACTTTAATATTAGTATATATTACCATAACATATGAATGGCACATCAAAGCAAGATTTGTGCTAGCTAAAATGTTCTGACTTTAAGAATAAAGTGATTTTCAAACTAATTTGAAGTTTAAGGATAATAATATGTAGTTTTTCACCAAAGTTCTCCCTAATCATTGTGATTTCTAACAGATCATTATGATTTCTCACTTGTACTAACCTGCGTTTAGACAGGATTATCTTTGCCATCTTTATTTTCTTTGTTGGCAGAGTATTACAAAATGTCACTGTTAAACTTATAGAGAAAGGAAAAAATAAAATTTTCATATAAGCCATATTCAAGTCTAGTGATTGTACCTCTGCTTAACAGCAACATTTTTTTTAAAGATAGGGTTTCAGTTTGTAATCATGCCAAAAATAAAATAAAAATAAAATAAAATCTAACCCAGAATAATTTTGGTTCCAGACTTTTGTATACAAATATTCCCACAATAGAACCTGAGTGATGCTGTATGAAAATTTTAAAATATGAGCTATTACATGATTTTGAAATTTGAAAATAAACTAAATTATGAGAAATCAAAATCAAAATGAACCAGAGATAAATAGAGATCAAAATGGATCAGAAAGAAGAGTAAGGTAATTTATGAAAAAATTATCAAACAACAAATATAGAAAAGTTGAAATGACATATCTTAAAGATACAGATATGGCAAAATATGAATATTCAAAAAATAATGTCCAATTTTAGAATAAACTTTTATTTTCTGAATTAATCAATCTAAACATTGTTTTAATCAGTCAATATAGGATACCTAAACATCAATGGATTTCTGACATTGATTCATAATGTTATTCATACCTCTAAAGGTTTTGATGTTGAAAAATCTTCAAATTTAGTTTCTACTTTTCCATTGGAATGGAATATTTGGGGGCATAAAAAGTGTCTAGACGCTTGAAAAAATTGTTATCATATAAGTGTGTGTGTATGAGTACTTATGTTTTTGCTTTCATTTGTGGGGAAGTCCTTATGGTGTAGTGGCTAATATGCTGGACTTGAACATCATAGTGAGTTCAAACTCCAGTTGTGCTGTTCACTTTCAGACTAATACTTTTGGGAAAGATATTAACTCCCCAGTTATGGGTTGAATAGTATCACTACTGCTCTTCTATAACAATGGCTTTGGCTTTAAATAATTCACAAAGGTTGAGATGCCATTGAATAAAGGAACCAAAACAAACCAAAACAATTTGTTGTTAATTTCTCTTTCATTTTTTGTAAATTATTTCTTTTATCTGATCAGCATCTTATAAAATTCGACACAAAATTACTGCTTATATATATATAAGTAAAACGTAAAGTTGACGACCATAGTTGAGGGTGACTACACTGGTGTGTAGGGAAGGATGCTACTCTTTTCCCTGAATTGCTCCACTTTACCCTTGATACACACCTTATAATACTGAGAGTTAAGCAAGGAGTTATCAAGTACCATTTTTTGAGTCTTTGGTATGACTCGAACTGGGATTGAACCCCATTCTCCCGGGCCATTAGTGAACACTCTATTCACTAGTCCAATGGGCTGGTATATATATATATATATATATATGAAAGTAAAACAATAAAGTTAGAAATGAATAACACAAGATGGTTATTTATTAAAACCTGTTTTTTAGAATCATCATGCAAATTAGATATAATATGTCTGTGATAAAGACCATTAGTTAGTACATATAATTCTCATCGCACATTGATCATGTATATTAACAATTTAACAAGATGGAACCATTTCAATGTTTGCACAGGTGCAGGAACATACACAGTTAATTTGCATTTATTCATATATATAACAAAAAATATAAAAGAAGGAATATGAAAATGTTGCAAAAAAATAGAAAAAAAGAGATTTATAAAAATTTGCTTCTTCTCCACCTCCTCCATTGCCTTTCAGCTATAACTACTTTAGAAAGTGTTATGGGTATCTCACTAAACTGCATCCAGTGGTGAGGCTCCAGTTCTCAGCCTCTGGCAAGTGTGGAGTCACCCCTTTCTTGTCACTATTTTAAAATCCACCCTGACCTGGCATAGTAACCTGTTAAAATCCTATCTATTGGTCAAATAGATCAGTTTGTAAATTACTAGAACTAGATATGAATATCTGAAAAGACATAACTTTGAGCAAACAAATTATTTTTATTATTAAATGGTTGCTTGGTTTTATGACATGTTAATACTTGTTGGGTTATTTAATGCCAAAGTGGGTCTTTTTTTTCTTTTTTGCAAGTTTGTGGTTTCAAGTAAATAATAATTATAATCATTTAGAAATAACCAGGCCATTGGCCTAATGAGTAGAGTGTTTGCCAATGGTCTGGGAGACTGGGGTTCAATCCCAAGTTGAGTCATACCAAAGACTCAAAGAATGGTACTTGATGCTGCCTTACTTAACACTCAGCATTATAAGGTAAGGATCAAAGGTAAAGTGGAGCAATCCAGGAAAAGGTTAGTAGCTATTGAAAAGGGAGCTTTGGGTCACCCTCGACAACAACAAACAATTACAGTTTCAAGTATCAATCAATACAAATAATTTTCAAAAAATGTCTATTTGACCGATAGATTGAACCCTAACTGGAACTTCCACTCCAGATTAGTAATGGCCTCTAAGTAGTGATCTTATACTCTTCATGACTGCAGGACTGGAGCCTCACCACCAGATGCAGGTTAGTATCATAACCAGGACACATAATAAAATATAGGTACTTGAAATCATATAATTATATTCAAATTATTAGTATTAGATATGAATACTTGAAATCATATTGTTGTGTACAAATTAATTCTATTAAGATCAGTTATTTATAGCTATACTTGATTTGCTATCATTGAGGAATGTGTGGATAACAGCAACCTAGGGCTCAGAGAATATACAAAGAAGAGTAAAGAAAGATTATTCATGGCAGCCAATATTAGCAAAAATAAAAAGAACATAAGGACAGACAGGAAAACAGGAATTACTTAATCATCTCAAAATGCCAGAGAATCTTATTTCATTTTTTGGTACAGATTCTAATTTGTGCAAATCAGAATTTTAATCTCTTGTACAATTCTGAGTGGATTATCTTTCCCACTCAGTCTTGCTTAGTCTGATACTCCTTTTGTGCCAGTTTGCTGCATTTGCCAATTATGTGATTAACTGTTTCACTTTCATCACCACATACCCTATACTTGCTATTCTGATGTGTATTATCAATTTTTACTTTGACATTAGTTCTTATGGCATTATTTTATGTTGCTACAAAAAGATAAAAAGTTTCTCTCTTGAGGTTTCCTTTTTGTTGTAGGTGACTCACCTATGACCAGAATAATGGACTTACCCAAAGGGTATATTAATCAAGAACTAAGCTGGTAGAAGGGGAGAAGCAGCTGTAGTACACTATAGTAAGCACCTTGCCTGTCTTTGTGTACGTTGAACCAAGAAAACACTCCTCAGAGACTTGGATACATTTGTGTGGCACCTCATATCTCCGTGTTGAGTTACTTATTTATTGACCCCTAATAATCGGTCATAACACTTTTCTTAGCCATGTCCATGTCATTTTGTGTACAATTTCCTTAGATTGTCTCTTGAAATATCCAAACATTTGTCTTTTTTGCCATTTTTGTTTTCTTGATTTTATTGTTTTTCTATTTGTCTTTAAATTCTTTTTGTTGATATTGCTGTTGCTGGTGACTATAATTAGTCTCTTTGTCCATTTTTGTATATTCCTTATATCCTTGAATTGTTGCATCAACACAATTCTCATTGTGAGTGAAACTCTTCTTTCTTTTCTTGACACTCTGTCTGAGTCATCTCTTACGTGTAAAGCTTAATGAATTGTCATCAACTTTCTTGTTCCTTGGTCCACCTGTCCGGGTTCCTCTCTCGTCCATTTTATTATTAAAATTATAATTATTATTATTTACTTTACTGTTTTACTTTTGGTTTCTTACAATCCTTTACGATGTCTTTACCCAAAATCTAGTTGGAGGGAAAGTAGTGATTATATGCATTCTATGCATTTACGTTTTCTGCTGCGCCTTTTGGCTGCTGTTTTTCTAATTGCCTTGATTGCACTCTTTTAAGGAGAAGAGCATTTTTACAAAGAGCAATTTTATCATTATTATTCTTATTATAAGTAGTAGTAAGTTTGATTTGATTTCTTTATTTAATGGCATATCAACCTTCGTAAGTTATTTAATGCCTAAGCCATTGTTATGAAAGAACAGTAGTAGTAGTACAATTTAATCCATAGCTGGTGAGGATAAGAGGGTTCATGCCTTTCCTGAAAGTGATAATCTGAAAAAGAACACAATAGGATGACAGGAGTTTGAACTCACTTTCTATGATGTTGTAATCCAGCACATTAGCCACTCTTCCATGGGATTCCCCACAATATTATTAAGAAGAATGATGATAATGATAAAATAAATACAAATATTTAGAGCAGAAAAGCAAACAAGAGAATGTCTTAAACAAAAACTTTAAACAAAATTAATTTAATTTATCATTGAGTCTGTTGTACTGATTGACTTCAATATAATTTTTTTTTAAATTGATTGACAAGGCTTCTTTCAGTGTATTATGTAAAAATAAAGAGATAAATAAGATAAGCTTATCTTTGTTGATAAGAAAAAGATAACACTTGAATCAAATCCACTATGTACAGGTTTAACCAATAAAACACAGAGGTTTCTATAAAATTTCTAAAACAAAACAAGTGCAATTTAAAGTGTTTCCATCATTTTTTTTATAAGAACAAATGATGAAATAAATCAGAAGCTGTGAATATTTCTCTATCCAAATATTGATCTCTTCAGAGTTGTGCAGTCTAATCAAAATATAAGAAAATAACAGCATAATACTATAGTCTATAATATAAATACTGTTTTTTGCATGTATACTAGATGACCTGTGAACCCATTGTGTTCCTGTTGTAATAATGGTATTTGATTTATTTAGGAAGAATATGAAGGATCCTAATTAGGATCTTTTCCTTATTTGTTATGGTGAGAATTTGAATTATTAAAAAAGAACATTCTGCAGGAATTTACAGTACACGGTACATAGGATTTCAAAATTACCATTCAGCTGCAAATTGGACTGGAATTTGCTTTATTCTCCAACCTAGAGCATTCTAAATTACCCTATTAGAAATCTCACTCTAATATGTTATTGCTGGGATGTGGTTACAATAATATTATATATACATACCACTTCTTCTGCTGTTGTAAAAACAAATAAACAATCACAGCAGCTGAGCAGCCGACAAAACCTTCATCAAATAATAACTCTGTGATCAAGCATGGCTTCAAGGCCAAAGTATTATGACCACTAACCAAGAAGACCCCAGCAGTATCTTAAAATGCCACTAGACTCTGTTGGTTTTCAATCACATTGTGGGAATGCCAGATGAAGATGTAGCCTCTTCATATAATCCTTTATTCTAATCACAAAATGTCAATCAAATGATGTGAAATTTGAGTTGACTAACTAGAAGACATGTCAATTAACTGAACAAGAATAGAATTTCCATGAAATTCGCATGCTAAGCTAGTGTACAAAACCTCAATAATGAATTGTTAATTCAGAGATTCTAATTTGACTTTTATGATAAGATGTGATAATGTCAAATTCAGGGAAAAGTCAAGACAATGTTTAACATAGTTCAAAGAAATCCTGTTTACTGCAAAGAATTCCTGACTCTAAATCCATTAAATTGATTTACATTCTTGGTATGAGATTTATGTTATTATTGACACAGGTCACTAATTTCATTGAGATGGCTCTGTATATTTTCTAATGTGATAATATATACCATATATATATATATATATATATATATATATATATATATACAAACATAATGAGCATTTTAATAATATATAGATTACCACAATATGTCATAAATGGTACATTACAGTGAGATTTTTGTTTGCATAAGAGTACTAAAATTCTAAAAAAAAAACATAAAGTGATTTCCTAACAAATTTGAAATTTAATGGTATTTGAGTGTGATCTGCATTCAGGTTCACTCTGATCTTTATGGGGGTGTCCTCGTGGTGTAATGTTTAAAGCAATTGACTGCGGAATCGTAGTACGCGAGTTCGTACTCCAGTCGCGCTATTACGTTCACTTGGGAAAGGTATGAACCCCCTTATCCTTCCAGCTATGGGTTAAATAGCACCACTACTTTTCTTCTAGGGGAATGGCTTTGGTATTAAATAACCTAAAAAGAGTTGATATGCCATTAAACAAAACAAAAAAAAAGAAAGAAATCTGATCTTTATATTTTCTTACCCTAACCAGCATTTAGACCAGTTTGACATCGCAATTTTTGAGTTATTTATTCTTATTGTTGGCAAAGTATTACAAAATGTCACAGTTAAACTTATTGAGCAAAGAAAAATGAAACAGAAGACAAGATATGTTTTTTACAATAAAGTATGATTTTAGGAAGATCTTGAAAGTTAAGGATGTTTATTTTTTCTACATCAATGAATCTGTAAAGAAAGACATCATCATTTAAAATTGTAATCAGTATATATTTTATTGTCTAAAGTATTTATCTGTTTTTTATGCCACTCTATATAAAGAAGATATAAAGTTTATTCACATTATTTTTTTTTTTCGATAGAATATGAATTACTTTGTGTTCAATAGATAAATCGCTAAAATACCCTATGGCTTTTCTCTGGGTCTTGCTAATAATATGAGGATCTATAAAAAGTATTTTTATTTTTTAATCAACTGAATATTTTCTGGGAAACTCTTGAGAGCACTAGTTTTATGGTATTTTTTTATGATCCAAGCGCTTTTTAAAAGTTTTTTGAGTGTTACTGATTGAGTTCTTCCATGCTTTACATCTTCAAACATCATGTAATTTACAAAGCGCTTTGCTTTGATGTGGCACAAGGCCGAATGAATGGGGCGCCCAATGAGACTCGAACTCACTCGTGTAGGTCTGCTAGTCTAGCTTGCTAACCGTTACACCACCAGAGGTGCCCACATCTTCAAACATCATAATCCATAAGTGATTAATTTCTGACTTTTATTTCAAGGCTCAAGGCACCACCTTAAAATTTTTAAACATTTTCTGGACAATACAACGAAATATTGTTTCATTTACTTTCACTTCCTGAATTCTGCAAACAACTTCAGTGAGTCTATGACCTGGTTTTAAATAATACCTTAAAATTGCCAACATCTCAGAACTCATCTTCGTCATCATCATTATGATCATTTTTCATTTGTTATGCCTCTTTGGGCATCTCTCCTTTTTACTACATTCCAACATTACCTTTAGAAAAAAAAGGATCTTTGCTCAAAACATATACACTATTAATACAATATCTATAAACATATTAAATTCTTTAAATAATTCATATGATACTTCCAGGACTCTTCTCAATATTCGGAACAATATATCTGAAACAAAAGGTAGAGATGAATAATATTAACAATATGACATGGTATATACAATAATATCAACTAGCTGGTAGTAATTATATTGATAATATGACATGGTATATACAATAATATTAACTAGTTGGTCGTAATTATATTAATGATATGACATTGTATATACAATAATATTAACTAGCTAGGAGTAACTGTGAAAACTCCAATTTTTATAAATTTTCTTTTTCTTATTTTGATACCAAAATTTTGATACAAAGAAAATTGAATTTCTAAAATTCACCCTTTCAATTGTATATGATTGTATCATAATTTTTGTGTAAATTATTTTGAATATTATCATTTTAAGAAACATTGTCATATAGACTCCTACATATGTACATATGAGTGTTGGAAACCAATAAAAACTTACATACATCTGCTCTGTGCAGACACTGGGTGATGGTTGACAGGAACGGATGCAAGAGAGTGTCAAAGGGAATTCATGCTGTCACTATGTCTTGATGATGATGATGATGAAGATGATGATTTATTCTTATTCATTACTTGCTTCCTTACAAATAAATTAATAAATAAATAAGGGTGATTAAACCAGTTCAGATTTAATGTTTGTTTTATTTTCACCTGTTAATGAATAAGGGCCACAAATTTTATTAAGATTTAATAATTTGTTGACTTACCATTTTTTTTGTTGAAAACTATACTTCCAAAATAAGTTGTCTAAATAAGCATTCTACATTTCTTTGTTTTAGGCACCTCTCTCTCTCTCTCTCTCTCTCTTATCCTTTCCTTTGTTTTTTTTATTCTTTCTTTCTTTCTTTCTTTCTTTCTATTCCATTGAATCAAATAATCTGGATCTAATATATAGCATTATCACTCTCTCTCTTTCTCTCTCTCGCTCAGCCCTGTTGGTTGTAGCTGTAGAATACACCAACTGCACCTCTGCAAAAGGGTTAGACCCCACCCAATAAGACCACCTGTTGACCATGGGTGTTGACCCACAAAATGCTTGAGAACAGGATCCTGGTGGCAGAGCAGTCCATGACCCAACAACCAAAATGGTCAAATGACTTTGAACACTCCACTTTAGGTCTTACTGAGCTATATAGGTGGTCCAAGAGGTCCAATTCAATTAATCACCTGGTTATGTCAAGTCCTAGCACCTATATGATTGTTTTGGCCTTATACTTCAAATTGCTCTTGTGGCAAACAAGTGCCCAACCCTATTTTATTTTAAGGTACTTGAAGGCAGAGGCTGAGGGCAAATTATGCTAAGACAATAATACTTGAAACCATTTAAACTGAGTGCCAATGAATGATTAATATTAAATAGAATTATTAGTGTTAGATGGCTATATTTAAAACCATTCAATTGTGTGCAAACAAATAAACTCTAACTCTTTTAAAAATAAAGTTACCTATAAACTATTCACTTACAAATCATATATATATATATATATATATATATATATATATATATATATATATATATATATATATATATATATAAGGATTTAGCATTAAATAGCCAGCAAGAGTTGATATACTATAAAACACCAACCAAATAACAAAAAAATTTCTTTCTTTCCTTTTCTCTCTGAATGTTTTTTTTCTTTCCTTTTTCCTCGCAATCAAAACAGAATAATCCATTATTTATCTGAGGTGATGACAGGGTGTAACATTCAAATACTTGAGTTCATGTTATATCTTATTAATATTGGAGATAATATAGACATGTTCTTCAGATGTTTCTATGAAATCAGCTTTCAATACACCTTAATAAAACTGATGTAATTTGCGAGAAAAAAAGAAAACTGTTCATACTGAATTAATTGTATCTACAAAATAAAAATAAAAGGATAAATAAATACTTGCAGCAAAGAATTCCTAAATTAAGACGAATTTGGAGGATAAAAACAAATATAAGTGGTTTGTTTAAAACTACGAAAATAGTTGTTATTTTTAATTCTATTCTTTGTGAGTTTTCCTACCATTACTTAGTTGTGGCCTTCATTGGAGTTTGAGTGACCACAAGTCTCCTCAGCTCCCCAGGACTCTTCTTAGTATTCTAGCTGATGTCAATAGGACAATGATGTCAATCCCAGGATCATCATCTCTTTCCATCTCTTTGCCTGGTTTCTTCGGATTGTTCCAAGTGCTCCAACTACAAGGTATCTCAGAATAGATGTAACCCATAAATATGATAATGATTTATTACTGAGACCAACACAATGGTGGTCATTTGAAACATGTGCTGTAAAAAATTATTAATTACATACTAAGTGAGAGCAGTAGACTAGCACAAAGGAAGTACAAGTGAAAAGTGATACACAGGGAATTGTGCAAGAGATTAAAATTTTACAATACTAGCAAACAGTATATGCACAAATTTGAATCTCTTCTAAAGAATGAGGCACATAAAATTCTTTGGGATTTCAAGACACTAATAGATCACATAATCCCAGCTAAAAAAAAACAGAACTAATTGTAATTAACAAAAAAAAAAAAAAAATTGTTATTTAGTGGATTTGCTTACAATATGATTAATCATTTCATCTTTTCCTCTGCATAACCTATACTTACTATTCTGTTGGGTATTATTGATTTTCACTTTAACATTGTTGGTCCTTTTGGTTTTGTTTTGTGTTGCTATTAGAAAAAACTATTATCATTATTATTATTGTTATTATTGTTATTACTGCCTAATGGCAAGAGTGTTCGCCAATGGCCCAGGAGACTTGGGTTCAATTCCAGTTCGAGTCATACCAAAGACTCAAAAAATGGTACTTAATGTCTCCTTGCTTAACACTCAGCATTATAAGGTTTGGATCAAGAGAAAAGTGGGTCAATCCTGGGAAAGGAGTATTGCCCTCCCCTACACCTTGATGTAGTGGCTATCAAAAGGGGAGCGTTCGGGTCACCCTCGACTACGGTCATCAACTTTACTCATGAGTTCTTCACACCAGTGTTAGCTGATGGTCTTTTATGGAAGCCGGAGTAACTCCGAGTCTCCTCAGGTCTTCAAGACTCTTCTCAATATTCCAACTGATCTTAACAATGCAGTAGTTTGGATGGTCTCAACTCGTCCTCCAATTTCCAACTCTTCTAGTCCCCTCTCCAAGCACTTGGGAACCATTCCATAACAAGTAGTATTACCATCACTCTCATGTTCCGCAGCATTCCTAGTTCTCTGGCAAGGTTCATGTACTTCCCACTCTTTTCAATTATTATTATTATTATTATACTCCTATCAATTTTTTCTAATAGACGATTTTTCACTGGAGACTGAGTGATGGCAAGTCTCTTCAGGTCTCCAGGACTCTTTTAAGTATCCTCTCTGATTTTAGTAGAATTATGGCCCGGATGATTTTAATTTTTCCTCTAATCTCCAGTTCATCAAGCCTCTTTTTCCAGGCTCTTTGGGACTGTTCCAAGAGCCCCAACGATGATTGGAATCATTGTCACGTTCAAACACCACCGCTTTTTTCAACTCTCTGGCAAGGTCCAGCAATTTTTCCAGCTTTTTGCTCTCTTTCACTTTCACTCTTTGATCTGCTGGCACAGCAAAATTCACAAGTTGATAAATTATTTTCTTCTTGTTAATTGAAACTAGGTTTATTCTCCCAGCCTAGATTAAATAATCCATTTGTATCTTAAAGTAATTATTATTATAGTGATAAATATTTGAATAGTATAATTCCTGTATTTTTCACCCATTGAGAATGAAGTGTTGTATCATGCTGTCCAGGAGGTAAATATATCTATTTTTATTACATTAGGTATACGCAAAAGTTTATAATGTTTTTTTTAACTTAATTGGTTACTTAATAATAACAAGTACAGATATTCCTTAAACATCAAAATATTTTCATTGACATTCTAAGATCTTGTTATATACTCATCTATAGCATCATAACGACAAAATAAATAAACCGACGCAATGATAAAGACGCAGGAAGACTTCTTTAACAAAATATTTACCTCTCACTTTATTGCAAGGGTTTGAAAAGGTTGTGTGGGGTTTTACTGTGAGAGGGAGCTGGAGACCGAACATAACTGAAATATTTTGACCCCAAAGTTATGGCTGTCAGCATTGTGTCTTTCTCGTTCTCCAGGGCTGCTCGACCGGAGCCCTGGAGTCCACTCTGCTGGGTACTGGCTTTCCTTACTACATCTTGTCCCTCTCCAACTCTACTCACCTCTCCTCCTTCTGTTCAATTCGTCAGCCTTATATTACCTTCAAACTCCCACGCGGTGATATGGACACACCTCCACACATCCGCAATTTCTTCCGATATCTGGTGATCGGGATGTGTCACTTCCACTATCTTTGGAATGGCCTGTATGATCGTCATCGAGCAGAAATAACTGTCATGCAGTTCAGAGATCACTCTCTTCCGATGTGTCAGTCTATGAGAGTATAATGGGATTTTTTTTTACCTCGTCCCATTTCATCAGCTAATTTCCACCCACGCAATTTCCTCTCATAACTGCCATTAGAATGTGTCACTTCCTTCCAGTGCATAACCTTGAATGGCATTTTTGTCCGGGTCAAAAGGTCAAAACATAACAATCTTTCATGAATTGTTTTCTTTGTTTAATTGCATACCAACCTTCATGGGTTATTTAATACCAAAATCATCATTGTAGATAAACAGTAGTGGTACTATTTAACCGATAGCTGAAAGGGATTAGGGGGTTCATGCCTTTCTCAAAGGTATTGGTTTGAAAGTAAACATAATAACATGAGTGGAGCTCAAACTCATTTACTTCAATGTCAGAGTTCAGCATCCTAACCTTCACTATAGGGACTTCCTCTAAGATTTTATAGTTTTACTTTCTGTGGCTTTTTCATTTCAAAATATCTAAATTTCAAATTGAGATCAATGTATCTTTCCTAGCTTACTCTGGTATAGTTTTAAAATTGGATCATTATGATACAAATCACCTAAAAATCAATGTTATGATTACCACTGAAGCCATGTCAAATAATGTTGAACTTAAAACAAAAATGATAAATTATCATACATTTTTATTTTTGAACTATCTGAACTTATCATGAAAATATAATAAATATAGTATAGAGATGTTGATGATGATGATGATAGTAGTCATAGGAAGTGGTGGTGGTGGTGGTGCTGGTGGTGGTGGGTACTATCTCCAACATCATATTATGAGTTAATCAAGCCTCAAAAATGATTCTATTGAAACAGTAACAAAATAAGAAGAGGAAATATTGTTAATAACATGACAAATGTTTTGGAACAAATTATTCATGGAATGAAACTTGCTTGTTTCAACATCAGAAAAACACTAAAGGAATGTAACGATAAAAACAATATTACCAATAATGATTGTAGAACATAAAAAGTGAGAGTGATACCAATCATAGTCAGAGCCTCTGGAGCAGTTAGACTGGAGAGTCCCTGTGGTTAAGTGGGTAATGTGCTAGACTGCAACAGGAAGTGAGTTTAAACTGTAGTAGTCATAGTCGAGGGCAACCCGAAGACTCCCTTTTCATTAGCTACTACACCAAGGTGTAGGAGAGGGCGCTACTCCTACTGTAGAGCTATTGTGTTCATTTTCAGAATAATACCAGTGGGAATGGTATAAACTTTTTTATTGCCCCCAGTTATGGGTAAAAGAATACCACATGTTTTTTTCTACAAGGATGACTTTGGTATTAAATAACCCACAGAAGTTGATATGCAAACAAAGAAACTAAACAAAACCAAACCAGGAGCAATTCCAAAAAACCTAAAAAAAAGACTGGTAGAACCAGAGATCAGAGGAAGAATTGAGACAATTCTGACCACAGCACTGTTAAAAAGCTTGAATATTTAGAAAATCCTGGACAGTTGAAGAGACTTGCTATCATTTGGACTTCAGTTTAGGTTAGTTTAGGTTATTTGGTTTAAGGGCATATCAACAACCCTTGATGATTATTTAATGCCAAATCTTGTTCACATATATAATTTTTAAGGGAATAGTTTGTAGGTAACAATTTTTAAATGAGCCAATCTCATTTGTTTGTGCACAGTTAAATGGTTTAAATATTGATATCTAAATATGGTTTAAATATTGATATCTGATTCAATTTAATTTTAATAAACAGTTCTATTTGACCCATAGATGGGACCCTAACATGTACTACTTCACCAGATCAGAGTGGACCATGGAGTAATGGCAATGAAGGGGTTTTCCACATTCCCCAGTGCTCCAGGACTGGAGACTGAACATAAGATGGTTTAGTGTCATATCCAGGACACATGTTGGGTGGGAGTCTTACTCCTCGGCAGAGATGCAGACAGCATATTATACAGCCTCAGCCAGCAGGATTGAACTTGAGGAAGGACCACCAGTTACAACTGGAAGGAAAAACTCATCAAGAGTAAATGATAAAAAAAAGTCAAGTAGTGTAGCAGTATACTTTGAAAATTCTAGAAATGACAAGATAAACTTAATCCAGAAATACCTGATCATAAAATAAATGATTAAAAATTACATTAAAAACACAAATTTTTAAAAATGAAGCTATGGATCTTTTGTTGGTTATACTGTTCCTTTTTGTGAGTGTGTTTATTATGTCTTTGTTTTATTAAGCATTCATGAAGGGGTGTGATTTTCAATGTGTATTCATGTTTAGGCAATAGTGTTTCAGGTAATTTTAGTTGTTGTTTGCTATCTGACTCCTTTTTTTGTTTCTCTATTTTACCCCATGTTATTTTGCTGGCTTTCTCTTCTTGGTCAATAAAGGATGCAAAGAAATTACTGAAGGAAAGAAGACAGGAAAAGAAGATAGGAGGCCAAGATATCTTTAATATTTCAACTTTATTTCAGGGTTCAACAACCATTCAGTGGGTGAGAAAATCATTCCTAAATCCATATGAAATAGTTGCATCTCCCATACAAAGTGTTAAAATGTGTTAGTCATTTCCAAGTATATATGTCCAAAATTTGGTGTTTAAGGTATTAAAAAATGTCAGACGCTTTTGGGGAGATATATCTAAATCTAGTGATTTTAGTTCGTAATTTGATAGGTCCATTTGATACTTCCTATATTTTGGCAGTATGTTAACAAAGATGGCTACTACTAGAGAAAGGTTAACTAACGTACTATCCCAGTCATGTGACCTTCCACCAGCAGCAGGGAAGACTGAGGTGTTTACTCTTCAACATCTGCTGCTGAAAAGAGAAAGGGATTCCTTCTTTTACCGGGACAGTTCCTTTTCTTTTTACGCGTGCGTTGCCCATAACTCCTGTCAGGGACTTCGGGAAGTTTCTGCATTTTGTTTTTTCAATTTAATTTTAATTTCTTTTTTTTTTTTTTATTCCCCACAAGGCTTTGAGAAATATGCTGTCTTCACAGATGTGCTCTCATGAGTAAACAGGCACAAAATGAGAAATTAAGAACAAATAGTTTTGTGATTAGTATAACTAAAACAAAAATATAAATACCCACTCATACACCCACAAATATATGGGAATTGTTATCATTTTCATATAGTATCACTCAGGTGAAAAGTCTGGAACCAAAATTAATCATAATTGGGTCAGTTCGTTTTTTAAATCTATCTTGAAAAAATGTTCCAGCAAAGCACAGGTACTATGACAAGTACATGAGCACCTCTGGTGGTGTAATGCTTAGCAAGCTAGACTAGCAAGCCTACACAAGTGAGTTTGAGTCTCATGGGGTGCCCCATTCATTTGGTCTTGTGCTACATAGAAGCAAAGAGCTACCTAAATTATTACTATGGCTAGTATATATATATATATATATATATATATATATATATATATATATATATATATATGCATAACACATTTTTAAGACATTTTGTCTGAGTTGCCCAATTCTGTGAGATAGATTCTTTTGATGATATAACTCATATGTGAGTATTTTGAATTTTTTCTTATTTTATCTTAAAAAAAAGAATGCCACAATTTATTCAAGAAGTACTGCGCATAAACAAAACATACAGAGCTTTGTAAAGTTTTTGATATCATAAAAATATTTACCAACCCCTCCACTTGGGCAGGATATGATACAGTGTCAATTTTTTAAGCAGAGTTTAACAGGTTTGAATTCAGAGTTTTTCTTCTCTTAGACTAGTTGCCTCTCCAAGATTGAAGAACCTAGTCTGCCCTACTATTTTACCCATAGCTGGAAGGAGAATAATTGGATTCATACCTTTCCCAAGGGTATTAGAGCTATGTGAAATGCAATCAGTCTCGTCCTGGATTTGAACTTGTGTCGCCGTGTCCATTTCCTATGATGATAACGATTACACCACTGATATCATATAAGCATAATACAATTGTAAAATTACCCAACTATTGCTGTCATTTTTTTATGGCATATGTGGTAGCTTGCTCTCACATTGTGCACAATGAGGAGTACCCAACAGTTCAATTTAAAGATGTGAACCATTAGACTAGTTACACAGTTGATTTGTTTTATTAATGGCTTCAATTTGTTTTCTTTGTTTAATTGCATATAAATCTTCATGGATCATTTAATGCCAAAGCTATCCCTGTAGAAGGACAGAAGTAATATTTAATCTATTGCTGGTGGGGATAATGGGGTTCATAACTTTCTCAAAGCTATTAGTCTGAAACTATATGTAATGGTGCTATGACGGTTCAAACCTACTCATTATGATGTTGCAGTCCAGCATGTTAGCCACAATGCCATGGGGACTCTCTCTTTATTTTATTAGCGTTTTGGATGAGCTGATAACAGAAGGATGGTGCACCAGTACTTCACAGATTCTCCAAAACAACACTCTTCTGATTTTGAATTCAGAGTTTTTCTTCTCCTAAACCAGTTGCCTTACAAAGATTAGAGAGCTCAATCTTCCCTAAAATCTACCCAGGTAGAGGAGAGAAGATAAAGATTTCTGCTTTTTCTGGGGATATTAGAATAAAGTGAAATGTAAACAGCCTCATTCAGGATTTGAACTGGGCTTGTTGAGTCCATTTATTTCCAAATATAAATGGTACACAGTGTGCATCTTCATTAGCTAGTAAAGTGGTGGTGGTGGTGGTGGTGGTGGTGGTGGTGATAATAATAATAATAGCTTTGCTAAAATTAAAATGAATATAGGACAATAAGTAATTTATGTAGAAAAATTCTTTTCTGTGACACAACTCACATAGTCAGCAATTTTATTCTGATTTATTATTTCAAGCTCAATTGAACCTGGCCCAGCAAAAAGTGTTTCCCATTCTCTAATAATAGAGATAAAGAATTTTAAGAGGAAGTTACCAAAAACAGTTTTTAAAAAAAATAACAAGGATATTTGTTCTTATCTATCAAGTTTTGTTTCTGTTGCATGCAAGCTTTATTTACTTACTGTACCCATTCTAATTAAATGATCATCAATATCAGAATTGTTTTGATTTGGTTTATTTGAGGGTATATCAACTCCCTATAGGTTAACTAAAGCTGAAATTTGATTCTTTTCTAAATTTTTGATTTTCATTATAACTATATTGTCAACATTTCATTGCAATCATTTTTTTAAATTGCACTTTTAAAAAATCTTCTATAATAATTTAAAAAAATGTTCTATAATAACAGGGAGTACCTATGGCATTGTGGCAAACTCCAGTCACATTATTATGTTCACTTTCAGACTCATACCCTTGGGAAAGGCATGAACCCCTCATCATCCCAGCAATGGATTAAATAGTACCACTATTGTCCATCTATAAAGATGCTTTTGGCATTAAATAACTCATGAAGGTTGATATGCTATTAAGCAAAGAAACTAAACCAAACCTAGTCTGACACAACACAAAATCAGTGGCCATTTTATCATAAATGAATATTGCACGTTTAAACCCACCTTTTAAAAACTTTAAATATCTTTTCAAAAATTTTAATCCCTGTAGCAACACTCATTATCAAACAATCCAAAGAAATTTTTCCCAAAAACTCATTTATAAAAGATTTAAAGGGGTTTTTACATTCCAAAACTGCAGAAAAAGAAAATGAAAATGTTTAGATTTCTGTTTCAAGACAGCAGTATCTTATTTTTCTTTAACATTCGACTGTTGTATACTGTGTAGTGTAGAACTAACACTTGTACATGCTTGGAAATTTTCAATTCCTGCAGTAAGAGAAGTAGTGGCAGTAAAAATTGATTGGAATAACATTTAACTCATTAAAACAACTACTTTCCACTTTGTCATTAATCAATACATTTAGATTTTTCCTTGATTTATAGCTTTATTTTTCCTTTTTCTTTTTTCTTTTTTTTTTTGTTTTGCTTATTTGTTTATTTATTTACAGTAAATACTGCTTTAGTCGTCAGAACTTGATGCAAATTTGTTTTTGTCTTTTCATCAATAACCATTATATCAGTTTCATATTTGTCCATTTGGATTCAGTGAGAAATCCCATCGGATTTCTTTCCTTTCCATTTGTTTATTTATTTTTTCTTGGCCTACATTTTCTATTTTAGTTGCTATGGTTATTTCATTATTACAAAGAAAAGAAAAAAATATATTGGTTGTCATCTCATTCATCAAATGTTTTAGTTAATCATGCTTTTCATTTTTACTGCTCTCATCTTCGTTGTTAGTGTACTAAACTTTGATCAATAAGATTTAAGGTTCAGTCCTTGATATAACCAACTTGGATTAATTTATTTATTGTAGAAAGAAAGAAAAATTTGGGTTATTTTATACCTAGAGTGTTTTTCAGATTTACTAAATCCTCTTTTGAATTACTTAATCACTTTATCCTCTTTTGTATTTATAATTATTTAATTACTTAATCTACATATTTATATATATACATAATTATATATATAATCACTTTATATATATAATTATTTAATCACTTAATCCTCTTTTAAATTATTTTTATACCTTGTGATTAATGTATGTATTTACCCAACCATAATATATGTATATCTGTATGTATATATACAAGGGTCATTCAATAAATAAGGTGACTTTGCAATAAAATGACTTATATTTCACCTTAGAAAAAAAAATGTTGTTATTTTTCAATATAATCTCCATTTTTAAAACTCATTCTTCCCATTGAAAAACAACCTTTTATATTTCTTTTGCATAAAAAATCTTTGTCTTCCCAAACTTTTGCAAAGTGAAACCCAACAACAATTGACATTAGAAGAGTCAAGGTCATCATCCACAATTTTATGTACTATATCCATATAAATTCCCCACTGTTCAGAAATGTCCTCCATTGTAACTCTTCTGTCAGCCAAAATGAGCACATTAACTGAATCCAACATTTCAGGTGGGCTCACCATTGTTGGCTACCTGGGCTGTCTTCATCTAGAACACTATTTCAAACTTCCTTAAATAATTTAGCCCACTTGTAAACATTTTTTGACTAAAACATATTTCTCTGTGTATATCATACATTCTTTTATGAATTATACATGGTTTGCACTTCTCAACCACCAAAAATTTGATGAGTGACCTCTACTCAAGGCTGGAGTATTCTGATTTGCTGCCATTTTAAATAGTTTCAAAAGACTTTTTTTTTAGATTAAAATAATTTATACCAATTCCAAACGAGGCAAAGTTTACATTTATGGAAAATAATTCTAAAAAAAAAATTTTGCTTTTTTAAAATAACCCACCTTATTTCTTGATAGACCATTGTATATATATATATATATATATATATATATATATATATATATATATATATATATATATACCCAAACTCTCCATCATGGGCAAGATGTGACACAAGGTTAATTTTTAAATGGAGTAAACCTAGCTTGGAATCAGCTTTCCTTTTTCTAAGTCTAAAGTACACAGTCTGTCCTGCTATTTATACATAACTTGAAGAACAGCCTTTCCCAAGAATATTAGCACAAAGTGAAATGCAAACAGTCTCACCCAAGATTTAAACTTGGGTCATCAGTTCTATTTCCTAAAATACTAACAGTTAAACTAACAACACCTCTTCCTTGTGGTAAATGTATGGTTACAAATATCCACAACATGGCTGCTGAAACAGCTAGAGTAATTTCTCAGGACATTGTTCGACATCAAAAGTTCTAAGAATTATAATAAGAAAGTTTTGAGAGTAATGCATTCTATTTAAGGTATCACTCATAAATACGTATCCTATTAAGATTTTCTTAAAGGTTAATTTTCTTTTAAACTAAAGACAGTAGGATTTTTTGCAACCAAAAATAGAATTACAAGGTTGTTAGCAACAGTAGACCCTTCTTTGTTCAAAAACTTAATGACTGCTCTTTGCTTCTTATAAATTGCTATGGAACATCTGAAAATGCAAACTTAATCTCAGGGGAGTCTCTATGGCATAGTGCCTAATGTCCTAGACAATGACATCATAGTAAGAGAGTTCAAAATTCAATTGCAGTATTATGTTCCTTTTTGGACTAATGTCCCTTTTAGAAAGGTATGAATCCCCTTATCCCCCCACCCACCAGCTATGGGTTAATTAGCACTACAACTGCTCTTTTACAAGGATGACTTTGGCATTAAATAACCTACAAAGAAACCAAAACCAATGTCAGTTATGCAGTAAGATTTACTCAGTATAAAAATACATTTTGATAAATAGTTTTTGATAAAATCATAAAAGACATTACTTTCAGTTCAACCTTGTGCTGTACTTTACCATGATAGAATACCATACTCTTGTGATTGATCAAACTTGGCTTATAGTTGCTCAATGTAATCATAAGATTGACTAGTATCAACTCAAAAAGGACCGCACCAATGCAATCCCATCAAACACTTGCTAAAGGTTACTTTGTATGGGGATCTATTTTGGAATGTGCTTTAACTTGTTAGTCTTCACTGAGCTATTGTCTGCATCAATTTATATTCTTGTAAAATATCCATTTTTCATCACTAGTTATTAATCTGTCTAAAAATTGTGAGAATGTTCACAAAAAGTGCAGATGTCTACTCTTGCTTTATGGTTCGTTTCTGTCAAATCATAGGAAACCCATTTTTCAAATTTAGGCACCTTTCCAAGTTGTTACAAATGATACTGAACCATTGAATAACTTGACTTCAGTTTTTTAGCTAATTATGGCATAATGGTTATTGTCATAGAAAATGGACTAAGCAAACTGAATTCAAATCCTGGACATAGCTGTTTTCATTTCAGATCACGTTAATACCCTTGGGAAAGGCATGAATCCATCTCCACTCCCCAGATATGGGTAAATAGCAAAGCTCTTTAGTCTTGGTTTAACAACCAGTCTAAAATCATTTAAGCTCTGAATTCAAACCAGCTGTACTTCACTTAAAAATTGATCTTCTGTTGCATCCTACCCTTGGTGGAGGAGTTGTGTTGCATAATGTGGCATTTAGATGGATCAAAATCCATAGGAAAAAGATGTATATATATATGTAATCATCCAAGCTGTGGTTGTGTCAGTATTATTGGATTGATGCATCACATGGATGATGACAAAATGTATAGAGAAAAAGCTAGATGGTAATTGCAAAAGAATGCTATGAGCTATATTGAATAAATCCTGGAAGCAACGTCTCATAAAACAACAGCTGTACAGCCATTTATCTCGTATCTCTAAAACCATCCAAATAATACAAACAAGACATGCAGGACACTGCTAGAGAAGCAAAGATGAGATCATAAGAGATATTCTCCAATGGACCCCTTCACATGGACGTGCCAGAGCTGGCTGACCAACAAGAACTTACCTGTAGACACAGGATGTAATCTGGAAGACCTGCTGGGAGCAATGGATAATAGGTATGGATGGCAAGAGAGAGTCGGGGAAATTGATGATTTTATATATATATATATATATATATTACAGCTGCTTTGTTTTAAAAGAAAAAATCTTATCAGCTATTTTTTTCTTTTGAACTCTAGTGAGTTCTAGTAGCATCCAAATAGAATCCTTTTGTTATCGCCCCCCCACAACAAACACACACAGAGCAAACATGGGATCAGTATAATGTATCATGGTCAACTTTTGTCGGCACCAGGATTTAACAATTAAACAAAATAACTCCATGACCCTAAGTAAGTATGAGGTTACCAGTAGAAAAGAGAACAAAGGAACAGAAAACGACAATGCACTTCTTGTTTTTTGAATATTATGGAATTGTCTTGAAGATTTGAGAGAATTCTATAGCCCAGCAATGGATGGTCCCATCACAGAAGAAGAAGAGAGTAGCTTCCAGATGGCAGAGGAGTTGGAGTTTTTACCCACTGGATTCTAAAAGTGGCAACTGGTTTTGAGGAAGAATACAACTGACATCCCCTTGGTACTCCAACATTTTTCAATCACCCACCACAATAGCAGTAACATCACAATTGGATTACTAAGTAACACTTTGATACTAGGCAAATACATACAAATACTATACACTCTACAGGAAGTAACACTTTGGTCGTAGGCAAATTCATACAAATACGATACACTCTACAGGCAAATGCTGGTTGGTTGGTTGTTTGGGTTTTTTGGCATATCAACCTTTGTAGGTTATTTAACGCCAATAGGCAAGTGCATAAAAATACTATACTCTGTTTTTTCAGGATTATTTCAGTATGGATAAGTAATTCTTCCAAGAATTAGAATGTTGTATATGTGCACTTTATTTGGGACCAAAGTGTTACTTCCTGTAGAGTATATAGGCAAATGCATACAAATACTATACTATAAGTAACACTTTGGTCCCTGGTAAAGTGCACATATACAACATTCTAATCCTTGGAAGAATTGCTGATCCATACAGAAATAATCCTGTGAAAAATTGCATTTACCCATCTCATCCTCCCCCTCATGAAGGTAAATTTGTCATAAGGTTCAGTTTAATGCAGGACTCCTGACACACATATGAGGTGGGTACAAAAATAGCTCAGCTTCATGGGCATTATCAATTAGGACACCTCAGACATCAGGGACTGACCTTCATCTGACCACTTTTTACTGCAATGAGGTAGGTGCTGCTGGAGAGGAGATGGGAAAGCTTCCTGAACCTGTGTAAGATAATTTTGGCGGTAAGAATGTCGTTATTTTTAGTGAGGAAAAGTTGTAACGTGCGTGTGTGTGTTTACGTTGAGTTGTTTCCTCGCTAAGTTTGTAAGGTATATAAAGGAGAGAAGTTCCAAGATGTCGAAATGTTTTTATGATAGTTTTTAATGGCAGTTGGAATATGTTGTTTGCGTTTGTAGTGCAAGCCTCATGGGAAAGGAAAGAAATAAAGAGACGAAATGGAGTTATGAGAGAGTAGAGAAAACAGCCCGTGTCGTTGGACGTGCGAGGGATTATGTTCGCCGTAGTTTAGCAAAAGTCGTGTTTGCTGTTTGAGGAAATAGACGTTGAAGTCACCGTTAGTTTGTGTTTCTGGTTATTCGTGGAAAAGCGTGAATGTCTCCAGAAAATGTTGCCCAGAGGAGAAGTAGTCGCTAGGTGCCGGAGCGGAATTAGACATCGCAATCGACATAGCCAATTTTGGGGGTGAAATAAAGTTGTTCCTGTGTGTGACGTATTGAATTTATCTAATTCATATTCAACTGGGATCCCTTGGTCTAAGAGAAATAGACGCAAGGGATCTATAAATTAGATAGGTTCCCTCATTGTGTCCATGCTGCTACTACTGCTATTGAAGAACAGCCAGTGAGACATCTGCACTGAAGAGAGTGTTTGACGGCTTTTCCCCAGTATGTGCTGCCCGGAAAGATGCTCCGGATTGAATAGGATAAGTCATCCTGATTGGGTGAAATTATGTGTCGAATTAAATTACGCGCCAAACCAAAACACGAAAATTCTTTCTGCTACATAATTAATCCCCAGTCACAGATTAATCTGTAGTTAATGTTGTCAAGAGCGGACGTAAATGACAACGTGAAATCGATTCTTGGATTTCCTTTCACAAACTCCTGTTTCGTCAACTTACACATCGCACTAGAGACAATGACCGAATCGGTAGGCTGCGATGGATTTCGCAAGTCCGTTTCAGGGCGTATTGACTCAAGCGCTCCCGTCCCTCTTTCTCCAGCGCTTGTCCTTCGCTATCTCTCTCGTTCTCTCTCCTTCTGTTTTTCTCCTTCCTTCCTTCTCCAAGTTGTAACAACGCGTTCGTCGGTCGACGGACTCAGAAAGAATCATCATTTCCAGCCGTCACCGTGCGTATTTTATGTTCACGAGATCTCGCGCTGGTTCGAGATCTCCCATCGTCTAATATGCTTGAGACAGCCATCTCTGTTTCTGCGTTCCGCTCCACATGCCAGACACGTTCGTGCGCGCTTCGTATGCCCAGGTACGTTGCGTCCATTACCTTCACATAATCATTGAGTTTACTGTGTCATTGTAAAAAATGATAAGAACTATGTTAGTACAATAGAATATTTCTGTATCACAATATAAATATTTACTTAACTGCTTCACATAAGCAGGTTGCAACATTAGGTAATTTTTTAGTAAAATTTAACAGGTTTCAATTCAGTGTTTTCATTCTCTTAGACAGGTAGCCATACCAAGGTTAAAGACCCCAGTCTGTCCTATTAGTACTATACGAAATGCAGCCAACCTCGTCCAGGGCTTGAACTCTGGTCACTGTGTCCGCTTCCTACAATAGTTAACTATCACGCTGTAGAGAAGAGAAAAATCCTGTATTTTGTTTTGGCGCGCAATTTAATTCAACACTGAATTTCACCCAATCAGGATGACATATCCTATTCAGCCCGGACCTTCATTTCCGGCTAGCAAAACGGGTGAGCGGCCAAACACACTCTCTTCAGCTTGAGACGGCGACCAGAACAGACGTGTCTCTGTTCGTCCCTGCTTAGCAATGCTTTTTAGCTAAACAAGCCACCCAGTGGGGACATCTCACTGTGGCTTTAACACTAGCAGCAGCAACATGGACTCTCAACGAGGGAACCATCTAATTTATGGATTCTTTACGAGGAATCCCAGTTGAACATAAATTAGAAACATTCAGCATGCCTTCCACAAGCACCACTTATTGTCACCACAAAAATTTACTATGTCGATCCGAGCGCCACTTCGCTCTCAACACACAAAACTACACAGTGACCTTGAATACTTCCCTCACACGTCCAACAACACGCTGCCATCTCAACATCCCGCTAAGCTATCGCGTCTCCAAAACCAACAAGCCTAAACACCACGAGTCTTGCAGCACCAAGAACAAACCAAATATTCAAAGCTGCAAATAAAGAACTTTCGCTGTTGTGTGTTGTTAAAGAATAGTTTCGTAATTCCTTTGTTGCCTTAAAAAATATAGCGCTAAACAATTAACCATTTCACTCACTGCGCTAAAACGCCACAAGTGCCTCTTCCTGTATCACAATATAGTTTCATATTGATTGAATAATCAAAAATGTTTGTTTATTTGTTTGATTTCTTTGTTTAATCAACCTTCTTAGGTTGTTTAATCTCAAAGCCATCGTTCCAGAAGAATAGATGGGTGGATAAGTTGGGTCCATACCTTTCCCAAGTGTATTACAATTCTTCAGCCCAGTGCTTTAATCAATACACCATGATGACATGCTCTTATTCAACGATAGCAAAGAAAGGAGCATATTTTTCAGGTTTAGAACAATTATTCAGTTGACAATATTTACCCAACTGCTTCACATAAGCAGGATGCAACATTAGGTAATTTTTTAGTAAAATTTAACAGGTTTCAATTCATTGTTTTCATTCTCTTAGACTAATTGCCATACCAAGGTTAAAGACCCCAGTCTGTCCTTCTACTTACCCATAGCTGGAGGAAGAATAGTTAGATTCAACAGTATTAGTACTATATAAAATGCAGACAGCCTCATCCAGGGCTTGAACTCAGGTCACTGTGTCCACTTCCTACAATAGTAACTATCATACCACAAGTGCCTCCTCCTGTATCACAATATAGTTTCATGTTTGAATAATCAAAAATGTTTGTTTATCATTATTCAACATTAGGTTTCATATGATTTCTTTGTTTAATGGCATATCAACCTTCTTAGGTTATTTAATGCCAAAGCCATTGTTCTAGAAGAATAATAGTGGTACCATTTAACCCATAGTTGGGAGGATTAGTGGGGTCCATGCCTTTCCCATGAGTATTTATCTAAAAGTGAACATAATAGCACGACTGGAGTTTGAACTTGTTTACAATTCTGCAGCCCAATGCTTTAACCATTACACCATGAGGACATGCCCTTATTCAACAATAGTAAAGAAGGGAGCATATTTTTCAGGTTTAGAACAATTATTCAGTTGACAATATTTCAACTCCTATCCTTTTGTAATACACAATACACTTCATTTTGTTTTTTGTACATTTATTATGTAGACAATTATTTAAGAACTAATAGTTTTTCAAGTTTAATTTCTTGTGGACGCTAAAAAATAAGAGAATTAAGCAGTAATTTTTTGTTGTAGTTGTTGTTGTTGTTGTTGTTGATGATGGTTTTTGGCCTTTTTCCTCAAAATCTTTAGATGAGAGAGACAGCTGCATTAGAAATTGCAAACAGGAAGTTAAAAGTTAATGGAAAATATGATACTCTATTAAAAGTCATCATTTGATAGTTTATTTCCCACAAAATCTCATAACACAGATACCAAGAGACAAAACCAAAGCAAAATGGCATAAAACTAAGCGAGAGTCAGATAAACAAACTTTTTAAGCACTGATGTAGTTAGACAAATGTCTTCGTCATCTTGGTTTTTATACTCACGTTTCAGCTGCTTTATCCAGCAACTTACTTCTGTTATAGTCAGTAATCTTCTGGGAATTTCAAAATGAACTCTTTGTAGTGTCTGAACATACACATGATAGCAGCAGCAGCCAAGAGATATAAAAGACAAAAGGTCCTAAGTCCCCGTGCTTTTTGGTTCTGACTTCTCCAGAAAAAAAGCCGCTGGGCTAAAACACACATATGCACACCAGCCACACTAAAATTTATCACCTTTAGTATCACATATACTCCTAAAAGATTAAAACCATAATATTTACTTGTTTTGTTTTATAAATGTTTGTATTGTTGCATATATCAATTGCTTTAATTGTGATTACTTTATGCATATTATTGTTCACCATATTATTTTCAAACTTAGTTTTATGTTAAACTATTTTGAGTAATTTAATCAAAAACCATAATAATTTGTAATAAAACTTTCTATTACATTAGCCACAGACTTAAACTATAGTATTGGTTTAATCACCACTAAGAATTCATGAATCCTTTTTACTATCCACAAGTACAGACTGTCCAATGAAACAATGGTCTTGGTTAAAATTTGAGTTAAGAGATATCTTGTTATTTGCTAGTTGTGAGTTTAACCCCTGCATTATGTCATATAATATAGTCAGGTTTAACAAAAGAGATAGATTATCAGATTTGAATTGGGTAGTTTTGTAATGAAACTTGTGAAATTGATTTATTGATAAAAGGTTATTCAACAAAGTGGATTTTACTGTTATTGTCTTTTTAAATATCAAATTGGAATACTGTTTCTACAGAGTCGATTTCTTTTCACATATAAATATTATTTCCTTTCTTTTCTTGTGTTTTTAAAAGAGTCATATTTTAAAGAAGCTTACTCAAAAGAATTAATTGATATGAGATATCTTCTAAGCATGGACAGAGAAATGAGAACAATCTACTCTTGTGGATTTACTAAAGAGTCCAGTTAAAAATTCCCATAAGGTTATTGATTTTAGAAGACACTAAAAAAAGGTCAAAAGAAAAAACAACTAAAAATAGTGACTGTAACAATCAAGAGTAAATCAGTTTATCATGGTATGGTAGCATCTTTTAGTCTCATGACAAGCTCTTGGTTTTGAATTCAGACTTATCTTTCTCTTAGACTGGTTACCAACTAAGTCTGCCATACAATATCATCATATCTCATAATTTACCTAATTTCCTTCCATCCTTACTGCTGTTTTTGGCTTGATTTATATCTGGAAATGTTTTGTACTGTCCTAGGAGATCCAGCTCAGACTGATTTTTATCTTATGACCCACTGTTCACATCCTAATAAAAAGGTGTCTGTCTCATGCCTTAATTAGGTAACTTACTCTCATTCTAATCATTATGAGAGACAGATGGCTCTTTTCATCTTTATATGTATTTAGATCCAGGTGTTTCATGTAGAGAGTATTCATTTCATCTAATAAGTCACCCAACTTTTTTTAAAAAATAAGTTTTTTAAAAAAATTAGATGAATACTATTTCAAGTCTGGAAATAATAAAACTAGATAATTTATTAAAGATATTTTATCAATTTTTAATTTTTTTTTTTTTTTAATGTCAGTGATTTTTAAACTAATATGATCACTTCTCACTAAATCACTAGAAATTAATAAACTATTTTACAAGAGTTTTAATTTCTATGTTTCCTTATAAGAATACATTAAGAAGGTACTCGTGATATAATGGTTATCATCATAGGAAATGGATATGGAGACCTGAGTTCAAATGTTGGACAAGGCTGTTTGCATTTTTATAAAGTGCTAAGAGCCTGGGGAAAGATATGAATCCAACTGTTGTCTCTCCAGCAATGAGCAAATAGTCGGGCAGACTTTAACCTTGGTACAGGAACCATTCTAGGAGAAGGAAAATTCTGAATTCAAACCTGTTAAACCCTGCAAAAACAAATTGACCTTATGTTGCATCCTACTCATGCAGAATGGGTTGATAAATACATATAAGAATACATTAAGAAAACTTTTTTTATTCATATCTTTTTTCATTATTTACCCGTTTTCAGATAAAAGTTTTAGCTTTATCTAATTGATGCCAAATAAGGATGAAGATATAAAAATTTGAATTATACTGTTACTGAAAGGTTATTGAAGAAAAATTTTAAATCAAGGGTAATATCTTTGAAGCATTTTCCTAAATGGGGACTAAGTGCTAAATAAATGTGTCTAATACTTTCTGCTCTTCTGATTTCGATTATTGCTATTCTCCATTCATATTTTGACTAGCAAAAACCTTTCTCAACTGCAAATCTTTTTTTTTTTTTTTTTTTCATTAAATACTTGCCATCAAATCTATGCTTTTAACAGTTTAAAACTTTTCTGATGTGCTTTCATATTATTGACTGCTCAGATTATGGTGTTCTTCTTCCTTTTGTAATATAAATGTATCTATTTTTTGTTTTTTTCTCTTTTGCTCTGTTTACATCCATTGAACTTTTATTGACAGAGGTTAAGTGAGCTGTCAAGCTAATCTTAAAAACTGTAACTCTCATCCCTTGCCTAAGGGTGAGGAATTGTTCTCCAATGATCCCAGCAATGGAGCAGAAATCCAAAAGAAAAGGGTGGTGCCCTTAGCAATAGAAAGCAAATGTACAACTAGTGATAGGCTTTTGTTAGCATTCTTTATTCTGCAATAACCCAGCAAGTGTTTGAGGATGCAAAACACTTCAACTTATGTGAAAACGAAAGAAAAAAAAAGAGGAAAATAGACATAAGGAACTTGTAGATTATAGGAATCATTTCTCTGTGTGAGACTGGTTTCTTTGTGAAATCATATGCATAGTTCTACCTTACTTTTGTACTGACCTCATATTAATCTTGGTGTTTGATTCTAGCAGAGTTCTCCATGTATTCTGTATATATACCCATGTCTAACTTGTAGATAAGTTAACTTCTTATTTATGATTGTAAAAGCATTAATCTATGAATTAACTTTTTGGCCCAAAGGTTGTTTTGAGTCCTTTCCGTTATGCGTTTAATTTCAACTGGACAAAATTATGATTAACTCGATTTTCTTGTTTTAAACTTAAAGTCAATAACTGATAGATATTTTTGTCAATAATAATAATAATAATAATAATAATAATAATAGTAGTAGAAAAAACTTTGTTATCTTGTGGATTTTGCCATTTCAGCAGATCAAAGAATGAAAATAAAAGCAAATAAAAATATTAACAAATACCTCAATCTTGCAAGTGAGCAAGAAAAGTTGTAGAACAGGACAATGATACTAATTGTAGTTTATGTTTTATGAAGGGTCCCAAAGGGTCAGGAAAAGAAATTAGTGGGACAAAACATCAGAGGAAGAATCAAGACCATCCAAATCACGGCACTGTTTCAATCATCCAGAATACTTGGAAAAGTCCAGGAGACCTGAAAAGATTTGCTGTCACTCAGACTTCAAAGAAAAACTTGCAAGGAGGGAAATAATAATAATGATGATATTTTACTTTTTATGAGTTTTCCACACTGAATGGCAGTTTTTCCCTGGAGTTTGATTGACAGCAAGTCTTCCAAGATCTACTGCACTTTTCTTAGAATCCAAGCTGATTTTAACAGTGGTGGGATTTGGATTGTTTGGATTCTTCCTCTGATCTTTAGTCCACCCAGTCTCTTTTCCTGGACTGTTTTAAGGGTTCCAACTATGATTGACATCACCATCACTTCCATGTTACACAACTTTTTCGGCTCTCTAGTATGATTCAGGTATTTGTCCGACTTTTCACCTTCTTTATTTTCACTCTGTTGTTTGATGGGATTGCAAAATTTACTAGATGACAATTTTTTATGTATTCAGCATAGAAGATTCTTCTCCAAGTTTTCTATAACCTCTTTGCGTAAGGGTGCTTTTAGAATTTAATGATTTACATGTTGGTTATATTATCTACTCCATTTCATTTTCTGATCTCTATCAAAGGTATTGTTGCTGTAGTCCTTTTCTGTGTACCTGAAATTAGAACAGCCAACATTTGTGGGATAACAATCAGATCCCTATATTAATAATTAAGGGTGCATTTGCTAATCATGTCATCAGAGTCCAACATTTATTTGTGTTAACATCAGACATTGTTCATGGGTAGAATATTGTGACTATACCAAATCCAGAGATCGTTTATTACCTATACATCTATCACAGGGATAACATACTCTTCCAGAGGAGATAATCTTAAAGACGTATTACTATTTACATAAAAAAAAACCCAGACAAACACAATACACACCCTAGCAAAAACAACCAATGTAACCAACAAAAGATCCCTACCTTCACGTTTAAAGTGTTGTATTTTTAACATAAGTTTTAATCTTTTATTTTATAGTCAGACATTTGTAAATTCATCTTATTTCATCATTTCTAGAAATTATTGGCCTAGTGGGTAAAGTGTTCACCAATGCTCTGGAAGACCTTGGTTCAATCCCAGGTCACGTCATACCAAAGACTTTTAAAATGGTACTTGATACTTCCTTGCTTAACACTCAGCAATATAAGGTATGTATCGAAGGTAAAGTGGAGCAATCCAGGGAAAGGAGTAGCACCCTTCCCTACACTTCGGTGTAGCAGCTCTTGAAAAGGGAGTCTACTGGTCACTCTTGACTATGGCCGCCAACTTTATTTACTGTCCTTTACAAGGATGACTTTGGGATTAAATAGCCCACAATGGTTGATATGCAATTTAAAAAGAATTACCCAAAAAAAATCAATGAGAAAATACACACACACACACACACACACACATATATATATATATATATATATATGTTATGCATGTATACATATATGTAAAGATACAAAAAGTGATGTGACAAATAGGAATATTTCTTTTATGTTGTTCTTTTTTCGTTGTTCTCAACTAGTTTCAACCTTAAGTCATCATCAAATGAAAAAGATTTTGTGGAAAAAAGATTTCTTAAAAGTTTTTTAAAAAGTTTTCAAAGAAGTTGATGTGCCACAAGAGAAGTGATGAAACATTTTCACTTGTTGTGCCATATCCATTGGTAGAATGAAAACCAACTTCTGGTTCAAATTTCTTCAATTGATCTTTTATATATGTATATCTGTGGTGAATGAGTTTTCCAATCGGTTTGGAAGGAGTACCATTCAAACTAGCAGTAGCTGATTGGCTTGTTTATTTGTTTATATAATGTTTGTTACAACCAAATTTTATTTCAAGGCAGGGTGATTAAATTTCATATTAAATCCAAATGGCACATAGATTTGCAGACTTTTTATTCATTTGTCTCCCTTTTTTTTCCATTATTGCTTTTATGTTTATATCTTTTTCAATTCTTTCTGTGATGGTGAATTTTGTATTTCTATTAAAATCTTACCATTTGAGCGGAAGTATTGTTCTACAAATATTAAATTTCTGAGATACATAGATTTGATTCTGTGTCTATACTTATTTAGTTTAAAATAAAATGGCCATTCAGACATTCCAACATATTGTTTTTGGCAGAATGTTCAATCTGGTAAATAAATTACATTTTTGTTTCTGCAATTTGTTTCCTAGCCTTTTTAGTTGTGAATGAGTTGGCTGATTTGAGGTATTTGCAGCATAGGTTGTTCTTAATGTTATATGGTTGGTGAAATTTGTCAGGTTTTGTAGACTTTTTATGGTTTACTTCATTTAGAATGTTGTTGCTACCCATAAGTTTTCTGAAATTATGTAATCAATGATACCAACTATACCTGGTTCTTGAAAAATATCTTTTAAGTTGGGGTTTACATTCAAAATGTCCCAATGGTTCTTGATAATTTCAGCTTGTGGTTGAGACTGTTGTTAAATGTAGTTTAAAAGGGATGCAATTCATTTTCATTTTTGTTTTGGTTTTAGGGTTTCCTGCCTCGAGGGTGAAAATGGCTTTGGTTATCTGGTTTTCAATTAACATATAGGAATATCCCCTTGCTGAGAATTAAGTTTTTAGTTTATCACTTTGCCTTTTCAGTTTATTGTTGTCCATGTAGATTCTTTTTAACCTAATTGCTTGTGAACAAGGAGGAAAGCTACCTTTGAGATGTTCAGAGTGAAAAGGTCTGTAATGCAGATAGCTGTGTGTATTGGTGAGTTTTCTATGTAAGTGTTGTTTGTAGATGTCTATTCCCGTTAATACATATGAATGTACATAAAAATACCATTGATTGTGTTGACACTTTGTGGTCAAATTTGATAGAGTTGTGCATCATATTTAAGTTGGTTAGGAAACTGTTTAATTTTGCTTCTCAACTGATGCATATGATGAATATGACACCAATGTTTCTTTGATAAATAAGGCAGTTATTCTTAATTTCAAGGAAGATGTAAGTAAGTAAAGTTGTCTCCTGTAGTCAAGGTCAACCAGAAGGCTCCCTTTTCAATAGCTACAACACCAAAGGGTAGGGGAGGGTGCTACTCCTTTCCCTTGATTGCTCCACTTTACCCTTGATACGTACCTTATATTGCTGAGTGTTAAGTAAGGAGGTATTAAGTACCATTTTTAAAGTCTTTGGTACGACGTGACCATTGGCAAACACTCTATCCACAAGGCCAATAGATGTACATGTTTTTCTATGTAGATGGTTATGTATAAAGGGGCACAAATACCCATTGGGCATCCTTTTGTTTGTATGAAGTGTTGAAGTTAAAGTTATTTGATGTTAATATGAGTGGTATTAGAGTTTATATTGATTCTGTGGAAAGGTTTTTTTGTTATTCTTTTGTTGAGGTATTTCCAGGCTTAGATTAGGTGATTTTTATCTGAAAATTGTTAGTTTAGTTCAATTTGAGTCATAGATAGGACTCAATCAGGTGCTACCACTCCAAGCCAGAGAGCAATGGCAATATAGGAATACCCCGCATTCCTAAAAGCTCCAGCATTACTGGAACCTCACCATCAGATTGTTTAGTATCATATCTAGAACACTTGTTGGGGAAGTCTTACCCTTCTTCAGAGATGTCATTGGTGTATTCCAACTGGTTGAAAGTTTATTAGAGCTTCATGTTGATTTTTTTAATTTTGTTGTCATGTGGCGTCTTTTTTTATAGTTTTTGATATCTTCTTTCACAGCATCTGTATCGTTGAAATTAAATGTGTTGTTTTCTTTCTTTGAATGAGTCCCAAATGGTTGGTTTGTGATTACTAAACTGAAACAACCTTGAAATTAAAACAGTCACTACCTCTTCAAAGAAAGGAATTTAATTAATAATAAAAATAACAATATCCACATTGAATCCAGAGCAGGGGTGTACAAGATTCCATGTTTGGATTGTATCAAAAATATGTGGGTGAAACAGACAAATTTACAAACACAGAAGAGATTTTAAAAGAGCATAAATAACAGTTTGGTTGGAGGTGCCTGTGGTGTAATGGTTATCGTCACAGGATGTGGACATGGCGACACGAGTTCAAATCCTGGACCTGACTGATTGCATTTCACATAGCACTAATACCCTTGGGAAAGGTATGAATCCAAATATTCTCCGTCCAGCTATGGGTAAATAGTAGGGCAGACTAGGTTCTTCAGCCTTGGTGAGGCAACTAGTCTAGGAGAAGAAAAACTCTGAATTCAAACCAGTTAAACTCCACTTAGAAATTGACCTTGTGTCATATCCTGCCCGAGCGGAGGGGTTGATAAATATGATAAATAACAGTTTGGTCAAACATAATTTAGAAACTAATCACAACTTTAATTTTAATAATTCCAAGATTTTAGTTTACATACATAATAAACCCACGAGAATATTATTGAATCTAGTATATTGTCACGTGGTATCCCACTGAGAAGATAGAAATAAGATTACTACTATCCTCTTGTTTGAATTAACAGTAGCAAGCCATCAGAGAATGACCGTTAAGACATGAAAGAATGTGGGTCAATCCCAAAGTAACAAATCCAAGTCAGAATGGAAAAACAGATGTTTGTACTTGGTGACCTGATGGAAAAAGAATTGGACTTGGGTGACATCTAGTAACCCTAAAAAAAAATCGCCTGACCAGGGGGAAGAAGGTAGAAGCCAAACGATTGGCTGGGACCCCAAAACGGAAGTGGGGACTCCTTCCCGTCAGCGGAAATAGACAATAAGAAAAATTAGTTGTTGGACAGGGTTCGTGGCGGACGGAACCAAAGCCAAGTACTCCAGGTAAAAGAAGACGAAAAGAATATCTCGGACACGAAGGAGCCATTTCTTCAAGCCAGTATTAAAAATAGCATAAAGTCTATTAGCCCGTAAAAGAGGAAATATTCTCCACAGGAACTCCATCAAAAAAAAAAAGATAAGTAAACTTTGAGACCGTTTCTCCTTATACCCAATTTTATATACCCTCTCTCTCGCTCTCAATTTGAAGAAAAACGAAAGAAAAGAAAAGAAGAAAGACATTTATGTTCATGGACTATTCATTTATGATATATTTGACACGTTGAAGGTGTATATATATGTGTAGTAAAAGATTGATATTTTAATGTTCCCACATGCTCTAAGTTGTTATTTGTGGCGTCTGCTACGAATTTGTTACTTCATGTTTCTTTTTCAGCTTCTATTCGCCTTATGATATACTCGCTTGAAATTGTCCTATAAATTCCTTCAAATTCTTATACGGGGAACCGGAGTTGCCGACTACTACAATATAATATTATTACTTCTAAACCTAGAGGTCCATATCTTCCATTGTTCTCGGGGAGGAAGACTAGCGGCCTTGGTGGGTGTGTGTATAGTGTGAAAATTGGAACCCCTTGCCAGCGGCGGTCAGTCTAGCCATAAATTAATCCCCCACATAATATGCCAGTTCCTATATGCCTGAGGATAAACTCTGAATGAGGACTTATTCTATAAGGGATCAAGTGCCAGTCTGTCCCGTCTTCACACATGTGAAAATAAAGTCCCGTTTTGGGATTTTAAAGAATTTGCCGTCACAATATCTTCAAACCACAATGCTATGTGAGACCAGGTTTTTTCGATTCATCTCCTTATTTGATCAAATTGGTGCTGAAAAGTTACAAAATACCTTATTTGAAATAATAATAATAATAATTCAACTTTATTGTTTATATGTATTTGGAAAGATAGATGAACAGAGAGTCAAATTAAACAGGCAGAGATAGAAAGAAAAAAGTTAACACTGGTAAAGATGGATAGATATATTATCGGATGTTTATATAGGTAGATATGAACTAAATAATATAAATGCTAACATAGATAGATAGATAGATAGATGTGATATGGATTTTTTTTATAAATACATTTTAGAATGCTAATTACATCACATGAATGTTTTAAAACTTTCTCATCTTTTCGTTTTATTTCATAACTTACACACACTGATGAAGGTCTAAAACCTGTAATGTTTAATGCAAGCAAATATTTCTACAAATAGAGTCATCTGTTTTTTCACCTCTATACATTTTTATAATATATATATAAAGACAAATACCTAGAGACATAGGTAAAAATAGGAGATTTACAATATGAAGAAATTTTATTGATATCACAAAGGCCCTTGTCAAGCAACAAGTCGTTTAAAACATGTAAGTCATTTAAAACATATAAATAAGATTAAGTAAAAGGGGGTTGAAAATGAAAAGTGATAGCAAGACAAATGAGGTGGGGAAAGAAAAAAGAATTAAAACTGCCTGAAGTCAAGCATGAGATATCTCTGAATAAATTCAAAGAGTGTTTAAGGTTTTGTTTGCATAGAGAAGGCCTATTAAACAGAATATAAATGGCCTCCAGGACAATAAGATGTTGTTTAGTCCTAGCTCTATGCAAGACCACAAAACACTCATTGCTGTAATTAACCCCACAACTATTTAAAGCATTCAAATATTCATACTTATGGGTGTCATTAAAGGATAAATCACCAATCTATAGAAATTTAGTTGTATCATCCAAAATGGTTGCCATTTTAGAAATATAATCGCCAGCATCTTTATCAGGTCTAGTGAGTAGAATATCAGAATTCCATTTTAAGCACTTAGCAACTTCAAAATGATTCTTCTGTGACAAGAATCCACTAGAGTTGACCATTGTTCTAATAATTCCCATATGTTGGAAATTAAGTTTCAGAAGCGGTTTCTTGAATTGTCCAAGAAAAAATTTATCTCTAGAGAAGTCTATGTGTTAATTCATCCAATTGGTTCGCAAAGACCAAGAATGTTTGGATTACCCGAAATTCATAAATCTGATATTTCTCTGTGACCTATTTTGTCCATGTACCATTCCGTGCAATATTCATTGGCAAAATGGTTAATTCAATTACTTAATCCTGTTTTAGCATTTTACTCAGGATTTTGTGTGGACAATTCATTTACTTTTTCTAACATTATTCGTCAACTCTCTCTTTGTGTTGACTCATTTCATGGTGTCCTTTGATATTGCTTCACTGTTTACTAATGTTCCTCTAGGTGAAGTAATTTTTATTTGTGCAGACTTTTTATATCGCACTCCATTAATATCTGTTCCTTCTTTCCCTGAAAGTGTTTTTGTAGAATTGATGGAATTTCTACCAAGTCAGTTTCCTCTAGTTTTAATGACACCATGTACCATCAAGTAGACGATAACCATTACACCACTGGCATATATATATATATATATATATATTGTTGGGTGTTCCTTCCAAGATTTATTCAAAACAGCACTTAGTACTCTTGTGCAACACCCACCTAGCATTTTTCTTAATGCATCCAGCTAGTACACTCATACAGTAGTACTGACACAGCCCCAGCTTGGAAGAAATCCCATTTTATTTTATTAGTGGGATCAAATTTCCATATGATCAATAACCTGTTAATAGCAGTTAACCTCTTCAATATGTATATGTTGATATCAATTTCAGTAGATGAGATATTACTGCTAAGGTATATGAACTGGTCCACTAATTTCATAGGCTTGCCACTTAAAGAGACTTCTTGTTGTTTAAAAGGCCAATCAAGACATACTGGGCAAGTAAGGATGAACTCATAAATAACATTCTTTTATTGACTCCTTCACATGGACATTCCAGGGTTGACAAACCAGCAAGGACTCTGTGTTAACACAGGATACAGTATAGAGAGCTTGCCAGAAGCAATGGGCAATAAGGATGGATGAGTCAACATAATTTTTTTCCCTAAAAGTTATGTGTTCAAAATTAGATTGATATATACTCATAACATCTGACTTAGTAGCAATTTTAATCACTGTTTTACTTTAGATAAAGGTTATAGATGAGTTTCTAAAGATTCAGATAATCTACATAGATTTGTGTTTAATATACATAAAAAAAAATTCTTTGTTTTCAGTGGATTGAGTTTGAAAATCAACGAATAAAGATCATGCCAGATTTCAGAATTATTGCTTGTGACAAACGTCAGCTGAAAATTAAGTCTCCAAAATTTGTTTTGTACTTGAGTGTTTAAAACAAATCAATAACTAATACATATTTTTGTCAATGACAATAATGATGATAATAGTATTTCCATTGTTTAACAGTTATTTTGAGGACTAATTACAATCCATTACCATTTTTGGCAGAAAATCAAAGATTGATTGCAATCTGTCGGATCCAGTTACAAGTACAGTTTCAAGTTGTCTCTTTTATGTTGACACAAAGATACAATTATTTTTTCAAAATGACTTCAAAGATTATCTCATATTTCTTATGAAAGCAAAGCTTAAGAATTCTTAAAAACAAAAAAAAGGCTGATTTCTTAAAAAAAAAAAAAATGAATACAATGAATATTGAGACAGTAACATTTTAAAAAAAATTAATTTGAAACTTAAGCAGAAAGAATAGCAGCTTCAAAAGAATTTATATGGCTCAGTTTTTCATTTCATTTCTTTTTATGTTTCTGTTCATATTGTTTTTATTATAAAAATGTAAAAAATATAATTTCCCCTATTGATTTGATATTCCTCTATACGAAACTTTCATCTTTTATACATTTAACATATGTCCAATATAACTGTCCAATAACTGGCTGCTCTAAAGAGCTGAATTTGTGATTAATAAGAGAACACAAGACTCTCAACAAAGGTTTAGTAACCACTTACCTCCTTAGCCAAACCCCACTTGGGGATTTATTATTACACAAGACAACACGTGAACCACTTGGGTTGCTTCTGATATTGATGCTTTAATTTAGAAAGGAGTGAAGGATTCTAATTAACACTTCAAAGTTAACTTTGAGGGCACTGGATACCATCTAGAGGACTTGCTTAGAACAATGGTTTATTGAGAGTCCAGGAAATCTGTGTTAGCATGCCTTGTGAATGATGATGAAGTGATTAAAAAATGGAGCTAAGTACAAAGACTTGATAAAATCATCATTCAATTTTAAATTAGACTGTAAATTGCTTTATTCACAAAGACTATTTTAAATGTGCTGCTCAAATCAAAATTATATATATATATAAACAAAACAAAAAAATCACTTCACTGACTTTTTCTTCCAAGGTCTTGTGATTGCAGGGACACTGACTTAACATAAATTCCTTTTCTTACTTTATTAGACTTAGTAATAGTGATGCTTCAAGAATTTTAATAATATATAGATATAGAAATGGGTTAGTATACAAGATAGATCTAACTCTCTCTTCTCAAGTTTAACAAGATGATTTCAAAATGACTGACAATATGAGATTACGCAAGGAGTTTTAGAAACATACCTTTTTGAAGATTTAGTAGAAAATGAACTAAAACTTGAAACTATTTAGTCAATTTCCTGTTCCAGTATCATATTTTTTAAGTGAATACATTTTTAGATGATACCAAAATTAGCTATGGTCCATCAGCATTTCTCTTTATGGAATACCTTGAGCATCAGGAATTGACTCTGACTCTACCACCTTTTAGAGCAATGAGATAGGTGCTTCGTGGATGAGTTGGCTTCCTTGAAGCATAGCTAAATAATTTTTCTTGGTTATGGAAGATCTTTAGCAATAAATATATCCTTAGTACTTTACTTATACAATTTTGAGACTCTTGAAAAGAGACCTTGAAAAAATAAATTGTAGATAATCAATATTTGATTAAGACCAAGGTGTGATTGATTTTGCCTGAATTTCTTTGTTTACTCATTTCATCACCACAATATTATGACTGGAAAAGTTGTATATCCTGTTAAAAAGTATATATAAAACAATAGAGTTAAGAAGAATCTAAATAATACTTGGATCTCATAACTCTACATGTACATTAATAATTAGGATGTTTGATTGTCTATCATTTGTAGTGAGCCAAATGGTTTGATTTAGAGCTACTAAATTTGGTATGCATAATTATTAAGTTACTACTTTTGGCATAATTATTAAGTTACTACTTTTGGCATAAAAAATGTTGTACATTGGGAAAGAAGGGTTCTCATCAAGAGGAGGTCTTTCACAGGAAGCCATTTTGCAGCAAAACATAACAAACAGAATAGATTTTAAACTTCTAAACTAAATTAACAAATAATCTTACTACACTCATTATTTATGGTTTGTTTTTGGTTTCTTTGGTATTAAATAACCCATGAAGGTTCATATGCAATTTATCAAAGTTATTCTTGTAGAAGAACATTGTTGGGTGGGGAGGGATAAGGAAGTTCATGCCTTTTCCCAAGAGTATTAGTCTGAAAGTGAACATAATCACATGACTTGAAGTGCCCGTGGTGTAATGGTTATCATCGTAGGAAATGGACACGGCTACACAAGTTCAAAACCTGGACGAGACTGATTGCATTTCACATAGCTCTAATACCCTTGGGAAAGGTATGAATCCAATTATTCTCCGTCCAGCTATGGGTAAATAGTAGGGCAGACTAGGTTCTTCAGCCTTGGTGTGGCAACTAGTCTAGGAGAAGGAAAACTCTGAATTGAAACCTGTTAAACTCCGCTTAAAAATTGACATTGTGTCATATCCTGCCTGAGCAGAGGGGTTGGGTAAATACGATAATCACATGACTGGAATTTGAACTCACTTTCTATGATGTCACAATACAGCACAATAGTCACTGTACCATGGAGACTCTTCCATAATTATTTGTATTTTATCAAACATAACTAATTAGTTTTATTGGCAGTTCTTCAAACTGGATATGTACAATAATTAGTAATTATTGTTCAGTTAAGACTAATAAACTAGAAAAAAAAGCAAAAATGTAAACTGATAAATTTCTTTAAATTAAAAAAATGTTTTTCTAAAAAGATTTAAAAAATGAAAAAACAAGCAAAAAACTCCATGACATCTTTTTTAAAACAATATATCAGCTTCATAAGATGATCTAAAATATATAATTGTCAAATCTGTTTTCTATTTTATAGATTTATCTTTTATAGTAATATTTATTTTGTACTTGTTTAGTGTAAATTTTTAACTGGCTACAAAGATTGAGAAATAATGAATTGTGAATACAAATCTCAATGCTTACTCATTATAGGTGGGTCACTCAGTACTAGCTGGGGATCTTCACTGGGGTAGTGACAGTAAGTCTACTCTGTTCTTCAAGTCTCTTCTAAGTTCTAGCTAGTCTTCAGCTTTTCCAGTCATTTATCCAGATTCTTTTTGATCATTCCAACTTTGATTGCTATCACTACTACCTTAATATTCCATGGTTTTTCAGTTCTCTCGCAAGATCTAATCTATCTTTTTGTTTACCTTGAATTTCATGGCATTGTCGGCTGGAACAGCAAAGCCCACTGGCTGACAAGTTCCATTTTTCTTGTTAATTGGTTTACTTGCCCACATTGGGTGATATTCACCTGAATATCACAGAAAATTTTTATTTTACTCCTTGCAAGTTTTTCACACCTGCTTAAACTTGGGTTTTTTCACTGAAATCTGAGTGGCAGCAAGTCTCTTCAGAACTTTTCTAAGAATCCTAGCTAATCTCAGTAGTGCTAGGGTATGGATGGTTTTGATTGTTCAACTGATCTCCAGTTCTCCCAGTCTTTTTTCCAGGTTCTTGAGGACTGTTCTATGGGCTCCAACTACAATTAGTATCCCAATCAATATCATGTCTCTTATTGTCAACCTTTTTGCTTTCCTTCACTTTGACTTTGTGATCAGCTGAAATTGCAAAATCCACTCGATGACAAGTTCTTTTCTTGTTAATAAAAACTAGGTCTGGTCTTCTGGCTAGGATTAGGTGATTTGTTTGTATCTCAGAGTCACAGGGAATTTTATGAGTCTTATTTTCTTGGACAGGTTCTGATTTGTGGATATACCATTTTTCAGTATTATTTCACTCCTTATAAATTTTTCACCCCAGCTTTTATTTACTCATTAGAGTTTTTCACATCAGCATTAGCTGATGGTCTTTCACTGGAGATTGAATGACAGCAAGTCTCCTCCATTCTCCAGGACTCTTTTCGGTATTCTGGCCATCTTCAATAATGCTGCTGTTTGGATGGTCTCCACTCGGCCGCCAACTTCTAAATCCTCCAGGCTTTTTAATAATCTTTTAGTTACCGTGCCAAAAGCACCAATCACAATTGGTATAATTGTCACCTTCATGTTCCATAGTTTTTTCAATTCTCTAGCAAGGTCAAGGTACTTATATCATTATTATTATTATTGTTATTATTCCAAGCAGCTTTTTATGCCAGTGTTAGCTGAGGGTCTTTCATTGAAGTCTGAGTAAGAGCAAGTCACTTCAAGTCTCCATGACTCTTCTCAGTATTCTGGCTAATCTTAATAATACTGTAGCTTGTATGGTCTCCACTCATCCTCCAATTTCTCAATCTTCCAGCTCCCTTACCAAGCCTTTGGGGATTGTTCTAAGCACAGCAATTAGAATTGGTATCACTGTCACAATCATGATCCATAGCTGTTTTAGTTCTCTGGCAATGTCTCAGTACTTGTCTCTCTTTTTTATTTTCTTTGATTTTAACTCTGTAGTCTTCCAGGATGCCACAGTCCACTATTCAGCAGGTTCCTTTTTTTTTGTTAACCATTGCTAGGTCTGGTCTTCTGGCCAGGATTAGGTGATTTGTTTGTATCTTTAAATCCCAAAGAATTTTCAACGTCTCATTTTCCAGGACAGATTCTGGTTCATGCATTATTATTATTATTATTATTATTATTATTATTATTATTATTATTATTAATATCATTATTATAATTATTAGTTTAAAGTTAAAAAGTTGCCAACCATAGTCAAGGGTGACCAAAAGGCTCCCTTTTCAATAGCTACTACACTAAGGTGTAGGGAAGGGCGCTACTCCTTTCCCTGGATTGCTCCACTTTACCCTTGATCCATACCTTATAATGCAGAGTGTTTTGCATCTTGGCTTGGGTTGCTCAACCAGGGGTTACTAAGGGCCCAAAGCCCTCAATCTGCAGCTGGCTCTCACTTTGGCATCCTGTCTCCGACTGACTCGAACTGTCCAGGCACCTGGTTATATTATTTTCTAATGCCCACCTGCTTCTGCTGTTCTTCCTCTTATTTACACTGGTGCATCTCTTGATTGACAGCTTGGTCGAGGGTCAGTATATAACATAATGCTCTTGGGAAAGGTATGAACCACTTATCCCCTCAGCTAGAGATTAACTAGTACCACTACTGTTCTCCTACAAGGATAGCCTTGGCATTAAACAACCCATGAAGGTTGATATACCATTAAACAAAGAAACCAAACCAAACTAGAACAACAAATACAGATTTAGGTAAAATGTGGAAAAGACAGCAATTTCTACATGTTCTTACAATACAAGAAGAAATATAAAAATGCTATCTTGTAATAAATCATAAAATTACCTGCGACCTTAGCATTGACTATAACACTGACTAAGCACTAGTAAGAATACAAACCTCACAGGATTCAGATTTTCCTCCACTGATTTGATCTGCTTTACATATTGTTATAACAAAGGTTGGCCTATTTAAATGGACCCAATGCACATAAATCATTTTCCTTTCTGGTGTCTGAAAGGAAATATAGAAACATTAAGACAGCAGCCAATTGGTTCTAAAAATGAAAGAAAAAAATACTTCGAACCTCAGAGATTACACCCTATCAATAAGTCATAAGCTGGTAGGTGCAGAGTGTCATCAAGCTAAGTGCTGATTTTATTATGTATTAACCATGTTTGCATTTATTTCAACTGAGAGACAGATATAGAAGCATTCAACTACTATGCAGATCTGATTTTGGTTGAAAAATACTTATATCACCTCTATCTTGAACATTGATTTTTTTAGTTTTAATGTAAACATAAAAAGTGAAAAAAATTACTTACAAAGAGACATTTATCATGTATGTGTGTGTGTGCATGTAAGACAAAATTATAAAGGAGTCTGATAAGGAAAAATCAAGGATTCTTATCCAGTTATGTTAAATTCATTAACAGAAAATAAAATATCCTGAATGTGTTTCATTTTACTCATGTTTAAATGCACTTATAATATAACTGGATTATAGTAAGATAGGTACACAGGTTCCAAAATAAGGAGTGTATCAAGAGTACTCAGATCACATTTTATATAATTGCCGAAGGATTTTTTTTATATTATCAATTTTCATTTTGTATATCTTATCTTTTGGTTTAGTGAGGCTGAGAACCTTTCGGCTTCATTCATGGGTTAGTTAGGTTCGCACATTGAGTGCAGGTGTTCACGCGCATGCGGGGAGGATGTAACAATCACAGATGTCACAATAAAAAACCCAGATAAGAAATGGGACTGGGGATGTGAATGATGTCATGCCCGGAAGTGATGGGCTGAGGATTTGGTGATTTGAAAAGAGACAGTTAGTTTGAGATTCGATGCTAGAGGAAGGTAGTCAATTTTTGATCTGGGCGAGGGCAGACCAGTTTGGATCAATAGGATGCCCGCACATTGTTTTAGTCAGTGAGTTGAGAGCTGACGATGTACAAACAGTCGGCATAGTAAGAAATTGTGTCTCTCTCTCCTCATGTTGGAAAACCTTAAACTCAAAAAGGTAAATAAAAGTTTCGTACCTGAACCAATTTCGTGTTTTTCAGATTCCTATACGCATATGAACATTATGAACGTTTTATGCATGTGAATATCTTGGTCGTATTTTTGGACCTATATATTACCCATATATTAGTACACAATATTCTTGTGTCTTGAGTATAACACTAAACTGTGTTCAGTGTTGAGGCTTCCGTTCTGGAAATCAAAGTGTGTGAATTCACACCTTCATTGCTATAACTTCCAGATCCACCCTGATTCATCATGGTAGTATCCGTTAGACTCTCAAGAGTCAAATAGATAAGTTTGAGATGATAAAATGTTTATTATTTAAATGTGATGATATATTTTCATATGGTATATACCTGGCAACAATAATTGTTAAAATGACTTTAGCATGAAATAACCTAACCCAGGCTGACATAACAAATAAGTGACCAACCAACTTCTACGAGGATGAGAATGTTGTATCTATGCACTCTACCTCAGATGAAAGTGTCATTTCTTGTGACTCCTACCTTGAAGTCTAATTAGATATATTACCAAAAGACTGTCAAAGTGACTTTGCCATTAGATAATCCAACAAGGATTCACATGTCATAAAATAACCACCAAACCAACCAACCAACCAAACTCTGATTGGATATGAGTGTAGTATCTGTACACTTTACCTCAGATTAAAGAATCATTTTTGTGACTTCTACCTTGAATTAGAGTGTTGTATTTGCACAAAAATTGTCAAACTGACTTTGATATCAAATAACTTGCTGTAAAACCAACTAACCAACCATATCCTCATTGGGCATTAACACAGGTTTGTACTCTTATGATGTAATGGTCCCCAGTAACTTCAGCACTCTGGATAACAAATCTTTGAGACATTTGCAGGGGCATAATTAACAGATGACAGGTCAAAGTTTATCATTGGAGAATCAAGCTGGAGAACATAAAAAGCAATGAATTTTAGTTTGTTGGGACCAAGACTTGAAAAAGTAAAGTGAGTTTTTAGCGAGTCACTTGAGGTTTTCAGAATTATTTTTTTTAACTCTTAGAAGCTTCTTTGTGGAGCTTCAACTGAAATGAAGATACAATAAGTTTTCTCCTTCCTATGTACAATAGTTGGAAACCCACAGAAAAGCCCAGCCTGATTAAATTAAAATATCAGTAGTCAATGTGGGAACCAAATTATAAATGTGTGTCTGCTAACTTCTTTTTGTCACTTGGACAGGAATGATGATCTGTGTCTTTTGAGACCTGCCCAGAAGCAAGCACTAGTAAAATGCTCTTGTAATTTTACACTCTCACATGAATATGACTGTACAGATAGCAAATACCAACCAGTGATTCATTATTCCATGCTCAAGACTTAGAGATTGTAAGCAGAATATCTATTAGTATGCATATACTTATCCAGGTTAAAATTAGCATCATCTATCCAGGTGTTGCAATTTTATTTACCATCAGCATATTTTATTCCATTGAAATAAAATATACCATAAACAAACATAATTTCCTTCCAAAACATTAGATTATTTCATGTTATTTTTCACTGTATGGCTTGCAAAAAATTATACCATTAATTTAGCTAATTTAAACTAGTTTGTTTAAGAAATATTTCTTGAAGCCAGAATATTCGGCTCTAAAGGAAAAAATGTTTTGTATCTTAGCTGTTATTATTTAGTTCTGTTAAACAAAAAAAAAGTTGAACATCTTCTAAATATGCTAATTCCATAAATTTTGTCTGCAGTTGTATATAAATACTAATATATATGATATGTAATACTCTATACTAACAAATGCCAATTTCTCTGAGTGTTTCTATACCCACACTAAGATCAAAACAGTTGATATCATGTTAAATCATCAGTGCCCATATGTACTAACCAATTGGATTTATAACTAATTTGCATAATAATTTTAAAAATAATTACTAATTTGCATAATGATTTAAAAAAGGTGATTTTCATTTGTAACTGTCCCATGTTATTCATTTGTAATTGTTTTATTTTTATACTGATCAGCAATAGTTTTGTTTATAACTTTTATAAGAAAGGCAAGTATGGTGGCATGAAAGATATTTCTTCTACGCAAATCCGAGCAAGTTCTTTCACAATTTATGGGGATTTAGAAGTCTACAGATCCTTAATTTAAGAAGGGCTTGATTTTTTTTTTTGTTTAAATTTTGATAACAAACAACTTCAAATTTAGACAACTCTAATATTTTATTATTACTATATTACTATATTATTATTTATTATTCTATTACTTTTTTAATTAAGATATAATTTATAAACGGTAGTTTATTGCATTGACAACAGTCAAATAAAAGTTCCATTGTATATTTAATCTATCAGGTGGAATATAATCCATTAAGTCTAATCTCATTATTTCTTCTGTCTTTGTTTCCAAAAGTCTGGAAGATATAAGTTAGGTGTCTTGGTCTCTTTATTCAATGGCATATCAACCTTCATGGATTATTTAATGCTAAAGCCATCCTTGGAGAAGAACAGTAGTAGTATTATTTAATCCATATCTGGAAGAGGGATAAGGGGTTCATACCTTTCCCCCAGAATATTAGTCCAAAAGTGTGACTGGAGTTCAAAGTCACTTACTATGACGTCACAGTCAAGCAGTTTAACCACTACACTATGCAGACTCCCACCCCAAAGTTGTAAATTAGCTAATCAATCTCTGAATAAGTGTACATAGGTGTATCCATTTTAGTTTTTTTTTCCATCATTTTCAATTAGGACTAATGCTCTCAAAAAGCCATTGATTAGTTGACATGATCTAAAACCATCCAACCAAATAGGAATATAAATCACACAGGATTCAGAAAGATCCAATCACATATCCCATTTTAAGACATCTACAGTGCATATCTTTAATTATCTTTTTTTTTTTGTGAGAGAGGGAGAGAGAGAGAGAGAAAGAGAGACGTACCTTGACTATCTAACGAACAAGTATCTGAGGAAATCAAAATTTTGAGAAAAGTCCTTATTTCAAAAGTTATTTGGAATTGATCTCGCTTTAGGAGTTCACTATAGGAAGCACTGTTTACAGTTTCTCTTTTTACAAAGAAATCAATTAAGTTGAGTCCTTTCATGTCCCAGAAGACAGTCAGTATGACCTTCTTTACTGATCACTCTGCTCAGAACTTTTTCTCTACTGGAGAGTCAGTGTGTTTTCACTCCATTAAATGTCTTTTCAACTCAGGCTCACCATGGCAAACCCAGGTTTAGCCGAGTAGTAAACATTTTTTTTATTAAAATATGCTTCTCTGTACACATCACAAATTTGTCTATAAATTTCACATGGTTTCCACTTTTCAGTCTGCCAAAATTTCAGGACAGACCTCTGTTCAAGTCTGGAGCGCTCTGGTTTGCTACTATTTTTAATTGGCTCAAAAGAAATATTTTGGGGTGAATAAAATAAATTTTGCAATAAACTGATTCCAAACAATACAGAGTTTACATTGACAGAAAAAATTCTGAAGAAAAAACTATATTTTGTTTTTTCAAACAGTTTCCTTTGTTTATTGAATGATCCTAGTATTTCTTTCAAATACCTTCCACATCCTCAAATCTTACTCTTGAGATGGATTTCCAGTAAAGAAACAAGAAAAAGTTGTACCGTGTTATGTCTGGTGATTATGGAGAGTGATGCACTTGTGCAATCCTGTGTTTTACCAAAAAGTATACTGATTGGCTTCCTAATTTTATTTTATTTTTCTTCAAATCAGCACTGACTTATCTAGAGGTTGTCTCAATAGCAGCCGAGACATTTGGGCATCATCACTTTCTTATATAAGTTGCTAAGCTATGCATATTTAGATTTTAAATTTAGAATATTGAACATTTCAAAATCTTAAAACTTTTTGATTACATTTTGTTTTGTAGAAAAATTAGCATCCTTTAATATATCTGCTTCTGAATTAATTAGAATAATTCCTTAATTGAATTTCACTGATTTATAATAAATTAAATTATATTGTTTGTTATTTGATTAAATTACATACACACACCTGTAAATAATGTAGGTAAATTATATTGTTATTGTTTTGATTAAATTAGATTGGTTGTTAAACTGTTTTGTCTCACTTCATAAATTTTCATATTTTCAGTTAAAAAATTTGCATTTAAAAAGGAAAACTATTAGTCCAGGTTATAAACACTGTAAGAGTCACCAGAAGCTGAACTTTTTAGACCTTATTTTTTCAAAAATATCATTAAAAAATGAGAAACATGGCTCATTTACCAAAATTTTTCTTGTTCCCCAATAATACCAGCAGTGAAAAAATTAGGTCTAGAAAAATTAGGCTTCAAGTTACCTTTATCATGCTTTTAACTTGGACTATATGTTCTTTTTTTTATTTTGTATTAAAAAAAATTACATTGCGAATATTAAGAATCAATTCTGGTTATAGTTTACAAGATCAGTGCACCTCAGGTGGTGTAATGGCTAGCAAGCTAAACTAGCAAACCTACATGAGTGAGTTTGAGTCTCATTGGGTGGCCCATTTACTTGGCCTTGTGCCACATCGAAGCAAAGAACTTTGTAATTTACAACAGTTCACAACATCAGGTCAATGACATTCATTATAAGATAAATATTTTGGTTTCAGTAAGTTGTAAACAACTTTTATAAGATAAAAAGAAAACAAATCAATGAAAAATAATGGATAGACAAAATGAATTTAAGAATAAAAGTAAAAGAAGATGAGAAGAATACTATCTTTGTGCTAAAATAACTGTTATACTAGCACAGTCCAGTATATTTGTCACAAAGCTACTGGGTCTCCCTCAATAACTGTTACATTTAGTGCATGAAATATATAGGAGTTTCATGATAGCTATGCTTTCCTTGATCCCTGGTCTTATCTAAGTCAGTTTTTCACAGTTGAGAGTGACACTAATTACTGTTAAGAAGCTGAGCAGACAACTCTGTGGCAGTTTTCTTTGTCTTTTGTTCTGAATAATCAAATGTTTATCTCCAGCAGCAATTGTCACTTGTTTATCTGTCAAGATTTGCACCAGTTTCTAACTGCCTTCATAAAGAAATTTGCTCCCCATGTGTAGAAATCAACAACTTCTTGACAAGGTGTCTTTGAGTGTAGCCTTCTTTGAATAAAATTCCAATTTGTGCCCTCATCCCAATGCTTAGCTATTAAATTTTTTCCATTTCATTCAAAATAAAAAAATTATGAAAATACTGTTATAATGTCACAATCTCTTTTCTTCTTCAACCAAAAACACCAATGTTTTCACCTAAATATCATTTCCTTGTAAACAGCAACCAGTGTTTGCAACATCAGTCATTGCTGAGTTAACATTTAGAACCTGTATTAACATTTAAGTTAGTTGAAAATGTTGTGATTTCAAAAAGTCTTCTGAGGAGTTAATGGTGAAAAGAAAATATAATGTTCCTCATACAAAAACATTCATAATTTAGAAAAATGTATTGTGGCCAAATGAGTCCTAATTTGAACATTTTGGCAGTGAGAGAAAAGAATATGGGAGAAGAAAACCTGGAGAAAGACTGAAAAATAAAGGCAGTGTGGACCCACACTCTTTGCCTAGAGTATATATATATATATATATATATATATATATGAACTGGAAATAAATCCAACTGTATGAAAATGTACAAATATGAAAAAATCACATCTTCAGGGGATGATTTTATTTATAGTTTGAATTATTTGCCAACATTAAATGCTTCAGTTTTTGAATATGAAAACATTAAACCTTCATGAGGGCATTTGAATTGTTAAACAATTCTTTCTTATGTAAGAGCCTATTTAACATGTAGAAATGGGGATTTTCTGTTTGAAGTTTTGGCTGCTTGGGTTCTGATAGTTAAAGAGAAAGAGATATTTGAAAAGAGTGATGAAAAATACAGAGAAAAGGACAGAAAGATAAGGAAAAGATAGCTTAAAATAGAAAAATTGGAGTACCTAATTCCTTCAATACCAAGAAGGAAGTGGGAAGAGGACGAATTGGTCATAGGATAGAGATAACATTACTGATAAAAGAAAAAGAACAATGCAACAATGACAAAGAAGAATGTTCTGGGGAACAGAACAGTCATGGCACCAATAAGTCCTGACTTACGGATGATAAAAGAAAAATGATTGGAGATAAAGTGAAGAAAATGGAAATTTTGAGGAGGAGTTGGGAGAAGTAGGAGGATAAAAAGACAAGAAGAAGGTAAAAAAAAAAGAATGAGAGATCAGTCTGAAGAGGTAAGATTAGTTTAAAAGATAAATGAAAGATATTGTCAAATAAAACCAAAGGATGAAATAGAGAAAGAAGCATAGAAAGAGTAAAAGATAGAAAGATAAAAAAAAGTTTGGTATGGAACAGTTTTGTTTTCAGTTTCTTTGCTTAATGGCATATCAAACTTTGTGGGTTTATGTAATGCCAAAGCCATACTTGTAGAAGAACAGTAGCAGTACTATTTAATCCATAGCTGGTGGGATGAAGGAGTTCATGCCTTTCCTTAGGTATTAGTCTGAAAGTGAACAGAAAAGTTTGACAAGAATTCAAACTTGCTTACAACAATGTCACAATCCAGTACATTAGCCACTAAGCCACAGGGAATCCTGCCCTGCTTATAACAATGTCACAATCCAGCTCATTAACCACTATGGCATAGGGACTCCTTGCACTGCTTACAATGTCACAGTCCAGTACATTAGCCACTATGGTATAGGGACTCCTTTCACTGTTTACAACAATGTCACAGTCCAGTACATGAGCCATTCTGCCTGGGTAACTCCTCCTGGTATGAAACAGTAATAAACAAAGAGAAAGTTAAGAAGATAATGATATAAATAGATAAGCAATCAAAACAGAATAAATAGATGAAAGAAAATTAAGAAAATTATTGAGAATAATTAAAAAGAATAGACAAAAATGGAGAGATTCAAAAGAAAAGAAGACATTTAAAAACAAGAAGGAAGAAAGAGAAATTAAAAAAAAAAAAAGAAAACAAGAATAGAAAACTAAGAGCATAAAGAAAAAGAATTCAGAAAATTAAAAGGAAGAGAGAAAAAGAATTTTGAAACTTAAAGAAAAAATAATTATAAGACAAAAATAGGGAAGAAAAAATTTAGAAAATGGAAAGGAAGAAAGAAAGAAAAAGAATTTGGAAAACAAAAAGGAAAAAAAACCCAGGTTTTTAAAAAACAAAAAGAAAGAAAGAGAATTTAAAAAGAAAAAGAAAGAAAAAAATTAGAAAACAAAAAAGAAAGAAAGAACTCAAAAGAAAAAAATTCAAAAAATAAAAAGAAAGAAGAATTTTAGAAACGAAAAGGAAGGAAAAGAATTTAGAAAATGAAGAAAGAAAAAATTAGGAAACAAAAAGAAAAAAATCAAGAAATGAAAAGAAAATTGTAAACCAAAAGAAAGAAAAAATTTAGAAAACAAATGGAAAAAAGAAAAATGTTCCTGTTTACTGACTTCCAACTGATTCTTTCTCATTTTGAATCACAGAATAATGATTTGAATAAATGTTATGGACTATAATTACACACCTGACACTGACCATCTAGTTAATGTGAACGCCCTTAAAGTTGTCATAATCTACAATCAAAATCCAATGTAAACACACCTCTAATCTTCAAGATATGAGGAGGTTGAGAAACAATACCTTTTCTCACATTATAATCACTACTCCCAAAAAGACTTTTATGCACTGAAATTAAAAGTATAAACATTTTATACTGGCTACCTGTTTAATTTTCAAGTCAGAGAAATTTAAAAATAAAAGTTTTTAAAAATTTCCTTGGATATTTTTTTTTCAAGTGCTACCAGCTATCATTAAAAAACAAAATAAAATTTTACTATTTTAAACTTCTTTTTTCTGAAGAAAAAAAATAAACATAAAAAACGGAAGGGAAAGTTTTAGGTGGAGTTGGTTGCTGTATTTGATTGGCTTCTGCTTCCTAACAATCAAGATGACTCATGGGTACTTTTGTGTTTTAAAAGATTAGAAAAAATAGTAAATTTAGCTTGACAAGAAAACAACAGGCTACTTTTCCAGTTTTTGCCAAGAATAAAATGATAATAGGATGCAAGAATGAGAAAGAAAAAGTAATCTTCTCTAGTGGTCTAACATCATCAGAATGTAAATGAATTCATTTCTAAGAATGAATTTTTAATTACAAGGGAGTATATAAAGTCACACAGTGTCTTATATATGTAAGTAGAAGTAGTGACAGATGTAAAAGAAAATTTTAAAAAGGGAGTTATCTACTAAGTTTTTGCTTTCCTTAACCAGAAGTGAGATACCAACAATGTGTAATGGTTCACATAGCTTTCAAGTCATTACACAATTTAAGGCACTCTAATCATAATCTAAGCATCGATTAGATTTAGAACAAGGTTGCAAGTGTGGGGCACCCAGTGAAAATCAAACTCAATGAATCTGCATGCAAACTATTTCATCTTGACTGAGTGTCAGAAAAAATGGATATTTGTTTCTGATCTTTTATTTAAAATATTTTTTTGATTGGGAAAAGCAACAATAGCCATTTTGTCTAAACAATGCATACATCATTTTTGCTGACCAAGATTTTCTTATTTCCATCATCTTGTCGTAGTGATTAACATAGGCACAATATACATAATGGATCAGCAATATGAGTGTAATGATACTGGTAACTTAATCTGCCTAATTTGCATGGGTGTAAGAGAGAGCCTATATAAGTCTCGCACTGAGAATAACTAGGAAGCTTGATTAACGACTGACTAGTGCTAACCTTGAACATCACATCAATGGTGTTACTGATAGGATACCAATTGTCTTTAGAAGATCCCGATTTTGTCGATACATGGCTATAATGTTTTACTGTAAACGCAAGATCTAAAAAGCTAAAAGACAACAAGGAAAAGGGAGGAGAAAATGAGATTATGGATCTCTTTTTGGCTACTGCTGGATGTGAGGTGATAATGAAAGTTTCCACTTTGCTGTATCTCACAAACCTGGAAGACCTGACTTTTGAAAAAATAAGTCAGATCTTAAAACGAAATATGAGGCCCAAGAAAATGTTCGTTGTGGCAGAAAGAACGAAGCTCATGTTGATGAAACAAGAAATTGATGAACCAATCATAAAATATCTACACCGACTACGAAATGCGAGTAGATATTGCAAGTTTGAAAAACTTAGATAAGAAGAACAGACGATTGAAGAGGACTTAATTCAATTAAGGTTAATTGAAGGTATATACAATGCATCATGCTGATATAAAATAATAGAATGACTACAAATAGGAAATGTATCTTTAAGTACCTGCATTGACTTTATACAACAAGAATTAATACAGAAATACAACCATGATAAAAGTCAACCCAGCGAACAAATATTCACTGATACTTATACTTACATGTTAACGAGATAAAAAAAAAATGTTCGTATTGTGGGCGTGAACATGAAATAAAAAGGGGAAAATGTCCAGCATTTGGGAAAACTTAGACAAATTTCTTAAAAAGAACCATTTTCAAGAGGTATGCAAATTCAAAAAGAAAAACGTTGAAAGAGTTGAAGAAAACGAAAGTCTTTTCAGTAAAAAACAAAAATAAGAATGTAGAAAAAATTGAACAAAAGAAAAAAGACATTATACTAAAGGTTAAAATCAACAACTTTGATTTGAATATGCAAATGGTACAGGCAGTGAAGTAACGCTTATACCAAGAAATTTCTGGGAATGCATTAGAAAGCCAACTTTACGAAAGAGCAGTTTACTACTCCGCAAATTTGATGGGCCGGTCATAAAAACTTTAGAGTACTTTGAAGGTTCCTTGGAATTAGAAGATAAATTTGAAGTAATGCCTATAATTGTCACAACTTGTAAAAAGAACAATGGACTTCTTGGAAATGATGTGCTTAACATAAATTCTACCAAATTAATTAATGAGATAAAAATGGAAAAAAAATCAAAAGTTAAAAAACTATAAAGCAAATTTAGAATTAAAAGAAAATGTTACCCTCCCTTATTATGAGGCACGAAAATTACCAGTACGTTTATTGCCATTAGTAGTAGCAAAACTACCAGAATTAATAGAACAGGACCTTCTTGAACATGTTCCCCCTGTGGGTAGCAAGTGGGTATCACCAATTGTAGTTTTAAGAAAGTCAGATGGAGGCATACATATATGTGAAGATTATGAAATAGGCGTAAATCACAAAGTTTGCTCAGATTCATATCCTATACCTAATGCTGAAGTTGCAATTCATGCACTGGCAGATATGAGCGTTTTTACAAAAATAGATTTGAAAATGGCATACCACAAAATACCAATAGACGATAACTTCAAAGAAGTAACAACAATAAAAACGCCAATAGGCTTACTGAAATGGAGAAGGATGCCATATGGAATAAAAACAGTAAACGCCATATTTCAAAGGGTCATCGAACAGGTTCTAGGAGAATATATAAAAAAAATATGGTTTGTTACCAAGACGATATATACATAGGAGCTACTAATGAAAATGAATTAAAAAAGAAACTCGACATTGTCTTGAATAGATTAAGAAATGCTGGAATGACTGTAAATTTAAAAAATGCATAAATAATTGTAGTAAAATGTCATTTTTCGGTTATACCATTTCAAAGGAAGGTATATCACCAGACCAAGTTTTGATAAAAAAAAAAATACTAAAATAGCTACACCTACAAATAAAAAAGAACTTGAATCTTGGAGGGTGGTGAATTTCTAGCCATTTGTAAATTTAAGAAAAAAGAATGTTGAATTTATCTGATCAGAGAAACAACCAAAAGCTTTTGATAGATTAAAAGTAATTATGGCAAAGAAACCAGTAGTGAAAATTTTTGATCCGAAAAAAGACATTACGTTAACCACAGATGCAAGCGATCATTCAATATCTGGAATATTATCACAAGAAAGACATCCGATAATGTATTTATCAAGAAGACTAACGAACACTGGATTTAATTATTCAACTATAGAGAAAGAAGCCTTGGCCATTGTGTGGACAATTACTAGAGCCCGACAGTTTTTAATTGGAAAAACATTTCTTTTGAGAAGTGATCATAGGCCATCAGAGTTTATATTCAATCCAAGAAAAGAAGTCACAACATCGACTATATGAAAATGGGCAATAAGATTAATGGCATTTGACTTTGATATAGAATATGTCAAAGGAAATTCAATCCTACATGGAGATGCACTATTAAGATTGCGATTTTACAAGGAGTCAAAAGATAAAACAAAAGAAGAATTTGAAGATACATTTTTACATTATTAGAGACTGGTGTTTTGTCTTTAGATTGAATGGCTGCAGAAACTTGACATGATCTAGTACTAAGTAGGATAACATCAAGAATAAAATAAAACCTATGGGGAAATTGTCCCAGGGCGGAATGACCCTACAAAGAAATAAGACATAAGTTAACATTATAAAATGGAGTGATTTGTAATGGGGATGTGATAATTTCCCCCAGAAACACAGAGAAAATTGGTGATAAAAAGTGTACATGATGATATCCGTGTGGAGTTGCGGCTACACAAAAAAAAAAAAGATAAAATTAGAAGCACGGTGGCCAGGACATTCACGAGATGTCAAAGAATACATAAAAAGATGAAAAAATTTAAAAACTTAAGAAATTTTACGCAGACTACTTTACATTCATGGCCCAGAGAAGTAGAGCCATGGTGTCGTCTGCATATGGATCATGCATACATTACTGGAATGGAACTCTTATTAATACGAGTAAACTCTTTAACAGTCTGGCCTGAAGTAATCCATATGCCAGACAAGAAAAGTTCTATGATAAAACAGATTCTAAGGGTCATATTTTCCAGAAACAGCATACCAAAAACCCTGGTATCCAACAATGCACCAGAATATTGTGATGAAGATCTTAATTTACGGTTGAAAAAATAGAGGGTAAACCATATAAAACACCACCATATCACCCTCAATCAAATGGGTTGGCGGAAAGAATGGTGCAGACCGTAAAATGGAACTGAAAGCATGTTCCCAGCAAAAAGTAAAAATTGATGTATTCCACAAATGAAAAAGTGTAGTACAAAAAGAATAAAGAATCAAATCCAGAAAGGGCAGAATTTATCATGCAAAAAGGCCACGATACAGCTATAATAAATAGAGAAAAGGGGAGCAGTATATTAGCCCATGCAAATCAAATAAAACCTCAGGGCGAATATGAAAAGCAAGATGAAGAAATCTCTATGATTCTTTCCGTTAATGATTTATTGGAACAACCTTTCCACAAGGAAACGTCAGAAGACAAAACAATGCAGGATCAGGCGAGCCAGAATGAGTTTGAAAACTCGGATGAAGATCAAATAATGCAAGAAGACAACCTTGATTACAACTCAGTGAGAGACTGATCTAGATCTCCCAAAGAAAGAAATATGGGAGAGAGACAAAGAGAGCAAATTAATCCCGAAAATGAAACAATTACTAGAAGTAGAAGACCTACTAAGGGCATAAGACCCATATGTTTCTGGGAGATGTAGAGATGCTGGCAACATTAATTTGCATGAGTGTTAGAGAGAGCCTATATAAGTCTTTCACTGAAAATAACTGGCAGGCTTGATTAGCGACTGATTTGTGCTAACCTTGGACATCACAAGAAAAGTTTTTTCCTGTTTTCATTGTTATTCTATTTTATAATTTGAAAATATTGTAATATTACTCTGTACTGTTTTGCATAAAGCACTATAAAGATTTTACTGATTTAAAATGCTTTTAGCATTAAATTTCATTATCCTAATTGTGTGCATACATGCATGTGTGTGTGTGTGTGTGTGTGTCTATGTGTGTGTACCAATATATATAAAAGTTAGATATATAGATCTGGGTACACTGGGATAGATGTATAGATGATCTACTAACTAAAGTAGAGAGAAACAGACGAGCAAATTGTTAATTAGTGAAGTCAATAGACAATATGCTGATAAGTAGATATTTTGTTTCTGTATGACCTTATTTGGAATATTTGGTTTGGTTTTATATATTTTTAATACAATTTTCCGATGGGCAGATGTTAATTAAGAAAAAGCCATGAAAAACCAACAACAACAAAAAAACTAACATATCATAACAAATAAGACATATTCATTGAATAAATTTGTTCATAGAAAATCAAAAAATAAATTGTAATAACACTGTAATGATATTCCAGTGTGATTTGGTCATTGATTTTGAGTAGAAATTTGTTTTTATTGGTTCATCTAAGAAAAAACAGTATTTGATGACAAAAATTGTTTTTAATGCAGAATAAATTTCTGCTTTGTTTACAATACTTTGCCAAATTCCATTTTATTACAAACATCAGTCCAAATTATATATATATATATATATATATATATATATAAAGGGTCATTTAATAAATAAGGAGAATTTAAAAAAAAGAAGAAAGCATTTTTTCAGAATGTTTTTCCATAAATATAAACTCTACATTATTTGAAATTGGTTTATAGCAAAATTTATTTTAATCTAAAAAAAATTTTTTTAAAGCTATTCAAAATGGCAGTAAATCAAACAGGCTTATATAAAGGTAAAATTTTTGGTGGTTGAGAAGTGCAAACCATGTGAAATTGATAGAAGAATGTATGATGTGTATGTAGAAGCAGGTTTTAATCAAAAAATGTTTACAAATGGGCTAAATATGGGTTTGCCATTATGAACCTGCATTAAAAATAGTCAATAGAGTGAAAACACACTTACTTTCTGGTAAAGAAAAAGTTCTGAGCTCAGCAGTCAATAAAGAAGGCCATGCTGACAGTCTATTGTGGCAGAAAAGGACTCATCATCATTGATTTCCTTGAAAGAGATGCCACTGTAAGAAGTGCTTCCTGTTTTATATGTCTTAGATAAACTTCTCCTTATCTATAATGACTCTTATATATATATATATATATATATATAGTTTCATTTGATGATTAAATCTTAGTTGATACATCAGACCAACATTAAAAAAGCTGAGATCTTAATTTCTTTGAAGTTTTATCCTGCTCTGCTGGTCAGTATTTGAGCACTTTTTGATTTACAAAAACATTTTAAAATACTTGGTTTACCAACTAGAAATGCTCAATAAATAAGCTGAATTTGCCAAAGGAGTTGGCAGTAAGGAGCAATGTTTATTGTTGCACCTTTTACAAGGAAATCAAAAATGATGGGTCTTTTCATGTCTTAGAATATAGTCAGCATGACCTTCTTTACTGACTGCTGCACCAAGAACTTTTTCTTAATAAGAGAATCAATGCATTTATACTTTATGGACAGTCTTTTTGACTCAGGTTCATTGAGTCAAACCCATGTTTTTAAATGATTTGTTTGTTCACTGGTTATTTGAATATATATATATATACATATATGTATATATATATATGATAGATACCAGCCTATTGGCTTAATGAGTCGAGTGATAAGCCAATGATCTAGGAGATCGGGTTCAGTCCCAGATCGAGTCATACTAAAGACTTAAAAAATGGTACTTGATGCTGCTTTGCTTAACACTCAACATTATAAGATAAGGATAAAGGGTAAAGTGGAGCAATTTAGGGAATGGAGTGACACCCTTCCCTACACCTCAATGTAGTAGCTATTGTAAAGGGAGCCTTCAGGTCCCCCTTGACTACGGTCACCAACTTTACTTTTTACTTTTTATATATGATAAAAATAAGTGGAAAAGTGGATAAACCAACACTAACAATGGATTCAGCAATTTGGATATTTTGTTCTTTATTGAAAAAAGAACTTCTTCAGAATGAATGAGGGTTTTTTCTAAAGTTCAGCAATTGAGGAATTACCTCAATTGCTGAACTTTAGCAAAAAACCCACTTTTCCACTCATTTTTATCATCTTGTCACATTTACCAAATACTTTCTCCATTTATATATATATATATATATATATATATACTAAGATGACAGTTTAGAAAATCAGATTGACATGTTTTTCTAGGAGTTGAGAATCATTAAAATACAAGTGAGTTTATTACCAAAACAGAATCTACATCACAAGGGAGAGAAGGATGATAACTCACATAAAACATTTGGACACTTAATTTAAATTTTATTTTTTGATAACAGTATTGGTAAATTTTAATCATTTTTTGTTTTTTATGTCTTTTCATGTCCTGTATACTTTAGTGAAGGAAGGAGTTATAGGATAAAAACATGGATGTAATTTCACACACACACACACACACACACACACACACACACACACACACACACACACACACACACACACATATATTTATATATATATATATAAAGTCAAGATAAAAAGATAAATACAATGAGAGAAAACAGAATGTCAACAAAGGAGATGATACCAATTCTGACCTAGGGACACTATTTGCATAGAGTTTGAGTAATGGTATTGAATCCTTTATTTTGGAACCTGGTCACACATCGATCTGTGTATGAAACCATTTACCGTTATCCAGCTATACAGAGTGAATATAAGCTTGAGTGAAATATTCAGAATTTGCAATTTAATTTTATATCAGTATATAATATATATATAGTAGTGCTTTAAAAAGGATGCAATCCACTTTTTGATGACTTGTTTTTTAACAATTAAATCTTCTTTGTAGTCATAAAACAATTTTTGTACACAGCACAATCTGTGAAGATAGCTTTCTAAAAGATTTTCTGGCTGAATGAGTTAAATGTTTTGACACATAATTGAGTACTTTGACTGTTAACAAAGATGTCTGGTCTCTCAGTTTTGTACACTCTTATCATTACAGTTGTGCCCTTTATAAAACTTTCTGAATATGTATGAGGAGGTCCTGAAAAGTTCTTTGCCCAACCAAGAAAAAATGATTTAGAGCTTTGAAAGATACATGCTATTCAACATCTTTATCCAAAAGTTCAATTTACTTGCCTCATCATTTTTCAAGATTCTTTAACTTCTCCCAAAAACTTTAAAAGTTGATACTCTTCTTAGTTGACTCAATGATTGATTGATTTTATTAACTTGTCAAACTATCTAGAGTTATTTTATGCCTATTGATGTTCACATTTTTGGTGTAAATGTTTCTGAAGAGGTCTTTCTTTTTACACAGTCTTTTCAAAAAAATGTTTTTAAGCAGACCTATTTGACCCATAGATGTGATCAGAAAAGTTCCTACCACTCCAGGCCAGAGTAAACCTGTGTTTCTGCAAAACAATTTTTCAATTAGCCAAATTCTTAATATAACTGTGATAAATATGAAATGCAAATATATATATATACATATATATATAGCGGGGGTATCTCACATAGAGTTATGGTTAGAAAGCTAGATTAGCCGACTGTTGTTTAACTCTCATTGGATGCCTTATACTTCTGACCTTGTGTCACAACTAAGCTAAACTTAATAAATAAATATATGTATGTATATTTTTAGTTTCAGTCTTCACCAACTAGTAATTCAAATATAAAAGATATGTTATACATACTATTTCCAAATCATTACCCAGAATATTTTTAGGGAGTTTTCCATCATCATCATCATCATTGCTTTTCTTCAACTAATTCTCCATTTTCTCTATTGTTTGATTTGCCTTCTTTTTTTTAATACTATCTCCTCACAATCACTGACAAGCGACATATAAGAGATGTCAGTGCTTGCTTTAAAACGTAGACAGTTTATGGAGTAAGAATAGCCTCCTCAAGGTATTTTGACCAATGTGCTTTCGTGTTTTCTTCAATTCTTTTCTTCTTTTTCTTTTCTTTTATCTTTTTTTTTTTTTTTTTTGCTTATTTTGAATTGAAAACATCCACTGGAACTTGACTAGTTGGAAAGGTTTCAAAAATTATTGGCAAATAATCAAACCAACTTTATTCCTAAAGTTAGTGTTCATGGATTATTTACCTGGTTGAATTTTTGGTCGAGGTTCATTCTTATAATTGGTACTGAATATGGGTGCCAGAACCCCTCCACTCACTCTCCTTTTTCAATGCAATTCTCTTTCATATTTACATCTGTTTCATCAATTATAAAAATGCTGTTTCTTTCTTGTCTTGGCTGCTCTGTAATGTTTTAAAAGCTCAGAAAATACAAGGCCATTTTTCATTAAATTTTACAAGCAAACTTAAGGAGATATTTTACTGGAAAACTTTTTTGTCATCAGTAAAAGCCAATTTATTTTTATAGTTTAAGGTTTTCCATGTTGTAGATTTGAAGGACTGAGAATTGATCATCTTTATGTTTTCTTTTTCTAGTTTCTATTTCTTTCCAAATTATCCTCTCTTGACTATTCTTTCATTGCTTTCTTTTTGTTTGTTTGTTTCATTCTTTCATTGCTTTCTTTTTGTTTGTTTGTTTCATTTTTTCATTGCTTTCTTTTTGTTTGTTTGTTTCATTCTTTCATTGCTTTCTTTTTGTTTGTTTGTTTCATTCTTTCATTGCTTTCTTTTTGTTTGTTTGTTTCATTCTTTCATTGCTTTCTTTTTGTTTGTTTGTTTCATTCTTTCATTGCTTTCTTTTTGTTTGTTTGTTTCATTCTTTCATTGCTTTCTTTTTGTTTGTTTGTTTCATTCTTTCATTGCTTTCTTTTTGTTTGTTTCATTCTTTCATTGTTTTTTGTTTGTTTCATTCTTTCATTGCTCTTTTGTTTGTTTGTTTCATTCTTTCATTGTTTTTTTGTTTGTTTCATTCTTTCATTGTTTTTTGTTTGTTTCATTCTTTCATTGCTCTTTTGTTTGTTTCATTCTTTCATTGCTCTTTTGTTTGTTTGTTTGTTTCATTCTTGCATTGTTTTTTGGGTTTTTTTTATTTTTTCATTGCCTTTTTTGTTTGTTTCATTCTTTTTTTTTGTTTCTTTGTTTCATTGCTTCTTTTGTTTTTTGAAGTAATGCTTCATGTTAACTTAAAAACAGTTACATTTCACTCTAAAATGAGACCAAGATGTATGACGACAATATGTGGTATATTCAAAAAGTATCAAAATTGAAGCTTTATCTACCAATACAAGAATTAACAATGGATGAAATATAAATTTTATTCAGAATCATGCCATTGGCATTCAACATTTCATCAAATTTTTCATTGGTTGATATGATGTTGAGCTGTCATATTTTTTTATAGTTCTCAACATCTTTATGTCATACTCATGATATGAATTTTAGATCAGGAAATAAGAAAATGTTGTACAAAGTAAATCCGGAGAGTATGAAGACTACCACACTTAAACAATTCTGTATTTTACCAAAAATTGTTGTCATGTTGTTCCAACAGTACTTAGACAAGCTTCATATTTTTTTTTTTCTAATTGGTTCTGACTTATTTAGATATTATTATTTTATAATTCCTTCTGATGTGCACATGTCTTAAATTTTAAATTCAAAAAATCAAACTATTCAAAGATTCAGTCTAAATACTTTTTGATCATAACCCATATGTACAAATTCCATTATGTTTTATATATGATATTACACTTGATTGGTTGGTTGGTTGATTTTTATGGCATATCAACCTTTGTAGGTTATTGAATGCCAAATCCATTTTTATACAAATGATCGGTTCTATATCGAACAATTCAGTTTAGTATGAGTACACAGTTTAATTGTCAAAAACATTTCTATTTCAAGCTATTCAGTTTAGTTAAACAGTTCTAATTTAAACAATTCAGTTTAGCATAAGATATCAAAGCAGTTCTATTTGAAGTAATTCAGTTTAGCATAAATACACTGTTTAAATGCAAAAAACAGTAAACTCTCGAAACCACAGTTTAGTTCTATTTAACCCAGAAATAGGACCCTTATCAAGTGCTACCACTCTGGACCTGAGTGGACCTGGGAGTGATGGCAATGAAGGGGTACTCTGCATTCCCCAAAGCTCGAGCATTACTGGAACCTCACCATCAAACTGTTTAGTGTCATATCCAAAACAATCGTTAGGGGATCTTTCCCCTCTGTAGAGGTGCAGTCAGTGTATTCTACAGCCCCAACTGACTGGGCAATATTGCGCTTGAATTGATATATTAGTATTCTATATTAGTATATTATATTATATATATTAGATATATATTTGTATATCATATTAAATATTAATGTTTTATATATTAGATTGCACTTGAATAAGAAACTATAAACTTCATCAGCAGAAACTGAACTGATATTGTTCGATTCAATCTTATCTTCTGTTAGTTTTTATCAACTCATTCTAGTTGTTTTTTTGTTATCAAAAATAAATAATGAAATGTTACCCATAGATTTTTTAATTCAAACTTCCCAGAGTTTAGAACAAATAATATTTTGCGATATTTTTGTCAATTTGTAAAAAGATTTTGTCTAGAGACAAATCAACTGCTGATATCTTCGTGAACCTTCTTTCTAGAATTTGCTAAGATGTCACACACGAAGTGGCTCAGTCTCTCGACACTTTCAAGAAGAGTTTTGTCTCATGCTCTGTGCACTTATGGCTTACATAAAAAAAAAACTTTATTTGGATTTTCATGTTTGGCATATTGAATAAGAAACAGGTACCCACACATTTATTCACATTGGCTTTATTTTTTATCCCTGTTTTTCATAAGTCGTAAGTGATAACACAACTTCATTTTTGTTTTTGCTTATAGTCTGTTCAACATTTGTAAAAAGAACAACTTTGATGGTATTTTAGGAATAAACTAAAATGTTCTTTTTATTATTTTCGTTTTTGAATAATGAATTTAGTACCAAACAAAATTGTTTGAAACATTCTATTTTTAAAAAAGAATACTAAATAAAATAAAAGAGAATTTTGGACTGCTACATGACAAAGATAGTTGCATATTACATGCTCATGGGAAAGATTAGTGTTCTAGCCTGAGAAAAATCCAGGATTTAGATAATGATTTTAAATGCAGTCAAACTCTCTCCACTTGTACAACTGGTGTAATACAATCTTCTTATTCTCCCATTTATATCCCATTTGGAAATGATCCAGAATAAACTAAGCTTAAAAAACATATAAAAGAAATAAAATATTTTGATATAATCATGGGGATCTGAGATTTTATTGAGGGACAACTAATAGAAATCTTGAGAATAATTATGATATGAAATCATTACTTTATCGAATATAGATAAAGACTTCTTAAGCCTTTTACTTAGTGCACATCTTACAACCAAATTTAATTCTTATTGTTCCATATTCACAATTCATGCTATGTGTGAAATAGACATACAATGTTCATAACGATAAAACATATAAAGAACTTAGGAATCCCGGAATTCGAAAACACGTAAAGACTTCTCGTTTAGGTACGAAACCTTTTTATTAACTTTGAATTAAAGGTTTTGACGTAAAGAGGAGAGACACAATCTTGCTATGCTGTCTTATTCATTTGGCCCCCATCTCATGCGGCCCCCATAGAGCGCACGTTTGCCTCGCGTCTGCAAGCTCCAAAAGTCGATCCTTCTCATTTGGCGTCTAGTACCCAAATCTTCTTTCTCCAAATTCTCACACGAACTTCCGCGCGCTTCCGGTGCATGACGTCACCCGCACCCTGTCACCCCATTTCGTCTCGGACTATTATGACATCTGAGTGACACCTCCATCCGTCCACACGCACCTGCGTTAACACCTGCCTCAATGTTGCATCCAACTAACCCATGCGCAGAGCCGAAAGGCTCTCAGCCCAACTAAACTCAAAGGCATGAACCGAAATCCCTCAGCTATTATATAACATTATTTCCCCTAAATAAATTAATTGAATATTAAATTACAAAACATAATTAATTGATGGATGGTTTGTAAGGTGGAAGGTAAATGGCTGCATAGTTACTGTTTTATTGGTAGCTGCTCCCAAAATTGGCTCAAAACAGCATGCAGTACTCTTGTATAGTTCCCATCAAGCTTTTTTACCTGGCATTTTGTTCAAGTCCAAGTGGTGCAATCATACAATAGTGCTGACATAGCCATAGCTTGGAAGAATTCTTGTTTTATTTTATCAAAGAGATCAGACTTCTTTATTGCCATTAACCTGTCAATAGCAGTCTATGCTTTCCTTATACATATGTTGACATTCTTTTTATTAGATGGGATATTGCTACCGAGATACATGAACTGGCCAACAAATTTCAGAAGCTTGCCATTTAATAAGGAGATAACACCATTTTGATCAAAACAAATGAGTTCTGTTTTATCCAAGTGCACTTAAAGTTTAATTCTTATTGGTCTCTACTCCAGACAATGCAGTAAAAATTCAACTTAAGCAGGTGTATTTGCAAGAAGCACAAGATCATTTGCATAGTCTGCATCAGTGATAGTTTCTGTGGGACATCATCTGCTTTTTGCCTTTTTTTTACTATGAAACCATTTTCTTTCATCAGATCTCTTGACATTCAAAGCACATGATCAAGGCCGATTATGAATAAAAATAGCGTCAATGTATAATGTATTTTCTTGCAAGACTCCATTAACAATGTCAAAGAAATCAGTATCATCATCTGGTGAATGAACTATTGCTTTCATGTTTACATAGAGCATCATTATAGTAGTAACAGATACTTTGGGGAGACCATATACAAAAAGTATATATATATATATATAATTTAATTTACCAGTAAAAATTTTGGTGAATACATCCATAATAATTGCATAAATTTATGATATAAATACTATAAGAAAATTGTTTATTTCTCTTTTAAAATTTAGTTAATAAATAACAACACATATATCTAACAAAAATGAATAAAATATAAGCTTATAATAAATTTTTTAAAAATGGAAAAATTTGGTTTTGTAGGTAAATATATTAACCTTGTTTTTAGAAAAATTAAAGATAATTTTTAGTGAGTGGTTTCAGTTCACAAAAAGGTTAATGTTGCCAGTTTAAAAGAAGTTCAAGGGTGATAACCACACTATTGAAGCCAAGAATAATTATAAACACTATTCACAAAACAATCACATATTGAAAAAAAAATGGTCATTAAAAATAAAATTGAAAATGAATGATGAAACAGTCAAATATTTTCAATTTTTTTCTATTGACCTGTTTTCTTTTTCTTTTCTTAATAAGCAATTCTTAAAGCAAAATATGCAAATTAGTTGCACCATTATGAAAAATATCACAGACTATACAGAAGTTGATTGAGATGGAAGAAGTAGTTGTTTTGGCAGCACAATTTTTTGTAGAACTCAAACTTAAACAAATGAATGAACACAATTAGAGCCAGGATGTTGGTGGAATTTTGTTGTTAAATTTAAATGATGGAAGAATTAAATGTTTGATTTTTGGCAAGGTCTCTGTATAAAATATAGGTAATTATTATCTAATCATCTTTTGTATTAGTGCTTACCATCATGAGAAAAACATAAATAAACTGCCTCAATGTATATGATGGTGGTTCAAAAAAGTTCTAAGCCTCTGCCAGATTTTAGATTTGTCATACACTTATCACCTTTGTATGGACCTCACCTGCTCAGAAATCAAGAGAGAAATCTGAATTAGTTTTTCTTGTTTTATAAGAAGTGGTCATGTATTGTTTCAATAAAAATGTTTAGCTATGACTCTTCTACTTGGGTAAGGCTTTTGAACAACCCTCATATCTTGAATTTTACAAAAATTGTAAGGGATCAAGTATCTGATAGAATGAGGTCTGAATAATATACACTTGAAGTACAGTTTTAATTTACTAAGCTTTTTGCTTAGATGTAGCACAAGGCCGCATGAATGGGGCACCCAATGAGAATCGAACTCACTCGTGTAGGTTTGCTCGTCTAACATGCTAACCATTACACCACCCGAGGTGCCCATACACTTGAAGTACAGTTGCCTATACAGTATACTCAGTTAACTCAATTACCAGACTGATTATGAATATAAACACCATGTAGGAAATTTTTATTACAGATAAGAAATTATTTGTTAAAATGATTTCATGTGAATATGATTCATATTCACTGTTGCCTTGGAGATGACTATCTTATTGTTCACTTTACATGAAATAATTCAAAACCGAAAACAGTTTGTACAGAGGTTGGCTGAAAAGCTCATATGGTGATATCCTATCTGCTATTGATGCCTTTTTTACCAATAGGATTCAAGCATGACAACACCGCTGGAAGAAGTGTATTGATCGCAAGGGAGACCATGTTGTAAAATAAACCTCATTTGGTCACATTCCATGAGAGTATCTTGGTCAGCCTATGAACTTTTCAGCTGATCCTTGTATTTATACCGTCTGTAGATTTGAGAAAGGCTGTTAATGTCTAAGAATTATTTCGACTTTTGAATATCTTGTTTTTGCGGTTTTGGCCAGTATATTCTCCATAATTCTTCAGATGCAATATGCAGCTTGTTGGGATTATCTGCCCTTGTTTGTCGCTCAGAAATGACATATGTAGTTGCCATAGCAACAAAGGAAAAGGCACAAAGATAGTTCTCTTTTGTTCAGAATGCCACAGGATTCCCTGTTGACCCCCAACACCTTCAGAAGACTAGATCAGCATAACCACAATCTCAGTTTATTTTGTCAGAACATGAGATAAGTCTGGCCCTACAAAAATTATTTAAAGGACAATTTACCAGCTCGTTAAGGGAAATGTGTTTTTAGTCCAGTTGACTGGGTCTGAAGAATATGCTGACTGCATCTCAGCAAAGAGGTAAGACCCCTACCACCACCACAACGAGTCCCTTGGATATGACACTAAACTATTTGATAGTGAGGCTCCAGTCCAAGAGCTTTGGGGAATACAGTACCTCTTCATTGCTATTACTCCCTGGTCCTCTTTGACCTAGAGTGGTAGTACCTGTTTGATTCTCATCAATGGATCAAATAGAAACATGAAATCATTTTTTTAAACTTGAAACCACTTAGCCATGCACAAACAAATTACAAATGTCAAATTGAATAATTAGTATTACATAGAAAGTACTTAGAACCATTTAAATGTGTACAAACAAATGAGCTCTGGTTCATTTAAAAATGTTATCAACAAACTATTTGTTTTTAAATCATTTATTTAATGCATACTTATAAACAGGATTTGGCACAATAACCTACAAGGGTTGATATACCATAAAAACCAACCAACCAACCACCCAATGAATCATGTTTTATTTCTCTTACAAACAAATTTTACACACATACTCATCTCTTCATTCTTTGTATCTTTGATTCTGTTTGGTCACACTTCCATGAAATAGGTTGTAAGAATTGTCTTTTGGATTTCTTCTATGAATAGAATATATAACTCATATTACATCAACAATTATATAAGTAATAATACATTTTCTCTGACCTGTCTGCAGGATTTAGAATACATGGACAGCATCCTTTGAAGAGAGATAAGAATCCCCTAAAAAGGAGTCTCCTGAGTATAACACTAAACTAGATCCAGTGGTGGGGCTTTATTTCCGGAACTCTTGAGTGTGTGAAGGTGTCCTTTCATTTCCATTACTCCCAGATCCTCTCTGATCCTGAGTAGTAGTACTATTAAAGTCCCATCTATGGTTCAAATGATCTGTTTGAAAATTATTAATTTTACTTGTAGATATAATTGTTTACAAAGGATTATTATTATTATTATTATTATTATTATTAGGTACTTGAAATCCTATAATTACTAGGGTGAGTCAAAGATTTTTTCAATATTTTGGTATGTGCTTGTTTGTGGCAGATATATCATGTGACCAAAACAGTTCAAGCTGTGGAAGGCACCTGCTATGGTTAGTAGTATAATGGTAGTAAGTGCACAGACATATTGTGCACTGCTTTATGATTTGAAAGCCATACAGACAAACATGCAATGTAGTCTGATTTGATGATTTATTTTATGAGTTCAAAATGGCCGTAATTTTGTGGAAGTAACCCAAGACATTTGTTTTACAATAGATGAAGATGCAATTGATCACAGTACTGTATCCAGATGGAGTTGGAATTCTACTGTAAGGCTCAGTAGCAATGAGTCAGTGCTCACACATGTAATGAATTATGAGGTAAAGTGAAATTATATGGACATTGGAACATTCCACTATTCGAAGGTAGCCAAGTCCATTTCCTGGACAGTGATTAGTTGCTGGCCCAGTGAGTGGGCATATTAGTGTATATGTATATACACCGGCTTGCTTTAGTCATGTTTCAGGTGTTACGGGTTCAGTACTGAGTTACCGCACATTCTACTTTTTGTCTGCCAGCCAGATGCGAGCTGGGGCCACTGAGCCAGTAAGTGTTGTTATTTTTGTTTATTCTGCACATTAGAACAGTGACTTCTACAGATGGTTCAAGAAATTTTGTTCAGGTTGCAAGAACCTCAACAATCAGGCAAGGTCAGGTGGACTTCTAGCAATTGTGGTAAATCTAGTGTGCAACCCTCTGAGAGTATCAGGCAAACTCAGCACCTTATAGTCCAATGTGGCTTATCTCTTTCATAACCTCAGCAAAAGCTGCTGAATTGTGCATCACATTACCAAAATATTGCAAAACTTTTGATCCACCCTAGTACATGCAAAAAAAGACAAACCTTGGGATTAAATAACTTTTTTAAAAAGTTGACATGCCATAAAACAATCATCCAACCGATCAATACTTCCCTCCAACCTCTGTGAAAAAAAGAGAGACTCATATTGCAAAACAAAAATGGCATTGAACAGAAAATTTTTTTTTTAAATCAACCAAAATTTTGAAATTTGAAGAACATTGCTATGAACATAACAAATTTTTCTGTTTGATTGTTTCTAATCCCTAGTACAGTATAAGAAAGAGACCATAAGAAGAGCCTACCTTTCTTTGGTAGATAAAGGTGTATATTACACCTGATGAAAGACAGAGAACTTACTGGCTAAAATGTGTGAACAACAAAAACAAAAGATAGTTCAATTATCTGAACATTTTTAAAAATTTATATTAATGTTGAAATTTCAAAATGGAACTTTGTTACTGATTGTTACCTGTAATTATAGAACATCTGAAGGTTATAGAGTACATGATCGAAACACTGTGAATAAATAACAACATAGTGAAAGAAAATAGTTGTATTAATCAAAATATATATGAGTTCTCTTCACATTGTTTCAAAATCAGTGTTTCTTTGTTTCCTTAGTGAATTCATGGTAATTAGTGTCACCAACCTGATCTGCCACTGAATGCAGCCCCTTGTTTTCCATTGTGAAAACTTGTAAAAAAATTAATTTTTCTGTATTCTGTAATTATATTTATCATACAAAACAGAAACCATGAAAAGAAATGTTGAACTTTACATGTGTCTAGTTTTTGTTTTCCGTTCATGTTTTCTTCTTGAAACAAAAACATCTTTTAATACAGCCTGTGAATAGGATTTGTTTGTATGTATTTGATCAGTTATTTACACTTTCAAGAAAACAAAAGACAGAGTTAGGGGCGGATGTCTTATGTGGTGAGTGGGGTGTTCTAATGGTCTTTTGTTTATTTTACATTTGACTATAAACACAATAATGTTTATAGAATGAGAATAAGAAGATTGAGAGAATATACATTACTAAAGGGTAATAATTAGAAATAAAAAATAAAAAAATTAATAAAGTTATTACAATCTTATGTGCTTTAGAAACTTACGCTATGATTTATTCCATTAATACTGAAATATGCTTGTATGCATGTAATTATGTTTGGGTATAGTTGTATATGTCTTTACATATATACATGTGTGTGTGTGTGTGTGTGTGTGTGTGTGTGTGTGTGTGTGTGTGTGTGTGTGTGTGTGTGTGTGTGTGTACCTGGATGTACACACATAAACAACACTTTTATGTATATATAACTTGATTCATTTGTACATATCATTTTGTGGTATTGAACTTATAGATAATTCAGTAATGAAAGTAACTTCAAAAAACACATTTGTAGTCAAAATTTGATTAACAAATAAGGAATAGTGAATGACTATGACAATATTTCAATGTTAATTTAAATCATTCTTTGAATATTATGAACAAATACAGTAAATAAAATTCAAAATCATCTTGAATAAAAAGTATATAACAAAGAGACAGTATGACAAAAGTGTATAATACATTGAGACACTATAATAAAAAAATATTTAAATACAGTAAAGCAGTGTAATAAAAGAATATGAGGCAGAGAGACAGAGTGATAAAAAGGTATAATACAGAGACAGGGGCACAAAGAAAGAGGGAGAGAGAGAAAGAGAGTGTGGTAAAAAACGTATCATGCAAAGAAGTAGTGGGATAAAAAATATAATGTAGTGAAACAGTATGATTTTAAAAATATAAAATACAATGTGATAAAATGCAGCTGTATGATAAAAAAAGTATAAAGAGAGAGAGAGAGAGAGAGAGAGAGAGAGAGAGAGAGAGAGAGAATACAGTGAGACAGCATAATAAAAACATAATACAAAGAGACGGTGTGATAAAAAAAATGTATAATATGGAGAGACAGTGTGATAAAAAAAAGTATAATATATTGAAACAATGTGATAAAGGAATCTTGTGTTTTCTCAGTGTCTTGACTGTAAGTTAGGAAAACTTACATTATCAGAATGTTGAAAGTGTCAACTAACACAACAATTGTTAAAAGAAGTTGATCATTATAGTAATAACAATGGGAATATTTATCATTACAGCTCTCAATGTTATTTCATAACACTGGTACTAAAAATAATTGATTCAGCAATTTACTAGGACTAAATTTATTACTGCTCTCATCAATACTGCAATTAGAATATGAATATACAAATAAATATACATAAGTTTGCAAATATCTATAAACAAGCTGTGCATATTTGTACACATAAAAATTATCACCCATTATTAGGCGCATACCTACCAATTTTTTTAAAAAAAGTTAATTTTCTCCTCAAATAAGAATACCAGGATTTTATCATTTTTAATGGAACATCATATCATTAAAATGGATATTATTAGGTATTATTTATTGCCAATCAAAATATGAGTAGATAGCAGTTCAAAAGTAAACTTTCAATATATACTTAGGCAATTCATTTTGGTTAAAGAGGTGTTGAAATTTTGTTTGGAGTAAAAAAGAATCGCAGTTTTATTTTTTTTCTATAGAAATAACAAAAATTGTATATATTTGGGTTGGAAGAAAATAAACTTTTTATTAAAAGTTTGTTAGAGTTATACTTTTTTCCATGAGCAATACTATATATATATATATATATATATATATATATAAAAAGACAGATATACCAATATATATATATATACAGTATTGCTCATGGAATATATATATATATATATATATATATATTCTATGAGCAATACTGTATATATATATATATATATATATATATATATATATTGGATATTGGTATATCAGTCTTATATATATATATATATATATATATATATATATATATATATATATATATATATATTTTAGTATAACTGTCTTTATATATATATATATATATATATATATATATATATATATATATATATTCCATGAACAATTCTGTGTATATATAATATATACATATATATATATATATATATATATATATATATATATAAAGACAAATATACCAATATATAATTATGCAGTATTGATCATAGAATATATATATAAAGACAAATATACCAATATATAATTATACAGTATTGATCATAGAATATATACATAAAGACAGATATACAAATATATACATATATATATACAGTATTGCTCATGAAAAAGTATAACCCTAATAATAACCCTTTTAATAAAAAGTTTATTTTCATAAGAAACATTCTTTTGGCTTGATGACAACTTCCAACTGATTTGAAGATTTATCTGTTATGGTTATTTTATTTCTCGCACTGAAAATAATTTTGATAGAATGTTTTCGGATTACAAAATTTTGAAGTTGAAACATGTTGGCATAAAAATAAACCAAAAAAACAAATGCTAAGCAAATTATCAAAACTACACCAATATATATTTTTCCTATGTTTCATTTTTTCTACATATATTCTGTCATATTCATTTCATTCCTTCTCTCACACACACACACACACACACACATATATATATATATATATATATATATATATTATGTGTGTGTGTGTGTGTGTGTGTGTTTGTGTGTGTGAATGAACTGCTAATGGTACATAGAATAGAAGTTTTGGATTTGGCAATAACTCATCATTTCAGGCTGAGGCAGTAGACCACACAAAATCTCCAAGTCTTTAACCAACATATATATATATATATATATATATATACCAATCCTTCTGCATAAGCAGAATGTGACAGAGTCTATTTTTAAATGGCATTTAACAGGTTTGAATTCAGTGTCTTCCTTCACCGAGACCAGTTGCCATACCAAGATTAAAGAGCCCAGTCTGTCTTATTTTCTTATAGATGAAGGAAGAATAGTTAGATTCATACTTTTCCCAAGGGTATTAGTACTACATAAGATATAAACAGCCTCATCCATGATTTGAAATTTTGTCACAGTGACCATTTCCTATCATGGTAGCCATTATATATATGTATATATATATATATACGTATGTATGTATGTATGTGTGTGTGTTACTTTTAAAATGATTTTATTATAGAGTACTTTGAAGGGAATAATGCATATCATAAAATTAACTTGAAAATATTAACTTATAATAGTGTGCAGTATTATAATGTGTAATACTTTGATCCAAAGTATAGGATCAGTGTATTGCCACTCTGATACTTTAATTCTAGATAGAAGAACCGATCCATACATAAATGACCACTAGAAGGTGCCCCTGGTGTAATGGTTATTGTTGTTGGAAATGGACATGATGACACAAGTTCAAATCCTGGACAAAGCTGATTGCATTTCACAAAACACTAATACCTTTGAGAAAGGTATGGATCCTCTTATTCTCCCTCCAGCTATGGGTAAATACCAGGGCAGACTGTTTCTTATAAAAAATAAAGGCTTAAGAACCTATTCTTTTGGCCTGATGACGACTTCCAGTTGATATGAAGATTTATCTGTTATGATTATTTTATTTCTCACTCTTAAAATAATTTTAATAGAATGTTTTCGGATTACAAAATTTTGAAGTTGAAACATGTTGGCATAAAAATAAACCAAAAAAAACAAATGACAAACAAATTATCAAAACTACACTAATATATATTTTCTAGGAGAAGGAAAACTCTGAATCCTAACCTGTGAAACTCTGCTTAAAAATTGACCCCATGTCAGATCCTGCCCATGCAGAGGGGTTGGTAAATACATACGTAAATAATCCCATCAGTTTTTACAGGTATTATGCTAGTTCTCTGTTTACATGTACACACACATCTCCTGCAACTGGAATCCTTGAATAAATTCATAAAGTTATATTAGTAAGTAAACAGTTTATAGGAAAAAATGTTAGTGCAAAGCCAAAATTCAGAGGCTAATTTCTGGCATAGATGTGTATTTATCTTTTGAAAATTTTACAAGCAAGTCAAAAAGTGTTTGTCAGTTAATCATATTGTATTTTTGAAGATGCAAAGAAATTTTTGTATCAGTTGCTGACACAATGAGGAATAAAATTGCCACATCCAATATTGTGAAATGCATTATCATTGGTGAACTTAATATAATGAGAGAATAAAAAAACAATAAAAAAAATACCAGAAACAGAGGCTCCAATTTCAAGTTGAATATACTAAGAACACTTTTCAAGAGATGGTGAATGTGTACATATTGAGCACTATCATCACTTTGGTTATATTGCTACAATATAGTTTCTATTTGTCTGCTGATTTTTTCTTTTATCTATTTCTTTATATATTTCTTTTTTTTATTTCTTAATGTTGAGGGAATATACTGGAGTATGCTGGGGAAAAGTGGACATGCACTCTTTGAAGTTAGTTGACTGAAACCCACATCAAAGATGTCTCCTTCCTATGTATGCAGCAACATTTTGAAAAGAGACTTATTTCTCAATTTATATTGGAATATTTTTTTTTAAATTAAAAAAAAAAACAGAAAAAAATAAATGATAAACTGTAAACCAAGTAATCAGATTGAATTTAAATTAATATTTTTATAAAAGTTTTGTGTTTTGGTGCATATTTAGAAATGTATGTCTGCACCTAAATGTGTATGGGTTATATGCTCAAACGACACTTAAATTATTTTGTTAGATTTTCTAAAAAAAAGGCATAAAAATAGGAAAAAAAGAAATTCCCATTAAGGCAAAAATGTACCCTGTGGAAATAAGATTCATTATGTAATCATTTGGTGTGTAACATTTTATTTTTCATGACTTAGCTACCTTAAGCAATCAAATTATCTTTAAATATGAATATACAATTATTTGACTTTGAGCTGATTTGACACAAGCATTGGCGTAATAATTATATAGCATGCAGATATATATATATATATATATATATATATATATATTCTGACAGAAATTGATATCATACAGATCCAATGTATGCATGTACGTTCCCTTAATATAGCAAAAATGGCACATTATAGCAAGATCTTTGTAAGAGCATTTTAACACTATTATGCCAACTTAGAGAATAAAGTAATTTCCAGTCTAGTTTGCAACTTAATGGCAATAGTATACATTCTGCATTTGCACTCAAACAGATAATAATTTCTCATGGTTGGTTGGTTAGATCGATGATTGATTAATTAGTTTTATAGCATGTCAACCCTCATTAAAGTCACTATAATGATTATGATGTCCAATTACAGCACAAAAATATATCTTCACAATCATCTTAAACAAACAACCACTTGATTATCTCAAACAGATCTATTTGACCCATAAACAGATTGGTTTGATCTGATTTACTTGTTTCATGATAAATCAACTCCTTGTGGATTATTCAATACCAACATTTGATTTTATAGTAAATCATCATCATCATCATCATCATGTCGTGCTGCCAGCACGGATATCCTTGACCATCTCTCGCCACTTTTCCCTATCGTTCATCGCCTCCGGCAGGTCTTCTGGATTACATCCTGTGTCCTCACATAGCTGCTGTATGTAAGTTCGGGCTGGTCGTCCTGCTTTTTCTTGGCCATATGTGGGGGTCCATAGTAGTACGTCACTTACGAGCTCGTCTTTGCTTCTCCAGCAGTGTCTGGCGTGTCTGGCTCGTCTGACCTGTATAGTTTTCGTGATGGGAGGCAAGTGGCCGTACAGTTGGCGTCTCGTGGGGTGTTGTCGCCAGGACTTGTTCAATATTGCTCTCAATATTCTTGTGTAGTTGCCGTCAAGTTTCTTCTCCAGCCGTTTGGTTAGCGTCCATGTAGTGCATCCATACAGCAGTATCGATACAACCACTGCCTGGAAGAAACTGTGCTTCATTTCATCTGTCAGGTCTGATTTCCATATTATTGAGAGCCTATCTATAGCCGTCCATGCTTTCGTCAGCCGTGTGTCGATGTCGTTTTCTGTTGAGACGCTACTTCCTAGGTAGGTGAATTTGTCCACTAGCCTCAGAGAGGCTCCGTCTAGAGTGGTAATGTTGCCCATTTGGTTGTAACACATATATTCAGTTTTGTGCGCATTGACATGGAGGCCAATGCCTGCTGCAGCTCGTTCCAAACTATGCAGTAGTGTCTCTGCTTGATTAGGCGTCAACTGAAATTATTTTTTTTATGAGAAAATAATAGTAATCATTTGTTTGTACAGTAATATAGTATCAAGTACTCCTACCTAATACAAATACTTTTAAAAAGATCTACTTAAGATATTGATGAGACCCAAATAGTTTCTATCAGTCTGGATTAGAGTGGATCGGGGAGAATTAGCAATGAAAGGGAGATTCCATACTCCATACTCCCTAGATATCCAGAAGCAGAGCCTCACAACCAAATGCAGTTAAGTATTTTACTCTAGATACTCCTTTTGGGGTGTCTTACCCCTCTGCAGAAGATGCAATTAGCTTTTTCTAAGCCTGTTAACAGGATGACCCATATATGGAATGTTAAAACATACTATCCCAGTGTGTCAGAGTTGACCAAAGAATAATGGCAATGATGAGCAACTCTACAATCCCAAAAGCTCTAGAACTGAAGCCTCGCGATCAGATAAGGTTCATTGTTCTCCCAAGAAACCCTTTCTTTTTGGAGGTGGGCCTTATCCCTTTGCCGGGTATGTAGTCAGCTTGCACTCTTATGGTGAGTAATTTCTCAAGGGAGATAACTATCAAATGCCAATGATAGATTATTTCCCCATATTCATTTAATTATTTTCCATTAGTTATAAAATAAATTCTATAAATAAGATGTGAATTTATCTGCTGAAGGTGGAATTTAAGTGATTTGAGATAACTTATGAGGATCCATTAATTTTCCATCCTTATTAATAAACGACAGTTTCCATTTAGCAAACAAGTGATCCGAAATGGGCACTCACAGTCCTCAAAGGAAGAAAAAACAACCAGGAATTCTCAATATTGCAAAACATTTCAAGAAAATAGATTCTTGACACACCTTTCAAAATAATAAAATCATAAAAAATGTGTTATATTCTCTGTTATGGTTTACCATATTTGATTTTTATACCTTATTATAGTCATATGCATATAAACATACTGAAAGTTTTGTCATAAAAATATGTATCAACCAGCCTATTGGCCTAGAGGTAGAGTGTTCACCAATGGGCCAGGAGACTGGGGTTCAATCCCAGGTCGAGTCATACCGAAGACTCCAAAAATGGTACTTGATACCTCCTTGCTTAACACTCAGAATTATAAGGTACGTTTCAAGGGTAAAGTGGAACAATCCAGGGAAAGGAGTTGCACCTTCCCCTTCACCTTGGTGTAGTAGCTATTGAAAAGGGAGATTTTGGGTAGCCCTCGACTACGGTGACCAACTTTACTTTACTTATATGTCAAGTCCAGCTGACAGCATGGATTTCTCTGACTCTCTCTCTCTCTCCTTCGCTCTCAATCTGTCCCTTTTATCTATCAGTCATAGCAGACCCTCCAGACTACATCCAATGTCCATATTGAACTGATATAAGTTCTTACTTGTCAACCAACACTGGTACATCTATATAGAGGGATCCATAAAAGAACATCATTTATGAATTTGTCTTTACTTTTCCAGCAGTATCCTATATGTCTTGTTTGTCTTACTTGCATGGTTTTTGAGAATTGAAGTAGGTTGTTGTACAGCTGCTATTTTGTGTGGTATTGTATTGCTTCAAGGATTTGTTAAATATAGCATATAGCATCCTTGTGTAGTTCCCATCTAGCCTTTTTTCCACGCTTTTTTCCAGTTAGCATCCATGTAGTGCATCCATATAAGAGTATTAAGACAGGCACAGCTAGGAAAAAAATCCCATCAATGGGAGAAAAGCAAGTATTTTGTAATAAAAAAGGTTCATAGAATAGTCTGAATTTTTTTTTTTTTATTTCTTTCAAAAAAATTTGAAAAAAAAATTTTTTTTTCAAAAGAAAAAAAAATCAAAAATCAAACTATTCTATGAGCTTTCTTTATTGCAAAATATATATATATATATATAAGGAGCCATCTCCTCTCTAAGTGGCAAGCCTATGAAATAAGTAGACAAGTTGACATTCCTTGGCAGCAATATCACATCTACTGAAAGCAATGTTAACATACACATAGAAAAAACATGAACTGCTGTTGACAACTTATTGATCATATAGAAGTCTGATCTTTTTGATAGAATAAAATGGGATTTCTTACAAGTTGTGGCTGTATCAATACTTCTGCATGGATCCACCTCCTGAGCATTAACAAAATGCTAAGAGAAAAAGCTGGATGGGAACTACACGAGAATAATATGTGCTGTTTTTCACAAATCCTGGAAGTAACACCTCACAAAACAGCAGCTGTACAGCCACTTACCTCCCACCTCACAAACCATCCAAATAAGACAAAAGAAGAAATGCCAGGCACTGATCAAGATATAAGCATGATTTCATAAGCAACATTCTCCTCTGGAATTTGCCCAATTGGCTGGGGCTGTAGAATACAATGACTGCTTCTCTGCAGAGGGGTAAGACACCCACCCCCAATGAGTGTCCTGAATATGACACTAAACAATCTGATGGTGAGGTGATGCTGAAGCTTTGGGGAATGCAGAGTACCCCTTCAATGCCATCACTCCCAGCTTCACTCTGGCCCGGAGTGGTAGCAGCTGATAGGATCCAATCTATGGTTCAAATAGAACTAAACTGTGTACTTATGCTAAACTGAATTGTTTAAAATGGAACTGTTTTTGTATGCTAAACTGAATTGTTTGAAATAGAACAGTTTTGACATTTAACTGTGAGTAAACATAAAACTATACTTATACTAAACTGAATTGTTTGAAATAAAACTGTTTTACTAAAAAGAATAGCTTGAAATAGAAATGTTTTTGACAATTAAACTGTGTACTTATGCTCAACTGAATTGTTTGAAATAGAACTGTTTAGTTGTATAAAAATGGATTTGGCATTAAATAACCTACAAAGGTTGATATGCCATAAAACCCAAATAACCAAACCAAACTTCTGGACTTCAACACATGGACATACTGGTGATGCCCAATCTGTAAAGACTAAAATGCATCAACTCTATACATACACAGGATTCAGTCTAGAAGAGCTGCTGGGAGCAATGGATAAAAGGGACAGATTGCAAGAGAGAGTTAAAGGACTCCATGCTTATCAATGATGATATATATTTTATGTCTTTATATTTGTTACTTTAAGACTTTTTTTTGTTTTAATTTTTTGTTTGATATGCCATTAAACAAAGAAACTAAACAAAACCAAAAGCTATAGAAAGAGAAAAAAATGAAAGAAAAATAGAAAGAAAGGAAAAGGGATAAGTGGAAATATGTGGGAAAAGAAAAAATAATACCAACAGAAATACAATGAAATGGATTGGGGTTGGTAAGAACAGAAAGGAGTTATGTAAAAAAGTCAACCAAAATGCAGATTAACTCTCCTGAGCAAAATTTCGTTTATCTCTGTTGTTGGCAAACTAAACCAGAGCCAATTTCCTTTATTAGATACTCTCTTTTTATTTTTTTCTGTAACTCCTTTTCAAAGAAAAATACTAGTTTTTTCTATTTCTTTTAAATAATCCAAACTATTCATTTTATTCTTTACAAATTCACCCTCCCCTACTTAGAGATTTTCTCTTCAATTTTATGCTTTTTAGATCTCATTGCCTCCTTTCCCAATTGCAAAACATCAATGTTGAGATAAAGAGAAGCCATGTTAGTTAATATTTTCCCAGTCTGTTGTAAATGGCAAATATTTTAATTTCCTTAAGGCAAAAAGCCTTTATTTCTGTGACATGGATTAGACAGTTGCATTCATGAGATCACAAAGACTGAATCCTAAGAGTCTGATGATTGGAACAACAAAAAGTAAGATATGAATATGGTTAAGTATTTTTTTAGCCTTGATATGATATGGCATGAGTTAAAGAATGGACTGTCTGTAATGTCTAAGATGTGAAAATATTTGACCTTGGAATTATAAACTTATTCACATATAAAATATATGTTTATTTTTCATTCTTTTTACCTGGTTAGCTGGGGCTATAGAATATATAAATTGTACGTCTGCAGAGGGGCAAGATCATCCCAATGAGAGTCCTGGATATGACACTAAACTATCAAATGGTGAGGCTCCAGTCTGGCAGCTTTAATGAATGTAGAGTATCCCTTCATTGCCATTATTCCAAGATCCACTCTGACCCACAGTGGCAGTACCTATTAGGGTTTCATCAAGGGATCAAATAAAACTATTTAATCATTTACTATACTTGAAACCATTTAAATGTGTGCAAATAAAGGATAAATATTAATTTGAATTACTAGTATTAGATAGCAATACTTGAAACTATTTGACTGTGTGCATATGAATGATTGATATCAAATAGA